>OW386538.1:9635426-10835426 GCA_936435175.1 Glyphotaelius pellucidus | reverse complement strand
CAGGGTTTTCAAACAAAGTCTCGTAAGGGGTCACGATTTTTTAAAAATATTTTGTAACCATTTCAATTCGCTTCAGTGCCAATAAATCGGCGTTGGATGAAATAAAATTTGTGCATTTTCGTACAAAAAAAAAACAACAACATTATTAGGGTGCATGAAGAATCTTAACCATAGATTCCGGAGCATATTTGGAGTGAAAAAAACTTTGCAGTCCGATATTTTTTATCTATCTAAAACAAAAAATATATTTTTCAGTCACACTTCGCCACTGGTCATACTCCTACGTGTCGTGTGTTACCGTGCTGCTGAAACGAGTCGAAATGCTTATCACGTGAGCCGCTAAAATCTTTACACGACAAGTCAATGGCGACAAGTGATAGAGTTTTTTTGTATTGTTTATAATTGAAAAAAATATATATCACCGGAGAGCAAACTGATATTTACATTTTTTACTCCAAATTTGCACAGGAGTTGCTGGTTAAAATCCTTCGGGCACATGCTATCACGCCATGTAATTGTGTACTTTACATTACCTAACTTACTAGGTTTAAGGGGTCATATACCTGTGAAGAATATGCAAATGACCACAACATGATGTACAACCCCAAGAAGACGGAACTAATCGCATTCCACCGTGGAAAAACTCTCGAGAAGATGCTCCCCTCTCAATGAGGAAAACATAAGTATATCAACGAGTGTAAAATACTTGGGTCACATCATCACTGAAGACCTCTCGGATGATGGTGATATTGAACGACAGAGGAGAAGTATCAGTGTATTGTCCAATATGATTGCCCAAAGATTTTTCCAATGCAGTAGCCATGTAAAAAAAACATTGTTCAATGCATTTTGCACTAATCTATATACATGCGAAACTTGGTGTAACTACCGAACCACCTCGATGGAACGACTCCGGATCCAATATAATGATGCATGTAGAATTATATTTGGATTCAGAAGATATAGCAGTGCATCGACAATGTTCACTGAACTAGGACTGCACGGATTCGCCGGTCTAAAGAGACATCGGGTCACTGGTGCCAGGATGCGGCTAATGGCTTCCGACAATGCAGTGGTGACCGCAGCGTTCCAGCACCAAACCCCACTCCTGAGTGAGCGCTGGGCCCGAGCTTGAAGAATATAATTGATTACTTATTTAATTTTTTATATTTTATTTTTATAAATATATATATATATATATATATATATATATATATATGTATATTTTCAATTTTGTTTTTTTTTCCTATTCTATGTTTTAAAAAAAAAAATCTGTTGTTTTATATGTTATAAAATATATAATATGAATATGTACAATCATGTGGGACGTGTGGGATTGCACTATCCTCCCCACATCCTGGAATAAAACTTTATTTATTATTGTTCTCTAGATTTTATGTCCGGGTTAAATCTTCCTCACAGGAAAAACTTAATCCTTCCGCACACTTTTCCACAAATGCTAATCTAGTCAATTCACGCGATGTAATTGCATTGTATAAGTATACTAAATACAAAACTATACAAGAACAACACGTCAACCTACCAGAGACCATATGGGAAAATACTTCACCGACTCCAGATATTTTCATATCAGAGGGTTCGGCTCGATAGAACTCTTAACTGAACCGATAAATCCTACCGATCCCTCAATATAAATATTTAAAAAATCTTTCGTAATCCTACATGTATTTAATATGACTGATTTTTGCATTTTTATATAAAGATTCTTTGACAAATCTAATAAGCCTAAATTTTTAATTAGAGAGCTAGGTATAATGCCAGTAGCCGAAATAACAAATGGTAATATTTTTATAGTCCGAGAATGCCAAATTCTTTTAATCTCATTTCCTAAATCTGTATATTTTCTAATTTTTTCAGAAACAGATTTTTGAATATTACAGGAATTTGGAATAGCGACATCAATGATATAAGTTATTTTTTTAATTTTGTCATGTAAAACTATATCGGGTCTATTATGACGAATCGTTCTGTCTGTTAGTATAGTTTTATCATAATATATTTTATAAAATTCATTTTCTAAAAACGAATTTGGTTCGTATTCATAATATGGTACTACATTACGGCAATCAATCAATTTGTGTTTAATTACCAAACTTTGATGAATTATTTTTAAAACCTGATTGTGTCTAAAAGTATATTCGGAAGGCGCTAATATAGAACATCCCGATATAATATGTTCTATAGTTTCCGGACAAGCCAAACATTTTCTACATAAATCATCAATTTGATTTCTATCTTTGATTATATACTTCTTATAATTTTTAGTATTAATGACTCTATCCTGAATGGCAAGCATAAATCCTTCTATTTCTGCGCTCAATTCTCCAATACTCAACCTTTTTTTAACGAAAATTTGTCAACATACGTTTGGTTGAGATAATTGAAGTGTTTGGCGTGAATAATTTTATTTGACAAGGAATCTAATAATTCCTGGTTGGTATTTAAAAGAATGTTGGCATTATCGTCGTATAAATTTAAAGGTGTAATGTTTCTATCTGCCTTGCAAATTATTTTGTGCATTTCTGAACTATTAGCTTTCCTATGGAAAAAAGTTCTTAGCATTTCTACCCGATTGTATTTCAAAGAAGTTATTTTGACTATACCTCTACCACCTAAATTTCTAGGTAAATTAATTCGTTCTATAGCTGAATTTGGATGATGGCAATTAAACTTTGTTAACGTAGTTCTAATTAATCGTTCTAAGCTATCTAAATCTGTATTGGGCCATTTAATTATGCCAAATGAGTACGTTAATAAAGGTATTGCCCAAGTATTTATTGCCTTTACTAAATTTTTAGCAGATAGATTGCATTTTAAAATTTTTCTGACTCTACTTTGAAATTTAATCCTAATATCATTTTTAATACCAGTATGATCTAATCTATTCGATTGCGGGTATCCTAAATATTTATAAACCTCATCCCCTTTCATACTTTTAATTTTGGAATTTCTAAATAAACCCTCGTCTCCGTCTACAATTTTGCCTTTCTCTATATGGATCGTTCTACATTTATCTAAACCAAAAGTCATTTTAATATCATCTGAAAAAATTTTAACTACCTTAATCATTTTCTCTAAATTTGGTTCAGAATTCGAATATAATTTTATATCATCCATAAATAATAAATGCGAAATTATACTACTTTCTCTCGTATTACCTTTAATTTTTATTCCAAACTTGCTTTTAATTAACATTTTAGATAGAGGATTCAATGCTAAGCAAAACCATAAAGGACTCAATGAGTCACCTTGAAAAATCCCTCTTTTTATTGAAATGCCCGGTACTACTATTTTCTGACCTTTTAAATTGACAAATAAATCTGTATTCCAAAAGGTCATAATATTTTCCAAAAAGCTTATAATAATTGGGTTAATTTTATAAATACTCAATATTATTATTATTGTTATATACAGTTAAAATTTTGAAGATATTGATTTTTTTATTTAATTTTCCTAATGTACATATATTTAAATACCGATACAGAAAATATCTCGGAAACGGCTGAACCGATCAGTCTCAAATTTTAACAAAAGCTTTTCAAGTACTGTTTTTAGTTATTAATCGAAGGTCAGTTCTCACCGATAAATGTATTTTTTTATAAACAATTTAAGGCCAAAATTTTGGTCAAAAATAGTTTTTTTTTTGAGAAGCCGCCATTTTGTCAAATAATTTTGTTGTGCTTTGTGCTTCGATTATTTAGAAAATTATACATTACTTTAACGAAATACGTTTGGTTTTTTTCATTTTAAATGAAAAGATATGGTGGTCGTCTAGAGATATGGTGGTCACCGCAAGATGCCTTTTTTAAGAGGAGCTTCTGGAGATCAGCTATAGCAGCTTTCAAATTTATTATTTTTACAAAAACAAAAATGTTAAAATACAGTTAAAAGTTACCATAATATGTGTACAAATTTTTACATTAATAAATATTAAGGTATTCTGAGAAAGAAATCTTGAAATCTTTTCACCTAACCTTACTGTATATAACCCCTTAACCTGATCTGAGGTAGTTGACAGAAATCTACATAAAAAATATTTCACGGCAAAGTTGTGTTGATAGATAAAGGGAGTATTAAATTTAGATAAATCTGTGAAAGAAAAGATTGAATAAAGAATGTAGTGTGTAAAAGAATTTTTTTAGATATATTGTTAAAAACGGCAAGAGAAGCAATAATTATAAAACGCCCGAAAAAGCACCGCGGGCGAAAAAAATTACACCCCCAAAGTTTAACCAATGGTTGCAGTCGTTTTTTCCTGAAAATTTAAAGAAAATGAATGTAACATACATGTATAGACAGACACCTATGTTTGTCGCGATGTCGTATTTTTGTTAAACAATTTATAATTTATCGAAGAAAGCAAACACTTTGTGGCTTGACATTTTACAGAATGAAACAAGTTCTTTGTTTAAAACCACTTTATTTAAATTTATATTCGTCGACCGGTTTCGGTTGAATGTTTATTGTCCCGAAGAATGTTTATTGTCCTGAAGAAGGTCGAGTTCGACCGAAACCGGTCGACGAATAGAAATTTAAATAAAGTGGTTTTAAACAAAGAACTAGTTTCATTCTATAATTTATAATTTCATATTTTATTTTGATCGTATCACCTGGAAGTCAGAACGATTATTAAGATGAAGTTATACGTGAATCCTATTTAGATTAATCTTTACGACGAATCGGTTTACACTATGAACATCAAAAACTATGCTACGGATAAATTGAAGCTTTTACTAGATTTTCTATGAATTGGAATTACAATAAAATAATTAATTACAAAACAAATAATAGAAGCGTAAACCACAAACAAAAATCTTTTTGCATGACTTAACTATGAAGTAATAATGTAAGAATCAATTTATTAAAAAGCCTTTTTGGCTAAGACTATTTTCGAGGTGTTGTATGTTCTAACTTTTTTCATTTTTATAAAATTATGCACAAAATAAATAAAAACCACTTTTTCGCTTACAAGTGCAAATTAGACGCTCGATTTTAAATTTTGAAGGTGTGAGGATCGAAATATTTTTAGCGTTTATATTCCTCCCAAATAAAAAATATCTAAACCCGCTTCCGATACTTCCAAATTATCAGAAGCAAACATTCAGTCGTGTACCCATATAAATCAGAGCTATTTACAAAATATCAAGGAAGTGGAGAAAGAAAGCGCCGCAGGCTAAAATTTCCTGCTAAATTAATGCTTTTGATTTTTATTTATTTTACTGAGCCAAGTGGATCGCACGAAAAGGACTCAAGAGCCGCGGGTTGTGTCACTGCTTTAACCAAACCTACATAAATTTGAAGACACTATCGGTAGAAGAAAATAATTAATATTTTTTAATTCGGAAGAGACAAGTCCAAAATAAAAAAAAAACAAAAGTTGACTTAATCCATAGAGCACAATGTGCCCATAAAGGTGTATTCTCTCAGCAGAACATCAAGGCAGACTCCATAATCATAATATATGGTCTCTTCCATGTTTAGTCTCTTCCACCTTGGAAATTAATATTCCTATAAGGTCGAATACCACAGGTGTACTCCAGGTGTCAAAGTCGAATTTACGTGACTTTCCCATTGCTGATTCGCGTAACACTTTACATTGACTCTGAACTGAAATATATATTAAATTTAACATTAGCTCTACACAGAAGGCACTGAGGAAAATAATTTCTCTCGCGGTACATGTCATCTATAGTGATGCTGAGCGGAAGGTCTTTATAGGGAAAGGAAGGAGAGGGAGTCCGGGGAAGGAAAATTGTGTGGTGTCCAAAAACTGTGTCCAGGAGTGACGGACGTATGAATCCATTCCTCCCACTGCGGTGCACGGTGAGAGGTCAAAAGGTCTCCCTCAACCAGTCTCTTCCGATCCAGCCCGCCACGCAGTGGTTCACCCCATGAATCTGGGCAGCGGTGCTAAATCACCAAACGTGGCAAACTACTTGAGGTATATTAACCTATGGCAGAGATATTCGCTATTTAATAAATGGTTACCGGAGTGGCGGTACCCATACCCACTTCGCAAATTGTAAATAAGTATTATTAAGTACTTCGGCGAAGTTTCAGAAAAACACAAAACATGCCTTTGTTTACTTTTAGGCAGATAATATATTATCTATTTTTATAGATATTATCTATATTTTAGATATTATCTAAACTTCAATTTAAAATTATTAACTCTCTATAAAATAAGAATTGCTTGTTTTTTGTAAAACTACATTGTGTCCGGAAACTAGTGATACAAGCGGAAAACTGGAGAATCTACATCACTGAGAATCTACATCACACGGAGAATCTACATCACACGGAGTATCTATCACACGGAGAATCTACAACATACGGAGAATCTACAACACACGAAGAATCTACATCACAAGGAGAATCTACATCACACGGAAAATCTACATCACACGGAGAATCTACATCACACAGAGAATCTACATCACACGGATAATCTACATCACACGAAGAATCTACATCACAAGGAGAATCTACATCACACAGAGAATCTACATCACACGAAGAATCTACATCACACGGATAATCTACATCACACGAAGAATCTACATCACAAGGAGAATCTACATCACACAGAGAATCTACATCACACGAAGAATCTACATCACAAGGAGAATCTACATCACACGGAAAATCTACATCACACGAAGTCTGCTTCACACGAAGAATCTACATCACAATGAGAATCTACATCACAAGGAGAATCTACATCACGAGGAGAATCTACATAACATGGAGAGTCTACATCACACGAAGAATCTACATCACAAGGAGAATCTACATCACATCTACATGAATGAATGCAAATCTCTGAAGTGGAAATTAACCCACTTCCCGACATTTGATCGAGCTGAAACTCAGCAGATAGTCTCGTGGTCGATGATAATCCATTCTATCAACTTTTTGTGGCACTCACGCACACACACAGTTTATTTCATATTAATTAATACTTCTAAAAATATTACGTTAATTTTTATGTTTATAGCTTAAGTTTTATAGGAAAAGATATTATACAATATTATTTGGTATGCTTGTTTAATAGATAAGCATAAATATTAATGTGTACTGTTTGCTTGCAAATAGAGATAAAACGATATCACAGCATTATGATGATAAACGCGTATCGTATCTGACAACAACGCATGGTCAATATATGGTAGAAATGTGCTCTATCTATGAGGGAGTAATTATGGCGTTATTGTAAAAGGTTCTATGACAGTCGATCCGCCGACAAGAGGCATTCCCCGGCATCCCCGGCATTCTTATATACATACGCAGTCAGTTTAGGAAAAAAATACGGTATACCTAATTTTACAAAATATAACTATGTATGTAAATGAACCCAAAGTGATGTGCAGAGAGGACGTACCGCCGAATAACAAAAGTATAAAAAATGGTTCCGCGACTTTTCATCCCGCGACAAAATATCCCCGACAAAATATCCTACGGACAAAACTTCACCCAACAAAACATTTACTGGAACTTAACCTAACCTAACCTAACAAAAAAACTGGAACAAAAATAATACAGACATCCTGTTAAGACAATAAATTATTGTTATCCGTATTATTTTTGTCCCATTTTACTATTTTTGAACAATAATTTATTGTCTACTATTGTCTATCCTGTAAAGACAATAAATTATTGTTCAAAAATAGAAAAATGCGACAAAAATAATACAGATAACGATACAGACATCCTGTAAAGACAATAAATTATTGTTAAAAAATGGTAAAATTGTTAAAAAATAGGATAAGAGACATCATGTAAAGACAATAAATTATTGTATTCACAAGCATTACAGTGAATCTTTCCGTATCCGGAGAGATAGGTACAACGGTAGCTTTGATTGAAATTCCACGTACACGATGTTATTTGTGGCGCGACCTGTACGACGTGGCGTCAACATGCACTCGAAACTGGTTTCTGAAATTCAACCACGCAGACGTTACCGTATTAATACGGTTCGATTCGATTATTTTAAAAATAATATTCCCTAGCTAATGGGCTAAAATAATGAAAAATAAAATAAAAACTTAATAATCGTAAAAAATGCGTTTGTTTGGGTAGAAAAGGGGTAAGAAAAAAAACATTATGTTATTTATTCAGTTTTAGACAGATTTGATGTATATTGTCGATTGGAAGTAGAACATAATGTAAGTTCAGTCGATTCCGCTTAATTGGGACACATCGGGTCTTAGATATTTTGCCCCAAATAAGCGACTGTTCCGACTAGGCGAAGTTTAGAGGTTCAAAAAAGTTATTTATTTGTTTTTTTTTTTTTTTTTATATATTTCATATCAAATTTATTCGATTACTCTCGAAGGTGTTTTAAATTATTGAAAAAAAAATTAAATTAATAAAAATGATTATGTACTAATTATAGGCGCACGTATCGTCGTTTTGCGCTTATACCCCCAATAAGAAAGAAATCAATCTGACAGGATAGTGAAAAAATAGATTTTTAACCCTCCATCAGGAGCACATATGGACGAATTGAAATCACCTTCCCCCCACCCCCACTATATTAATTCTAATACAAAATACTTGTCGGGTAGTTTTTACTCGGTTCTATAGAAAGGAATTATACCAAATTTAACACAAAAGAGCCAGTTAATTAAACGTTACCAACCATAAACTAAAATGATCAAAATAAACAATTTTCCACAAACAGTTCAACCAAAGCTGGATCTTCAGAAGCATCATCATAGAGGAGAAGCTTCAGCATATCATTATCAGTACTAGTTTAAATTAAATTAAAATAAATAAATTTGTATACAAAATCAAAATAATCGACATGTTTCAAAAGGTTCCATGCCAACTGAGAATAAAGTCAACTCAACACCTCCTTGAAAAGTCATTAAAAACTATGAAAAAAATAATTTTAAATTAGCCGATAACCCCAACCTAACATAACTTATAAACCAATTTTTATATGTATTTTTTTATCACTCTAAATGACTTATCTGAGATGGTTCTGAGTTGGTTTCATTCCGAGTTGTCCGGTCACCGTTTCAAAACAAAGGGTTTTCCTCGTCAGGATAAACGTGAAGAAAATTAACAATTTTTTTTATTAATTAATTGCCGGCAACCTGGGCGTTTATTACATTAACAATATAATACAAGAAAAGTCTGTAACCCGTCTCACTAGACGATGTCTGTTCTGAGACGGGTACATAAATATGCGTGCATGAACATATTAATACACAATTAGCATATAAAAACATATTAATCCTATAAACACATACACACAAACATAACATACATACACAAACGTATACGCATGCATGCAGTATTCAGTTTTATTAAATTTAAGAGTTTAGCTAGCATCTAAAAACAATAACATTTCAACAAAATAATATAAAGTATTAAACTAGACATGGGTAAAACATAAGCAATGTTAATAAGAAAGCATAAATCTCTAAAAATTTAAATATCGCATATATGTAAATAGAGAATCAGGACTAGACTAAGATGGGATTATTAGTAACTTGGTGATGCATTCCCTTTTTTTGTGTAGTAACCAAGTGTTGAAATATTTATAGAACCCTTTTAGGTTTTTTTGATTCAAGCAAAAAGTGGTTTCTTTTAGGAATGATGATGAATGAATGATTATCTGCCCTGATGATGGACACTGTAGCGCTGTCCGAAACGTTGGCTATAGAAGGAGGTAGCGCAACACAGCGTAACACCCCAAAAACAAATAACGAAAAAACGGAGATACGTAGGTACTATCTACATCTCAACGCACTTGCAAACGCACACATAACTCTGATTAAAAAGTTTTCACGAAAATACTACAGCTAAACTATGCTACAAAAACAAACTTGGTACAAAATCGGGTGTTTATGTTTGATCAAATACATGTAAAATTATAGATTTACATAAAGTAGGTGACCATTTAAGACCTTTGCCCCAATAACTTGTGCACACAGTTGCTTATTGAATCCATTTCGATAAGGATTGGGTAATAATGAAGGGCAAAAGATAGATACGAATATGTTGTCATTCTTTCAAGATAACATTCTGTTATTAGTTATTGCAATGTTTGAATGTAAATAACAATGTACGTGAGATAGGGCTTAGGGCAGTTTTAATTTAGGAGCTGGATTAGTTAAAGGGTGACCTTTGTGGCTGGATTAGTTAAAGGTTGACCTTTAACTAATCCAGCTAACTGACCTTTAACTAATAAACAGTATAGAAATCTTCTAAAAACTGCATCAAAAACCGCGTTTTTGCTGCGTTTGCGGTAATATACCCTTAAGAGGAACGCATGCGCGGCCCATTTTGGCCCATTTCATACAAATCTTAATTCTGGATTTGAGATCAAAATACCCAACCAAAATGAAAAATATTTTTTGTAATCAAAAGGTATATTAAATATCTAGTACAGATGTGAGCTACTTTATTTATTTTTGCTTTAAATTATAAGTAATTATAAATATTTAATTTTCAATTTGGGAGGCGAGAATGGGTACCGCCGCCCCGGGAACCTTTATTGGATAACCAACACCTCTGCCATAGGTCACGCCAAGTGGTTCGCTACGTTTGGTGATTTAGCAGGGGTGTCCGGGGTTCATAGGGTGAGGTTTGTCTAAATCTTGGAGGCGGATGAACAGGACACACTGAGCCCCAGATTCCTACCCACCCCTTAAACCCTTTTCCTTCCCAGAATTCTCCTCCACTTCCTTTCTTTTAAAAAAACCCTCCACACAGCATCCCCAAAGATGACATAGGCCCTGAGGGAGATTATTTTCCTCAGGGCCTCCTGTGTGGAGCTCAAGTAAAAAAAAATATAGGCCATTAAAGATTTTAGTATTTCACGATTTTAGCGACAACTTGAGCAATTATTTGTGAGTAAATAAAAAATAATTTTACTTATTTTTTTTTAAAAATACAATGAAAAAATAAATATTTCATCATATTTTTATGATAAATATAATAAAATTATTTTTTTATTATTTCTCATTTACTCACAAATAATTTTCCAAAATGCCTCTGAAATCATGAAACATTAAAATCTTTAATGGCCTAGATCTTATAATTAAAAGAAGAACAAAAAAATAAAGTAGCTCACATCTGTACTTGATATTTGATATACCTTTTGATTACAAAAATAATTTTTCAGTTTGGTTGGATATTTTGAGCTCAAATCCTGAATTGAGATTTGTATGAAACGGGCCAAAATGGGTGGCGCATATGTTTCTCTTAAAATAAGAATAAAAAATACAGACAAAAATTCTGAAAAGAATCTGTGTTGGTAGGAAGAAATGGCAAACCCACCTTCATTATTATAACTACGTAATAAAATGTGTCGAAAAAATTGTCAATAAAACAATAACAAACGTAAACCATCCGAACGATATAATTATTGTTTTACAAAAAAATAACCATTCCAATAAGTGACACTTATTGGAATGTGGTTAAAACACACATAATACGATCTTTGTTTCACACACAAAAACACGTGCTCCCTACGCTAGCAACGTAATGAAAGTACGATCATGTCTTTATCTAAATACGATGATTGAATCTTTGTCATTTATTATTTTCTATGAGCCATCATGCATCGGTCACACCTTGTTACTCGTGTTTGACATAAAAATTTATGATTTAGTATGGTATTAGGGTACGCGGTTTTTTACAGTCTTACCAATTAAAAAACACTTCACAACCGTTAATTGGAGATTTAGTTATACGGTGAATAAAAATTGTTCAATTTCTGTTTCAAATCAAAGAGCATGCTACGTCGCATTTTGGCAGACTGATGAATTCTTAAGCCCTCCGTTCATGGAGATACTTACAAACTATGTGACTGTGACAAAACCACAAGTACCCTGCAGATGTACTACTTTTTAAAGCTGGTTTCCGTACACGGCGCTACCCGAATTATACTGAACTTGATCATTTTTCACGTGCAGCCGTGGAGTTAACACGATGTCAAATGACTTTTTTTTCAACATTAATCTATGCCTTCTCCACTAATTCCTTTCTTGCGTATTCTGGTAATGTAAAGTTATGTAAACACGCATTTTTTCCACTTACAGAACAAATCTAACATTACTTTCATGTTCAGACGCCATTTCTGTCAAACGTCAAACGAAAGTAGTTGACACGAATGCTGCAATGCATAGCGCGCTACCAGCACCGTCGGTAGCGCGCTACCGATTTCAACCCAACATGCGTCGCGTAGCGCCGTGTACGAACACCAGCAAAATTGTATGGCGGGTACCCACAAGCGGTGCGCGTGCTACGCGCATCAGGCTCGAATAGCTTGTAAGTAGCTCCACGTACGGAGGCGCTTACTAATAAAAATGTCTGACAGGCTGCGAAAGAGCATGCAACTTCGCATTTTGGCAGACTGATACATGTGGTTCCTGTCTTGAAAAAGTTAGATTCTTGTTTTTTTCAATAATGCCTCATGCATGTGTAGTAGATTATTTCTGACATGTTATTTTTTAAATTTTGACATTTTTGACAGTTTCGCAAGAGTTTTTGTAATGATTAAAAAACTTTTCAGATGTATGTCATTTAGTTGTAATAATCCAGAAACCTTCGCGGGGGTAGAAGGTATTTTGAAAGTTTCAAACATTTCCTATTCTTAATATAGCAAAACATAGACTTCTCGTACGTACTTCCCCAAGTAAGCATATTTTAATTTGTATGTATAATATAGAAGTAGCATATTGTGAATCAAATTTTATTCAAAGTGTCAATCAGTTAACAACAAACAATACAAATTTCGTTTTCATGGGGAACATACGACAGGTCAATGGTCAACAGTTTTAACCGCATTACCACAGAGCTTAGGCTAGCTTTACACTCGTAATTAAAATTTACGGATTACGTAAGATTTTGACAGGTTACTCACAGGAGCGTTTACATATGCATCTGACTCGTGGTAATTAATGTAACTGCTCATGCGACCATTCACATCTGTAAATTCATTTGCGGTAAGATGGTTTCCTTTCAACATCGGCCTGCTACTTACTGTCAAATTTACACGATTTTGTCAATAAAGACGAAAAGGCCCAAATAACGTGCTGAAATAGAATTTGGCTTTAATTAAACAATTTTCCACGCACTTTTGTGCCGTCAAATGCAAAAATTAATGGATTTCTTTCAATTTATCCGATGACAACTACCTAACTGACGGCTGCTGACAGCAACCGACTTCGTATTCAAATACGTAATTTTAAAACAGAAACATTGAGATTAGAAAGGATTGGACCGATAATTGAATAGAAGGATGCTCATTTTCAGAAAACTCAAATAAGTGGAAATAAATACTAGTTTTATAGGAAAAAATCCAATAAAAACAATTGTCTTTTGATTTTTGACATTCCGCAACGGCGCATTTTGATACTATTTCTTACAAGAAGTCCCTCAGCTTATCAAACTGATTTTATAAGCTGTGAGAAGGCTGGAATTTCGCGCGGACGCGATTAGACCTGTCAAAAAACTTCCGAAAGAAGAAGTTCTGTAATTTGCTTTAAATTACGTCAAGTGACTTTTGGTGTCGTTTACATTGGTAATTTGGCCATAAATCGCTTGCACGAGCGAATTACGGGAAAAAACTTACGAGTGTAAACCTAGCCTTAAGTCGATGCATGAGACGTACGGATGTATCAGATAAAAATTGAAAACATAATAAATACTACTTTTATGTTTTGTTTTGTAATAAACCAAACGTAGGAGGCATGTTTATTTGACCACAATCATTTGTGGTTGAATAACAAAGAAAACAATGCAATTACTAATTATAATAGTCCCATCTTAGTTGCAATTACTAATTATAATAATCCCATCTTAGTCTAATCCTCATTCTCTATTTACATATATGTGATATTTAAATTTATGGAGATTTATTTATTTTTTCTTACTAATATTGCTTATGTTTTACGCTTGTCTAGTTTATTAATACTTAATATTATTTTGTTGAAATGTTATTATTTTTATATGCTAGCGAAACTCTTGATTTTATGAAACTGTATACTTTCCATGATAATCTCTTCAAATTTTCCAACAATTCTTTTTAGATTTCTGGTTAAATTTTGTACACTTATGATTTTTTATGATTATGTGCATGCAAGCGTATACGTATGTGTATGTATGTATGTATTTATGTGTACATGTACGCATATTTATGTACCCGTCTCAGAACAGATATCGTCTAGTGCGACGGTTACTTACTTTTTTGTACAATATTGTTATTTCAATAAACGCTCGAGTTTCCGGCAAATTAAAAAAAAAAGAAAAAAAGTCTTTTACCCCATAGAAGGCCCTGAGGAAAATAATTTCGCTCAGGGCCTACGTAATCTTAGAGGACGCTGTGTGGACGATTTTTTAAAAAGAAAATGAAGGAGAGGAAGATCTGGAAAGGGCATGAGGGTGGGTATAAATCTGGGGATCAGTGTGTCCAGGAGTATGAATGACATATGAATCCACCCCTCCCAATGCGGTGCAAGGTCGTGAGAGTCCGGCTGGAGAGGTCAAAAGGTTTCTCTCAACACAGTAGGTGGGCAGGCGCATCGGCCGCCAAGACCTGGATAATCCCCGTGAAACCGGACACCCCTGCAAATGTAGCGAACCACCTGGGGTGACCCATGGCGGATTGAAACTTGTATGACGTGTCGTGTCGTGACGCGTCAGAACGATATCGGTTTCGTACATTTAGTATCGAATCAACACAAGTCATCGTAACACATTGCGACACACTATTTATAAATCTCACCATACTAAATGTATGGAACTGATACCGTTCTGATGCGTCACGACACGACACTGGAGCGGCGTATTCATACCCGCCTCCCAAATTGAAAACACTGGTATTGAGGAAACATTTAAAATCAGACTCAATTTAGGAGCGGATGTTATTTAAATATTTAGGTACACAAGTTAAAAAGCAAATACACAAATGAGTATTGATGTAATATACATTCGAAAAGTGTTCATTTTTCAATGTATGTCTTAAAATATTAAATCCGTGGTTTAAATACAAAGTGTTTGTTTTAATTCTTTTAAAAATATTTAAGTAATTTGAATAAATAAAATGGATTCAGCGGATTTTGATACTCACTTCGTGATTTAAATGGAATGTAGAGGCTTTTGAAACATCTGACCCGAGGGGCGTGTTTCTACACCCGCCATCTTGGCAAAATAACTACTCGTGATTGGTTGAATTCCGATATAGCGGGTTTTGATATTAACTTCTTGAACGATATAGCGGGTTTTGTTTCTCAGTTTTAACATGGTTTTTGGTCATGATAAGGGAGGTTTTGAAATTCAATTTTAGGTTAGGCTTGTTCCTCGCAAAAATGTGAACAAGTTGTCTTACTCAGATCATTTTGTAAAAAAATCGGATATAGCGGGTATTGAAATTTAATGTGGAAGAAAAAGCTGCAGCATCATAGTGATAAGGAACGTATGTTTATTGCCTTTTTTTGCCGTCACGGTACCGTAAACGTGGATCATCATGGTAATAATAAAAGCGCACATGGAGATGTTGATATTTATTATCTTCTTTATTACAGTCCTGTTTATTACAGTATTTTATCGCCAAGGAATTTTAGATATCGTTTTGGTGCACACGAGTTACGATTGTCATATTATTTAGACGTCTGCGGCTGCCTCGTGTTGCATACGAAACGATCCCATCCCGTGAGACTGGCCGATCCGATGACTCATGCAAGCATTAACTTGTAGAGGTACATAGCAGTTTCATCTCTCAATAAGCATGCACTTCGTGTTTTCAAACATATTTTAGAGTTTAGTAGCAAAATATTTATCATTAAAACCACAGATTATTAATTACAGATTTCATTTTAGCTGACGAAGCTTTTTAACTTACGGTGAAAAAAAATACTCACCGCAATCATACATCGGTCCGGTATATCAGTAGATTTTAAACTCGGCTTGGTCGGAATGTCGAGCTAAGCGCGGCTTGAAACATATTCCGTATATTTCGCGAGCCTACGTATCACCATTATTACAGGTCTATGATTTAATGGAGGAACGTGTTTCTTTTTCATTTAAAAACCAAACTACTGTCTACGTGAGTGCTGTTTCTATGCTTTCTACTGCCATCTGGAGATCGCGTACTTTGAAAATGTTTACGACGTAGTATTGAGTACTTCATATAGACTAGGAGAGCAGATAGGTAAACCCTACGTCATCGAGGACATGGATGAAAGGACTTTGTAGTGATAATGGACATTGAGTAAGCCTTAAAAAACTGGTCTGCCGGTGCGCCTCTTGGCAGGAGCCGCGCAGTCGTGAAAATAGTGAGCGATTTTTTACTAAAAAATTACGTCATCGAGTACGCGAACGGGAATGGTTTCATATCTGATCAATTAGAAAATGAGAAAAAAGCAGGTCTGCCAACCGGCAGCCTGGCACGTTCGCAGGCAGCCGGCGTCAAAGTGGGATAAAAAATAGTAAATTTTACGTCATCGAGTACACGAATGAAACCAACGAATAACTGTAGTCTAGATGACTAGACTACTTAATAAGAACGGGTTCTTCTACAGAATTCGAAAAATTCATTAAAGTTAATATTTAAGTTCTGTTATTATGCAAGTACTGTAAAACAACCGTAACCAAAATAGTAACCAAATAGTAACACAAGTTGTTCTTTCACAGAACCTGTATTAAACAACCCATTCAAGATTTTTTTTTTTCAGTGTCCATCATCAGGGCTCATCTGCCCTGATGATGGACACTGTAACGCTGTCCGAAACGTTGGCTAAAGAAGGAGGTAGCGAAACACGGCATAACACCCCAAAAACAATAACAAAAATACTTTTTGGCCGTGAAAACCTAAAAACATACCCAACCCATTCAAGAATTTATTTCCAAAACTTTTCATTTTGAAAAATACACTATGGACAGAAGTTGAATGTAAATTTGATATCTCTAATAATGAGCTGAAAATATGTAGGTAGTTGCATTAATAAGAAAAATCTAAACGGGAAAAGCAGAGCAAATTTCTTGACGCCAGAACTCACCATTCGAGAGCAAGACAAATAAACAGTTTTTTTTTGTGATTTTGTGAGGCGGTTAATTTACTGATGATTAAATTGACAAGTTAATTGTTTTCATATTAAGTCAATTTTACCAAAAACCGAATTTAGCGGGTTGTTTGGCAGAATTTTAACAATTCATAAAATTTCAGAGTTTTTTTTTTTAAATTAACTCAACGTAGGAGGCCCTGAGGAAAATAATTTCCCTCAGGTGCTATGTCATCTGGGATGCTGTGTGGAGGGTCTTTTTGAGGAGAGGAAGGAATGAACATTGGTCTTGAAGAGACCCATGTTGTAGGAGGGAGAAAACACGGAAGCCGGCAAATCGTTCCATGGCCGAGCTGTTGAACTCAAGAACGAGTCGAAAAAACGACCCGTTCTTATGTGACAAATGTCAACCGTGTACACATGTTGGGCGCGCGTTTGGCGTGTCTCCCGACTATGCACGGGTGCCGAAGGGATAAATGACGCTATTTCCTCAGAACACCTTCCATTGAAATGCCGGTAGAACACGGTTAGCATTCCCACCCGACGCCTATGCTCTAAAGATTGCAATCCGTTCGTTAAGGTGGGAGAATCTATCAAACGGACCGCCCGTTTCTGCATAGAGTCGCGGGTATTTTTCAAGTATTTTGGAGCTCCAGACCAGAGGTGGCTGCCAAATTCAACCGTGGGGCGCACTTGCGATTTGTACAGGTTTAGCAGTTGTGTACTATTAAAGTATATGCGGCCCTGTACAGTACGCCCAGTTAAGTTTCAAGTTCTGTAAAAGTTCTATTCAAGTTCTGTCATTACATCGTTATGAGTGAGTTGTTTCATAGAATTGAAATAAAACAGAACTTAAAATTAACTTTGACATTTGACGAATTGTTCAAATTTCAAAATTAAAATTCATGTTTTGTTAAAGTCGCATTCAAGTTCTGTTATTATCCAAGTGCTGTGAAATAGCCGGCTCATGATGAAATAATAATAGAACTTTCACAGAACTTAAATAATAACTTTGAACATGGATGAATTGTTTAAATTCTGCAAAACAATCCGTCCTTAGTCTCAAGCTCAATAATCAAGGTTGTTTTCTTGTCGTATAAATCTGAAATCCATTTAGAAATACACATTTTTATTATAAATTTTAAATGCTTATTTAGGATGATAACTGTAAACAGGAAACTTAATTAAAGAACGCGGAAAATGGAAAAATCCACAAATGGAAAAGTAAGTATGAATATCACACGGATGCCTATCTTAATACTTTATTGATTTATTTTAACATTTATAGGCCCTACACACGATCCTCTTTGTGCAGTATTATTATTCCGATGGCACAATAAAAGGAATCTTCTATAAATTAATACGTGAAGCAAAAACTTTTTACCCCTTTTTACGAAAATTGCGCGGACGGAGGAGTATGAAATTTCGCACACTTATAGTTTATATAGAGAAGGAGAGCAGAATGCTAATATTTTTTTTTAAATTATGCATAAAAAATACATTAAATTAATAAAAAAACATTACACATAAAATTAATTATGGTCGAATTTCGACCATTGGGCGATCACTAGTAATAATTATTCTGTCAGCGGGTTTGCCTACACACCATTCGATTTGCAGAAATCCGACATGTTGGGTTTTGCAAATTTATATATAGATATATGGGCCCTTTCCTACTTCCGTTTAAAATCGGATGTCCTGGTGGCTGCAGAGGATAAATTGAGATGTTCACTCTTGTCCGACACGATTAAAAGTCGGATCCGGCATGTTTTGTCGGATGGATAGCCAGCGCAGAGCGTACGTTTGAAAATCGTGTTAGAAACTCATTCGCTTACGGGTTTGTATGAAGCTATTCACACTTGCCGCCTTATCGTTTCGGCTTGAGCCCCACTACACCCCGCCCCTCAACCCGCCCGTTCTCAGTCGCAAGGATGCATGCACGCAGCGTCCACGCGATCATCCGATTTTTTAAAGCTCGTTCACACACAACTATAAAACTGCGAGCAGATATCTGTTGAACCGCGAGTGCTTATCTTTTGTAATTTCACACGATTGTACTTTGTACTATCAAATATTTCTTCCTGCGGTAGGAGAGGGGGTCAGATGAATTAGGGAGCGGCAACGGAATGCACATTTTTTGTACTGAAATCTGTCAACTTGACATCTGCCATCCACCGATCTAAGCAGCTGCGTAATTACAATGATCCCTCTCCTGTTTTCGTCGGAGAGGGGGGCGCTTAACTTTTAGTATATCGCCTCTGGAGCGGTTTCGTTGTAAGATGTGTATTGTCTATGATTGATCTGCGCTTAAACCGCTTAGGTGTGAACGGTCTGAAGGGATTGTATGGAAAGCGTTATTTGGCGTGCGATGATCTTTTATATTTTATAGCTGTGTGTGAACGAGCTTTTATCGTTCCGTTTTTTAAACGGAAGTATGAACAGGGCGTCCGCGGTCCGATTTTTCAACGGAAATGGAAACGGGCCCTTACTGAAATAATTGATTCCCATTGATACAAAACTGATGCAAAGGGATTTTAAAATAAAATGTTTTTATTAACCATGTCCAGTGAACCTGGATATTTACCACTGCAAGGTAAATAAGGTACCTAAAATTGTGATTTATTTTTGGGGTACTATAGCGTGTTGCGCTATCTTCGTCTTTATCCAACGTTTCGGTTAGCTTTACAGTGTCATCCATATCTGCCCTAATAATGGACACTGTAACGATGTCCGAAATGTTGGCTAAAGATAGAAAGAACGCAACACGGCATTATACCCTAAAAATAAATCACTATAATACTTTTGGCCGTGAAAATTAAAAATCATATCCAGTGACTGTACCTGCGCGAGAACAGATTGTTTCAAGTTCAGGTCGGCATTGAAGTTTAACGCATAACGTAGCGCGACATTGAGAAACCGGTATTTATGGAATAAAAGAAACTTAACTACCTGCCTATTCATAATTTTGATAAATAATATTATCAAAATTATGAATAGGCAGGTTCACAACCCTAGAAAGATAATCTACGTCTTTGCGACGTAAGCGAGACACAATTGTCTTTTTCAATTTCGCAACACAGCGTGCTGTCTATCTCAGTTAGCTCAGTTGCGAGCAGAGCTTGCGCGGGGCAGTTCTGTCACCACGGTAAGTACAATAATTACGGAGAAATACATACACCATACGTCCGAAAGACGTGTGATTATCTTTTTCAGACTTCTTCCTATAAATGTTATTTCACGAAAAAAAATGTTGTTATTTTTAAGATTAACATTTTAACTTTCGTGGCATATAAAAAATACGATTTAGACATAAAATAAAACATTATTTTTCATTTTAAAAAAACTTTAAAATTTATAGTTGATTTGTAAGAGCAGCATTTGTAACAGCATTTTGTTATTTTTGTAATTACAATATAATTTTTATGATTATTTGGTTTTTATTTAAAGTACAAAACCCTAAACTAATTATTTAACTACCTTTAAACTGTTTAGCTATGATTATATGTCAAATATTCACTTTTAAACTTGAGTACGTCTTTAAGGCGTATCATATCTTTAACGTAAGTCAAAATAAGATTATCTTTCCTGGATAATAAAAGTATAATTTTTGATGGATTCTAAATTAAAATATCAATTAACCAGGCATGGCGTGCAGTTGGAGAAATTATTTTTGAGAAGCACAATTATCTATATTTTTTTTTTATTTAAGTACAAGAATTTTTTTTTAACATTATAAATTATTATATTATATTGCAAAGTTAAACAATAATTCATTATTATTCTACTACTCCATAAGTTGAGGTTCATTGCCAAAAATATATTATTAAAGCTTTTCAAAAGTACTGAATCCTCTACTAAACCGTTTATGCATAACACTAGGTCGAATAAAAATGATATAAAAAACCAAGTTACAAAACCACATTCGGGCAAAGAAACTACAGATACTTTGCAACAAAACTTTATAACATCCTTCCCCAAGACATAAAACAAATAAAAAATTCTAATGTATACAAATCAAGAATAAAAATATGGCTGAAAGAGGTCAATGAAAAAACCCTAATGGAGACACTAAAAACGACATAGAAGGCAAATAAAATATATTTAAATAATTTTAGTCCGCCTCGGCACAGGACCCCCTAGTGAGGAGGACTAAGAAATAAAATATTTAACATTAAATTCATCATTATTTTTTGTATGTACAATTATTTTATATAGTCGCTAATAAAAAATTAAAAAAAACATGCAAAAAAAAATGTTCTAATGAAGTATGTATACAATGATCAAAGACTTATGAAATAAATATACAAACATTATTTGACATAGGAATATAATTTAGAAAATTTGATTTGCAATCATTGCACTTTTTATTATCGGTCAAGTATTAAGGTAGACAGAATTATTAAAACATACGTCTAATTAATTGGTGTGAAAATAATTACAATTGTGATACTTAAGTTCAGAGTTTACCAATTAAAAAACGATAGCAAAGACCCGAATGCACATGCACATTTTCAACTCTTTATTTTGAAAATAATTTTAACTGGTAAAAAGAAACATATTTTATAACCAAAAAAGGCTGCCTTTGCACAGAAAAAACATGCAGACTGCTGCTTGATACATGCAAATATTTATTTCATTTTCTTAGCGCATATTTTATTGTCTGCTTGCTATTTTTATGTATGATTGCAAGATTCAAACCCGAACTAAATACTATCTATACTATAATGAGTCTAGATAATTATTTGATATGCGACATCTTTTGACTTTTCTGCAAGTCTAGGATGAATATTTTATTTTTATTTTAAAACCTCAAATTGTAATATTTTATTCAATAAAGACAATATAAGCGAAACTCCACCGAAAATCTGAAAACAGAAAAATCAGAAAAAGATATTGGCACCTCTGGGACTCGAATCCAGGACCTCTCGCTTTCCGGGCAAACGCGCTGCTACTGCGCCAAGGTGTCGATATCCAATTCGGTCATTTTTAACTATATCATACTTCGACTAAGAACCACCCACACTTTCTTAACGCATATTTTATTGGTTGCTGTTCAGTTGGTTGCTATGCATTGGTTGTATTCACATAGAAAATGACAACATAAAGCTGCTGTCACACTTTGTTGGTGGCATTTTTTACAAAGGTAAATAAAAAATGCACTTTTTAAGTAATAGAAAAATAGCTTTCGTTTACCCAATTAGGCGAGTTACCTACGGGTTTAATAATAATAATAATAATAAGGTCTTTATTCCAGGATGTGGGGAGGGGAGTGCAATCCCACACATCCCATATAGGGTATAATTACATGTGTTATTATGAATAAATAAAAAGATAAAAATTAACTAAATAAAAAATAAAAAAGCGAAGCATCATTAGATACACTATTCACAAAAAATATAGTTAAGTCTTTAATCAGGTTCTTGTTGTTCCATCGGATCTCAGATTGTAGGAGCCAGTGTTTTTCTCCAATATTCATCTATGCTCGATCCTGGAATCAGACGGGCTTCCATGATGAGGATATTACTGGAGTTGTTTATCCTTCCCCTCAGTCCTGCAATCCTTGTTCTTAATAGAGCTTCGAATCCTAATCCTAAGCTTAATAATACGTCGTTAAACATTTGCAAAAAATGCTTTTAGAGGTTGGGAGCTAGTTTTTACGGGGGTCGACTTCAACAGGAATTTGCTGTCACCTTTTTTAGCCCGTCAAACAATTAGACACGAGTCGAGCAAACTAATTTGTCCAACGACCAGAGTATTATTTTTTCATCCACGGTTGTAAGTTTAAGATTAAGATACGGACAAGATTACTATTTTCAATATTCACAATCGTAATTATTACTAGCTGGGTTACCCGGCTTCGCTCAGGACAACATTCGAGAGTGTTCTGGAATGTTCCACAATTTATTTTATTTATTTATAGCGGACCCGACAGACGTTGTCCTGTACACAACTGTCGGGACAAACTAAAATTAAAATAGAATAATATTGAATATTCGATACTGCGATGGTAGCGCAGTCTGCCGGATCCAATGTAAAACATTCCAAAATCAACAACTCCTTAGAAATAAAAAATTAATTGAAAGAACATTTTCTAGTGGACCAAATTGTGAATCTAAACCATTCACGAATCTCCCTGAACCCACACAAAAAAATTCATCAAAATCGGTCCAGCCGATTAGGAGGAGTTCAGTGACGTACACACGGACAGAAGAAATATATATATTAAGATTGGGATCGACCACAATTTGCTTTGCGACCGATTGGGATACTAAACCAACTATGTTAGTAAGATAAAATTTACTTGATTCGTTATCCGAGGGTTAATCTAGGGTATTCTTCCCAAAGTAGGTCAATAATTATAATTTTTTCAGTCTAATAACCCACAGTAAAGTACGGATATACGATAGCGACGAGAGGTCGCCGATACGGTGAACAGAAAAATTGACCTTTGTCACCACAGCGCTTATCAACGACGAATGAAAATAATAATTATTACCAATACACATAGGTAGTCACTTCGATAGATACTGTCACTCTGTTGAGTCCGGTTAGTTCACCAAATTAGCTATTTAAATTAGATAAGTTAATTATTTCATTAAACAAGAACAGTGACAGCATGAATTAGGAACTTTGTGTGAATTCGCATATATTATGTGAATATTCTTTTCTTAGAAAAGAAAACAATTGTCGCTCGAGCGTAGGAAGTTTGACGAACCCAAATACAAATCAACTAACATATGCAAGCCCCATCAGAGCCCAAGCTTCAGAGTTCCACTTGTCACCTCAAACATTCAAGAATAAAGTCATACGCATAGCCCTGGGAGTCTAAATGGATAAGGGTCTCTCAACTCCACGAAGACTCCCCTATTAAAAAAATACAACATTTTATGCGGGAATTCCCACCCACGAAAAAGCGTCTATAAATTATCTTGCCCGGTACAACGAAAACGTAAGTACCAAACATAAAAAAAACCAAGCAAATCTTCCCAGTATGTCCCCTTGGAAGTAATTTTTAACAAACTCCAAATTATATCATTTTTTTCAACAACCAATTAATATAAACCTACGATGAAAAAGAAAGGGGCCTTTTTGGCCCGGAGCTCTGTATGCCATTAATCAAAAGTCAAAGGAACTCATCACTCGGGCAAGGAGTGGACACACGACCTGCAATAGCCATCCCAAGCCAAGGTGCGGGCTACCTAGGCTGGTGGTGCCTCAGAGATAAAGAGTCGCATCGGAGTTCTTAGATTTAAACCACACCACAGCACTCGGGGCACTGGTAGGGTGACCCTCAATTCCTTGGACACTCGCGAGACCAAAAATGGACCATTCAAAAAGAAAATCTATCATCAATGCCTTTTGGGGCCTTCGAGGAACCAAGGTAGAGTGGAGAGGAGAGTTGAGACCACCTCGGTTGACTCTTCCATTGTGGGGTCTTCAGGGAACCCAAAAAATATATAATTTAGTTTTTAATTAAATGTAAGCTTTTATATGACGACAGAGTATTGCACTCACTGCTCTATTCAGCTGAAATATACAAACATTATTATTTTTATTACACATTATGACGATAATGCGGTAATAGGTACCTATAAAACACGTAGTTTAATATGTAATAATTTTATTAAAAAGTAAATTACGTGGTGAATAGATACACGTAAGTAGAAAAACTAAAAACCTACAGCTAGTTGTACATTTTATGAACACGTAAATATGGCGAATTTTTAACTCATTTTATCACTCATCATAGGCATCATAAATCATAAAATTAGGCGTTTTTATAATTATTACCGCGACGGTTCACGATTGCGGTACCGTGACGGCAAAAAAAAAACAATAAACATACGTTCCTTATCGCTATAATGCCGCAGCTCTTTCTAACACATTAAGAAAGATGAGACACACAAAATACGTGTGACTGTTTCATCCAAAGTACTACTTTTTCCTTTGGAGGAAACAGGCATTTCTTATTACAGCTCAGCCACGGCGACGTGAATTATTTCGTTTCATTTTCTTTATAAGTTTGAGGAAGATGTATGATAATGATTGAATATTTCCTTCGGGGTGGTGCAGACATACGTTCACCGTTTGTCTCATTTTCGACTATTGTTATTTAGTGTGTAAGAAACGTTTAAGGCGACGCTTCCCAGCTCAAAAAGAAGAGGATGGAGAGATATGTAATTACGAATATTGGACAGAGCGCGCTAATATTTTAAATGATAAAATTGAAGGGAAAATGGTGAAAATGCTTAATAAAACATGACTCGTTTAAAATAGAGCAAAAATCTCGTTGAAGGCATCTTAAGTATCATTTAAAGAAACATTGTGAATTTTTTCACAAATATAACTTGTAAAATAATAGAAATAGACTTGTTTTAAATAATTATCGGAGCATACTTTGCGATTTTTTTCTATGTAGGGAATTTCATATAATTTGCGTTTCAGGGTGGAACGGATCTAGATATTATCTTCAAAAATAACATTTATTTTTTTAAGAGCTTAAAAACTTCAAATGTTTAAGGGGGATATGTAATAAATCAATAGAAATTCGGGTAAAAAAAAAGCAAAACCATCAGCGATTTGACGTCTTTGGAATTCACACTTCAATGTAACTATATTCCACACTTTTAAAATTATCGTCACGGCAAGTGGTATTGTAGGGGTCTACGGAGACAACACGGTGCCGTGTGTGAGCAAGAAAATTATGACTTTTTTTCCTTTGGAGGAAACAGACCTATGTACGTTATGTGTATCATCTTTTAAAAGAGCAGCAGCATTATTGTTATAAGGAACGAATGTTTATTGTCGTTTTATGCCGTCAGTAACTTTAAATTAATCACGGTATTTTTAAAAGCGCTCATTAGATTAGAAAATAAATAAATTGCTTTTCCTTAAAATTTCTCGCATACGTGAATAATATTATTAAGAGAATTATAATTTAATGTGATTCACGATAGACAAAAATAATAAAAAATTATTTTCCTTCATTTATAAATAACGTTATGGTGAAAAATTGTATTATACTCTTACATTATTACTATAATAAATTGGAAAAAAAATGCTAAAAAAATAATAGTAAATTGAATAAAAAAATATTATTAACCTGGTGCCTAATTGATTCGTTACTTTATTATCAAGTATCAAGTAAGTTCTCGCAGCTTCTTTTACACACGTATTTTTTTGTATTTTAAAAAAATCACAATCTTCATGATTATGTTGCATCGATCTGATATAACCACGCTTATAAATAAATGTGCAATGTAATATAGTTCATAGATATCTACTCTCAGTCGGACAATCAAATCTAATCAATATTGTCATCTCTGTAAAAACTGGCTGTTCAGATCTGATTACCAAGCGTATCTAGAGCTATTTAAAGCAAGGTAATATTCCAAATTTAAATATTGGTCTCTCACAAGATCGACAAGCACTAAGATTGCTAGCTCTAATTAGAGAATACAATCCCGGGATCCCGGTCAATCTTGGGATTTTCGGAATGGCCGCAATCAGTCTATTTTGCATTCCGTAATCCGTTGCGCCTTGACTTATCTCGACTAGATTATAGGACAAAAGTAAACCTTAATTAAGCACAGTAAAATAATTTCACAGGTACAGCCCTAACAATACGTTTATCTCGTTGAAATTTGAAGGGATTTACCCGCCCGGTATACTTCACTAGGTAATTCCCCAGTGGATCGACAGGGGAATCACCCGATCACCGAGGTCATAATTTTGTTGAATTCCTTATACAAAAGTATAAATAGGTCAGTTAGGAATTATTTTTTTCATTTATTATTCTTCCAGCTATCCAGCGATCCTGATCCTGAAGTACAAAATGAATCGGGGTAGGTTTAATTGGTTATTAATAGCATAAGGCGTGAAATAGACCTGTTCGAAAAGGGAGGAGTCCGGGATTACATTAAGAATTGGCTTACAAATATCTACAAGTGTAGAATCCGAGCGAGTATTCTCAGCTGCCGCTTATGTGGGTAATAAATTAAGAAGGAGGCTTGGAAGTCGAACACTGGATGCTTTGATATTTCTGCGTTTCTTTTTCCAAAACTCCAAGTATTTTTTTTATTTTTTGTACTTTATTTCATGTAAGTTGTCATGTGTAAATATTAATAAATAACGTTTAAGAACTTACTATCTTTGCTTTTATTTTATTTTAAAATAAAAGCAAAAATAAATAAATAAATAAAAAATCATTGTGATTTTTTTTTAAATTCCATTCGAAAACAAGTTTGAGAACCTTGTTTACTTCGTACTTCGTACACGTGTTTGCAAGTATTTCATCTAGATAGGAAGTGTTGTAAACTAACAACATTGCAACGCATAACACATTAAATGCATCATACTGCACGATGCACCAAAACAAGCTGCAAGAATGTATCTATATAAATTTAGTTGCGTAGACAAAATTGCGCATCGGAGATGCATTTGTAAATACAATGCAAAATACTAACGCGGCACTATCCGAATTTCTACCGATTTCTTGCAAATCTCTCTTGAACATTTGAAGTTTTTAAGCTCTTAAAAAAATATATGTTATTTTTGAAGATAATATCTATACAACCCCCACGCCGAAACGCAAATTATATGAAATTCCCTCGATAGAAAAAAATTGCAAAGTATGCTCCGAAAATTTTTATTTTCAAGCCTGTCTCTTTTATTTAACAAGCTATATGTATGAAAAAATTCACAGTGTTTTTTTGAACGTTGTTTTTGACAACCCCTACGAGATTTTTGCTGTATTCTAAACGAGTCGTGTTTTATTAAACATTTTCACAATTTTCGCTTCACTTTTATCGTTTGAAGTATTAGCGCGCTCTCTCCAGCATTCGTAATTACATATCTCTCCATCTTCTTCTTTTCGTGCTCGGGTACGGGGCCTTAAACGGAACTAAAGAATTGTCACCACAGCGCATGTGAGCTGTTTGAAAACTGAATATACTGGGACTTAATATATGGAACAAGGTGAGCGGGAGAGGGGAGAGGGAAGGCGGGGAAGGTGGAGAGAGAACGCGCGAGGGGAAGGGGATATGGGAAAGGAAGGGGCGGCGCACGCAGAGAGAATTTTTTTGTTTATTAAGTGGCATTGCAACGCATGCCGGGAAATCGCTACTGTATTATGAACGTTTTTATCACCTCGTTTTTTTGTCGCTTTATAATTAAAAAAAATTTCTGTGGTAACTTCTAGATTCGAATATAAAGCGTGCTATTTCTCTTTCTGACACCGTTTAGATCATATTTGTCAACATAACAGTAGGGAGATACAATGATTTCTATGTAAGCTGTCAGCGAACAAATTAGCCTGAGGGGTTAATAATAATTTTATTACATGTTAGGTAGATACATGCTACTTATTAGATTTTCAAACATTCTTGGGTTATTCGTAACCTGGGAATGTTTGTCTTTCTTTAAAAAAAATAAAAAATTTGGTTGTCTGTAAAGTCGGTTTACGGGCGATAATTTTACGTGATAACATCATAAGAAAACATTGATGCGTCATAAGCCGAACGCTTAGGCCAATCTTGCCTCTCTATCGCTTGTTCCGCCCTCTCACTTGCACGCTCGGCTCAGGCGGAACGTGACAAAGAGTCATGCTTTTTCGTGCACGCAGCCGGTGTTCATCGATTTAGAAGACGTTATCACGTCAAAAAAATATATATACGGCTTCGCTCAGGACAACATTCGAGATTGTTCTGGAATGTTCCACAATTTATTTTATTTATTTATAGCGGACCCGACAGACGTTGTCCTGTACACAACTGTCGGGACAAACTAAAATTAAAATAGAATAATATTGAATATTCGATACTGCGATGGTACCGCAGTCTGCCGGATCCAATGTAAAACATTCCAAAATCAACAACTCCTTAGAAATAAAAAAAAATTAATTAAAAGAACATTTTCCAGTGGACCAAATTGTGAAACTAAACCATTCTCGAATCCTCTTGAACCCACACAAAGAATTTCATCAAAATCGGTCCAGCCGTTTAGGAGGAGTTCAGTGACATACACACGGACAGAAGAAATATATATATATATATATAATTTATTATTTATTTTCACAACCTACGTAAATTATTGAGAAACTATTCCACAGCTACATATATAATTTATCTACAAGCATAATGTGAAAATACCCTATTATTGTTTTGAATACGGCATTGCATTACGTAGTAAATTTCTCCGTAGTAAATACGCCATTGCAATACTCAACAATACCAATGAAACTGTTTTGAATGAATGCACTAGCT
Organism: Glyphotaelius pellucidus; assembly: GCA_936435175.1. Classification (NCBI taxonomy): domain Eukaryota; kingdom Metazoa; phylum Arthropoda; class Insecta; order Trichoptera; family Limnephilidae; genus Glyphotaelius; species Glyphotaelius pellucidus. The sequence goes on along the minus strand of OW386538.1, from coordinate 10,806,121 downwards.
AAAAAACATATTCTTGAGTTTATTCACCATTCATAAAATGAGTATTTACAACATGTTTTTGTTTACTGAATATAACCCGTAACTAGGGAGCACGAGTTCCACCTACAACGCAAAATGTCCTACAATAATAACTAAACTAGCAGCTAAAATCTGAGGGGGTGGAGGGCGACACGACAATAGCTTTGTAACAAACTTCATGTACGAAAATGGTTTTGCATAAGGCGTGGCGTCAGAGATGTAACTCGAAGTCAGGTTCCCTCATGCCCTCTCAAAAAGAAGAAAATAAAGAGATATGTAATTACGAATGTTGGACAGAGCGCGCTAATATTTTAAATGATAAAATTGAAGCGAAAATTGTGAAAATGTTTAATAAAACACGACTTGTTGAAAATAGAGCAAAAATCTCGTGGAAGGCGTCTTAAGTATCATTTAAAGAAACATTGTGAATACTTTCACTTGTAAAATAATAGAAACAGACGTGTTTTTAATAATTTTCGGAGCAGACTGCGATTTTTTTCTATCGAGGGAATTTCATATAATTTACGTTTCGGCGTGGAACGCGTCTAGATATTATCTTAAAAAATAGCGTTTTTTTTAAGAGCTTAAAAACTTTGAATGTTTGGGAGATATGTAAGAAATCGGTAGAAATTCGGGTAGCGGCGGCTGAAATTTCAACCGTACAGACGCTAACGTATTAATACTATCAGTTACCTTGATAGAAAAACATCGCGAAGTACGCTCCGAAAATAATTAAAAATATATTTTGTTTTGTTGTTTATTTATAACTACGAAAATATTCACAGTGTATCTTTTAATGCAACTTAAGTATTTGTCGAGAGATGTTTGCTATATTTTAAACGAGTCGTGTTTTATTAAACATTTTCACTTTTTATGCAAAATGTTATCGTTTTTAATATTAGTGCGCTCCCTCTAACATTCATATTTACACATCTCTCCTTCTTCTTCTTTTTGAACGCTTACTACAGGAAGTCAAGGCATTACCGTTGTCCACGTTAGAAAAAAGGTGAACGTCCACGTGTCCGCACCGGCCGCATCGCACGCACGGCATGCAACCGTTTTTCTTTATCTTTATATGAATTAATACAGCACTATCGGTACCGCCCGACCGATCACCGGCAATTTTGAGCAAAAATTGCGTTTCGTGCCGGTGACGTCACACTGATTAGTTCGCAGCGTTCCGGATACAGTGGACGCATGCCATCGGCAAATCAAATCAATTTGGGAGGCGGAGATGGGTACCTACCGCTGCCCCGGGAACCTTTATTGGATAACCACCACCTCTGCCATAGGCCACCCCAAGTGGTTCCCTACGTTTGGTGATTTAGCAGGGTTGCCCGGGTTCATGGGGTGAGGTTTGTCTGGGTCTTGGAGGCGGATGACCAAGACACACTGAACCCCAGATTCCTACCCAGCCCTTAAACCCTTTTCCTTCCCAGAACTCTCCTCTCCTCCTTTCCTTAAAAAAAACTCTCAAGCATTCCCAAAGATGACATAGACCCTGAGGGAGATTATTTTTCTCAGGGCCTCCTGTGCGGAGCTCATGTAAAAAAAAATCCGTTGCAAGCCGTGCGTGCGTTGCGGCCGGTGCGGACAGGTGGACGTTCACCAGAAAGGGTCGTTTCAACACCAAAACCAGTTGTAAAGAAGGTCGGCTTAGCTTCCTTGCTTGCCCCACACCACACCACTCCACCACTACACACTACACACTCAACACCACAATAAAACTAAAACACCACACGCAACGCACATATTTTTAGGTAACAAAAATAATTAAGGGCGTGAGAGAGAAAAACAGTGTCGAGACCATTGATGTTTTATTAAATTTAGATGAGACATGAAGCGAAAAAATAGGTTCAACTTTTTAACTCCAATTGACCTCAGCGTTTTGGGTTACTCGACAGTTGGCCCTCAGAAATTATAATTATTATAAAATTATAATTTTTCGCGCATTATTTACCAATTTCAAAGCAAGAATCGACTTCACAAATACCTTCAAGAATAAGTTGGTATGGATATCAAACGAATTTTTTTACAGTGTCAATTTTTTGACTGATACAGAGCTATGTATAATAATATGTTCAATGCATTTGACTAATGAACGCGATGCTGCGTAAAAATGTACATTTATAAATATTTATTTTTTACTAGCTTTTCCCCGCGGCTTCGCTCGCATTGTATTACGGGAAATTACTGTAGCGCTTGCACTTATCAATTATCTCTATTTTTCTTAAATATTCTACTTAACATTCAGTTAGTCTTGTTTCTAAATACCTATCTGTGAACATTAATAATTGGTCTGTTTTTTTATCATCCTTTGTATTACTAAGACTGTTAATGTTCCTTAAATAAATAAATAAATAAATAAATACTTCCCAAATAAACCGGGTTCATGGGGCAAGGTTTGTCTAGGTCTTGGAGGCGGATGACCTGGACACACTGAACCCCAGATTCCTACCCACCCCTTAAACCCTTATCCTTCCCAGAACTCTCCTTCCCTTCCTTTCCTTAAAAAACCCTCCACACAGCATCCCCAAAGATGACATGGGCCCTGAGGGAAATTATTTTCCTCAGGGTCTCCTGTGTGGAGCTCATTTAAAAATAAAAAACAAACTCATCCACCTGCTCCAAGTTTTCATCATTCACAACTGTTGCACATTGTTTTCGTACTCTCTCTTTCAATGGCTCTCTCTTTTCTCTGGCCTAGAGTGTTCGTGAAAATTGTTTCTTACGTCTACTATAAACAACCTCTTACAATTATTGTTAGTTGCAAGGAGAAAATATTATGGTTTTTGTAACTTCAAATAATATGAATTAAAAGAAAATGTACGTTGTTTGAAACCCGTTGTTATGGAAATCCGATGGCTCCACTGCGTAAATAATATGCTTTACTAAACAGGCGACATACCTACGCAATAATGAAACTAATATCAAATCTGGTAAGAATTACAAATGCATTCTAAAAATAAAGTCGTTTAATGTTGGCTCGTGACAAGCGATAGTGGCACGTATTGTTGATATGCAAACCAGAGAAATAAATAGAAATTTCCCTGCAAGACAAACACGTGGAGCTAGCAGACGATCATCTGATAATATATGTACCTACATACTACATACATCTCACTCTAACAAGTATAAATAACACAATATACTCGTTGCCGTTGATAACTTCGTTAAACCACTCCCTCTTTTTTCACATGAGAGATGAGAGGTATGTAGAGAATACAATCCCGAGCATGTCTTTAAATCCCGGGATTACGGGATTTTCCATGCGTTATCCCGGGATCCCGGTATTATCCCGGGATTAGGAAATGTGGTTAATAATTGGAATAAAATAAAATAAAAGCATAGATAGTAAGTTCTTAAACATTATTTATTAATATTGTTTGTTACATAAGACAACTTATCTACACTTTATATTATAAATGCGAAAGTGCTTGTGTTTGCTTGTTACGCTTTCACGCCTAAACCACTTCATCGATTTCAATCATTCTTTCACCAATAGAAAGCTACATTATATGCGAGTAATATAGGCTGTATATAATGGTAAGCTCTGGCGTTGTGAAATTATAAATATTAATATATTATATTTATTATACGTTTATTGTCCCTTACAAAAGCGAGCTATTGATAACGTCAGACGAAAAGCAAAACAATCGTTGTCATGGTAAATATGTTGATATATTTGCGGGAAATTTTATTTCAGGCGTCGTAGTGAATATCAATCTATGTAAATAAAACGAATCTCCGAAACTTTTGTACGCGCACAACTTCCGAACAAGTCAAGGCGCAACGGATTACGAAATGCAAACTAGACCTGAAAGGCTATTCCGTAAAATTTGTGATAAGAGATTGTTCTCCCGCGAGAAGTGCTGTCAGATTTGTGTGATTTTCTACATCTGTTATTTGCTTTTTCTATCGGCTGATGTCAAAATTTCAGCTGTGAGCCATCACGTATTTTAGTTTGGGTCGTTTTAAACCCGAATTCCTGCAAGTATGCATGATTATTTATTCATTTAACAGCTGTAGAAAATCACACAAAGCTGACAGCACTTCTCGCGGGAGAACGATCTCTTATCACAAATTTTAGGGAATAGCCTTTCTGATTGTGGCAATTCCGAATATCCTGAGATTAGCCAATGTGCAGTCCCGGTATTTTCGGGATCAAAAATGGGCCGAGATCCCGGGATTGTATTCTCTAGAGGTATGTTAACAAAGAGACGATAGAACGGAATTCTCAACGGTGGAACTATAGAAAGAGATGATATTCATACATATGATGACATCACCAATGGTATGGTATTTAAAAGGAACAAAGCAAAAGTTCAAAAGTAAAAAGATAACCGCAGTGATATTAGTCATTTCGCCTCGGGGGCGCTGTACTTAAAGAGTCTTTGTGTCCCGAAAGGTTCAACGATTCTGGATATTAGTTAACAAGGAACTAAATGAATTGTGCCCTAAAATGGATGACAAAAGACGAGCCATAACCCCATGGTGACTCATTAATTAGAGATGTTGATATTAATAAATTAGTGATGAGCATATTCGAAAGGTTAGGCTGTTCGAAACGAAATGATAATCGAAATTTAAGAATCTGAAAATAAATAAATAATCGAAAGGCGTTTCGAATTAGTCGCTCGAACATACCTCATTAATATGAAGCTTAATTAAAAAAAAATATGCCTTGTATAAATTGAAGCTTTTCCTACCGTTTTCATTGAGCAGAATTAAAATAAAATTGTTAATTACTTTAAAAAAAAATACAAGTGCTACTACCAAAAAATGTATTTTTTTCATTTGTAACCACTTTTTAAATATTCAATTTTATGGCTATAATTGTTTAATGATATTTTCCATCGATTAACTTTTTTTTCTTATAAAGTAATTCACCAAATAAATAGAAATCACTTTTGCGCAAAACCACGACCTCCAGACTTCGTTTGCCAAGCGATTTTTATGCCTTTTATCTACATTCGTGGCGAAATAAGGCACACTATAGAATACATACATGTTTGGCTTGTGGCTTTCTCTTGCATTCGATTTTTCATGTTATCAATCGAAATGTTACAAATCCATATCAAACGTTTAATTTGCAATCGGAAACTTTAAATGAATTTTAACCCATTATTTTTAGAAAATAAATGCTTCGAAAGAATTATTTCCCTTTTTTAAGAGACAGTGCGCTCGACTAAATTTTTATGAAATAATTTCGATTATTGTAATAATCGTCTACTAGCAGTTAGCAGTTAAAGACCCGCTCCACAGGTTTTTGCTGCTAGGCCCTGCGGGCGGATTTTGGTTCGGCTTCGCCCAGTTTAATCTCCAAAAGCCCAGATCGGACGAGCCATGAACATTTTATAAATCCGATAGGAACTGGTTCCAAAAACAGCCGGTTCCTCGGAAAAATAAAATCAGGCGATCCAGTGACATCTGGTCACCGGGACAAAGTAACCGCGACAGGCAATGACGTCATATATAGTATATAGACGCTTGGTATGATTGTTCACCACTGCCAGTTACAATAATAATCATATTATCATCAATCTCTCCAGGAATGGAGAGATTCACGAAATTACAAATCCAATAGTAGATACTTACGCCTGCCAGCCGACGTTCCTCACGCTAGATGTTAACGCAGCTGTTAAGTGGCGCCATCTTTTGCCATTATTGAAGTTAAAAAAATCATGTTTGGTTTCACAGTGCTTTCACACAGACGAAGTATTTAATTCCGTAAGTCTATTTATTTATTTATTTATTTCTATGCATTACAGTATTTACCTATAGATCAATTTTGAAAAACATTTTTACATAATATATATTGTAATTTTATTATGTTGGGTGTAAAGTAGGTTTGTGAAGGTGAAACTGTGGATAGGTATTGTTGTATGTTTCGTGATCACCTCACTAGTCTAAACTTTAACTTTAGGTCGCACAGTTGTTGGCTACTTTCTTGAATTCGGTTCTATTATAAAATTTAGCTATTTAACAAACTTCAAGTACGGAGATGGTTTTGCATAAGGCGCGACGTCAGAGATGTATTTGTTGATAATAAATGCAAATAAATAGAATAAAAGCGCACATCAATCAGAGATAATAAAATAACACACATAATACATATCTACTATCTACAAGTGGCCAGCTATTGTTTTTTGCGTTTTCATGTCCAAGGGAATTGATACATCGCAATACACATGCATATTATTAATTAACTAGCTGGTACCCGGCATGCGTTGCCATGCCATTTAATAAATAAATTGTTTTCTCCTGCGTGTTCTTTCCCATTCGTCCCGTTCCTCTTCCGCCTCCCCTTCCTCTCCCGCGTCCTCTTCCCCTCTCGCGTTCCCACTCCGCCTCTTCCACCTTCCCTCCCCCCACTCCACTACTCCTTTCCCCGTCCCGCGAACCCCCCTTCCAAGCTCCCCTCCCCCCTCCCAGGTTCCCCCTCCCAGATTCCCCTCCCCCTCCCGGGTTTCCCTCCTCCCCCTCCCGCGAACCCCCTACCCGAGTCCCGCTCCCGCATTTCATACATTCTTTCCCGGTACATTCAGTTTTCAAACAGCTCGCATGCCACCTTTTGCATATTTCATAATGCCAGAGCTCACCAGTAGTAAAATCCAATTTGGTGCAGTCGTTCGGAAGTCATGCGCATAAATACATTTCGGCAATTCATTTTTTAGAGATAAGTATTACATACAATGCCCGAATTAAAAAAAATCTATATCAACATGGTTTTCACGGCAACGATTTGTTTTGTTTTTCTTCTGACGTTAGCAATAACTCGCCATTTTCGACAGAAAACGTAAAATAAATATAATATATTAATATTTATAATTTCGTAACGCCAGAATTTACCAATATATATAGCCTATATTACTCGCATATAATGTAGCTTTCTATTGGTGAAAAAAATTCTAAGATCGGTTTATTAGTTTATGCGTGAAAGCGTAACAAACAAACACACGCAGTTTCACATTCATAATATTAGTATAGATTTAGAATTTTAGGGTAGGTACTTTCTATTACATAATTCAATTTACCAAATTCTGACACAGGCATTTAAATACAATAGCGAGTTCCCGGCATATGCTATGCCACTTAATAAAGGAAAAAAAATCCGCTCTACTAACCCTTTCCCGTTCGTCCCAGATGATGCCAGAACTCACTATGCACGTATAGAAACCATCGCGGACTTAAACACATCAAATCCCCAAAGTTTTATCGCAATCGGATGAACGGTTAGCAATGTATGATAGCGATGCCAAAACTCACAATCGTACATAGAAACCATCGCGGGCATGCGCACATCAAAACCCCAAAGTTTCATCGCAATCGGATGAACGGTTTAGCAACGCAAAACATCTCACACACATAGACAGAAACAAACACATTTTCTATAGATCAGTAATTTTAATATCAAAAATGTCAGTTGAGCATTTTTAAATTTTTTTAAAGTTAACATAAAAAAATTTTGTATTTAAAAAATGTTTTCGTAATTTCTAATAATACCATTTATTTAAGCGTATTTCATCACCTTTCAAAACCAGTATTTAGTTTTTGGATACGTTTACAAATATTTCATTTATTTGAATTTTTATTGCAAAGTCGATATATATCGAAACATTTATACCTTTTGACAAAATACGCCAAATTTTTGAGGGGTTAAGCTTTGAGCTTTAAGCTTTGAGCTTTAAGCTTTGAGATTCAAGCTTTGTGCTTTAAAATTTTTGAAGGGTTAAGCTTTGAGCTTCAACCTTAAGCTTTGAGCTTCAACCTTAAGCTTTGAGCTTTAAGCTTTGAAGTTCAAACTTTGATATTTAAGTTTTGAGCTTTAAGTTTTGAGCTTTAAGCTTTGAGATTTAAGCCTTGAGCTTTAAACTTCAAGCTTTGAGCTTTAAGCTTTGAATTTAAGTTTTGATCTTTAAGCTTTGAGATTAAAGCCTTGAGCTTCAAGCTTTGAGCTTAAAACTTTGAGCTTTAAGCTTTGAGCCATAAGCTTTGGGCACTATGCTTGAGCTTTAAGTTTAGAGCTTTAAGCTTTGAGATTAAAGCCCTTGAGCTTAAAGCTTTGAGCTTTAAGTTTTGTGATTAAAGCCTTGAGCTTAAAGCTTTGAGCTTAAAGCGTTGAGCTTAAAGCTAGGAGCTTGAAGCTTTGAAATTTTGGCATTGAGCTGTAAGTTTTGAGCTTTAAGCTTGAGCTTCAAGCTTTGAGCTTTGAGCTTTTAGCTTTGAGCTTTTAGCTTTGAGCTTTTAGCTTTAAGCTTCGGGCTTTAAGTTTTAAGTTTTGTGATTAAAGCCTTGAGCTTTGAGCTTTAAGTTTGGAGCTTTTAGCTTTAAGCTTTGAGCTTTAAGATTAAAGCGTTGAGTTTTGTGCCTTGAGCTTTGAGCTTTAAGCTTTGAGTTTAAAGCTTTAAGCTTTTAGCATTAAGCCTTGTGCTTTGCGCAAAGCTCAAAGCTTAAAGCTCAGAGATTAAAGCCGAAAGCGTAACGCTCAAACATTAAACTTAAAGTTTAAAGCTCAATCTTAAAGCTCAAGCTTTAGGCAAGGTTTTAAGTTTAAAGGCCAAAGTTTAAGCTTAATATCAAAGCTCTAAACTTAAGTTCAAAGCTTAAAACTCATAGCACAAAGCTTAAAAATAAAGCTCAAAGTTCAAAGCTTAAAGCTCAACACGTAAAGCTTAACATTTAATGCATAAATTTCAAAGCTTTAAGCTCAAAAATCAAAGCTCAAAGCTTAAAGTTCAAAGCTTAAAGCCAAAACTCAAAGCACAAAGCACGGCTTGCGTTGCAATGCAAAGAAATCAATTGATTCTCCTTGAATGTCCTTTCCCGTGCGTCCCCGTTCACCTCCCGAGTCCCCTTCCCCTTTCGCGTTTCCCTTCTACCTTCCCCGCCTTCACATCCCTCGTTTTCCCACCCACGTACCCCACCTCTCCCGTTCCCCTCCCCCCTGCCTTTCCTCCTTGCCGCTAAAATATATGAAATACGCACATTTTCATTAATTCAAATTTAATAACGCCAGAATTTGCCTTTATCCTTTGCGGGCGTGCGCACAACAAATCACCAAAGTTTCATCGCAATCGGATGAACGGTATGGCAGCGCATAAAATACGAACAAACAAATTTTGATTTTTATATATAAGATAGGAAAGATTTGATTGTTTGTTGGTGTCCTCCCGTACGGTCCGTTCCCCAGTGACGCTTACATCGTATAATACTTACATTTTTAAACTCGTGATATCTTTGAAATGGGATGTCCGAATTGAATAATTCAAAAAGTTATATAAAGGCATTGAAGCAGTCTCGAATATAAAATAATTTATTTGGATAAGAATTAATACCAAGATACAAATAAAGAGTCTTTTCTAGCGGCGGCATTTCAATTAATTTTTTTAAATAAAAGAATACTTATTGTGGCATAACTATAATAGTTAGACATATGCTGTCGCGACACTTTTTGTAGATAATGATGTGTTCTGCAAAGTCGTAGTACATTATTTTATTCTATCATCAATAATTTTCGCAGCGCACGCGATGTAAAGAATATTTTAGGTAATTTTTTTACACCTTGGGTTACATTATTGGAGTGTTAGTAAGGATCCTTAATTTTTTTTAAATATAATATAGCCTATGTTACCCGGGAATAGTGTAGCTTCCCAACAGTGAAAGAATTTTTCAAATTGGTTCAGTAGTTTCGGAGCCTATTCGATGCAAACAAACAAACAAACAAACAAACAAACAATCAAATCCTTCCTCTTTATAATATTAGTATAGATAATCGACAAATAAATATAGACAAGTCGCCAATAACTTACATATTAACAAACCTGTACCATGGTGTAAATATTAAAATTTAGGATATTAACAAACTGGTTACTTGGGAAGGAATACTTCAATAACGAGCCAAGGACGCGGTTCAGATAACACTTTGAAAATTGAAATGACGCGCGGCGCTTCACCAATTAACCTGAAACATGACCAAATATCTGAATAATTTGTTTCACAACTACACATTTACCTTGGCTTTTTTATCAACTAGTCTTTACCCAAGATTCAAAACTCTTTTTTTTTTGTGTTTTAAACTTGGAAAAAATACGGCGTCTTGTGTTATTTCTAGCCTGCTTTACGTATATTACAAAACTGTATAGCTCATGATATTGGGTGTTGAAAATATGATCTAGAAATTATAGAAAGGAAAGACTTTGCAAATTTGACGCCAGACCTCATAGCCGAGTGACAATTCTGATTACCAGGCATCGCAAGTTCAAACCACTGCTAGCTAAGTTTTTCATTATTGCAAAAGCAACATTCTTCCCTTATATAAACTGAAAAATGAATGTGATTGAAGCAAGCAGTATTTATTTATTTATTTTATTTATTTTATTTATTTCTATACATTACAGTATTTACCTTTATAATTTTATTATGTTGTGTGTAAGGTAGGTTTGTGAAGGTGAAACTGTGGATAGGTATTGTTGTATGTTTCGTGAACACCTCACTAGGAGAACCTGTGCTGAGGTGTTTACGTGTTTATTTATGTTTATGTGTGACAAGTATTTATGTGTTGTAATATAAAGTTTTATATGTATTTTTTTCAAATTTTAACAGTTATTGTACATTGGTTATATAGAAGAGAAAAAAAAAAGTATTTAAATATATTAGAGGAATATAAAAAAAAATTATATATATATAAACATACACATACATACATACACATCCACATAAATACATGTACCTGCACACATGCATATGAATATATATATACATACGTATACATCCGCATACACATTCACATACACATATATATATGTACACACATATATAAATTGTAAGTGTATGTATGACCGAGTTGTTTGGCGGTCCATTCTTTCTGATGGTATTATAATCTATTGCGATGGCTGAACTAGTGGGTATGGACTTGCATATATATGATACGATGAATGTAAGTGATTGAAGCAAGGAGTATGCAGTAAACGACAAAATATATATTGTAGTTTTAATTATGTATCAAAATGCACTCTACTACTTATGACCCCACGATGAATTTTTGAGAACATAATGCCAACTGTGTTTTGTGTTTTTTAAATTTTATTTTTTATTTTATATAATACATGTTACATAATTGTGACATTTACGTAAAGTAGATATATTAAGCCGTCGCTACCCGAATTTATACCGATTTCTTAGATATATCCCCTAATCATTTGAAGTTTTCAAGCTCTTAAAAAAATATATGTAATTTTTTAAGATAAAATCTAGATACGTTCCACGCCGAAACGCAAATTGAAATTCTCTCGATAGAAAAAAATCGCAAAGTATGCTCCGAAAATTATTTAAAACAAGTCTATTTCTATTATTTTACAAGTTATATTTGTGAAAAAAATCACAATGTTTCTTTAAATGATACTTAAGATACCTTCGACGAGATTTTAAACGAGTCATGTTTTATTAAGCTTTTTCGTAATTTTCGCTTCAATTTTATCACTAAAAATATTAGCGCGCTCTGTCCAACATTCGTAATTAATTACATATCTCTCCATCTTCTTCTTTTTCAGCCGGGAAGCGCCGCCTTAACGCAAAAAACAGCGCCCTTGAGATGATTTTTCATGAAAATGGCGCTTTATAAATAATCCAAATATTATTGGCGAGTGAAACGGAATAGGGTTTGTAGATAATTTTGCACAACAAAACCTATCCCATTTCAATCGCCGCCGCGACTGGAACGGTATAGGTTTTGTAAATAAGCGCCCCAGGAAGACAAGAGATCCTGAGTTCGAGTCCCAGTTGTTGTGACCGTTCCCTTTTTATTTTTCTGCGTGTTGTTCTGTTTCATGTTTGGTTTAGGTTTATTATCTTCTACTTCAATGAGTTGTAAATATTTAATTTATTTCAGTCCTGCAAATAAGAAATAAGATAACGCTGATGTCCACATTTCCAACATTGCAAAACGTGAATGGAAGTCATAAATTATACAAATATTCAATCTATTAATTTGCCTAATAAGTTGTAAGATCAAGAAAAACAACCTTACGAGAAAATCTGTATAAAATGAGGATCCTAGAGAGTCATAAAGAACACGTCATTATCAAGATTGTGAACTGCGGATTACGTTCCTATACCCATTTAGAAAAAAATAACTACACGACGACACGAAACGACAAATTCAGAAAAAAAATGCGACCAACAGTCACAATATGCACGAAGCAAGTAATTTTTAATTGTGGATATGTGTTCAAATGGAATGGGTTAGTAATAGAAGTTGAAGACAACAGAAGTTGTTCTTAAACATAATGGAGATTTCCGAGGTATATCGGCTATAATATAACCGCAGAGCTCATAAGAGAAAACAAGAACAACACAAGATAAAAAATGCTGGCTGAATGCAAGACATTGTGCTTTTTTTCATCACCTTTCAAAATTGTGTTGATTTGTCATTTTCCTAAGTTGTTGTGGAACCAATTTTTCATCATAGATGTAATATGTCAAAAATGAATAGGTAGGTACGTCAGAAAAATGTCTGTAAACATGATGGTGACCGGATAACTCAGAATCATGCAACTTCAACACCTCCTCTGAAATGTTATTAAAAGTAATGAAATAAAAAAATTGACTTTTTAATGGAAATCGGTGCTTTTTTCCTACATAATACAGTTAAAACTTAAAAAGAGGTTACTTTGATCAAGTGCGGTAGTTATAATTTTTGGTATGTCGTACATGACGGAGGCCTAGTGAAAAAAAAGTTTTCGAACTCAGGAGACCTCCGGATCATTGTCAAATATAAAAAAAACGCGAAATATTTTTTACTTTTTTCAGTGTTCGCCAATTTTGACAACCACGGATTAATTTTTCAACAAAGAATGTTCAAACATTTTTTAGAGTGACTAAATTTGCTATAATTTATGTAAAATCTGTAACACAATGGTGTTTGAGATAGAGCTGTTATAAATAATAAATTACCGAAATTTTTCATATTTTGTCAATTTTAGCGGTTTAAACTTCGAAAGCTGTGAAATACCTACCGGGGTTTCAGAATGTTTTTTTGTGTTCAGAAAAGTTTTATCTTCTATTGATACGCAGTGTCATCGGCAAAAAAGAGGATTTTACCTGGTATTACAACATTGCGCAGGTCATAAATGTAGATTAGAAAGGGTAGTGGCCCTATTATAATTCCTTGAGGAATATCTTTTTTGCTACTTTTGTGCGTTGTTGGCGATTTTATATGCAGGTTTTTAATACCATAAGACTTTTGTTTTTATTACCAACGTTAAAGATTCTCTTTAATATAATTCTATGGTTAACTTTGTCAAAGCTTTATTTAAATCCAAGAAAACGGTTAGTGTCTTAGTGTTAGAGTCTAGATTAGAGTTGGTATATGCTTTTGGTTAAACTAAAGACAGCGTCGTCGGTGCACAGGTTAGTTCTAAAAACCATATTGATTAGCTGAGAGGATTGCATTAGATTCTAGAAAGTTCATAATTTGTCGTTTTAAACACCTTCCAAGATCTTGGATAATTGTGAAGTTAAAATTATTGGTCTATAGTTGTCTGTTTTACATTTGGATCCGAATTTATGTATTGGAATGATGTGAGCGAGTTTAACATTATTGGGGTAAATGCTGGGTCTGATGCAGTTGTTGAAAATATGACGCAATGGAATGATTGTACGTTTTTTAATTGATTTATTGTGGTATTGCTTATGTTTTCAATGCCATTTGCAGACTTCTCTTTAAGGTTATCAATTTGTTTTGAGATTTCAAGTTCTGTTATTTCTTTGAATATTATTGATAGCTCAGAGGTAGTCTAATTAGACTGAAAGACCAGGAGGAATTTCATTTGGGTGAGTAATAAGACTGGGATTATTATCAATAGTTGTTTGCAATGCTCTCAGCGTCTTCGATGGTTGTGTTATTGTCAGTAAAGATTTTTTGAGGAATTTTGTCAATCTTTTGATTCCTATTTGAAATTTCATTCATGACGTGCCATGTTTTTTTAGTCATTTTTAGCATTATGTAGTTGTGTAGTGAAGTATTGCCGTTTTTGTTTTTTTTTTAAGATTGTGTTTAGGTAGTTTCTAAATAAAATGTATTCATTCCGTTTGGTGTGGTTCTGTGCTTCGTTTTTGGATGTGCAATGTTTTTCGTGAATTTTATAGATTTTGAAAAGTTTATTTCTACGCTGTATTGAGATTATTAGTCCGCGCGTAATCCATGGTTTTATGTGTTTCTGTTTACTTTTTGGTGGTGCTATTGGTTCTTGACTGCTTAAAATATATTTTTGAAGTGCTTCATATAAGGTATTCAAAGCTAAATTTGGGTTATCATTTAATTAGCCCTAACCTCTAAAGAGCCTCCCCTCTCTCTGATCATCGATGTGAAACATGTGCCAACATTTTTGGATGCCATTGAACGTTACTAGTAATATATAAATAAGATTTTTGTACAGGAAATTTTCTTTTATTTAATTGTATTAAGATATTTTTTTTGCAACTGTCAATGACCCTATTAATACTCGTACATTAATTAATGAGAATCATTTTTAAATCTTCTATATCTGATGATGCTATAAGCACAGCGGTGGAATAGAAGAATATGAAATATATTATATAGAAGTCGGTTAGCCGTAAGGACGTGATTTCTATTTCAGTGTCAACCACTCCTTGAAGGAGATACTAACGTGTGTTTTGTAACATAAAACTAGTTTCAGTGTTCTCGCTTTCTCGGAATATCGCCACATGTAGCACAGCTGATAGCAATATTAGCAATGTTATTGTTTTGTGCTTTGTTGGAAGAACTTTTTTATAAACTGATAAAGAAAACTCCGCACAATAATTTAAATCCAGGGTGATTCATTACTTGCAATACAAAGTATTATGCATTACAAATTACAATGACTGGCAAACCATCATGCATCCGCAGAGAGATGACAAACGTATTACAGTTTCCTAAAACTATGAGGAATACTAGATACCCACGAGACCTCGTCGAATTTAATGTTTCAAAGACCCAATCATGTCTGATCACGTCTAAAAGGGATCGAAATGATAATCTAGTCTCCTTCAACGGAAGCATTCTCCCGAACAGGCCTTCCATTGATATGCTTGGTGTAACTCTAAGTGACCAGCTCAGGTACGGGGGCTCCATCGAGGCCAGAGTTAAGTTAGCCTCTCAGAAACTGGGCATACTGTACAGGGCACGCAGATACTTTAATAGTACACAACTGCTAGCCCTGTACAAATCGCAAGTGCGCCCCACGGTTGAATTTGGCAGCCACCTCTGGTCTGGAGCCCCAAAATACCTGAAAAAACCCTTGACTCTGTGCAGAAACGGGCGGTCCGTTTGATAGATTCTCCTAATTTAACTAACGGATTGCAATCTTTAGAGCACAGGCGCCAGGTGGGAATGCTGTCCTTGTTCTACCGGTATTACAATGGAAGATGCTCCGAGGAACTAGCGTCATTGATCCCCTAGGCACCGGTGCATAGTCGGGAAACACGCCAAACGCGCGCTCAACATTTGTACACGGTTGACATTAGTCACATGAGAACGGGTCGTTTCTACGACTCGTTCTTGAGTTCAACAGCTCGGCTGTGGAACGATTTGCCGGCCTCTGTGTTTCCTTCTTCCTACAATATGGGTCTCTTCAAGACCCATGTTCACTCCTTCCTCTCCTCAAAAACACCCTCCACACAGCATCCTCAAAGATGACATAGGCCCTGAGGGAAATTATTTTTTTCCTCGGGGCCTCCTGTGTGGAGTTAATGTAAAAAAAAAAAAAAATTTAATGGGATTTCTCTTAATACTACGAAAAAATAATAAAGTCGTATAAGGTATGATTTATACTTGCTTACCTCTTCGTAAGATTCCGGTGGGAACAGAATATGAGATGTTCTTGAAGGAGAGATCTATATTCCTCGAGTTTCTAGTGGCGAACGCCTCTCCGGTGACGAGGGGGATCTCCAAGGGGATGACATTGCATCCCCTCAGAGGTTCCAACTTCTGCGCGGCGCTTCTCTTGCTGGTTAAACTCCTCACACTGGCACCTACTTTCACATTAGTCAAATCACCACAGAATTGAGATCCCTGGGGATTATTGCAATTGGCGTCCAAGCACCCGACACTACTGAACTCGTTAGTCTTTCTATTATCGTTGGCGTACCCATCCTGGGGCAGGACCACGGGGCCCGCGCTCTGGTGTCTCCTGTGGCCCAGGGTCACTGGAGCTGCGGCTACCGGGCCTCCCTGAGGCCCCCCGAAGGAGTGAGACATGCTGAGAGCATCCAGTAACACGTCCGAACCTCAATGCAAGTCCACAGCAAGGGACATGAATACACTCGAGCGAGGACTGAATCTGGACAGTGAAGGGTTTCCAAGCCAGTGTTTATATAGCTAACTGTGTATTGCCGTTGAGACAGGGGATAAATCTAATTGGTATTCCAAGTACTTCATTCAGCATAAGTCAGCTGTTATTCGGTCAAAGGCCTCATAATACTGGGCTAATCAGACTTAAAACTTGCACGTGTTATCAAGGACGACGTCTTTCTTCCGGGATGTTAACTCTTCAAAGAAGACAATGCTTGTTACTAACGAGTTTCACATGTACATTTTTGACAGCAGCCACACGATTTTTTGAAAACGCGCAATCTTGAATTCCAACCACGATATTTATTAAATTCTGATCCATAGCCGACTTGCGTGATTTGATTTCACATGATAAGAGTGATAACGCGGATATAATATTCGGAGGGAGACAGTGTCATAAATACATAGTGGTCTGAAATGATTATTAAACCTAGCGTTGGTGTTTCACTTATTAAATCGGAGAAGTGCAGTATAAATTAAGCTTATCAGTTGTTAGACACAATGTTCATGTCCAGTTATTGAGCAATCGCGCTAGAATACTATTGAAATCAACAAAAATATTAATAACAACCTATTCCCGGAATATAACATTGGTTTAATCTAATAAACACTAAACACTTTCACAATTCCACATATTATTTGGTTTACTTCGAAGCACAGACCCGCGTATTTATTTACAGTGGAAGATACCGAATTTACCGATCCGCGGTCCTACCCCGTCTGAAAACGCGCTCGTTCTGGCAAGAGTGAAAACATAAATACGGTACGGACTGGCTCTCTTTGTTCTCGAACTACGTCCTTGCACGTAAATACGAGCAAAGCGCGCGTCTGCGTACGTCTTCTAGCGGTACTCCGCGGCGCAACTGACAGCAGTGAGCAGTGGATGACAAAACAACGGCGAACGCACTTTACTCCCAACAGCTGAGCGCCGTCAGCGCTCGCGGCGGCCGTACCCTCAAACACTAGCTGTCACTTTCATGCGCCTTTGTTTACAAGCGGATCGATTTGTAAACAAAGCGATTCGCTTTCAATATCTCAACAAACTATCACAGAATGTTGCAACATTACAAAAAGCTCATTAGTTGAACAATTTCTACATATTGAATTCGATGTTCTGCATTACATAATGTTGTACTTGTTTCACATATTTATTAGGTAGGTACTTCTGAGAAATATCATTTGGGTACGCATGAATTCAATATGATCAATGGCGGTATGTGACGTCATTGAATATGATCCAATATTTAGGCACTTATTTATCACATGTTTTCGCTGTTGGCGTGTTGGCGATACGATTTGAATGATAAGACATGAGACAGCCATCGATCAACTCAATACTTTGTACAATGTATAACCTCTCGCAATCGCATCGCTCTGATAAATAAGACAGATGGTTTTCATATAATACCTACGAAAGACAAAAAGGTCCAAAACTGCCTACGAATTGTACGAATGCGATCTCGCCAAGATAATAAGACGTTATACCTAGATCACCGAGTAGATGGGCGAGACAGAGCTCTCGGCCGAGTGCTCGGTACGTGTAAACACGTGCCTACATATAAAACACATATCGAGCACTCGTGTGATCCAGGCATAAGGGTAGATATTCCCTTTTTTGCCTTGCAAGCGTACGGCGCTCAAAGTAGGCTTGCAAGCGCTTGCAAGTCTCCAAAAAATTACCATGTGCGACAGTGGGTTATCAGTACATAATCAGTACTAATCAGTTACCATCCGTGTAGAAATTTGTTCGCTTACACGAAACCACGGCGCTTCAGAGGTTGTTAGTTCAAATAAAATTTAATAAAAATGCATCCTACTTATTGTCTGTCAAATAAGATTAGAAAATATAAAAAAATGGAACTACAAAATTTGTAGGCTGGCAAAACCAATTTACCTGTCAAATATTCTTTTAAAGTGCGATGGCACTGAAATACAGAAAATACAGAACACCGTACACACGGTGACACCCCAAAGACAAATAATGAAAATACTTTTGGCCATGAAAATCTAAAAACGTATCGCACTGTATACACATTTAAAAAAAAATCATTTTTTTGTTATTAAAATAAATTGAATTTAACAGTAGGTAGAAAGGAAAAATCATTAATGGTGAGTTAAGTTACACTAATTTTAGATTTGAATGAGTTAAATGGAAGGTTTGCGCGGCCCTTTTCATACAAATCTTAAATTTAGATTTTAGATCAAAATAACCAACCAAACTGAAAAATCATTTTTGTTATCAAAAGGTGTTTCAAATATCTAGTACAGATGTGAGCTACTTTATTTATTTTTGCTTTAAATTGTAAGATATTAGCTTTTCCCCGCGGCTTCGCTCGCATGGTATTACGGGAAATTACTGTAGCGTTTGAACTTATCAATTATACCCCCTCCTCCCCACCCCCACCCCCTCCCGAATTCCATACATTCATTCCCTTACATTCAGTTTTCAAACATCTCGCCTGCCACCTAAATTTCATAAAGCTATAGCTCAAAGAAAAAAAGAGTTATCCAATTTTGTTCATTCGTTCGGAATTTATGCGCTTACAAACATTTCGGGTGTTTATTTTTAATTAAATATTTGAAAGTTTGTGAATATAATAAAAAATTAGACAATTTATTCAGTTCATTTATTCAGTCTTTATAATCGTTACGAATTATATTTTTAATGTAGGAACTGACATTTATTCCAAAACAGAAGCTTGTCCAAAAAAATAAAACATATTCTAATATTTGAATTTTCTGAAGCAGTAGCAATCGTTTCCATGGAAACGATTTTTTTCTGACGTTAGCAAAAATTTGCTTTAGTTAGCGACAGAAAACGTATAACAAATATAATATATTAATATTTATAATTTCATTACGCCAGAGCTTACCATCATATACAAAATATAGTCTGCGCATATAATTTAGCTTTCTATTAATGAATGAATTTTTAAAGTCTTCATATTGTGTTATACGTGAAAAGGTCATAAACAAACTCGAGCAGTTTCGCATTTATAATATTAGTATGGATATGGATGGGTCATTAAAGATTTTATTGTTTCATGATTAGAGGCAACTTGGGCAATTAATTATTTGTGAGTAAATGAAAAACTTTAAAAAAATAATTTTAGTAGATTAATCATAGAAATAAAATGAAATATAAAATAAAACATAAAAATGCATTTTTATCGATTTTTTTCATTGTATTTGTAAAATAAACAAAGTAAAATGATTTTTTATTGTTTTTCATGTACTCACAAATAATTGCCCAAGCAGCCTCTAAAATCATGAAACACTGAAATATTTAATGGCCTATATATTATAATTTAAAGAAAAAATAAATAAAGTAGCTCACATCCGTACTGGATATTTAGTATGTCTTTTGATAACAAAAATAATTTTTCAGTTTGGTTGGGTATTTTGATCTCAAATCCAAATTTAAGATTTGTATGAAACTGGCCGAAAAGGGCCGCGCAAACGTTCCTCTTAAATATATTCAGATCTAAAATTAGAGACACGATCTAAAGCCCGGGCAACGCTAGATACGCCAATATTAAATATATGTGAGCAATTTCTAAAGTGTGCTTTAGAAATATACAGCAATGAAAAAAAAAAATTAATTTGCATTATTAATTTTTAATAAAAACGTAGGTTACACAGCTTTAGATCACCACCATGATTATATTTTTTATATTGCCATTTGAACAACAGTGGCGCCCTCCTAAGTTTTTTACTCTTATTTGAAAAACTGTACTTGCAAAATAACTAATACTAGTACACTCGAATTGTAATGTTTTTTTTTATTGATTTAATGTATTTTTTATGGATAATTTTTAAAAAAGATTAACATTCTGCACTCCTTCTCCATATGAACTATAAGTGTGCGAAATTTCATACTCCTCCGTCCGCGCAAATTTCCTAAAAAGGGGAACAAAGTTTTTGCTTCACGTATTAATGTACTGATGATGATGATGATGCTACTGATACTGATACCCACAAACTCCGTGATATTTAAAAAAAAATCATAATCGGTTATGTATAAATACAAACTTAAAATATCATGATGTACGTACCTAACTAATTACAAACATAATTTCAATAATTAAAAAAAAAACACACACACCAGTACTTACCGTAAACCTACTTACCGTAAACCTACTTACTTGCATCTTACAGGAAATCTATACTAATATTATAAAGAGGAAGGATTTGATTGTTTGTTTGTTTGTTTGTTTGTTTGTTTGCATCGAATAGGCTCCGAAACTACTGAACCGATTTGAAAAATTCTTTCACTGTTGGGAAGCTACACTATTCCCGAGTAACATAGGCTATATTATATTTAAAAAAAAATTAGGGATCCTTACTAAAACTCCAATAATGTAACCCAAGGTGTAAAAAAATTACCTAAAATATTCTTTACATCGCGTGCGCTGCGAAAACTATTGATGATGGAATAAAATAATGTACTACGACTTTGCAGAACACATTATTATCTACAAAAAATGTCGCGACAGCATATGTCTAACTATTATAGTCATGCCACAATAAGTGTTCTTTTATTTTAAAAATTTAATTGAAATGCCGCCGCTAGAAAAGACTCTTTATTTGTATCTTGGTATTAATTCTTATCAAAATAAATTATTTTATATTCGAGACTGCTTCAATGCCTTTATATAACTTTTTGAATTATTCAATTCGGACATCCCATTTCAAAGATATCACGAGTTTAAAAATGTAAGTATTATACGATGTAAGCGTCACTGGGGAACGGACCGTACGGGAGGACACCAACAAACAATCAAATCTTTCCTATCTTATATATAAAAATCAAAATTTGTTTGTTCGTATTTTATGCGCTGCCATACCGTTCATCCGATTGCGATGAAACTTTGGTGATTTGTTGTGCGCACGCCCGCAAAGGATAAAGGCAAATTCTAGCGTTATTAAATTTGAATTAATGAAAATGTGCATATTTCATATATTTTAGCGGCAAGGAGGAAAGGCAGGGGGGAGGGGAACGGGAGAGGTGGGGTACGTGGGTGGGAAAACGAGGGATGTGAAGGCGGGGAAGGTAGAAGGGAAACGCGAAAGGGGAAGGGGACTCGGGAGGTGAACGGGGACGCACGGGAAAGGACATTCAAGGACAATCAATTGATTTCTTTGCATTGCAACGCAAGCCGTACTTTGTGCTTTGAGTTTTGGCTTTAAGCTTTGAACTTTAAGCTTTGAGCTTTGATTTTTGAGCTTAAAGCTTTGAACTTTATGCATTAAATGTTAAGCTTTACGAGTTGAGCTTTAAGCTTGAAACTCAACGCTTTAATCTTAAAGCTTGAAGCTTAAAGCTCAAGGCTTAAATCTCAAAGCTTAAAGCTCAAAACTTAAAGCTCAAAACTTAAATATCAAAGTTTGAACTTCAAAGCTTAAAGCTCAAAGCTTAAGGTTGAAGCTCAAAGCTTAACCCTTCAAAAATTTTAAAGCACAAAGCTTGAATCTCAAAGCTTAAAGCTCAAAGCTTAACCCCTCAAAAATTTGGCGTATTTTGTCAAAAGGTATAAATGTTTCGATATATATCGACTTTGCAATAAAAATTCAAATAAATGGAATATTTGTAAACGTATCCAAAAACTAAATACTGGTTTTGAAAGGTGATGAAATACGCTTAAATAATTGGTATTATTAGAAATTACGAAAACATTTTTTAAATACAAATTTTTTTAATGTTAACTTTAAAAAAAATTAAAAATGCTCAACTGACATTTTTGATATTAAAATTACTGATCTATAGAAAATGTGTTTGTTTCTGTCTATGTGTGTGAGATGTTTTGCGTTGCTAAACCGTTCATCCGATTGCGATGAAACTTTGGGGTTTTGTTGTGCGCATGCCCGCGATGGTTTCTATGTACGATTGTGAGTTTTGGCATCGCTATCATACATTGCTAACCGTTCATCCGATTGCGATAAAACTTTGGGGATTTGATGTGTTTAAGTCCGCGATGGTTTCTATACGTGCATAGTGAGTTCTGGCATCATCTGGGACGAACGGGAAAGGGTTAGTAGAGCGAATTTTTTTCTTTATTAAGTGGCATAGCATATGCCGGGAACTCGCTATTGTATTTAAATGCCTGTGTCAGAATTTGGTAAATTGAATTATGTAATAGAAAGTACCTACGCTAAAATTCTAAATCTATACTAACATTATGAATGTGAAACTGCGTGTGTTTGTTTGTTACGCTTTCACGCATAAACTAATAAACCGATCTTAGAATTTTTTTCACCAATAGAAAGCTACATTATATGCGAGTAATAAAGGCTATATATATTGGTAAGTTCTGGCGTTACGAAATTATAAATATTAATATATTTTATTTATTTTACGTTTTCTGTCGAAAATGGCGAGTTATTGCTAACGTCAGAAGAAAAGCAAAACAAATCGTTGCCGTGAAAACCATGTTGATATAGATTTTTTTAATTCGGGCATTGTATGTAATACTTATCTCTAAAAAATGAATCGCCGAAATGTATTTACGCGCATAACTTCCGAACGACTGCACCAAATTGGATTTTACTACTGGTGAGCTCTGGCATTATGAAATATGCAAAAGGTGGCATGCGTGCTGTTTGAAAACTGAATGTACCGGGAAAGAATGTATGAAATGCGGGAGGGGGACTCGGGTAGGGGGTTCGCGGGAGGGGGAGGAGGGCCGGGAGGGGGAGGGGAATCTGGGAGGGGGAACCTGGGAGGGGGGAGGGGAGCTTGGAACGGGGGTTCGCGGGACGGGGAAAGGAGTAGTGGAGTGGGGGGAGGGAAGGTGGAAGAGGCGGAGTGGGAACGCGAGAGGGGAAGAGGACGCGGGAGAGGAAGGGGAGGCGGAAGAGGAATGGGACGAATGGGAAAGAACACGCAGAAGAAAACAATTTATTTATTAAATGGCATGGCAACGCATGCCGGGTACCAGCTAGTTTTAAATAAAACATGTTTTGAACCCGTCTGTGGTTATTGCTACGGTTTGATTCCTTTAATATTCGATATACGAGTACGTCGCCAAGCACTCCCTTTAAGATGAAGTTATACGTGAAATCCTATTTAGATACTATTTAGATTAATCTTTACGACGAATCGGTTTACATTATGAAAATGAAAAAATGTGCTACGTATAAATTGAAGCTTTTATTAGATTTTCTATGTATTGGAATTACAATAAAATTATTAATTACGTATCAAAAAATATAAGCATAAACCACTAAAAAAACGTTTTTGCATGACTTAACTAAGAAGTAATAATATAAGAAACAATTTTTAAAAAATACCCCTTTATGGCTTTAAAAAATACCATTTTTGAGGTTTTCTATGCTCTAACTTTTTTCATTCTTATAAAATTATGCACAAAATAATTAAAAACCTTTTTTTCGCTTACTTGCCTCGTGCAAATTAGACACCCGATTTTATATTTTGAAGGCATGAGAATCGAAATATTTCTATCGTTTATATTCCTCGTTTATAGAAGTTTGTACCAGAATACCATTTCAATTATCAAAGTTAGGATAGAACGCGCTGTTTTTCAAAATTTTCGAGTGAAAATAATTCGTTTGCATCTTCAACTGAGTGAATCATTTTAAGATGAGTAAAGTAATTTGTTATGTTAAATTTCATTGTGAAAATGAGTATATAAATATCTTTTACCTTTTTATTTATGTCGCGTTTTCAGTAAATTTGGGGTTACATTGCACCAGATGCAATGTTACCCTAATCCTTTTTTAATTTCTGTAAACTGTTAAATGTATTTTTTTAAGTTTTGTTTTTACATTTACATTTTTTTTTGCTTGTAGGTAGGTAGAGCATATAAGAGGAAGGCTGGAAGTCGACGATCCATGTTTTCTATCTGTTGCGGCCAAGAAAATCGTCAGATAAAAAATATCTATGCCGCAACCGGAAAAAGTGTGGCTAACGAATGAGAGCAAGCCAGAGTGACTAAACGCTTGTTGATATTAGTAGAGTACTAAGCCTCGATTACATTGAGCGAGTTTACAAGCCACTAGCCGGCTAATTCACTATCTGCTAGAAAACTTGTTCAGTGAAAAATCTGCTAGTTAGCTAGTTAATATTATTACACTGAGCGAGTTTACTAGCAGATAGTGAATTCGCCAGCTAGTAGCTTATAAACTCGCTCATTGGGGGTTATCCACCACTTATCCGCCCTGAAAGGCTATTCCCTAAAGTTTGTGATAAGAGGTCGTCCTCCCGCGAGAAGTACTGTCAGATTTGTGTGATTTTCTACGCCTGTTATTTGCTTTTTCTATCGGCCGATGTCTAAATTTCAGCTGTGGGCTGTCACGTATTTTAGTTTGGGTCGTTTTAAACACGAATTCCTGCAAGTATGCATGATTATTTATTCCTTTAACAGCTGTAGAAAATCACACAAATCTGATAGCACTTCTCGCGGGAGAACGATCTCTTATCACAAACTTTAGGGAATAGCCTTTCTGGTATAAGTAACAGATGGTTACTCCTTCAAGGCTCTCGCAAGGACTCTAATTTTTCGAAAGAACGAAGCTACATTTAGTTTATAACGAAGCTAGACCTCAAATGTCCCTGCATACAGTGTTAGTAAGAAGTATGCAAGTGCTTACACTAAACAATAAACTTAATACAATGGTGTTAGTAAAACATACAAAAGGGCATGGAAAGATGACAAAAACAAGACGAAGGACGCTCGCGGGAGATTGTATCTTGCGTATGCTGCAAGCACCTACAAGAAAGGGAAGAGACAAACATGTTTAGATATAAAAAAATGGCTCTGCAGTCTGAAAAGGTTCCCTCTCTCGTCGTCTGGCAGTACCAGCAAGAATGTCTGTGGCGATCGGTCAAACCTTAACGAGACAGGGCTTCCGCGCCCCTTAGCCAGTTCCTCGGTTGGGCCTTGAAGAAAATACCTCGGAAATAGGGGCAAAATGCCCAAAGACCTTAAGGACTGCAGCGTTGAGTTGCCGGAGGCAGGGCGGAAGGTCGCCGAGGTCGCCCGGCCAAACCTCATGCCCACACATGTTGCTGGGGGAGGCGCAGATGATCTGAGAGGGCTCCGTTCCAAGGATGTTCGGCGCCTGACTATGCAGGGACGGGGTCTAGCTCACTCGCTAGACCCCACTTGTAAACTCGCTCATTGGAGGTTATCCACCACATACCCGCCCTGGTATAAGTAACATATGGTTACTCCTTCAAGGCTCTCGCAAGATACTATTTTTTTTTGTTAAACGAAGCTACATTTATTTATTTTTGAACGAATCTAGACCTCCAGTGTCCCTGCATACGTTGTTAGTAAGCAGTATGCAAGTGCTTAACAGGAAACAAAATGCAAAAATATGTTAGTAAAGCAAATATGAATTAAACAGGGCAAAATGAGAAAAAAAACTCATTCATGAGACTCCGTGAGCGGCATTGCATCGTGTAAAAAAAACCTGCAAGCACCTGTATAAAATGGAGAACATAAAAAATACAATAAATCTCAAATCAATAGGCAAGTACCAACAAAAAATGTGAATGGCATTCGGTCTGACCATAAACCACACTTAGCTTCCGTGTCCCTTAGCCAACCACTCAGTGAAGCCTCAAAGAATGTTAACTGAATATTTGGGGTAAAATACCACTTGTAAACTCGCTCAGTGTAAAAGAGGCTTTTAGTCAAAAAGCGAGTAACTCACTACTTGACTTACCGAAAAGCGTTCAGGTACAGTATATTAGTGCCCGCCGCCCGTTGCAAGATGACGGGCGATGACGGGCTGCTACACAACAAAGTAAATATGCCAATTAAGCTTATTTTAGATAGATAAGCACGTGCAAATTCAAACACCACCTTATCAAATATTACTGAAATCCCGGGGGATTGCGGGACGCAGGTTTGCGGGATGCGGGGTTGCGGGTTTGGTCTTACAGAAATAACAGTCTGACTAACTTGATTCCGGCCAGGGTTAAAGTTGGTTTTTACAGCGCTTTTTTCAGATTACACTCCACGACGTGTAAACAATCAAATAAATTAATTAAAACTCATAATACTAATAAATAAAAACATTAATTTGGTCACTTTTGGACCCCGGTCATAAGATTTATTATTTAAAAAAATACATACATATTAATTGATTGGCCATTACTATTTATAATCGTCCTCTCATATCATATCAGACCGTCGCTATCATATTATTTATTGAAGCTTATCTGGCGATGTAGTTTATTTTGGATAATGCTTGTGATAAAAAAAAAACATACATTTGAACGCAGGTTATAAATTTTTATAAATCAAGTTATTACTTTTAAAAGAGATTTAAAAAAAATAATAATCTGCGCCATTATAAACACAAATTTTTATTGCAGTTATGGGGACAAAAATCAAAACACAATGGATTTAAAAGTAGAAATTTAAAAAAAAGTGTTTCATTTTTTTTTATTTCCACAGTAAACTGTTTTGTAATATGTTGGTTGAGTGATAATAATAAAACTAAAAAAAAAATGGTTGCTATGTGAGTACGTAACATTCAAAATAAATAATTCTTATTATCTTCCGTAGGGTAGGAGTACCGATGGTGGGCATGCATCTAATTATGGACAGTCAAATTTAAATAGCAACTAATAACGTTTCTAGCTGAATAATTCTAAATTGCCAAGAAATCTGAGTTTAGTCAACGGGGATAATTTTATTCCAAGTCTGGCAATTTTGAGTTTATAGTCATTTTTCCAGAATTTTTATTATTCATGTATCAAAGAAGTTGGGTAATACTGCATTTTTTTAAATCGGGAGGCGTTTTGTCCGTACAAACATATTCCATGATTTCTCTTCTGGATTTTGACACTACTGCAAATATTTTTTAATATAAGGGGCCATCCATAAATTACGTCACACATTAAGGGGGGGGAGTAGAGAAGTGTGACATTGTGTGACAAGGGTATGGGGGGTTATCAGTTCTGTTAATGTATGTAAAAATCTAAATTATTAAAACGCAAAAAATTTTCAGATGTAAAATTGCAAATATGTGACGTCACACTAGGGGGGAGGGGGTCTCACAAATGTAACGATGTGTGACGGGGACGGGGGGGGGGGGGGGGGGGTAAAAAAATCATGAAATTCGTGTGACGTAATTTATGGATGGCCCCTAATATAGATATCGACCACTAGCGTGTCGGTACGTTTTGCTTTCTTATAGGAGTTAGGACCCTCCAAAAATCGTAAAATTGCCTGGCTTGAACGCCATCAAAAGATGTTCAGTATACAAACTAGACGACGTATTTCCTTCTAATACAATAAGAAAAGAAAAAATCTTATTTATTTTTTATTTTATTTTATTTTATTTTTTTATTTTATTCTTATTTTATTGGGTTCAGTTTTGAAGGAGAAAAATGGGGAGTGCAAAACCACGATATTGATGATTTTATTCAGGTATTATCAGCCTGAGGTGCAGTTATCCCTTTGATTCGGTATTAGGGGTTGTAAGAGGAGGGTTTACAGTTTGGTAAAAAACCTACTGTTCAAATTTCTCAGCGACCGGGTTTCCTCTTAAGAGGGGTGGGCTTCTTAAGTGGTGAGTGGGCTCCATTAGACTTCATGTGTTTATTAAACTAACCATCATTATTGCAATGTTACATACTTTTTAATGTTTTAAGAGTTAGGTTAATAGTTAGGTTAGGTGTCCATCACTAAAACATTAAAAAGTAGTGTTCCATTTATGGACAATACGTCCATGACTGGTGTTGAGTATTATAATTTCAACACCTCATTTTCAACCCGTTCCTAAGAAACCACTTCTTGCATCACTCAAAAAAACCTAAAATGCTTATATAATCATTTTAATAGATGGTTACTACAAAAAAGGGCACGCATCACCAAGCTACTATCAGTAATCTGATCTTAATTCAGTCTATAATCCTTATTCAATATTTACATATATTTATTATCCCATTAATAGTGATTTTTTATTTCTTTCTTATGCTTGTGTTTTACGCATGTTTAGTTGTTTTGTTTTCTTTTCTGCTAATGTTTTACGTATGTTTAGATTTTGTAAATTTTTGATTTCATGAAACTATGTATAATCCATGATAACCTTCCAATTATTTCTATGATAACCTTTTTAGATTTTTGGTTTCCTTTCTCCTCTGTACCTTTTGGTAGCTTTTGGTAACCTTTGGTAACACGGTAACTTCGGTAAAAAAATGTATGGTAGATTTTATACAGTGGTTTTTTTATATGTTAGTATATGATTGTGTATGTATGTGGACTATTTATATGTGTGTACATGCGTCTACATGCATATATATGTACCCGTCTCAGAACAGATATTGTCTAGTGAGGCGGGTTACTTACTTGTTTGTATAAGACATTTTATTTCAATGAACGCCCGGGTTGCCGGCAAATTAAAAAAAAAAATAATAATAAAGTTTTGTGACAGAAAAAATAAGCAAAAAATCAACAGTTAATAGCTTCTCCAACCGGCGTTCATTTGAACTAGTTTCAATATTGGACACCGAAAGTTTATTACTGGGTATCAATGTGTCCATCACTGGAACTCAATACAGTGAGATACGAGTTTAATTCGTTCCGTAGCTTGCTCGTACGTCAATTTGCTGGTATCTCAAAGCAATTTTCCCCATTGCAATTAATTGAAATGCCATAAAGTTATTTTTTTATTTATTTTTTATTTATTAATATTGGTTTCATTTATATTTTCATAATATAACATAATATAGCTTACATATTTTATACACTCTCCTAAGAAAGCAGATGCTTGAGTTTAGGAGAGGACAACTTGTTAATAACTTAAGAATTATTTAAAAAAAGATCCTTATCACAAACTAAAGAGTTTAACTTGTGAAGAGATTTAGACTTAACATATTTTAAAAGTTCATAGGAGTAATTAAACAAGAAATGTATATAGGATGTACATAAAACATTAGGAATAACAAACAATCAAAAATATATCTAGGAGAAAATTAAAATATGGTGGTACTACCAAAATAAGATTTAACTTTTTTTTCTTGTTCTTGTAACGTTTTTTTTATTAAGAAAAATGTATTTACAAATGACAAATATATAAAATCTCTTATATTATGTATAAAGATATAATAAAAGAGAATGTAAAGAAATAAACTGGTTTTATAAAGTGTTTTCTCCACTGTGGGTCAACATATAACATTTTAAACTTCCCTTGAGTTGAATAGTTGCAGTCGGGACATGAACAAAGTTTATCTCCATTGTGGGTAAACATGTGAATTTTTAGATGGCTCTTGGTAAAACATGAAAAGTTACAGTCAGGACACGAAAATGGTTTTCCTCCACTGTGGGTCAACATACGACTTTTTAAACTTCCCTTGAGATCACACGAATAGCTGCAGTCGGGACATGAACAAAGTTTATCTCCATTGTGGGTACACATGTGAATTTTTAGATGGCTCTTGGTAAAACATGAAAAGTTACAGTTTTTTCCACTGTGGGTCAACATACGACTTTTTGAACTTCCCTTGAGAATAGTTGCAGTCGGGACATGAAAAAGGTTTTTCTGCACTGTGGGTACGCATTAAAATCCTCGTATCTCAAATGTTGCTCATATTTCAAAGCAAAACTTCGCTCCCTCGACGGCTCGTATCTCAAACAGCTTGTATGTTGTGGCACTCGTATCTCGAGGTACCACTGTAAATGTTATTAAAATGACAAAAAAATGAAATGGAAATGGAGAAACTTTTGAAAAACCGATTGCGGCAAAAAAAAGGTAAAAATAGACAAACTAAATAATTTAAACTTGCAAATAAAAACTCAAGAGGTTCTGAGGAAAATAATTTCCCTCATCACATTTATGTCATCTTAGGGGGTGATGTGTGGAGGGAGGGTCTTTTTAAAGAAAGGTGAAGTTCTGGAAAGGAGGAACCTGAGGGTCAGTGTGACTAGGAGTGAAAGAATACATTCCTTCAACTGCGGTGCAAGAGGATGGATCGAGAGAGACCGGCTGGAGAGGACAAAAGGCCTCCCTCAATCAGTCTCTCTCGATCCGGCACGTAAAGTATCTATGATGTATGTAGATGTATATAGATACGTGTAGCTGTGTATGGTGTAAATGCACAACCAGTTGATTTTGCCCTTTTGTATGTACAACAGCAATTTCTAATAATTGCGTGTGTAAAAATTAATTTTTCACTTATTTATTTTTCTATCCGAAAAAAACCCATTTGTGAGTGCCTAATGTATGTACGACGTAAAACTTCATTCATTTGATATTCACTGGACAAACGAAAACTAATTTCTAAAGTAACTAACTCCCATTAACGAAGTATTGCCAATCAGGGTCAAAAAATTTAAGAACGCCGAAATTCTGACATAAAATTGTAGTTTCTCCCACCTAACCAAATCGGTTTGAGAGCTCTAGATTTTCAAGATTACCATTTATAAAAATAACTGGCTTTTACTGGCGGCTTCGCTCGCATGGTATTAGGGGGAAATTACTGTAGCGCTAGCACTTATCAATTATCCCCTCTCCTCTCCCCCCCCCTATGAACTACGATTTCCCGGAAATACATCAACATCGTTTTTACGGCAACGATTTGTTTTCTGACGTTAGCAATAACTCGCTTTTGTTAGCGATGGAAAACGTATAATAAATATAA
Organism: Glyphotaelius pellucidus; assembly: GCA_936435175.1. NCBI lineage: Eukaryota > Metazoa > Arthropoda > Insecta > Trichoptera > Limnephilidae > Glyphotaelius > Glyphotaelius pellucidus. The sequence goes on along the minus strand of OW386538.1, from coordinate 10,775,132 downwards.
TATTTAATATTTATAATTACATAACGCCAGAGCTTATCATTATATACAGCCTATATTACTCGCATTTAATGTAGCTTGCTATTGGTGAAAGAATTTTTTAAATCGGTTTATTGGTTTATGCGTGAAAGCGTAACAAACAAACACACGTAGCTTTACATTTATAAAATTAGTAAAGATATATTCACGTTAGATATATTTTGTTGTTCATAGGCACAGCTTAAATATTTGAATTTTGTAAAAGCCAAGAGGAACCGATTCCAAATATAACCTTAGAAAAATAAAATTGAGCGATCCGTTATGTTTGGTTAGATATTTATTAGAGATGTCGCGAAAAGTGATTTTGCCGAATACCGAATATTGAATATTCGGCTAAGCTCTCGACCGAAGTTATATTCGGCGACACTTAGTACATTTCGCAAACAGTTTTCATGTAAAAATCAATTACATTTCCCGGTAGCAGTGGATACAGTATATAGTGAGGGGCTAATCTCGGAAGCAGGTATAATTTATGAGGAAAAGCGCAATCGTTTGCTATCAATAGAATAGATTTTATGTATTAAATATGCTTATTTTATGTTAAAATAATATTTATTGTGCGTGTTTTATTATTATTTGGTATTCAGTATTCAGCCGAATGGTTCGCAATATTCGGCCGAATACCGAATAGTAAAAAAAGGAGCCGAATAGGCCGAATACCGAATAGTAGCCGAATATTCGTGGCATCTCTAATAATTAACTTTTTCATTTTGTTTGGAAACATTTCATGTTTTTTTACCGTGGAAAATTGTATTTTCCTGAAAAAAAAAATCTTCGTGGAAAATCGGAAAATTGTTCGATTTTTTTTCTAAAGGCACCTTTTTAATATTATGTGGTGTTTAGGAATTTTCCTTGTTCGGGAATTTTTTTTTTTTTCAGAAAAATACAATTTTCCACCGTAAAAAAAACATGAAATGTTTCCAAACAAAATGAAAAAGAAAAGGAAAATTCGTCGGAGAATTGGTCGGATTTTTTCGTGATAACATTTAGACTCAGTGGTGGACTAAGGAGGGGGGGGGGGGGGGGCAAAGGCCTTCATGTTCCCTTGATCAAATCCTAAACAAGGCTTTAAGGCACCAGGACACTGTTAAAAAATGTCATTTTTTATTTCATTTCCTGAAAGATGCACTTGTTAAGAATGCTCTCACAAAATATTTTAAAGAAATTCGGAAAATTGGCGGAGATACAGCATTTTATGTGAAACCGTTTGAAACATTTGTGTGCTGAATTATCCTGCAGCAAAACTTTGAATGCGTTTTTCTCTAAACTTTTTTAACACGTTTTTCAACCCTGGTTGACAACATCATAAATAAATCAGTCATATTAAACTGGACAACATATTAAACAAACTTTACTTCCGATTTACATGCACCAATTTTTAAGCTGTTCGAAAATCCAGTGTCTATGGCACCATGTAGAGGAATTTCGATATCTAAAAAAAAATGGTGGACCAGCGAATTTCATTTTCGATTTTTTGTGAAACATTTTCAACATTCGTAAAAATAATAAAAATAGAAGAGGGCCCTTTATAAAACAATCCATGGATTAAACATGTCGGGGCCCCTAGGCAATGCATGTCTCGGGGCCCCTTTACCATAGGGGCCCCTAGCCGATGCGGCAGGGCCGAATTAAATATGTCGGGGCCCCTAGGCAATGCAATTCTCGGGGCCCCTTTACCATAGGGGCCCCTAACCGATGCAGCAGGGCCGGATTAAACATGTCGGGGCCCCTAGGCAATGCATGTTTCGGGGGCCCTTTACCATAGGGGCCCCTAGCCGATGCGGCAGGGCCGGATTAAACATGTCGGGGCCCCTAGACAATGCACGTCTCGGAGCCCCTTTACCCTAGGGGCCCCTAGGCAGTTTCCTACACTGCCTCATGGATAATACGGCCCTGGCCGTAGTGACTGGATTTAAGACGAACGTTTAAGACTTGGTGAAAGGTGCATGCTAATCGGATATATAGTTTTTCTAATATGTTATCAAAACGTAGTTTCGATGAAAACGCGTTCACGTTTTGCTGAAGGATAATTCAACATAAAAACCGTTTAAAACGGTTTCATATAAAAAGCTGTATTTCCATCAATTTTACGAATTTTCTTAAAACATTTGGTGAAAGCATTATTAACAAATGCATCTTTCAGAAAATGAAATTAAAAAAAATATTTTTCTTTTACGGTGTCCTGTCCTGGTGCCTTTAAGGGGCATTAACCAGCGGCCGAGAATTCAAATTTCGTCGAACGGTGGTCTTGCGATCGTACCCTTGCAACTGAACAGGGCGGTTCCGATGAGAAAGATTAATTATTCTCCATACCAGCATTGTAACATAATAACTCAATATCTATTTTATTTCATTCAACATTTGCGTCGATAAATACCTACAATCAAATGGTTCCATGCCAACTTTTTTTTTTTACATTACATTTGACCGCACAAGAGTCCCAACTGCTGCCGTCTGGAGCCAGTGAGACTATGGCATCCCCAATTGGGGTATGTTGTGAGGCTAAAGGTAGTGGGGAGGGGAAGGAGGAAGGGAAGAGGAAGGTGGGGAAGTACCTGGCTATTCAGATCTGGTCACTAAACACGGCTAAAGCCATTTCAAGCAACGTTTCAATTCTGAATGGTGGTCTTACACCAGAGCGATACTGATAGTATCTTCCACTCTGGAACGTGCCGCAAATATACTATATATTATTTTAATTGAATAAATTGTGAAATAACACAAATTAATCAAATAAAATTTATTTGTGCCCGCCGGGTTCGAACCCGTGATCTTTGGAGTGTGAGTCGAGAGTCTTACCTCGGGACCACGGAGGCCGTCAACTGAGAATAAAGTCAACTCAACACCTCCTTGAAAGTCATTAAAAGCTACGAAAAAAATAATTTTAAATTAGCCGATAGCCCTTACCTAACGTAACCTATTTAATCAATTTTATATATATATTTTTTTTAACACTCTAAATGACTTATCTGAGATGGTTCTGAGTTGGTTTCATTTCGAGTTGTCCGGTCACCCAATCAAATATGCTCAAAAACGTGATGATAAAACTATTAAAATTATGTCCTTTTGGTTATTATTTTTTGATCAAAGAATTTATAATTTTTTAATAATATCTAAGCAAAATAAGTGTGTAATTTTTTTTTTTAAATACTTACATTAGTTTGTAAGACCGTAAATAAATAGACAAACTGAATATTTTCGTCACAAAACAAGGGCGCGTATCTTTTTTTAATGATTTTGTTAGAACTACAATTAAAATTCTGAAAAGTAGCTTTTCCAGATAATTTATTGATTTATTTTACTGCATTGAATTATATGATTTGAAAATTTAACAAATCTGCCAACGACCTACGGTAAAACCTTAGTGTACTAAGAATAAAAATAAATCTCAAAATTTAAAAAAAATTTTTACTAGATTAAAAAACAGTCTTTCGAAATCAATTAATATTTTTTGCGATTTAAAAATGACATATTTCGGGTTGTGTTTGGTTATTCCCTCTTGAAGCCTTGTTTAGGATTTGGTCAAGGGAACATGGAGGCCCCCCCAGGACCAGAGGCCCATGTGAACTGAATAAAAAGCTTGTGAAATTACATCAACTTCTTAAACTAGGGGGGGGGCCTCATTCGGCTTTGCCGCCCCGGGCCTCTGACGGGCTTAGTCTGCCACTGACTATACTCACACATTTTTTTGCCCATCCAACACTAGTTTGTAAATAAAGGTGTCTTATGTGTTTATTTTATATTTTTAATACAGTGGAATCCGTTTATAATGACATTGAAGCAAAATGACAAACACGTCATACTAAGCGGACGTCGTACAAAGCATTATGTATAAAATAAATATCCTCCCATTTTCGTTAGGTATAAATGCATGTGTTTATTTTAATAGAGAGAAAAATAGCATATTAAGACTCGTGACGTGAGAAACACAGCTTATTAACATCGTCGGGCGTCACGTGACCCTCCCGAAGGTGTTAGGAATTATGTCGGTCACTATACCGATTATTTTTATGTAGCGACATACTAAACAATAAAATGCATAGATCGAGTTATGTAGGTATTTGGGCACTTATATACTCATACTCACATCACTTTCATGGCCATAGAGATTTTGAGAGAAGCCCGATTTATAAGAAGGTACCTATGAATTTAAATTATAAAATAGCAAGGTACCAACAAACCAATTTTTAGATTAAAAAGCTGATAAGGATGTTGAAAGAATGGTGAACAACGGAACATAATAGAATCATCCAAAGTTTATTTTTCCTTCTCTTTGTCTTAAAAATCATTATTTTTGGGTACCATAGACCGTAGGCTCCATAAAGGTGGAATCCTCGTGTACCACTCAAAAAAGGCTGCCACATCAATTGGCTTCACTAAAGGTAGATTAACCCTTTGATTAGTGAGTTATTTTTTGATCATTTACTTTTATTTTGTTCTAATACATAAAAATGTTTGACAAATATATTTGTACTATCTTTAAATTATAATATCGAAATAACGAACGTGGCAATTGAAAAATTTGAATAAAGTCATACAGCCGCACATTCACGGCGATACTCATATAAATGGATCTTTCGAGTGCCACATACGTGCGGCCATACTGCTCAAAGGGTTAAAAGAAAAATTGGCGGATAGAAACAATAATTTATGAATATTTAAATTGTTTAATATTCATATACAAACATAATTTATTTTAACACTTGGGCAGTCTTGGCATATATACAGTCGATTTCGATTAATTGGGACACATTGGAACCCAAAAATTCTGTTCCAAATAAGCAGCTGTCTCAAATAAGCAAAGTTTAAGGGAGGGATTTTAAGTAACAGAAAAAAAATTATTCATTGATCTTTTTTATCAGTTATAAGTACATATTACGTTTATTCGAGTACTCTCGAATGTGTTCTTAAATTTTACTAAATTTTAAAAATAAATATTTAATTATAAAAAATAATAAATTATGTACCAAATTTGCATAAGCATATTATTTTTTTTTATTAACTACTTATAACCCAATCCCAAAAAACTTGGCTATTATGTTAACCTCTCCACACCGCGCCGCATACTGCATGCACGCCCTTCTTAGTCCCTGCGTACACAGAGTTATTTACAAACGGGTAGCACACGCACTCTCACCTGCAGTGAGTACACGCCATACTATTTTGCTAGTGTTCGTACACGATGCTACGCGCCAACTAGGAGTTTGATGTCAGTTGCATGCTACCAACATCGCTGGTAGCGCGCTATGCTGGTTGCATTCATATCTACTACTATCTGTTTGACAGAAATGGCGATCGATCTTGAATGGAATGTTAAATTTGTTCTGGAAATGGAAAAAATGCGTGTTAACTATACGTTACCAAAATGCGTAAGTATTTAGTGGAGATGGCATGGATTGATGTTGGAAAAAAGTGTATTTTCTTAGAATACTACGAGTTAACAAGTGCACCAAATTTAAATAAGAATCTTTTGATAATCTGTAAAAAGAATGAAGCTTGTTATCATCATCGCATGCAGTTCCCTAGCGGCAACGAAAGCCCTACAGTTAATATTTCTTTTGATATAAGGATGAACGCTAAATCTTCTATTCGTTTTTTTTCTTATAATAAAGATAAACGAGAACACTGCCTTCATCGCTAGAGTCACTTGACATTTTATTTACATTTACACATGAAAAATGATCAAGTTCAGTGTATTTTGGGTAGCACCGTGTACAGAAACCAGCCTTAAAGAGTAGTACATATGTAGGATACTTGTGGATAAATCACATAGTTTGTAAGTATCTCCATGCACAAAGGGCATTAGAATGTTAAAATTAGTTTAAAGAGACACTTTTTGCATCGACTTCAGATGGGAATTTGTCCCAAATGGAATGTTGTCCCAGATAACCGAAGTAAATTAGTATCAGTTTCTTTATTTGGTTCCTTCGGTTTTGTAACAAATAATCGGCTGTCCCGATAAACCGGTGTACCAATTAAGTGGAATCAACTGTAAGTACATAATTTATTTTAACTCTTGGCACGTACATAGTTTTACCACAAACTTTAACATTCAAGGTCATAATTATCTCCCTCTTTAATAATATAAGAATTCAGCTCAAATTCATTTACATTGATACATTTATTTTCATTTCTCATTACTTTATGTGCCATCCTTTTATGTTTATTCATGCCTTGCGAACACAAACATATATAATCGCACAAATCACATTGCAATGCATTTTTATTCTCGTGAACTGCTGCATGCTTTTTCAAATCACGCATTTTCCTAAAGCTGCGCGTACACAAATCGCACAAATATGGTTTCACATCCATGTGAGTCACCTCATGTTGTTTCAAGTATTTGAGCAACTTGCAACTAAACGGACATTTATTACAAGAGAATTTTTCTCCGTTCGTGTGGCAACGTAAATGATTACGTAGATTGATCAAACTGGGCGAAGTATAACTACAATGATTGCAAAAATACTTTTCTTTTTCATCTTTCTTAATGTTTTTCCTTTCTTCTAAAGGTACATGCGTTAAAATGTGTGCGGTTAAATTGCTTTTACGATCGGTAGCATAATCGCAAAACTCACATAAATGTTGTTTGCTAATGTTTTCTTCAACATTATCAATTAAAATGGTGACAGTTTCTTGGTGGATTACTTGCATGTGCTTTTTGAACGCTTCAGTCCTCGTTGTACAAAAGCTGCATTGATTACATGAGAACATTACATTAATGGGTCGCAGATGTTGTTTCTGATGTCGCTTTAAAAAGGATGGAAATTTAAAACGTAGTCCGCAATCGTCACATATATATTTCTTTGCATCGTCATGAGATTCTTTGTGCACGTCCAATTCTGTTTCTGTCGATGAAATAAAAGCGCATTCGCTACAGTTGAACATTTCTTTAATTCCTTCGTGTGTAAAGATGTGTTTCTTCAATTTGCTTAACGATTGAAATATCCGCTCACAGACAGAACATTTGAAGTGTTTTTTATGGATTTCGTCATGTTTAAAAAGCGATTCTTTCGATTTGAACTTTAATACACACTTGGAGCACTGAAATGGTCTTTCGTCATTGTGTTTGAGTTCATGCTTTTTGAGATTCGACAGGTAAAACGATGAATAATCACAATTACCGCACTTATAACTCATATTCTTACTCAAATCTTCATTGCAATGAGAATTAATATGCATATCTAAAATGCTTTCATCGAGTGTGATATAATCACACGATCCACAAGAATAAATACTTTCCGTACTGTGTTCTTTACTAACATGCACCTTAAGCCGTAACGAATCTGTAAATCTTCTCCCACAAGTACAGATAAATTTACTGTCCAAATTAAGACATGGTTTATGATTGTCAAATTCAATTGCATCCAGACATGGTTTATGATTGTCGAATTCAATTGCATCCAGACATGTAAAGCCGCACAAATCACATAAGAGATTGTTGTGGGTATTAGAACGGAACCTTAAATCACTGTGGGTGTGTGCATGTTGAGCTGCGTTTAAATTAGTTTTAAAGACTTTATCACAAATCAAACAAGGAAAAAGTAATTTATCCGCATGCTTTACAATGTGTCTAGTCATGTATGCTCGCTTATAACATGTATAAGCACACGTGTCACACTTGTAGATTCTACATTTGCTCTTATATTCGTGTTTTTTCAACTGTTCAGCAGAGCAAAACCAATAATTACATTTATTACAGACATACTTCATTTTGTCAGTTGATCCCAGAGCATTTGAATATTTAACACTATCTTTCTTATTTCCATGTGCAGCTAACTGGTGTTTTTGTAAATAAGCGTAATTAACAGTCTGATAAGAGTTACTCTCACAAACATTACTGAGTTTAAATTTGGTCCTTTTAACTTCTGTATGGGTTTCTTTCCAGTGTAATATCAACAAAGTTTTTTTATTGAAACTTATATTGCAATCGTCGCATGCAAATATCCTATTTTTTCTTGAATTCGCTTGTTGAAAAGAAGCGTTTTTATCGGAATCACGATTTGTAATGGAGTGGTTTGGAATGCTTTCTAAAATAGAATTTTCAGGTGCCAGTATGATAATGTAGAATTCTTCTTCTAGTAAGTCGAAGGCATCATTGCTTTTGGGTTTTTCCATCTTATTTTGGTGTTATAGCCTTTGAGTGAAATAGTAAACAAACTTTCTTTTCCTTCTTAGGTTCCAAAATTATCATCTGTCATCTGAAAACAAAGAAATTAGGTATTATTGATAAAGTTGAAAAAATTCTAGAAAAGATAATGAAGAAATACGTTTATTATTAAGTGCAAAACAGAAGAAATTTATAAAATTAACCATTTTTCAAAAAATGCAAACCGATACATCTGTTCAGTATTGAGACATGGATATCAATAATTTACCTGTTAAATAGATCAATAAAGGCAAAAGCATGTTACAATTTACATTGATAATAATATTATTGTGGTATCAGATGATGAAAACATTGTTCCAAGTTTCAAACATTTTGACATTGACATGACAGATTTGTCGGAATTAGGAATGTTGCAACTGTAGAAAATAAAAATCTCAATCAGTCAGGTACCTACTCAAATAAAAATATTCCAATAAAGAACTAACCGCAACTTTTACTCTCTAAGACCGCTTAGCAAAATTATCACGCCGCATATGCAGAGGATCATAAATGAACCATACATTAGATTGATAACTCCGTGCTTTTTGTATGGGCAAGGTTTCGACACTGTTTAACTATATATACGTACATATATATATACCAATATCTGGCGGCGCCGTGTGACGTCATACATACCATAGACAAAAGTTGAGGACACAAAAAAAAAACTCGACCATAGACGAATATCTCTTTCGGTACCTACCCTATTTTTTAACCTAAATTACTATTTAAAAAATAAATGAAATATGGTTTCAGCAGAAAAATGAAAAACCCTGGATTAGATGTTTTAGTCTTTTATTTATGCATGTATTTAAATATAAAAACAGATAAGACATAAACCGGAAATACAATATAAGCACAAAACACTGAAAAACCAAAATTTATCGCTTTCTTTATCAATAAGTTTAAATAAAAACCAGAATAAAAAATTATAATACACCAAAGTAAATGTAGCAGAACTAATTGCAATCAAGCATGTTCTATAACTTAGTATAACTTCCAAAAGTAAATATCTTGGTGTGTATATAGGTTAACATTTTAAATGGAAAACCTATATGGTTTGTATCACAAAAATCATTTAGAGGTGTATAATATAATAACACAGAAACAGGAAATATGAGAACAAATAATTCAAATCTGAATGTGCCTTCCTACGACAATATCAATTTTTTACATTTCTCTGTAACAGAAATTTAACTCATAATTACATGTTCAAGTATTTTATTTATTTGTGTATTAATAATATATATTAATACAGATAACAACAAACAGGAAATTCAAAAAAGCGAAAAACATTTATAGAAGAAATATAGAAAATATTCTTCCTCTCCGTCCCCGACTTCATCTACCACTCACATCTACGTCATATGAATGTACTTACATTCCATGCTTCGTTCATTCGCTCTACGTGCCCAAACCATGTGAGGGTCCCTTTCTTAATCTTACTCATTACGATTAGCCTTGCATTACGAAGTAGACAAACTATTGGCTAAACAACTTAAGGCTTAAAATCGCATCCACCGGTTCATCCATCACTGATATGAAACCATACGTACAACGATTTGACTAATAAACGGTCTGCTGTGTAAAAGTATACCTACATCGTTTTATTTACACTCTGTACAGGCAGAAAATATAAAGGACCATACAAGGTTTTACCACAAACGCCTCAGGGATCTCATTTCTACGGCATTTAGTCTACTTTCATCTTTCCTCTCATCTTCACTGCCATACATCAGGTACAGTACTACATTGTGGACTGTTAACTTCGCTTCTTTAGAGAGTTTTTTTGTTAGCTCCAACGGCATTCAACCCTCCGTTAATGGAGTTACCTGCATTTACCCTTCTTTCAATATCTCTATCAGCCGTAAATATACGTCCCACGACATATAAACTCATTCACCTGCTCTTAGTATTCATCATTCACAACTGTATTGCACACTGTTTTCGTACTCACTCTAATGATAAAAATAGTACAAATAATATAAAGTACAGAATAGAAAAGGCGACCGTGCTGAGTGACTTGTTCCTGTCGTTTCCTGGTCCAGTCCATGGATTCCTTCTTGTGTTCACTCAAGAACAGCGGCGGCACAAAGTAATGGGACACATCCGCCCCACATCTCCTGACATGACAATTATATATCTACAACAAACAATCATAATATCATTAAGATACTAAATTAATGCTTTTAAATGTGCATCAAAATAAATGAATTTTAATAAAAATATTTAATTTATGTTAAAATCGTCATACTGCATCTGGTGGATAAAGTTCACCATCAAGCGAGCTTATCCTTATAATATACGTATATCTTTACCTATGTAATAATTTATAATAATAAAGTAAAATGCACACGTACCCAGACAGGGTACGGGCCATCGCTCGTGGGTTGTGCACTCCAAGGAAATGAGTGTACTCCAGCACTAGTAGCCACCACCAGACGTGGGTGGTTTAGTATATTTATGCACCAGCCTGACAGCTGACAGGGAAGAAAGTAAACATCCTGACAATAGGCTGTATATCCGTCATTTGTTTGGGCATTGTGTGTTTCGAACTGAAAACATTAATCAAAACAACTCTCATGAGACACATCACGACAGACAGATCAAAACAAAACAAAATAAATGCATGAAAACAAGGTTTAACTCTGCAAAAGAATGTACGCTTGCACTATGAAATGATTGAAATTAAATGCGTTATAATAAACTCCACATTTAGAAAATAACAGGACGAAAGGAGCTTAGAATTTCATATAAGTAATCAATATATATTTGTACCTGTACTTTGGTTACAATGAATCCTGTTTACACGAGAATTGCATGATTTCAAGAAGAGAGCTAGGTACGGCGTCATTTTACACTTTTGCAATCGCGAAATTTACCATTTCGCGATAGTTTGAGCTACAAGCACATGCACGAATTCTCAAAATCGAGTTATCAATATATTAAAGTCTGCTCATTTCCCACCGCGCCGACATTTAATTATTTAGGAAGCAATCTTATGGGTAAATTAACCGCCATAATGATGTACTCGTAGCAAACGTCAAAACATACAATTCAATAACAAAGCTTTCCATTAGTCCCGCCGTGAATTGAGTGACGTCACACGGTGGCGCCGTGTGACGTCACTCGGTTGAAGATTTATATCGAAGTTATACCCCCCTGCAGAGGATGGACCGCCTTGCTTTCGTCTCATGCCGTTCGAGATCATGGTTTCGTCATCAAGGTATAAATTCTGGCAAAAGTATCCCAGAAGATTACGAAGGCATATACATCTGTTTTATAATACTTGAAAAGCAATGATATTCTAAGTTTTATCCGCGAACTTTAGATAATGTGATATATTCAGAGCGAAATGCCTTCTCAGGTCCCAGCGGTGTGATTTCTTCAAAAGGATCCCAGAAGATTATGGAGATATACATTTGTTTGTATTGCTTGAAACGTAATGATATTCCAAAATATCAAACTGATAAACACTGTTTGCACATTTCAGAACACCTTCATAACCTTCAATCGGTTCAAGTGCCCTGAAATAATCCAGTACAAATTGTGCTGGATGGTGATTAAATCCATCAATGAAATGGCCCCACCTTACATCTCTGAACTATGCGTCGCGGAAAACACTGGTCTGAGGCAGTTGACCGTTAGATTATCAACATCATCAGCTTTAGGCAGACTGATGTAAGTTTAAATATTGCTCTTTAGGAGTATCTAAAGAGCATTAAAGAATACAAAAGAATATCAACGAATGTAAATGACTATAGAGTAATATAAAAGAGTATGGAAGAATATAGTAGAATATAAAATAATATGAAAAGTATAGAACATAAGAAGATATACATGAAAGAACATAAAAAGTATGTAATTATAAAATATATATAAAACCAAAGTAAGTACTTTAGATTAAGCAAATAAGAAGGGATTGTTATTATGATTAAAATCTGTATGTGCGAGGTTATATCGGTAGGTACATTATTTTACACCAATTTTTGTACAAATAAACGTTAGAATTCATGCCATAAAGTTTGTACCATTAATTTTTCAGTATTTTTTCGCCTGCCATGCTAGGGATGTCATGGCGGGTGAAGTTTATGTCATAAGTATTTATATATTATATGTTGGTTTGTAATTATTAAATAGACTCGATTGCAAGGTACAGATGTATTTTATTATTGTCAGGTAAACAATACTCAAGTTAACTCAATTTCAAACAGAAGAAAAAACAAAAGAATATGGAAATGAAACTTTTGGTGTTGCCAGCATAAGGTATCAAATATTCCAACACTCTCACTATTTGATAATACCCTGATTGCAAATGCATCTCATCAATTTCTATCTATCCAAAGCTTTGGTGAGAGAGTCAGCTACCATTTTAGTTGTAGGGATGTATTTGAATTCAATTAGTTTGCACTGGATCTTCTCACGAAAGAAGTGATGTCTCACATCTATATATTTGGTTCTGGCTCGGTAACGCCCATTCACGGCTAGATTTGCCGCTCCCTGGTTGTCCACGTGGATAACTGTAGGGTGTCATATACTGCACTGTCGATTTCCTGAGCCAGACCTCCTAACCACAATGCCTCCTGTGTCGCAGCAGACATGGACATGTACTCTGCTTTGGTTGTCGACAGCGCCACAGCGCCCCAGTGGGTTGTTTTTTTGACCCCCAAGAAACAGCTCCATTACATTTAGTAAAAATGTGGCCTGTCACCGATCGCCTTTCTTTATAATCACTGGCCCAATCAGCATCACAGAAACCAACAATTGAAGAGGGTGTGCATCTATCAAACTCCAGTTTCCAATCTGCAGTACCCTAAGTAATGCATGATTTGTTTGACTGCAGCCCAGTGCGCTTGACCTGGATTGTTATTGAAACGACTCACATAACTAACCGCAAATGAAACGTCAGGTCGGGTAACTTGAGAGGCAAATAACAAACTACCGACTGCCTCTTGGTACGGAATATTTTTCATCATGGCTGAAGTGTTCTCGTCTTTTGGTGATTGCTGTTTTGAGAGTTTTTCATGAGGAGTGGTGTGTCCACAGGGTTGCATTCATGCATATTGAAGCGCTTCAGAACGTGTTCAATATAGCTCTGTTGACTTATCCACAGCTTCTTGTTTTGCCTGTCTCGAGTCAACTGGAATCCCAAAACATATTTGGCTTCACCGATATCAGTCATTTTGAAATTTTCTTTGAGCTGATTTTTTACAGCATGTTTTTGTGATTTGTCACTAGAAAAAATAAGTAGATCACCCACCCAAACAGCAATGATCAACACAGTCGCATTTTCATTTTTCACATACACACGGATCATATCTTGGCTGTTGAAACCCAATATTCTTCAGGCACGCATCCAATTTTATATTCCAAACACGGCTTGTTTGTTTTAATCCATATAGGCTTTTCCTTAGGCGACAAACTTTATCAGACTTTTGGTATCCTGTTGGTTGGTACATGTAGATTTCCTCTTGAAGATCGCCCTGGAGAAATGCTCAAACAGTGTCCATCTGGTCTATGTCCAAATTAAGTTCAGCCACTAATGCCATTAAGTATCGAATGGAGTTTCGGACTACAGGTGAGAAGGTTTCTTCGAAAACCAAGCCCTTTCTTTGAGCACAACTTTTCACTACCAGACGAGCCTTACGCTAGACTATATCACCATTTGCATATTTAGAAGACTTGAAATACGATTACTTATTAAATTAGAAGACAGACGTAAAATAAACGACTTAACATTTTTATTCAAAATACTTAACTCTAAATTCGACTGTTGTGAACTCTTGCAACTCATTAACTTACGAATACCCACAGTAACAACATGACAAAATACAATATTCTATAGCAGCACTCATAAGCGTAACTACATTGCCCACTCTCCGTTACAACGACTTCACACCATGGGGAATAAGTACTTGGGTGATGTTGACATTTTCAATATTAACTTGGCGAGTTTTGTGGATCATCTAAAAAATTTATTTCAACACTATCACTAAACACATCTTGTAAACCAATAAAATAGCTGTATTTCTCTGTTTATGTTTAGGTGTTTGTATGACTTGTTGTATGATTTTTATCTAATGTAGTTTTATTTGTATTATTTCCTTAGTTTCAAAGTATCTGTCAAATTAAAATTACACTAAAAATCATGTAAAAGCCCTCTGGGCGTCAAATAAATAAATAAATAAATAAATAATAAAAAAATCTCTTTGTGCGAAAAACCCATTTGCTGTTTAAAAGTTTTCTGTCAGATGGAAAATCGACCAGTTCCCATGTGTTGTTATCCATTTGGGATTCTGTTCCACGGTCCATTGCTTCAATTCAAAGTTGTTTATCTGATCGCTCCATTGCCTCCTCAATGGTCAAGGGATCTAAAGATTCATCACTAACACTAGTATAAACTACAAAATCATCATATTTTTTTGGAAGATTCCTAACCCTGTCTTGCCTTCTTAGACCAGACTGTAAGTCTGCAACGTGCCGATTTAGGAAGCCTTCAGTATCCTGTATACCGGCAATGTCCTATGAATCCACTTAGCCAACATTTTTGGGTGAGCCCTTCAATAAAATATCTTCATTTATTGATGAACATTCATCTTGCGCTGCAGGAAAGAACGATCCCCTTGATTTATCCTGTTTCCTTGTGAGGAGTGAAACTCCTTCCTCATTCTCAGAGAAAATGACATCTCTAGATGCAAAAATACAATTATTATTAGGGTCATACAAATGATAAGCCTTGGACAGAAGACTATTTCCCATCATAATGCATGGTTTTGATTTAGGGTCCAACTTTTTTCGATGTGCATCCAGAATGTGTGTATAGGCTTTGCAGCCAAATACCTTTACATATTTCAGAGTAGGTTTTCTTCCTGACCACATTTCCTTGGAAGTTTTATCCATATTTTTGCCGGGCAAATGATTCATCAAGTATATTGTAGTGAAGACTGCTTCAGCCCAAAAAATATTTGGCAGGTTTGCTTCAATCAAAAGACACCTGGCATGCTTCAGGATTTATCTATTCAATCTTTCCGCCCGACCATTCAGTTCTGGTGTATATGGAACCGTATTCAATACCATAATCACGCAGGATTTTGTCTAATCGCTTGTTGCAAAATTCACCCCCATTATCGGTACAAAGAGTCTTGATTCTCTTTCCAGTTTGCGTTTCAACATGATTTTTAAATGTTTCAAAACATTCTGTCACGTGATCTTTCGTCACAAGAAAATAAACAAAGGATTTTCTACTGAAATCATCCAAAAAAGTGAGAATATATCTAGAGCCAGATAATGAATTTGTCTGCATTGGTCCAACAAGATCTGAATGGATTACTTCAAGTAGTCTTGCAGCTCTAGAGTTGTTCGATTGGAAAGGCAATCTGTAGCCCTTCCCTTTCACACAAACTTCACATACATCTGGTGGATTACACGAGGAAAACTGAATTCCGTGAACTAATCCATTTTTCAATTTATTTAAACTGTCATAATTTAGGTGGGCCATCCTTAATAATAATAATAATTGGACAATTTGTAGAGCGCCGTTTTTGTGAAAAATCACCTCAAGGGCGCTTTACAGTTTTTTTATTTATTTTTTTTTTTTTTTATATATATTCTTAGAATCTATCTAATTTTATTATTTACAAAAAGATACAGAGCCATACTTACCTGGTAGGTCACTTCCGATAAACACACTTTTTTAGAAAGTTTATGCTTGGGGATGATATGACTTTGCACGTGGAGGACATTATATTGAAAACACTGGACATTGCATGAATTTACCTTTGCTACCCCCATCGCTGTTGCTTTTACATTTATAAGAAGATTAATGCCAAAATTGAATTAGTATTTATTTTGAAAGACTAGTGAATTTAGAGCTCTCTGGGGCTGGAAATTTTCATAAAATGACCTTTAAAAAAGATTAAAATAAGAATTTGGTTATATTTTACACAATTAGTTATTTACAACGTCGTGGGCAGTGAAGGCGAAGGTGAAAGGTTTTTTTAACTTATGGATAAGACTGTCTGAAAAGATGAGTTTTGAGTTTAGCTCTAAATTCCGCTGAATCTGTGATCATTCTTAACTCGTGTGGCAGTCCATTCCAGGCTTTAGGTCCTGACACTCCGAAAGCACGCTCACCGAATTTAGTATCTGGTGTGCGTTTTGGTTCCTTCAACCTTCCGAAAGCTGATGTTGCTGCTGACCTGAGGGTTAATTGTCGAGGATTGGAATTTTCTAGAATACACATTTCCGATAAGTAAGCCGAAGCCATTCCGTTAAGGGACTTAAATATCATCCAGCAGAGCTTGAACTGGATTCTTTCGGGACACTTGAGCCAGTGAAGGTTTTTGAGATGCTCAGAAATATGGGAGTATTTAGATACGCCGGTGATAAGTCTTGCCCTTCTGTGCCAAAGAGTGCAATCATAAGCTTTTGTTTGAACAGCGAAGTCAACATTGCTTTGCACATCCAATTTAAATAAATTATTCACTAGTGATGCTGTTCCAATTATTTCATTGCTAAGATTTAAAATTGTTGCTCCGGTTGAATTAAAAGCCACAGAATTACCTTTGATAACAATTTTACTAACAGATAGCAAATTTACTTACACTTGTCGGCTCACTAGCGAACACCGCCGCCGAAAAGGCTAACTTATTAGGCAAAATGTTCGCGGATAATTCAACCCTCGACGATCAAGGTGCTGTCCCGACGTCGGTTCCTCACTGCGGTTTTCGTATGAAAAAGCTGAGGATCCGGCATCGGGATGTAATCCAAGTCTTATGAGGGCTTGATGTTAATAAAGCTAGTGGGCCTGATGGAATACCTGCCCTGGTATTACAGAGGTGCGCTGCAGAAATTGCTCCAATTTTGACGAAACTCTTTAAAATGTCCCTGAAGTCTGGTATTGTGCCCTCTGGTTGGAAAAAAGCGGTCATCCATCCTATTCCAAAGAAGGGTGATCGCTCCAACCCGGCCAACTACCGCCCCATAGCGATCACATCAGTTTTGTCCAAGGTGATGGAACGTGTGATCAACGACAAACTGCTCACATATCTCGAGAAGAACAAAATCATTAACGACCGTCAATACGGATTCCGGCAGAACCGCTCGTGCTGTGATCTTCTCGCATATGTGACGCATGTTTGGGGGCGGTGCCTGGAACGTTTCGGTGAGACCCAAACGGTCGCACTGGACATTTCCAAGGCCTTTGACCGGGTTTGGCATCGAGGACTTGTCAACAAATTGCCATCTTACGGACTTCCCGTATCCCTGTGTACGTGGATTGCCGACTTTTTGAGGGAGAGGTCAATTCAGACGGTTGCTGATGGTTTCACCTCTTCCTCGCATCCAATAAATGCTGGCGTCCCACAGGGATCGGTTCTGTCCTCGACTTTGTTTTTGTTGCACATCAACGACCTTTTGTCATGTGCACCAATTCATTGTTACGCGGATGACAGTACAGTCCATGACAGCTTTTCGTTTGACAAGCCCCCAAAGGGCACACAAACTCCAACGGCTCGGAGGACTTTGAAGCAAAGAATGGATGGTTACCTCGAGAGTGTTTTCTCTTGGGGTAAGAATAAACTCGTAGAATTCAATGTTTCAAAGACCCAATCATGTCTGATTACTTCTAAAAGGGATCGAAATGAAAATCTAGTCTCCTTCAACGGAAGCAATCTTCCGAACAGACCTTCCATTGATATGCTTGGTGTAACTATAAGTGACCAGCTCAGGTATGGGGGCTCCATCGAAGCCAGAGTAATGTTAGCTTCTCAAAAACTGGGCGTACTGTACAGGGCCCGCAGATACTTTAATAGTACACAACTGCTTACCCTGTACAAATCGCAAGTGCGCCCCACGGTTGAATTTGGCAGCCACCTCAGGTCTGGAGCTCCAAAATACTTGAAAAATACCCTCGACTCTGTGCTGAAACGGGCGGTCCGTTTGATAGATTCTCCCATCTTAACGAACGGGTTGCAATCTTTAGAGCACAGGCGTCGGGTGGGAATGCTATCCATGTTCTACCGGTATTTCAATGGAAGATGCTCTGAGGAACTAGCGTCATTGATCCCTTCGGCACCGGTGCATAGTCGGGAGACACGCCAAACGCGCGCCCAACATATGTACACGGTTGACATATGTCACATGAGAACGGGTCGTTTTTTCGACTCGTTCTTGAGTTCAACAGCTCGGCTATGGAACGATTTGCCGGCATCTGTGTTTCCTCCCTCCTACAACATGGGTCTCTTCAAGACCAATGTTCATTCCTTCCTCTCCTCAAAAAGACCCTCCACACAGCATCCCAGAGGACATAGGCCCTGAGGGGAATTATTTTCCTCAAGGCCTCCTGTTTGGAGTTAATGTAAAAAAAAAAAAAAACTTGTGGAACATAAAACAAATCACTTACATTTATTGATTCTCCACAAGATATGATTAATTGCAGGTTTCCAACTGTGTCGCTAATCATTTGATCACGATTGGCAGTAGTGATACCTAACTGGGAAGACTTTGATTTTATTTAATAAACATCAGTCATTGTTAAATGTGCAGAAGCCCCCGAATTAGAAACCATTCGTCAGCTGATTTAGAAGTCACATAAAAAGCAGCGTACATTGAACTTTGTTTATTTCCACAGTTTTTTTGTATCAAATATCACCTCACAGTTTCGGGCTATATGACCATTTCTGTTGCATCGATAACAGTGGGGTATGTTTTAAGGTTTTCACGGCCAAAAAGTATTTTTGTTATTGTTTTTGGGGTGTTATGCCGTGTTTCGCTATCTCCTTCTTTAGCCAACGTTTCGGACAGCGTTACAGTGTCCATCATCAGGGCAGATGAGTGATCACTCATCTGCCCTGATGATGGACACTGTAACGCTGTCCGAAACGTTGGCTAAAGAAGGAGATAGCGAAACACGGCATAACACCCCAAAAACAATAACAAAGATAACAGCGGGGTCCCTTTTTATGGTCTGCAGGGTTGGGAGCAATTATTTCCTCCGATCTGGTTCCGGATGAACTGTTTTCTGCCACCCCTCTGGAACTGCGACTACCTGATCCAGAAACATTGTATTTTCACCATCTGGGTGAGCCAGATCCGTACATAGCAATGTTATTGGAATTTTCTAATGTTGAATTATTATGCGATGTTTATCTTGTAGCAATTTTGTTTTCATTGCATCCCCAGTCACTTTTCCAGATCTCTCTATGCCCATAATCATGGGGGTATATTTTTTTGGAAGCCCCTCAAGAAGAATGGTACCTATCCATTCCTCATCAACTTTCAAAGCAATATTAGTCAATTTCAGGGCAGTGGTAATAATTTTATCGACATAATCTTCAACAGTTTTCTAACTTTATGTAATAAGGGTCCTTAGTAGCCCGACGCGCCGTGTCAGACCTTTTTCATCATAAGCACCAGCAAGATTGTCCTAGGCTTCTTTTGCTGTTGTAGCAGACTGGACATGAACCTAGTTAACGGGTTCAATCAATAAACAATCTTGGAACGACATTTTTTAACCTTTTTCTGGTCTATTTCTGTACCTTTGATACATTACCATAAATCCTGGTTTTCTAAATATGCTTGAGCAGCAAACTTCCAGATGTCATAGTTCTCACGGCCCCTCAGCTTTTCAATAAGGAGTTGGAACGACATTATTCGATACAAATGTTAATCACAATTTTATACTTAAAGTCATTGATCACAACACAGTATCTTTAAGCATGATGTGGCCCATAACCTGTTGTTTTGTAATTAAATAGACTCAATTGCAAAGTGCAGATGTATTTTATTATCAGGTAAACAATACTCAAGTTAACTCAATTTCAAACAGAATAAAAAACAAAAGAATACTGAAATGGAACTGTCGGTGTTGCCAGCATATGGTATCAAATATTCCTATATGTATATCAAGGTAAACCTTTCAGCAATCCTTATATTTTTTTATCAAGATAGGCACGATCGATCGATGAAGGATTTATCGATAATGTCGATAACTTGGCATCATTCCAGGGACGTAGCTACCGCTGTATCAGCCGTATTAATGATACGGGGCCCCCAGGCTTTTGTTTCTTTTGTGAGAAATCTTTACCCCTCATTTGGGCCCCCCAACTAATTTTGATACAGGGCCCCTCTAAGGCACGCTACACTGCTGCATCATTCCCTAGCAGATCTGCATGCCTGCAGATCTCTAAAGTACAAACATTCTTCGTTGGCGATCTGCAGTCATGTTCGGGAACGATAACGTGTTATCTACATTATCGATAAAACCTTATCGATCGACCGTGCTAGATACCCAGATGGCGATACATAAAATCAATTTTACATTTCCAGCACAAAAAACTTTTTTTATGAAAATATAGCACAAGAGTCCTAACTGCTCCCAACTGTGGCCAGCGAGTAAGTACCTGGCTATGGTCACCAAACATGGCAAAAGCCATATCAAGCAACGTTTCAATTCTGACTGGTGGTCTTACACCAGGACCTACACTTACTGATAGTATTTTCCACTCCGGAACTATGCTGCAAATATACTATGGGTTTTTTTTTTATTTTAAATGAAGATGTACTACTTTCTATTATTTAAGGTGGTGAAATAATACAAAGTAGTACAATAAAATTTACTTGCGAACGCCTGGATTTGAACCCGCGACTCCCGAATTGCTAATCGAGAGCCTTACCCCTCAACCACAGAGGCCGTCAAGAGGATGAGAGTTATATGAAAACAGGAACACTAAAGTTATTATGTTATTAAGGATTTTTTAACAATATTCACAGTGTGTCCAAACTTAAAAGCAAGCAACCAACAGAAAAAGCTGTGTTATTTCATATATATTTCAAGGCATTAGAGCTCTCCATTGGCTTCGATAGTGGGAAACTAGAGAGATAAAAGAGCTGATGGTTTGTAAAAGGTAGCATAGATAAAACATTATATACGAAGTACGTGCTGATTAAATTCAGGTCTGAAAAAATTATAATTGTAATGCATACAGATTTTGGTCAATAATACCAGCAACCAACATTGTAAATTTATTCCTCTGTCTTTCCATTTTATTTTCAATATTAGTAGATTCCCGTTTTACCAGGGTAATCATTTTCTTTGATTCCTGTTTTACCATAGTAACCGTTTTCCATTGTATAATAGAGCCGTATCTGTAGATTCCTGTTTTATCTCCACCATTATTCATTTGTTTTTCAAGGCTGAACTTTCCTTCTTCAAATTTGCAAAATCATGTTTTAAATATTTTAAAAGGAAAGGATTTGATAATATAAGTGATTGACCTAACAAACAACACCCTTTATTTAACAGGTTCGCTGCCGCCTATGCACAATATAACTGATCCTAGGTGCCAACTATTATTTTATTTTTTTTAGTTTTTAAATATACTTACAAGCATAAAATAAAATAAATAAAGTAATATACATTTCATGAAAAAAGAAAAAAATATTTATGAAATTTGGTGGTACTCATTGAAGCACTCAACGCACAAACCAGGTTTATCTGTGCAATCAATGCAGTGGTCAAATCAAATCCTTCTTCCTCTTCCGTTTTTCGTGTATAATCGGCATCTCTTACACTTTATCCTTTCAGAAAAAATGAAAAAAACACAAACTTATCGTGTACTTTTTTCAATGGTCCTTTACAACAAAAAATTTTTTTTGGTACAATTGTCAACAACGACGCCAGCTACAAAAACAATCATTCGCCGTGAGTGCCGGCAGGAAACTGATGTTTGTGCAGACATACTACTCGGCTCCGGCCGGAGCCGCCGGCACCCAGTGCAAGACACCGAATGGCTCCGACCGGAGTCACCGGCAGCGAACCTGTTAATATGTACTTACAATTAAAAAAAAAAAAATTAATGGAGTACCACGAATACACAATAGCAATAAATAAGTTTGCATGATGTAAAAAAGCTTTTCATTATTTTTTTATGTTTGATGCACATACCATTTATAACAAGTCTATCAACTTCCTGAAAGCGTTCATACGAGTTGGCGCTATTTGAAACACTAAAAAGAATTTGCTTACTATTTTAATGCAATGTTTAACATTTTTTTAAATTTGTACAAAATATGGAAACTACATAGCCTTTAGTTTTTGAAATGCAGCCCAGCTAAAAACTGCCGCCCTAGGCTGCTGCCTAGGTTGCCCAGGCCTGAATATAGCATTGACTATATCCCCACCTGGTTGGGCAACGCTGTGAGTCGGGATAAGGAAGGGACTGTAGGGAAGGATTTGTTAACGTGAACCTTGAAGAGGGATTGGTTAAAGAAAGAAGAAAATACAAATATCAGTAGCTCATTCTAAAAAACATCATACAAGATGACCCCCCCCCCCCGAAGTCGGCCCACTGAAATTTCAATTATTTAAAAATTAAAATTTTTTGTGCATTATTTACCAATTTCAAAACTAAAATCTACTTAAAAAATACCCATAAGTTGGTATGGATATCAAACGAACTTATTTACAGTGTCGATTTTTTATACTTGTATGCGCTGGTATACACAATAAATAGACGAGTAATTTTATTCTTGACATATTCAAAAGAAAATATGTTTTATACTCTTGTTATTCAGCAAGACATCCTCTCTGCACACACCTTTGGCGAAACTTATATTATACTTAGATAAGTTATATTTTGTGTAAGTAGGTATACTGTATTTAAACTGACTATTATATACAAGTTTTTTAAGTACTTTACTTTTTAATTTATCAAAATACTTGTAAGTTTAAATGAAAAATAAAGAACAGTTGTTGTTCGTTCATCTGCTCTGCAATTGTTTACAAATTATATTTATTTATAAATATATCCCACTGTTTAGAAAGCGCTGGCTACATACGGCTTCAGAGGCTATTAGCTCCTGTAATAAAAGTAGAAGGAAGAATAATACAAGCGTAGCTAAGGCGTAAATAAGCAATACAATAACAGAATTACAGGTACTCAGGTACAAACTATGTGAGTGTAAAGAAAGGGAAAAAACTTTGTAAAAAGCCAATATAAATAAAACTAAAATGATAAATGCAGTGTAATGCCACCAAACAAGAAAAATAAAAACAAGAGTATTTCAGAAATACACAGCAATCGGGCATAGGCAATATTGAAGTTATGATAGAGGAGTAACCTTGAATACATTCGCCACCTGAAACAAAGATGATTTTAATACAAGTCAGCAACTCTAAGTAATGGCCATCTCTCCACTCAGGACTTTACAAACTTTAGCATTCAAAGTTCTCCCTGTTCGACACGAGGTCTTGTAATTCAGACTCCATGTAGATCTTGTAGATCAGATTCATTCCGGTCTTGTAATTCCTCTCAAAAGGAATTTTTCAACAGATGTATGGCGTGAAAGCCTTCTGATAGTTTGATTAAACTATCGGAATCGACTATTGTATGGGAAAATATGAGCATGTATTCCCGGCCTACGACTATAGGAGATTTTCAAATATTGTAAGCTGGGAAGATTTGCCTTTCTTAAAAAAAAAAAAAACTAGTTGTACCATTGATTTTTAGATTTTCACGGCCAAAATTTTTACCACGGTATTTTCGTTATTCGTTTTTGGGGTGTTATGCCGTGCTGCGCTACCTCCTTCTTTAGCCAATGTTTCAGACAGCGTTACAGTGTCCGAAATGTTGGCTAAAGAAGGAGGTAGCACAACACGGCTTAACACCCCAAAAACGAATAACGAAAATAGTCATACTATTGTACCTATCGTAAAGGGTTGTTATTCCACAAACAGCCATCCTTTTAGGCACAGATTAAAGAAATTACACCTTGTTTTAAAAATTACCACAAGAAACAACTATTTACCCCTTTATTTACATGCACAAGATAGGTTCATAGTTTGGTTAAACTAAGTACTTGAGTAATTCGTTGAAACAAAAATCAGGCAAATATCAACCCGTTTAAAAATAAATCAAAATGGCGGCAAAGGGAAATTTTGAACTACATTTGAATAAAAATGGAATTTCAATGCATATATAAACATAACATCCAAATCAGTAATTAGTTGTTTCTTGTAGTATTCAGTTGAAATGTAGTTTAATTTCCAAAATCTGTGCCTAATAAAAGTGCGGCGATTAGTGGAATATTTACCTTTAGTTCATTATCGCAGTTTTATGTAGGTACTAATCTCCAACTAATCTCATGAAACCACAAAGAACTGGGCATTATGACTGTGACTGGATGAGGTTATGGGGATAACAAAGAAATAATTTATTAATAAATAGTTCAATTGAATGACGCATGGATATAGTTCATTCCTCACTAATTTAAATAACAAATCCCCCGCCACAAAGAATAATAAATAATAACAGCTTTCGAAAAACCTTTTTTTGCAAAGTGAAAGTAGTTTTCATGTTTTCATTTCAGTGTCCGTTTTCGTTGCGCGGGTTTGACGCGATGTGTTACGATGAGCAGTTAGACGTTTAGTTTAATTTATTCTATCAGTATTCTAACAGATCAAACACATAATTAATTTGCATCTCTTAGGATCCTCCTGCCACAGAGTAAGGTATCGTTCACATATTGGTTTTGCCTATTTTATAACGAAATCACTGCATTATTTGAAGGTTATTTTGTTTGACAGTTTGACGTTTGGTTTTTGATTCGCCGACCCAACGCCAGGGATCGGTAACTTATCTTTTTTAGTTAGTTTTCAATTTTTTGTGAAAATTACATTACGATAAAATTAAACCCGTAAAAAGATGGCAATTGTACGTAGTATGTTTGGTAGTTGTAAGCAAAATTTTACGAAAAACTAACCATCCCGCTATCTACCCAAAAGAGTAGACAGAGAGGTTGGACCGCCGAATTGGTACAAATTCCGCGCTTCTTTCACATCCATACATTGTCTCATAATACGCTTTCGTTATTCTCATTCTTGACATGATTTACCTGACTTTTTTACCTTTTAATTTCGCGTCATATGCTTATTCCCCATTTTCGTTCTTCTACTGTATATATGTTCAAATCATCTAAGCTTACGTTTCTTTATCTTATTCATTATGCTTACATCAACCTTGCATTATGGTGCTAAGGGACGTACTTGACTTACTTTAACCAGTGATTCCTGACATCATTTGGAGTAAAAAATGTAAATGAAATTTTGATCTCCGGTGACATTTTTGATGTTTTTTTTTTTTTTACAAAACATAAAAAATAGTAGTTGTTGGGCGGTTACTCGGCTGAGTGACCAGTGGCACATACGAAAGAATTATTTTATTTGATTTTGAAGAAAAAAAAATTGATAAAAAAAAAGCATCGAAAAAATCACCGGAGACCAAAATTTCATTAACATCTTTTACTCCAAATAATGTCAGGAATTCAGGAATCACTAGTTAAAGTAAGTCTCTAAATGCCTTGTATTCACGGCTTTATAAAAATACCACACACACCCTGCGATCTCGGCCTTGAAAATAACCTCTACACAAACGTGCAACTCTGCGCATAGACACGCAAAACTAACGAAAAAAATAACGAAGCAACCGCAAGCGGCGTTGAAGTTGCCTCGTTCCTTTCCCATACATAATTCGTGGCTCGGCCTGCGTTTATGTTGGCAAATGTATAAGCAGATTGAAAATACGACATTATTGCTGTTGTAGATATAAAAAAAGACAAAAAATCAGTTTCATCTACAACAACTCAATAATGTCGTATTTTTCCCATGCCTAAACAAAATACCAAAGAGAAGGACTTTGCATACCTATTCATATTCATATACCGATTCACATACATACCGAACATTCTGTCCAAATAGTAATATATAAAAATGGCGGCCAAGATAGCCGCAATCCCAGACCATTTCCATTGCTATTATTCAGTCTATGTGATAAAAAATAAAGATTTGTTGCGGTCATCATTTTTATATTACTGTTCGGACAGAATGTTTTATTGGTATACCAAGTCCTTCTCTTATTTTTATTTAGTCATTGTATTTTTCAATTTTAGCATTCTGGCTCGTGGTAAGTCTAGAACCGTCCCTGATACACGTCATAAGTACTAACTACCCAAAGATTGTAAATACTGATTCAGAATGGGTTTTACCGTGTTATTCGTTTCATTCGAACAATTATAATTTGCATGCACTTCGCATAGCAGCAGAACTAACAATACTTTTAATGTTTTGCGTGACTAGTGTCTGATGACGCGACCATGAGACATTATAATACTGTTTATGTTTTGCTTGACGATTGACTGATGACCAGTCCCGGACTTAGGGGGGAGCAAACCGGGGCGCCTGCCCCGGGTGGCAGTTTCAGGGGGCGCCAAAATCGTAATCTATATATTTGATTGAAAAAAAAAACTTGATTTACAAAGCGCGTGTATTATTATTATTATTATTAAGAATTGACACTATTATCATGAATACAAGAAGTAAGGAGGTAGCAACCCGGTAGAAAAAAAAAAAAGAATTGCTTTTTTAACTTGCTAAACAAAAAGTTTTAAAAAATTATTCAATATATTTTTTCGAATTATTGATTCCGTGACCCCCTCCCCCCTCTCCCGCCCATCTCAAACGCTGGTGAGAGGGGGCGCCACTATCAAGTTTCTGCTTCGGATTGAAAAAGTCGCAGATCCGGGACTGCTGATGACTCCATCATGAGATCAAACATTACTTTGCCGATGTACTTGGTAGTAGTACGCAAAACAATAAAATAGTAGTTATATGTACTTAGTAGCCATGAATATAATATATGCTAATTTTTTACCATGAATACTCCGAAATAAAGGTGGCTCACCTAAAGGCGCGACTCCCGCTGGATGTTTTCAAAATATCCGACAGAAAAAACACTGGGTGGGGCCTTTGTGACCGATGGAAAAAAAAACATTGTGGCTTTGACCCTGTGTTTTTGAAGTGAAAACTTCTTAAGCATCGTTGTGATTTGAAACTCGATGAAACGGAAACATCTACAGGATTTAGCCTGCGAAAGAACGAGATAGAATATAAAAGAGTACAGTACCTACGAAGCGTCAAGCTGCACGCATTGGCCGTTTTGATTATGAGCTCACTTTTCAAGGATTTGGTTGAGATTGTGTGGGTGAAGGTTTCACTTCTACCGCGTGTGAACTGCATTCATTTTTTTTGTTTTTGTCGGATGTTTTAAAATATTTTGTTGCAGGAAAAAATTAACCCTTGATTTATTTTGCTCTTTTGTGGTGTGCGTTATACAAGATTTTAAGCATAGACATTCAAATCAATAGACGAACCAATCAGAAAAAGGGGAAAAAACTAAATGTCAACTTACGCGGAGCGCGAGAGGCGGCGTGACCGTTCTCTTTTCTGTGATTTGTCAACAATTGAATCTGACAGTACACAGAAAACTCGCATTGTATTATCACCATTTGGTGCTCGAAAATAAAGTCTGTTTTCTAAAAACTAGTCCTTTTTACAATGGTGCGCAAATCGCTGACTGCGTAAAATACTTAACTAAAAATCCTAAATCGGGTAAAAAAAAGTTCGGGCTTGTTTCCAAAATTGAATATATTGTTGGACTATTTAGTTAGACACTTTTACAAATGTGTTATAATTTACCAACCTCACTAAATTTCAGCGTTGTTGCCCCAGGCGTTTCATCTAAAAACGAACATTCAGATCCTGAGCAGAAAAGTCCCACAATGGGCGGCGCTGCAAACCTTTACCTTACTTTAGCGAACTTTACTTTTCTGTGCATTGTCTGGTTATTTCAATGTGCGCTCTTCGGTGGTCAATCTACGACTGATGTCATAGTTTATTCGAAGCATTATCAAACCCTACATGGTCACGTGGTGTGCCTCCATGTCATCAAAATGATATCCAGATTTCATGTTAGTGATTATTCGAACTAAATTTTGCTATACAGTTACGTTTTTTGTTGTCGTTTTTATTTATTTATTTTTTTAATTTCAAGAACCATCAGTCATCATCAGTCACTCAGCCGAGTAACCGCTCGACCCGCCAGACCAACCCTAACTGTACCATACATTTTGAATTTTTAAAACACAAATGTCAACCACATAAGTCTTAACGGGTACATAGCGAATTTCAATGAATTAATATCAAATAACCATCTATTATGATCATAGGTGAGTTTTATCAAACGATTTACTTGTTTGCGGCAAATTTCCATGTAAATTATTAGTGTTCACTGTTATTGAACTACTTGTAAAACTCGTTTGATCCTAACTATTCAAATGCGAATGGGGAAATGTAACTGCATATAGATGGTAATTTTAACGAATCTGTCAAAAACACAAAACGCTTTCAACAAATGAACTGTTTTATTTATTTTTTTGGTTTTACACCTAGCTGGGCTTTTACGTAGATATAATAGAATTAAATGAGCTATCGAAAATCATACAAAGTAATGTGAAACTGAATACGTGACCATATTAGTAAATCATTTATGTTATAACAATAACATAAAATAACACGGAAAGTAAAACAATAGAAAACTTTCGGGATCACACGCCATGTTTATTACTAATACTTTTAAGAAAAAAAACCTCTGAACTACTTTAAAAGACAACTACATACTTAGATTGCCACAGATTTATAAGATATTCAATACAAAAAAACATTGATAATATTGTTTTCACATTTTTTTTTTTTTTTTTTATTTTTTTATTAATCTATAAACATAGGGTTATACATAGGGTTTAATTGATGCCTGTCTCACTAGGATTTACCTGTGTTGAGACAGGCTTTGACGTACATATTTAAAATTACAAGAATATTTAAGTAACATACAAATTCAATTGAATAATATAAAAATGGAAAGGTGATTGGAAGTGTGGGTTCACTTTAAAGAGAGTTATGTAAATGTAGGAAGAGATGATGTACAGTAAATGATGATGTATAGTAAATTCTGTCAAATCTATTTATGGGATTGATTAATTAATTTGGCATGATTCTATTTTTAAGTTATTTTACATGGATTAGGTCGTATGCAAATTGTTCACTGTCTATTAATGATTTACTTTACAGATGTTTGCAGTAGTGTGGCGTCCAATACTAACAATCCATTTCTTTACGTCTTGTTTGAATTTTGTCAAGGATTCAGTATGTCTGATTGTAGCTGGTAGTGTATTGTATAGTTTGCAAGCTATGTATTTGAAGTGTCTTTGTCCAAAGGTAGTTTTGGAAAAAGGAGTTTGGAGAAGTTCTTTGTTTTTGGCTCGGGTATTGTGCGTTGTTTGTGTTGTTTTGTATGATGTTTTGTTGTTTTTGTGTAAAACTAATATGGATCTTGCGTAGAGTTGTTTAATGTCCATAACGTTGAAAGTATTGAAGATCGTATCAGTGCTGGTAGTAAGAGGCAGTTTAAGAATAATTTTTATGATAAGTTTTTGTGCTTTAATGATGGGATCGAGGGCACTGGAATAAGCATTACCCCAAGCTAAAATTCCGTATTCGATGTGAGATTGACATAGTGAGAAGTACACTGTTTTTAAAAGTTTTAAGTCAAGGAAGTTGCGTGTTTGTTTGAAAAAGTATATAGATTTGCGGATTTTGTTTGTAGTGTTATGTATATGTTGCTTCCAATTTAGGTGTGTATCAAAGGTTAATCCTAAATATTTGATAATTGTCATTCATTGTCATTGTCATTCATAACATTGTCTTCACCGGTTAAATATTACAGTTTGAGATTTTACTCATTAAGTTATTCCAAAAATAAATAAAAAAATATTCACAAACTTGCAGAAAAAGTCAATAGATGTCAATAGATGTCGCAAATTTTTCTGATTTTTCTGTTTCCAGATTTTCGATTGAGTTTCGCTCATAATGTCTTCATTTAATTAAATATTACAGTTTGAGGTTTTACTCATAAAGTTAAAATAATAAATTATAATTTTCATCCCAGACTTGCTGAAGAGTCAATAGATGTCGCACATTAAATAAAATGGATAATAATTTATCCAGACACCATCTAGATTGCATTTAGTTCGAGTTGAATCTTGCAATCATTCATAAAGATGGCAGCCAATAAAAATATGCATTAAGAAAAATGAAGATAATATGGGTGGTTCTTAGTCGAAGTATGGTACAGTTAAAAGTGACCGAATTTGATATCGACACCTTAGCTCAGTGGATAAGAGCGCCCAACCCGGAAAGTAGGGAGGTCCTGGGTTCGAGTCCCAGAGGTGCCAATATCTTTTTCTGATTTTTCTGTTTCCAGATTTTCGATTGAGTTTCGCTCATAATGTCTTCATTTAATTAAATATTACAGTTTGAGGTTTTACTCATAAAGTTAAAATAATAAATTATAATCAACAATAATTATTTAACACCCACATCCATTCAGATGCCTAAGAATTAATACAACTATGTTCTGCAGTAGATGGAAAAAGAACGGCTGAAACGGTTTTATTGTGATATTATTTTGTTTTTAAATTTAAAAAAAATATGATTTTGAACTTTTCCTCACAAAAGAACATAATTAGTTGTACCATGGCGATCGATTCAACATGATAAGGGATCAGAACAAAATGCCACAATTTAGAAAACAAACAACATTACATAGGACGTTGTAGGTTATCCACCACATACCCTCCCTGGTATAAGTAACAGATGGTTACTCCTTCGGGGCTCTCGCAAGGACTCTAATTTTTTTTAAAGAACGAAGCTACATTTAATTTAGAACAAATCTAGACCTCCAGTGTCCCTGCATACGCTGTTAGTAAGCAGTATGCAAGTGCTTAGCGGGAAATACAAGATAAAATATGTGTTAGTATGATAAGATATAGACAAGACAATGGGACAGGTTGGTGACAGTCCACGAGGTGGCAAGCGCTGGGTGATTGCATCCAGCATATCCTACAAGCACCTGTATGGGAGGAAGACACAGTACACAAATAATAAGGGCATGGCAAACGGGTGGGAGTCCTCTCCAATCGATTGGCAGTTCCAGCAAGAATGCACAAGACGTTCGGTCTAGCCGTAAACCACACTCAGCTTCCGTGCCCCTTAGCCGGTTACATAGGACAACAAAGTTTGAAAAAATCATCAAATTTATTTCAAAGTTAAAATTGTTTTAAACAAAGAATTTTCTTCATTCTGTATAATGTCAAGCCGCAAAGTGTTTGCTTTCTTCGATAATTTAAAATTGATGTTCTGCGAAAATTCTGTTATTGTTTTATCATTGGCCGGTTGTTTCTCAGTTCTTGGATAATAACACTTGAGTAGGACTTTCGCAATCCAGTTGTTTCTTAGTAATTGGATAATAGCACTTGAATAGGACTTTCGCAATCCAGTTGTTTCTCAGTAATTTGATAATAACACTTGAATAGGACTTTCGCAGAACTTGATGAATTCATGAATTGTTAAAATTCTGTGAAACAACGTCCGTAAGTTGGTTTTTAGTAGGACTTTCGCAATCCAGTTGTTTCTCAGTAATTTGATAATAGCACTTGAATAGGACTTTCGCAGAACTTGATGAATTCATGAATTGTTAAAATTCTGTGGAACAACGTCCATAAGTTGGTTTTTAGGTCGTTGAGTCGAGTTGTGCTTTCTCCGTCTCCAGCCAACTTTTCAGACGGTCTTGCAATTTGCTTCATCAGGGCAGATTCAATTTAAATGTAAAGCAATAATATTGTTTAATTACATGAGGACATTATGAGCGAAACTCAATCGAAAATCTGGAAACAGAAAAATCAGAAAAAGATATTTACACCTCTGGGACTCGAACCCAGGACCTCCCTACTTTCCGGGTTGGGTTGCTCTTATCCACTGAGCTAAGGTGTCGATATCCAATTCGGTAACCTTTAACTGTACCATACTTCGACTAAGAACCACCCATATTATCTTCATTTTTCTTAATTTTTATAATTATATATTTTTAATTAAATATTACAGTTTGAGGTTTTACTCATAAAAATTTAAAATAAAAAATAATAATACAATAATATTGTGCTGTTTATTTTAAACCCGCCGATATTGGGATTATATTGTTCGCTTTTCTTAGGACGGTAAGCTTAAAATTGTATTTGGTTTTAAAATTTGCAAGTTTACTGTTCGGTTGGTTTTTTCAAAATAACATTCTTTCAGAAGCATAGACCTCTAGATGGCTAAATTATACAAGCCGATTGTAATAAAAATGGCACCCGAGCCAAGCCACGAGGTGCCGCTTGTTTAGTCCTCCCACGGATTGTTCGGCAAACAACAGTATTATTTATGTTAATGCACCTCACATATGTTATACCTTATACTTTTTGAGGGAGAGGTCGATTCAGGCGGTTGCTGATGGTTTCACCTCTTCCTCGCATTCGATAAATGCTGGCGTCCCACAGGGATCGGTTCTGTCTCCGACTTTGTTTTTGTTGCACATCAATGACCTCTTGACGTGTGCCCCGATTCATTGTTACGCGGATGACAGTACAGTCCATGATAGCTTTTTATTTGACAAGCCTCCAAAGGGCTCACAAACCCCAATGGCTCGGAGGGCTTTGAAGCAAAGAATGGACGTTTACCTCGAAAGTGTTTTCTCTTGGGGTAAGAATAACCTTGTCGAATTTAATGTTTCAAAGACCCAACCATGTCTGATTACGTCTAAAAGGGATCGAAATGTTAATCTAGTTTCCTTCAACGGAAGCATTCTCCCGAACAGGCCTTCCATTGATATGCTTGGTGTAACTCTAAGTGACCAGCTCAGGTACGGGGGCTCCATCGAGGCCAGAGTTAAGTTAGCCTCAGAAACTGGGCAAACTGTACAGGGCACGCAGATACTTTAATAGTACACAACTGCTAGCCCTGTACAAATCGCAAGTGCGCCCCACGGTTGAATTTGGCAGCCACCTCTGGTCTGGAGCCCCAAAATGCCTGAAAAAAACCCTTGAATCTGTGCAGAAACGGGCGGTCCGTTTGATAGATTCTCCTAATTTAACAAACGGATTGCAATCTTTAGAGCACAGGCGCCAGGTGGGAATGCTGTCCTTGTTCTACCGGTATTACAATGGATGAAGGTCCGAGGAACTAGCGTCATTGATCCCCTCGGCACCGGTGCATTGTCGGGAAACACGCCAAACGCGCGCTCAACATTTGTACACGGTTGACATTAGTCACATGAGAACGGGTCGTTTCTACGACTCGTTCTTGAGTTCAACAGCTCGGCTGTGGAACGATTTGCCGGCCTCTGTGTTTCCTCCCTCCTACAACATGGGTTTCTTCAAGACCCATGTTCACTCCTTCCTCTCCTCAAAAATACCCTCCACACAGCATCCTCAAAGATGACATAGGCCCTGAGGGAAATTACTTTCCTCAGAGTCTCCTGTGTGGAGTTAATGTAAAAAAAAAATACCTATATATTTTTAGTATAATATTATAATTTTAAAATGTTAAAACCACCAATACTTTCAGCATTAAATTAAAATAACTACTACTATTCTGCAAACAACAACAACACATTTTATTTTCTACGTTGGATGACCTATAATATGTCGATAGTTTTAACATAATGAGGAACGAAATCAAACATTATTTAGAGGTGTCTGTGTTATATATATTTTAAGTAGGTATGCTATAAAATACACCGGGAGGCAACTGGTCCGGCACATAAGTATGACATTTTGAAATATTCTGCTAGTGTCCCAGAAAACATTTTGTTTAATTCACTGCAAGTTTCTGTGCATTATAATTGATTCGGTAGTGTTTAAAAGTAGTATGATAGAGCGTACACTTTTACAGCCATAAACTGCATTCTGCAAACTCATATTTCGATTTGTTTCGAGATGTCTGACTAATCAACTGGATATTCAATATATTTCAATGTCTACTTAGCAGATCATCTGTGACGTACCAATAAAATGTATTCAAATATCTTACTGATGTACTCAAATGTCTTTCGGTATAAATGCATTATGTGTATACACAGGAGGATTAGTAATAAAATATTTAGAAGATATTCTGATCAGTGGCGCAGCGTGGGTGTCAGCCGCCCGGGGTGGAAGAAATCTCAAATTTTAAGCTTCACTCAGTAAACGATGAATATGCAACTTGTTATTTAATTTATCTTTATATTCTGAACACAAAACTAGTAAAAATTAAATCTGTATGCGGTAAATTAAAACTACACTCAGAACATGAAAATGGATTTTATTTGGCAGCACATGTATAGTCTGCAACTAGAATTATATATCTGTACTTCGAACAAGAGAATGTTTTCCTTCAAAAAATGTATCCAAAAAACTAGAATTTTACATTCTGTACACAAAAATGGTTTAAGTTAAATCTGTATGCGGCGAATCAAAACTACACTCAGAACATTAAAATGGATTTTCTTTGATATTAATTGAGCACATACTTTGTCTGCAACTAGAATTTTATAACTGCACTTCGAATGAGAGAATGTTATTTTTCGAAATGTGTCAGCGGATGAATTCACAACTGCAATTTTACATTCTGATCACAAAACTGATTTAAAATTAAGAGTGAATCTGCTTGCGAGTCCCCAGCTTTAATTT
This sequence comes from Glyphotaelius pellucidus, assembly GCA_936435175.1. NCBI lineage: Eukaryota > Metazoa > Arthropoda > Insecta > Trichoptera > Limnephilidae > Glyphotaelius > Glyphotaelius pellucidus. The sequence goes on along the minus strand of OW386538.1, from coordinate 10,740,511 downwards.
TTATTACTCTCATAATATGCGCATTGTTTTCCTACGAATAACGAATTTTGAAGAATGGTTTGAAACCATATTTTTAACACCACTCGAAATATTAGAAAAGTTTTCTTCAAAATGCGTCAGCAGATAATTCCGCTACTGGAATTTTGACAGATCATTCGGAACACGGAATTGGTTTTAACCTAAGAGTGAATCTTCACGCTAGTCCTCAGCTTTAAATGATACTACACCCAGAACAAAAAAAAATGGTTTTCCTCCTATCAATCAATCAGGTACGCATGGATGGTTTGATGATCTACCGGAACACATGATGATCCATGAAACTTTCTTAAAATTGTTGAAGCATCGCTCACGGACCTCTCTAAATCATTCTCACTGAATATAAGTCATAGACATTCCAAGCGCAAAACGAAATTCAGGGAATTTTTGCAATTCACTGCAGACAGCGTTGCCAGTCGCTAGGGTGATCAAGATCACATTATAATAAATTCATTAAAGAAAGGGGTTCCCCGGTTTTGTCCGAATAAGTAATGAAAAATTCCGTACCCATTTCAATCTGTCTGAATCGTAGGTGCGACAAAAATATAAGTTTCCTTCAAGATATTTACATTATTTTTTGTGAAATTTTGCCGCCCCCCCCTTAGAGTGTCGCCCAGGGCGGGCGGCCCCCGCCACCCCCCCCTTATTTTTATCACCTGACTTGCGAAATCACGGTGGGTGTGATTTAAGGTAAACATGTTTACTTTAAACAAATAAAATATTGCCTACCAATACAGGTTGATGATACGTTGTGCTGTTTATTTTGCATACAAATAAAATCAAAACGAATTATGTTAATTTGTTCTGGGTTCTGTGTCCACACAAAGGTTGCATCCTACGGTCTGAAAAATTATAGAAATACCTGCCTAATATTTTCTCTTAGTCTTTTTATCAACAACCCAAAATGATTATGTTGTTGATTCTGGATTATTTGTTATCTAAAACCCTTTTCCCATCCTTCCGCACCGTAGTCCATACATGCATTATTATTACTTATACTATGACACCTGACACCAATAGAAGTGTTTTAGGATCAGTCCTTGGCAGTCCTTCACGGTTCGATTCATTAATTAATGTTTTTATTTTGTCGGATTCTTCGTTCAATATAGCTGCCTATCTTTCAGGTAGCCTTGATGTGATTTTTAATAAAAAAGCTGTTAAAAACGATCCAATTATTCGTTTATCAGTAGAGACTGCAGAGTATTATTAAAATGTTGAATTAGAGTACACGCAAATAATGTGGAATATGCTGCTAGCTTGTAATTCTTGATAATGTTTCAATAATTATAGCAGTTATATCTACATACACACGAAAACTACTACAGCACGAAATATTATTTAAAGGATTCGGCCGTAAATGAGGAAATATACCACCATAATGATTTTTCTTTAATCGAGAAAAGATTAATGAAATTTAGGATGCTTTTGAAAATAAAATAAAAATTTGAAGACGGAAGTTGTAGTACCTATATTGATTATTTGTATTGTTTCAGCTTCCTTCAATAGTTATCGATAGCATAGTTAGTAATACGAAGTTCTGCTACATCCCAACATATGATACCATCTACCGCATCAATGATGTCTTAGGTCTTAGGTTATGAAGTCTAAGTTTTGTCTTTGGCACAAACGGTTACGATGATTGCCGAAGGCATCGGCGAGAGTGGGCGGGCTCCTCCAGTCCGCTCGCCGCAGCGCAGCAGAACTACTCATGTGTCTTGTGAGGACATCTCTCCATTTCAATTGTAACTTTTACGTTAATTTAATTTTTAAGTATAATATTAATTGTAACTTTTACGATAACTTAACAAATGAAATAATAATCACACAAACCTATAACTTATTTGGAAGAAGCCCAACATCTTAAGTTGTCTTATTATTAGAAATTAAGATACACAACAGAAGTCAAAAAGAGAAAGGGTTTTCCACATTGGCTGCTTTTAGTCTAATACGCAATATTTTGCAAGAAAACGTAAAAACGTGTCATTTTGAGGGTAAAACATATTTGGTTATCTCTTTTGAACGGAATGGCACCCCTCTGCTACGGTCATTTTTAGCGATCAAATTCATTCATGAATCTGGGACAGCAATGATCTGCTGTATGTCTTGTTTAGATGTATCCCTGTACATAAAACATTATGAGTATTTTCAAGAAAGACTTCAGTTACGTGGAAACCTTTACAAACCTGCATACAGTGATTGTACCTTTCTAACATAAAGGTAATTAAGGAATATTTACTCGCTTATAATCGCGATGATTAATACTAGATAAAGTACGTTAAGTTGTTACGGCTCACTAATTGGTTCGATATTGAACATTCATAATATTATAGTCCATAATGTTACACTAAAAACGACATAGAAGACAAATAAACTACATTTAAATTCTCGGCACAGAACCCCCTGGTGAAGAGGTCTAAGAAATACAATATCTATACTTATTCACCATTATATTTTTGTACATACAATTATTTTATATAGTCGCTAACTAAAAAATTAAAATAACACACTTTACATATTTAAACCCCATTTTTAAAAAATAAAAATACAAATAATTAGGTAATTAAAATTACCAATGTTGGTTCGGCTGCTTATTATTTTTATTATTATTCGTAATTATTTTACAATAATCAAAGTATAAATATTTACGTTCAGGTGACCATTTTTTCTTTTATATTTATATTCTGATGAAGAAACATTTGGTTTTGAAACGTGTTGATATTTTTTTATTAATAACAGTGGTTTAAACAAACTTTGTTATTTTCATTTAATTTGTTTATAAGCTTGTGGTTTTAGAAAGGAGTCAATGTCACCTGAATGTGAATATTTGTACTGAAATTATTATAAAATAATGTGGCCAAAGTAATTTCAACATGGGTTATTTTTGATATGTATACAGATAGGGTGAGATTTTGCTATACGAAAGAAAAAGACATATTCATCGAAAATGATTTGATTCTTCCATTAAGTTGGTAATTTTTGTAGTAGGGCTACTTTTTTACTCTCCTCTCACGTACTTGTTAATTTTGCTGATTAATGGGACCTGCTTATTTATATTAATAATAATTATATCACGATACATAGTTTGTCGTCACAATAGAAACCAGTTTTCACAATAAAGCATACACGGTCTTCACAAAAATACATGAAGCTCTCGTACATTTTTATTTTCTATTACTTCTCGTAAGCCATTTCCCTTTAATTAAAAATTAATCCGATCGAATTTTACTATTTAACTAGATTTTCTTCGCCATTTCGCGAAAAAAAGCCGTTAGAAATATTAGGCATGAGGATTACAAATGATACTTTTCAGTCATACCTAGAACTTAAAATTTTTACATCTTAATATATATATTTATATTTCTTCTGTCCGTGTGTATGTCACTGAACTCCTCCTAAACGGCTGGACCGATTTTGATGATTTTTTTTGTGTGGGTTCAAGGGGATTCGAGAATGGTTTAGATTCACAATTTGGTGCACTGGAAAATGTTCTTTTAATTATTTTTTTTTATTTCTAAGGAGTTGTTGATTTTGGAATGTTTTACATTGGATCCGGCAGACTGCGCTAATATTCAATATTATTCTATTTTAATTTTAGTTTGTCCCGACAGTTGTGTACAGGACAACGTCTGTCGGGTCCGCTATAAATAAATAAAATAAATTGTGGAACATTCCAGAACACTCTCGAATGTTGTCCTGAGCGAAGCCGGGTAACCCAGCTAGTTTCTTTATAAAAAATATGTAGAAATCTGTATCCTCATTTACGATGTAATAATGAAAATATTTGTAAGTACATATCGGTTTAAATTATATTTCGTGAACTGTTTGTTATAAGTATTTCCCGAAGACCCTGTAAATTTACAAACTAGTTTTTGGATCCAGTATTCGGCCTTTTGTTTTATAAACAGTAATCAATTGAAAATCGTCTGTTTGACTTCGATTGTTGCTTCAACAACACGAGATAGGTACGTTACCCCGGTTACCTTTCTTAAAATTTTTACCGTAATTATTTTTGATTCCTTACTTTAGCATTTAACATCAAACAGTTTTTTAAAATAAAATAAAATAAAGTTAGAAACTATTTATTGTAACTTAAAAAACGCAACTTTTCGCTATCTGAATGCTTTAATCAAAAATTCTCATTTCGCATTGTTAATTTATTGTTAAAAAATGTAGCAACGTTTGATTTATGTGAATCAATCGCAAATTCGTCTAATATAATGTTAGGGTTATGCATTTTTAAGTGTACGCAAAGTTGAGTCGTTTAATTCCTATCTACAATAAGTCCACTTGAATTGGCAAACCATTGTTTTTCTATTATGACTTTAAATAAAAACCTAGAAAATTATTTATTTCGTGTGCTTTGTTGATGGACTAACTATGACTGACACTCTAAATAAATAATTTTCTAGATATTTATTTTTAAAAGTCATAATAGAAAAACTAATGGTTTGCCAACATTTTACTCGAGTGAATTTTATTGTAGATAGGAACTATGCGACTTGTGTATTGGAGTACTTGGGAATTAGTGTAATTTTATAAGAACAGCATTTGAAAAATAAATCAAAAGTTGATTGTCATTTGTCAACATAATATTATTAATGCTAATTTGTGTGGCGTGTGTACTTATATAACTTCTAATAATAATGACATGTTTTTGATTACGAAATCGAAAGTAGGAAGATATTTTGTTGCAATTCATATTATTGTTGTACGTGGTGTGTTTTTATGGTGATTTTTTAAGAGATCAAAAGGTATTTTCAAAAAAGGTGAATATTCCACTAACCGCAGCACCTCTATTAGGCACATATTTTTGAAATTGCACTAAATTTCAACAAGCCGCCGCTACCCGAATTTCTACCGATTTTTTACATAACTCCCAACATTGTTTTTAAGCTCCTAAATAAATGTATCTTATTTTTGAAGATAATATCCAGACGTGTTCCACGCCGAAATGCAAATTATATGAAATTCCCTCGATAGAAAAAAATCACAAAGTATGCTCCGAAAATTATTATAAACACGTTCATTTCACTTATTTTAGAAGTTATATGTATGAAAAAATTCAGAGTGTTTCTTTAAAAGCTATTTTAGATGTTCCCCACGGGATTTTTGCTCTATTTTAAACGAGTCGTGTTTTATTAAACTTTTTCACAATTTTCGCTTAAATTTTATCATTTTAAATATTAGCGCCCTCTCTCCAACATTCGTAATTACATATCTCTCTATCCTCTTCTTTTTGAGCGGGGATACGGCGCCTTAATTACTTCAGGAAAAACTAACAAGGTTTGGATAGATGGTAAAAGATACATTAAAATATCAAAATTCAAAAATTTCAGTTTAAAACGATTCCTTTGCCTCCTTTTATTTGTTTTTTTTGTAAGTTTTGCGTGAGTTTCGTTTCAATTTAAAAACGTTTACCCAAACTTAGAACCCAATAACCTATTTTGTGCATGTAAATGGTTGATTCGTGTGTATTTAAAATGGAGTGTAATTACAATAATGTTTTCCTAAAAGATTAGTGGAATGATTACCAAAAAAATATTATTTATAATTAGTTGATTAAACATACTACCTTGCTATGATAATCAACACAACGCTTTCACTTGGACTGAAACAAACTAGTTTTATAAAATACCATAGTTTTTTGCTCAGTGTAATAAATAAATTGTGATGATTTGTTTTGACATCCACTTTATATTGTAAGTATTATCGCGATTGCCCTCGCCTTCGTCTGAATCACCTTTTGCAATAATCTTGTCCCTTTCCTGTAATGTATATAATGAGTGCTGGATTGTTGCAAATGGTGTTAAGGTTTTTTAGTCTCAGTGATGTTTGGCCGCCAGCCAAATCAATACCTCTGTCATCTATTTTATCAGTCATTAATCTAAGGTTACGTTTCAGTTGTCCCCTTTTGTTGAGTACAGGGTCACAAAATAATTATGTGCTTTTTATTAAATATTTAAAATATTTTGTTTCAGAAATGTTCTCGCAATGGGGCGCTTTAGCGTGTGCCTTGTTGGTGGTACTCGGTGCGGAAAACTCGTAAGTATAAACTATTACTTTATACGTCGATCGTCCAGTTGATTAGTCAAACATCTCCAAATACTAAGTTTTGCCACATATTTGAATGCACACTATAAACCAAATAGTATTTACGCGTGTCTATTTTACAAATTTAATATGCTAGAAAATAACATTGGAATTCATAACGGTCCGGTACATTAGTAAGGCAATTTGAAATATCCCCCTAGTTACCCAGAAAATATCAACATTTTGATTAATTCACTATTTTTTTTTCTGAGATTATAATTGGTTTGATGATGTTTATGAATAATCCGAGTATTATACAAGATTTAAGGTACATTTTTACATATAACTTCATATTCAATTCAAATTTAGAGTTTTCGGGGATGTCTGAATAATCAACTGGAAGACGATTTACACACATTTTGTAAATATATTTAGTTTCACTGATATAATAACAGTGATTATCATTATGCAATGTGTTAAACTTACTCAGTCTTCCACTCAAAACAATAAATAATCCATACTCCATACTTACTTTTATATATATTATATTATATATAATATTATAAATGCGAAACTGCTCGAGTTTGTTTATGACCTTTTCACGCATAACACAATATAAAGACTTTAATAATTCTTTCACCAATATAAAGCTAAATTATATGCGCAGACTACAGGTTGTATATGATGGTAAGCTCTGGCGTTATGAAATTATAAATATTAATATATTATATTTGTTATACGTTTTCTGTCGCTAACAAAAGCGAGTTTTTGCTAACGTCAGAAAAAAATCTTTTCCATGGAAACAATGTTGATATATTTTTGGGCTCTATGCTGGTAGGCCCTCAGTCTACTGGTCAGCTACTACTGCAGAAAATTTAAATATTAGAATTTGTTTTTTTTTTGGACAAGCTTGGAATAAATGTCAGATTTGAGTTCCTGTATTAAAAATATAATTCGTAACGATTTTAAAGACTGAATGATAAATAGAGTATTTTTTTATTATATTAACGAACTTCCAAATATTTAAATAAAAATAAACATCCGAAATGTTTGTAAGTGCATAAATTCCGAACGAATGAACAAAATTGGATAAGTAATTCTTTTTTTCTTTGAGCTATAGCATTATGAAATTTAGGTGGTAGGCGAGATGTTTGAAAACTGAATGTAAGGGAATGAATATATGGAATGCGGGAGGGGATGGGGGTGGGGTGGGGGGGAGAAAATTGATAAGTGCAAGCGCTACAGTAATTTCCCGTAATACCATGCGAGCGAAGCCGCGGGGAAAAGCTAGTAATAAATAATTTTAAAAAATAAGTTAAAATTTTTCTCGATGTTTAGGGGAGGGCGGGGCAGTTAACGTTTAAAGATGAATAAAACATTGTTCTTCAAAAATTACAAAATCTACATTTTATGCAAATAAACTTTGGTGGTGGAGCTGCAACATTCTATAGAATGAAATGCTAAATGATATTTTAAAAAGCTGTAAAACGTGTAATTAAATAAAACCATAATCTGCTCCGTCTTACCCCGCCAGGAGGGCAAGACGGGGTAGACCGCCGGGCAAGATGGGGTTAAGGTTCACAGTTGGGGCAAACAAATGTCGACTCTTGGTCTTCGTCTTCGACACCTGCACAGGAGTAGTGAGCCAGCTCTTGACACATTTGGCAAGCAATCCATCCTACTGACTCCAAATATCTCCCCTTACAACAGACAACATCTATTTTTTGTGTCCTCAGAAGACAGACGTTTTTTTCGACCGCTTGATTTCTCTCAGTTTTTTTTGCTATTTGCAGCTTTCCGCTTAGTATTTTAACAAGAGTTTTCCGTCTAAACACTATCTCCGATTCTTGTTTATACGTAGAAGATTAAAGAAACATTTTCGATTAACCTTTTGATTCATTTTTGGAATTGGTAAAAGCTTTTTTGGACTGATCAGACTGAAAATCGTGGTTGTGAGATGGAGGTTGCGCCGAAGAACTTGGTGCTACCTGATGTCCTGGCGACCATGTTGAGCACCTGGTCTGATTCAGATCCTAGTGTTATGCTTGTTTAGGCTACTATGTATCTAATTCGGTATTGCTGTTTCTTAATTCTACTCTATATTTGTAGCTTCAGCGACTACAAAGTCATCGTCCGAAAAAATTGTAGGATCCCATGGCCTAATAAATAAATTAAATAATCGTGGGAGGGAAGAGCATATCGGGGACGGCATGATGGCATTACCCCATCATGCCCCCGGGCGTGTTTTTTTTAAACAGTGTAATGTAAGGTACGTTTTTAGGTTTTCACGGCCAAAAAGTATTTCTGTTATTGTTTTTGGGGTGTTATGTCGTGTTTCGCTACCTCCTTCTTTAGCCAACGGACAGCGTTACAGTGTCCATCATCATCGCTCATCTGCCCTGATGATGGACACTGTAACGCTGTCCGAAACGTTGGCTAAAGAAGGAGGTAGCGAAACACGGCATAACACCCCAAAAACAATAACAAAAAAAAAGTGTAATGTAACTTTATAACTTCATCCAAATATAAAACTCGTACTTTAAGGACAATAAGTAGTCAATGTCGGTAATCCGTCAACCAATCTCTTCAATCAAATAATCTTCAATATGTCACGCTCGAGGTACATTCGTAATATAACATCAAAAACGTGGATATATTGTTACTCTAAGGGGCACATCTTAGAGTAACAATCTGAGGGGCACATACGGACGAATTATTAGGATCGTAGCAGGATCGGACAAAGCAATATAGTAAAAACTCCATCTTGCCCCCTACCCCGTCTAGCCCCCGCCCTGTCTTTGTTATTCTGTTGCATTGAAAATAACGCACATGTTTATTCTGCACGGCCCTGACTTATAAAAACGTTAAATCACATAATACATTCAAAACACGTTTTAAACAATTAGCATGCTTTAGTAATTTATGAACATAGTTAAGCTACGGTAGTTTATAAATTTGAATCAAGAAGATAATACGTCTAGCTTATCGATTGAGAGGATTTCATCAATTTTAAATTTACCATTAAATCGTCCATTGCAATCGTACTGTCAACAAGTTTTAGATTTCTAAGAATAATAATAAAATGTTGTGCATTTTGTGCATCGTACACTGTTATCAATATTTATCTATGCAATGATAAAGCGCTAAACGTTTTGGATATCTAGTTTGACTATTAATTATTCCAGTGTAATAAATGAAAATAGACATTAAAATTTAAGATCATGGTTACCCAGAAGTGTTTGAAAATTGTTGCTCTTGTTGGAGCGGTTTTGGTGTCTTTTGTCGTGTTCATTGTTATTTTAGTTTGTGTAATTCCTGCAAAAGATGCGTGAGTACAACCAAGATTTTTAAAGTGCATTTTAAAGCGAATCTACCAAGATTTAGATTCACCAATATTTCAAAGTGATTTTTCGAAAAGTTATGAAGATCTACACTCTTCAGTGTAGGAATTTTTTTAAATAATGGACCCAATTAAACCTCCAAGGAATTTGATTAAAAATATTTTTAATTTAATAATTCTGGACACGTTGACCCCAGATACTTTTTTCCTCCCAGAACTTCTTCTCCTTCCTTTATATAAATCGTTTATCGTAAGTTACGTAATTTTTCGAAAGGTTGTCGATCACTAAATAATACAAAAATATCGTTTTCATCGATTATCTCGGTGCCAAACAGGGTTGCCATTTACGGGGAATTCCCAAAATTGCGGGGAATTTTTAAAGAAAGAACTGGGAATTTTGAAAATTTGAATTTTTTTAAAGGAAGAACTGGGTATTTTGCGGGGAGAGGCTTTTTGAGGAGAGAATGCGGGGAAGATTTCGTAGATTATTTTACGGCAGCATTTATTCCTTAACAATAATAGTGGGGATTGCTGAAGTTCTGGACCTGAACTCCTAAAATGACGCATTGGAATCCGCAACTCCCAGACCCTGCCAGTCTAAATAAACGGTTTCTGCTCTTTTTTCAACGCTTTCGCTGAGAGGAAATTTAATGTGCTTAAAAAATTGAAAACAGAAAATAGAAATCGCCTTCATACATTTCAGTTTGCAATAAGAGTAGAAAACATATGAGGGCGCCACTGTTGTTCAAATGGCATTAATAAAATATAACATATGGTGTAAATGTAAAGTTTTGTAACCTACGTTTTTGTAAAAAAATAAAAAGGCATAAAAGTGAAAAAAAGATGTTCTCATTGCAATATAGATACCCACTGATCTCATTAGAATTGCATATAGGTATATTATACCTTTGCAATTTTGTGCTAACATAATGAAGAATAACAATATTGTAATAAAATATAAATCACAGTTTACAAATTGCTCCCTTTTATTAATACTAGCTTAAGTACCTAGCTTTAGATCTTGTCTCTAATTTGTGCTTTAAAATAATATTTGACAGTTAAATTGGTGTTGCCAGTCTAGGGGGTCCAGTTAGGCTTACCAGATGGCAGGAATTTTCCTGACATGTCCATCGGATTGTACGAATTTTCAAAACGAAAGAAAACAACAATGAAACCCCGTGCTCCTCATACACATTCGTTTGTAAAACAAGCTGACACCTCGCAGTATCCCATTTGCCCCCCCCCCCGCACGCAGTGAATTCACAAAAATATCTCCGTATCCCAAATAGCCCCTCCCCTCCCCTGCATTCGACACAAGAATATCCCATCTCGCCCCGAACTTCAAAATAATACTAGCTATTATTCATTATACACATACAATTGCAAAACGTGTGATGTCACGCCAGGGGGGAGGGGGTCTCACAAATGTGACAGGGACGGGGGGGGGGGGGGGGGAGAGGGGGTAAAAAAATCATGAAATTCGTGTGACGTAATTTATGGATGGCCCCTTATATTTTAATACTATTTTATCTTCTTTTCTTCAAGTAAATCTTTTTTGTCTCGTTTAAATTACTTGTCTTTTTCAGTAATTTTTTCTCCTAGCCATATCTGACATATTGTAATGTATTTATTATCTTATTATTCCATTAACTGTACAATTTATTGGCACACTGTAATGATTTTTTTTTATTTACAAGTTATTATTTTTGTATCATGCGAACATTGATTAGGGGCCATCCATAAATTACGTCACACAAATTTAATGATTGTTAACCCCCCCCCCCCCCTAGTGCGTTTACATAGTTTTGCGTTTAATAATTTAGATTTTTACATGTGACGTCAAAGAGCTGATGACCCTCCCCCATATCCTTTGTCACACTTCTATACTCCCCCCCCCCCCTCTTAAGGTTATTATGTGTGTAATAATATGTTTAAATCCTGGCAACCCTGGTGCCAAAACACACAACTAAATAACTAAACTCACAGACACACACACAGACACACACACACAAACACACACCAAAGTGATATAAAGTTAAGACGTTTATAAGTTAGTTTTTACTCATAAACCTAATTTAACAAAACCTTTTCCCGTTTAATAACCCCTTTCCTGTTTAACCTATTTTTTTACATCACTTTTGACGACTTTTGTATCATTTTTCAAAAGTGCGTTGATTTGTCACGGTGTTGATTTGTCCAATTACCATATTTTTATGGCTTTCTTTAAAAAAAGATTTTGGTAAATTATCGATCGCGCTGGCCACGCTCAATACAAATATTTTTTAGAATTTAGATTCCCCTTAATGACTATAACAGGCAACTTTTTGCATTCGGGGTGATGGAAAACATTACACTTAAAATTTCAATATATCATTTTATATTCCTCTTGACCGCCCTACACATACGAATGTACGCTATACGCCCGCAATATTGTCACACAACAAACCGTATCACGTACCTGTGGCGTAGCGTGCCCTGGGGGGGCCCTGTATTAAAATTATTTGGGGGGCCCAAGTGAAGGGCAAAGATTTCTCATAAAAGAAACAAAAGCTCGGGGGCCTGTACCATTGATACGGCGGTAGCTACGCCCCTGTCACGTAAAAAAAAACTATACCCGAAACCCACAAAACGTGCGTATACGTTCGTATACATCAAGATTGTTCTTGCGCTATCGCGAAGTTAAGAGACATGCGACAAGTATTTTTGTCTCTCCCCTACAAATAACGCCGCTAGTCAGCGGTACTCTCTACGCAGTGGCGCAGTTTATAAAACCCGATGTTTTTTTACCTACTTTTTGAAAAATAACCTAAAGATAGGGCGGTTAATATTAAGTTGTTAAGTTATTTAAAAAAATAATTTTGTGAATGTCGCACAAGAGTCCCAACTACTCCGATCTGTTCGAAGCCAGTTAACTATGGAATCTCCAGTTGCGTACTTGTGTGTTGTGAGGCTAAAGAGAGTTGGAAAGGTAAGGAGATGTGAAGAGGAAGGTTGAGAAGTTCCTGGCTATTCAGATCTGATCACCAAACTCGGTAAAGTCATTTCAAGCAACATTTTGATTCTGAATGGTGGTATTTCACAGGGGCGATACTACCACTCTGGAAAGTGCCGCAAACATCTTGTGATTTATTATTTTGTTATTTTAAAATTCATCTGTCAATGCTGAGATTTGAAGCTGCAACCTTTTAATTCGTTGTCAGGGATCTTATCCGCTCGACCTACGAGAACGGCGGGTCTATTTCTCAGTGCGCAGAATCCACAGTCGACAGGGATACAGGGATAGTCCGAACTCTCCCCATAGGCGATATGGTTCATTCCTTGCGTTGTTTCGCTATCTTTCGCTATCTATGGAACCGCGCATGCGCACCCGTATGTGAATTCAAATACCGTAGGGACAACGCCTTGGATCCCCTCTGAACCATTTGTTTGCGTAGTTTGGGCGGGAATCGCTCGCGTTCAAATTAAGTTCGATAGTAATCTTGCAAGATAAAGCTTTATTTTTATTAAACTATATTGTAAATTGTTATGTATCTAAAGACATTGTATATTATTTTGTGTTTAGATATCCGATTAGCATGATTAGACCATAAAATTTTTTTTTGAGAAACGGTTGGTGAGATTTCGGTACAGTACGTTAAAAATGTTGATCCCCACCACCAAAGAAGTGCTCGAGCCGTCACTGCCAAGCCGTTGCCTCAGTTCTTATTTGTCCAACAGACCATTTTAGTTTTCGTTCAATCTCCACTTTAAAATTAAAAATAGAGTATAAAAAGGTAAAGTTAATCACTTAACTAAGATTTATTTAAACTAATGAGACCTTTAACTTTACGGAAATAGCTTTATCTTAAATATCTTTCATAATGTTTCATTGAAATGATGAAAGAAAACCTTCTCCTCCTGTTTTTCTTTCTAAAATTTTCTAATGGTCTGTTGGACAAATACAAACTAAGGCAAAGAAGCCATGGTTACTTTATAATACAAGTTTAGTGTAAAATTCACCCCATCATAGTTGTGTAGGTACAACAATGCAGTTTACTAAAGTGTTTAATGTTAGATGGCTTCAGAGCTTATAATGTGTTGTATTTATATCACCTCAGTGGAAAATCTATTATAGCGAACATTGAAAAGCAATTCATTGCCCAAACAACAGCATACAGTATTTTTTGTATCCAACATGGATTTCTTTCAGTTACTTAGAATTATAACAACAGTTATTTTAAGTCCCTTTTCTTATTTCAGGATTCAAGCCGAATTCATCTCTGATGAGGTTTGGCGGTGGGAGTGTGTTTCGGGGCGGTGTGAGAAGTTCGAGATCACACCAGAAAATAAAGACTCCGCTTTGAGTCTTGGTGTTTGCAAAATGTTCTGCAATGAGTTTGGTAAGTATGCTTTTATTAAGAAACATTTATTTTCAAGCTCACATGCTTTATTATAAAAAAAATTGTCGGTGCTGATTGTTTTGATTGGATTAAAGTTAATTTAGTTCTCCTTTTTACCGCCGGAGTTGTACACAGCGCCACTGGACTCTGGTGGTAGAACGGAGAACCAAGCTCTAATGAAGTTTTCCTTTTTACCGACACTTTGTACGTAGACTTACTGCTGATCCTGCCGATGATAGCAAAAGGAAGGTTACAACGGAGCTCCTTGTGGTAGAACCGTAATCTTTGTGTACCTGCCGATCTTGCACTCCACAAGATCTAATGTATTTTTTTGATCAATTGAGGTGTGTAGAAGCAAAGGCAGCAATCTCCACTTTTGTTTTTTTGAAAAAAGGCAACAAACACATTGATATCTTTGCTTTTGATACGTATTTTCAAACTCTGATTTTGATGGGAGAAAGCTGAGTTTGTAACTAACCAGATTTGCAAATTGAATGTTGGTTCTCAATTCGAATCACTATGAAACTGCTTTACAACTTTTTTCCGATATTTTGGAGATTGCTGCCTTTGCTTTTACACACCTCAATTATGGTACAGGTTTACATATTTCTCCTTTATTGACAGCTACAAGAAATGTCTATTTTATATTTGATGTTGTTTCATTTTGCTTTCTAGCATTTCTGATCAATCTAATATTACAAAGTCGTTAAACACTATCAACCTGATGGTTGTTGATTAAACAATGTAGCTAATAATCCTTTATCAACACACCAAATCGGTGATACACAACTTTTTTTTAACAGAAAGGGCAAGTTATCAATTTTGCTCTAAATTTCTTGGATTCAGTTCCAAGAAGAATTAACTGTCTCTACCGACTAAGTTAATATTGTGTAAGAACAAATTGTGTAATATATACTAAAGAACAAATACTAAACCGTTGTCAGAAGCAAAGGCTCTCCGCGTGTTTAAATCAATATTTTTATCAAGTTTAAAGCTTGTATGCTTCTCATCCTGTTTTTGGTTTTTTCAGGAGTTGAATTTGCACCGGTTTCACTGGCAAGTGGACCGCAGTAAATGCCTTGCTAGCCGCAACAAATATTGTTGTGGGTTGTGCGTCACTGCAATAGAGTCCCAATGTTAACGGATAAACCCTTTTTTTAACAAGATTTTATTTTTTATAGATAATTTTTTTCCTTGCAGGAAATATTTGGCCTCGTCCAACAACATCATTCAAGCTTGGAAACCAACTCCTCAATGTGAATCGCAATAGTATAACTGTGGTTATGACCCAACAAAATGGACCCGCCATAGATTTACTTAGAGCTGCATCTTCTGTTAGTAATATATTAAAACAATAATTTTTTTCCATTTAATTTATTTCTGACTGTAACTAGTTTCATCAAAGATGAATATAAACGATAGAAATATTTCGATTCTCTTGCCTACAAAATTTAAAATTGCGCGTCGTATTTGCGCGAGGCGAGTAAGCGAAAAAGTGGTTTTTATTTATTTTGTGCATAATTTTATAAGAATGATTTTTTAAAATTTGAATGGTATTTTTTAAAAATTGTTTCTTATATTACTTCATAGTTAAGTCATGAAAAAACATTTTTTTTAGTGGTCTATGCTTATATTTTTTGTTATGTAAATAATAATTTTATTGTAATTCCAATACATAGAAAAGCTTAGTAAAAGCTTCAATTTATCCGTAGCATATTTTTCGATGTTCATAATGCAAACCGATTCGTCGTAAAGATGAATCTAAATAGGATTTCACGTGTAACTTCATCTTAAGGCTAGGCGAAATTACCTCGGATTCATAGATTATTTTAATATTTATTTGGGGAATATCTTACATGTACGAGGGCTGTTCCTAAAATAAGGTCTCCAAGTTGCTGCAACAGCGAGGAACGATGTTACGCGCGATCCGGCAACAATGGCATGTAGCCTGGTTCCCCCACGACAAATGCCCACCACGCTACATTCTCTATGACGCTTAGTCTCGGCGTGGCAGCCGTTCGCGATGGAGCTTCTGCTCGCCGCACCCGCCAGGTGTGAATTACGCTCTGTAATTCGTTTTTTGGAACTCTCTCATATGATCATATCAGTAAGACTCGAGACTAAGCGTCACAGAGAGTGTGAAATTCGGCCTGGGGAAACCAGGCTACACCAGTGTTGTCCGATTGCGCTTAAAATCGTTCCTCGCGACCGCAGCACCTTTTTTTTTTTTAAATGAGCTCCACACAGGAGGCCCTGAGGAAAATAATTTCCCTCAGGGCCTATTTCATCTTTGGGGATGCTGTGTGGAGGGTTTTTTTTTTTAAGAAAAGGGGAGAGGAGAGTTCTGGGAAGGTAAGGGCTTAAGGGATGGGTAGGAATCTGGGGTTCAGTGTGTCTTGGTCATCCGCCTCCAAGACCTAGACAAACCTCACCCCATGAACCCGGGCACCCATTGCTAAATCACCAAACGTAGCGAACCACTTGGGGTGACCTATGGCAGAGGTGTTGTTATCCAATAAAGGTTCCCGGGGCGGCGGTACCCATTCCCGCCTCCCGAATTGAGACTTGTTTACGGACCATGGAGACCTTGTTTTACGGACAGCCCTCGTATTATTAACTACCTATTTTACTGTTGTCTTGTAGGTGTCTATTGATATCATTATTATATTTATGATAAATTGGCATTTTTGATTGGTATTAGAAATGTAAAATTTTAAAACGGTAAATATTTTACATTGGAGTGGGAATAATATTATAATGGACTCTATACATATAAACAAAAAACATATTTTACTTTATTCATTCTGTTCGTACATATTAAAATCTTTATTATAATTATAATCGTCGATAATTATAGTAAAAACACTGCTTTGTACGTGTGTATTGATAGTTGACACAGAATTGTATTTAAATTTCTTTTATTTTATTTTCCAGAGATTCCAAAAACATCTTCAAAGCGTTGTTCCGGAAGGTAGCAAAGTGAATGAAGGTGGAAAGTCATTGGAGGTGTCTGTTAACGTCAAGGATGTCAATAACATTGGTATGTTAAATGTTTTTTTGAACTGATCACTTGAATCTGGCTGGAGAGGTCAAAGGGTCTCCCACAACCGGCCTCTCCCGATCTGGCCTGCTACGCAGTTGGGGGGCAGATGCTTTCGCTGCCAAGACCCGGACAAACCTCACCCCATGAACCAGGGCACCCTTGCTAACCAAAGTAAAAAATATCATTTGGGGCGACCCATGGCAGAGGTGTTGGTTATCCACTAAATGGTTTCGTGGGCGGCGGTGTCCATACCCACCTCCCAAACCGAAACATCATTACCGTTTTCTCTAATCCAATTATCAGCGCTGCTGTATTATCATAACACAAATTATTGCAATCTAATTCAAATAAATTTTTACCCAAAACTTTGTTCAATATTGTTTTTCTTAGTTATCAAGAGTGTTTTTTTGTTTTATATAATTTTCTTATAAATTTAATTATTTTTATTTTTCATACGTATTAGAGGTAGAGTCAGAAGAAAAATATGCACAATTAGTTTTATTTTAGCTATATACTTTACATGTTCAAACTGATGTAAATTGTCCATTTCTCGAAAACGAATAAATAAATAAATTATAAAAACAGTCTTACCGTTAAACGGTCATCAACATACTGATTATAAGGCTAATAGATACAAACATTTATATATGTACATTTATTAAAATAATTAAATATTAATATGTAAATGAAATCCTCAGCATGGGAGATCCCAGTGACGATATCATGATCTCTACTTATAACAAACAAAGGGAAATAATAAAACATTTTTTATTATTATTAATAGCATCAGCATCTCTAGATACTATTAAAAGATCCGGTATGCGTTTATAAACGTATTTAGGTTATGCATTTTGGGAGGTGGGTATGGGTACCGCCGTCCCGAGAACCATTTATTGGATAACCAACACCTCTGCCATAGGTCACCCCAAGTGTTTTGCTACCTTTAGTGACTTAACAGGGGTGCCCGGGTTCATGGGGTGAGGTTTGTCAAGATTTTGGCGGCTGATGTGTCTGATCGCCATAGGTCACTCCAAGTGGTTCGCTACCTTTAGTGACTTAGCAGGGTTGCCCGGGTTCAGGGGTGCCTGGGTTCAGGGGTGCCTGGGTTCAGGGGTGCCTGGGTTCATGTGTCTGATCGAGAGAGACTGGTTGAGGATGTCTTTTGAACTGTCCAGCCAGAATCTCTTGACCCATCGCCTTGCACCGCAGTTAAAGGGATGGACTCATACGTCCATCAGTCCTGGACATACTGACCCTCAGATTCCTACCCATCCCTCATACTTATTTCCTTCCCAGAACTTCCTCTTCATTCTTTCCTTAAAAAACCCTCCACACAGCATCCCCTAAGATGACATAGGCCCTGCGGGAAATTATTTTCCTCAGGGCCTCATGTAAAAACAAAATGTGTGCAAATTGTCTTATTTTAATTTTCTTTTTCTTTGAATCTGCCTTTTTTTACAGATTTAACTCTGGAAACGGATGAGAGTTACACAATAACAGTTGCTCCGATGGCCGATGGCCGTATCAGCTGCACTATTGATTCGGAAACCTTTTTCGGCGCCCGCCACGGGTTGGAAACCCTCGAGCAATTAGTGGTGTTCGATGATATTAGGCTGAAATTATTGGTAAATATGTATATAGTTTTATGAACTATCGAAAAAAGATTTTTTAATCAGTGCTCACAATATCTTTGTTCTTCTTTAAAGAAAGACATACATTCCCTGTGTTACGAATAACTTGACATATAAGTAAAACTTCTACTATCATCGTAATATACAATCGGAAAATGTTTCTTGTGCAAACCCATACCCGTCTCCCAAATTTAATTTGATTGGAGGGTATGGGTTTATTGGATAACTAATACTCTTGCTGTAGGTCACCTCAAGTCGTTTGCTGCGTTTGGTGATTTAGCAGGGGTTCGCAGGTTCATCAGGTGAGGTGTGTTCGGCACCGGCTAGATCGGGAGATTTGGGGAGACCCTTTGACCTCTCCAGCTAGACTCTCTCAACCCACCGCCATGCACAGTAGCGGAAGAGATGGATTCATACGTCCATCACTCCTGGACACACTGCCCTCTAAATTCTTATCCACCCCCCATATCTTTTTCCTTCCCAGAACTTTCTTTCTTTCTTTCCCTAAAAAGACCCTTCACACAGCATCGCCCAAGATGACACAGGCCCAGTGGGAATTTATTTTTCCTCAGGGCCTCCTGTATGGAGCTAATAAAAAAAAAATCATAGATGAATTAGCTATCAGAGGATTTGAAACTGCTATGACTGGGTGGAAATCTAACAAATTTGTCCTTTCTTTGTAGTTAAGGGCCATCCATTAATTACTAAAGGGGGGGGGGGCATAATGGGGTTGGATAGGGCGGAATGGGATAGGGAAAATTTTTTGTGACAAATGTACTGCATGTGACGTCACAAAGCTGATGACTCCCCCATACCCCTTATCACACTATGTCACGCTTCTTTACCCACCCCCCGTGTGTGATGTAATTTATGGATAGCCCCTTATTACTAACAAAATCTAGATGCAAATAATATTTATAAATTTCACCTAATAGGTAGGAATGGAGTACTAAACATGGCTCTGAATGAGTGTGTATAAGTGTCTAGCAGAAAAATCTTTCTATCCTAAGAAATTATTCTTTGGAGGTTAGTAGTGTCATACAATTCAATGACATTTCTGAGTCATTCATCTTGCAAGGTAATTTGGTATGCAGACAGGCATTGCTTTACGGTACTTCGCCATCTGAATAAATTTAAATAAAAATTACAGACCGGTTCTCAGAAAATTGACACCAAATTAGATAGAAGCTCCAACTGTTAGTTAAGTAAATACATATATACATGCTATTAAATGGCATAGCATAGCTTCGCTATCTGCCAAGATTTTCAATGAAACAGATTTCTTTATTTTGGTTATTTATTTGTTTATTTTATTGACATACACGGTAGTGTATACATAAATATGTGTCACGTCTGTCCCATGCCAGGCATTTATTTTCAATCTAATTTATAGCTAAACATGGATGGATTATGCATGGATTTAATTATTTTTTTTTAAAAACACATTACTTATGTCTTCGAGTATCTTTTGAAATGTAAATTAACATTCGGAACATCAAACAGGCATACTTACATAATTTATATAGTTATTATCTTATTTAAAGAAAATGGGGTGCAGTTTTGCATTTTTTTAGGTATTACGATCAGAGTCAAGTCAGACACAGTACTCATGTAGATGAATTGCTTGTACAGAGCTTGGTTCAAATATGTTACTTAACTTATTAAGCGAAATTGAATAAAGTTTGTCCATATATATAAAAATCAAAATATGCTTGCTTGCTATGCTTGCTTGCTTGCTGGGGATGTATATTGCTATATTAAGCATAGAAAATGTTTAAAACTTTCAAAATACCTTCCTTAAACTCCCGCGAAGGTTTCTGAATTATTACAATCACATGACAATACACCTGAAAAGTTTTTTGATCATTACAGAAACTCTTGCGAAACTGTCAACAATGACATTTTGCAAAACAATGAGAATGACATTTTGCATTTGAGAATGACATTTTGCAAACAATCAAATCAAAATTCAATTTTCGAAACTCTTTTTAATGAATTTATTTGAAGTACTCGCCTAATACTTTGAATCGAATCAAGAATTATAGATATTTTAAATAGGTACCTATATTAGGTACCAAATTTGATTGATTGTTCTTATAATATACTAAAATTAATATTTGTAATATATGAAAAATGAAAATTTGAATAAAAAAATTGTAGTGGGTGGCACGTGAGCTGTTGAAAACTGAATGTACTGGGACTGAATATATGAAACGCGGGAGGGGGGTTGGCGGGAAGGGGGAGTGGGAGAGGGCAGAGGGAAGGCGGGGAAGGTGGAAGGGGAACGCGGGAGGGGGAGGGGACGCGGGAGGAGAACGGGGACGCACAGGAAAGGACATGCAGGGAAAAACAATTTATTTATTTGAATATGGCATTGCAAGGCATGCCGGAAACCAGCTAGTTTTTAATAAAATAATAAGAAAAAATTGGAAAACTTTTCAAATAAATGCAAAAAACTTTTCAAATATTGCTTATATTCTACGTATTTTATCAATTTATTTTCGAATTTATGCCATGCTTGTTTTCCTGTTTTCAGACTTCACAAAAGGCTGTGTCTCAGTAACTTTTCTCGAGGTCATTGCCAATTACGCTACCTGTAATAAAATAGTTTTACCTACCAATAAAACTTATATTATGTACCTAACCTCATTTAAAACCTTTACTGAGAGAAGCATTGTCAAATCCCCCTTTCACACGGCCTTCCCCGATCTTTTTTAGTACCTTGTAGCTGTCAATTGCCAATTACGCTACGTATAATAATTATAACTGTATTCCCATTTTAAATTGCACTATTTTTTTATGCATCAGCTTCTTCACATTCTAAATAAATTATGTCCCGGCCATTGGAGGTTATCCACCACTTACCCGCCTTGGTATAAGTAACTGATGGTTACTCCTTCAAGGCTCTCGCAAGGACTCTAATTTTTTTCGAAAGAATGAAGCTACATTTGAGCGAATCTAGACCTCCAATGTCCCTGCATACAGTGTTAGTAAGCAGTATGCAAGTGCTTACATAATAAACTTGATACAATGGTGTTAGTAAAACATATATAAGGGCATGCAAAGATGATAAAAAAACAAGATGAAGGACGCTCGCGGGGGATTGTATCTTGCGTATGCTGCAAGCACCTGCAAGAAAGGGAAGATACAAACATGTTTAGATACAAATAAATGGCTCTGCAGTCTGAAGGGTTCCCTCTCTCGTCGTCTGGCAGTACCAGCAAGAATGTTTGTGGCGGTCGGTCAAACCTTAACGAGACAGGGCTGCCGCGCCCCTTAGCCAGTTCCTCGGTTGTGCCTTGAAGAAAGTAACTGGGAAATAGGGGCAAAATGCCCAAAGACCTTAAAGACTGAAGCGAAATGTGTATGTCCCGGCCAGTGAAAAAATGTTTGCCTGAATGTTCATAATGATATATGTAATAAATATTTATTTGTAGATACCATCCGAGGTTAATATAGTAGACAAGCCAGTCTATCCATACAGAGGCATTTTATTGGACACTGCTAGAAATTATTATTCTATTGAATCCATAAAAAGAACAATAGGTAATTATAATTATATAGACGATGAAACAATGTTTTACAACTTTATTTTTATTTAAGAATTTTTAAATGGTATCTCTCATGAGATGGTAGATGATAATTGATTGTATTATTTTTTATTGGTCTCATATTTATATAAAATACATTCAAGACTAAAATGATTTTTTCAGATGCAATGGGAACTTGTAAATTGAATCGTTTCCACTGGCATATCACGGATTCTCATAGCTTCCCCTTCGAATCTAAATCTCAACCCCACTTGACTAAGTACGGAGCAATCACACCCCAAAAGGTATGTCAATTCGTTACTAATCTTCTAACAATTTTTTCGTTTTGTCGCCCAGCTGATAACGGTCCGGTACATTGGCACGACATTTTGAAATATCCTTCTGGTGAACTAGAAAACATGAATATTTTGTTTAATTCACTACAGGTTTTTCTGCATTATAAATTGATTTGGTAGTGTTTATGAGTAATTTGAGTATTGTACCAGATAGGGGGTACACTTCAACATAATATATCTGCATATTAACAACTCAAATTTAAATTTTTCGAAGATATCTGAATAATTAATTGGACGATTGATATGTGGGTACTCAATGTGCAAGATCCATTGACCCAAATGCTTTAATCCTATCCTTACAATTTATTTTTCAGATTTACACAGCAGCGCAGATACTAGATCTTGTCCAGTATGCTCTGGAGCGAGGAGTTAAGATTATTCCAGAGTTTGATGCACCAGCTCACGTAGGAGAGGGATGGCAAGGAACCAATCTCACTGTTTGCTTCAAGGTAGGTCTCTCTTTATTGTTTTTCATACTGTCATATAAATAACACCTCTCTCTTGTGGATAATTCACTTTTTTCCATAGGCAGAACCTTGGCAGAGCTTCTGTGTAGAGCCTCCATGTGGACAACTTGACCCTACAAAAGCAAAATTGTACGATGTTCTTGAAGGAATTTACTCTGACATGTTTGGTAAGTTCCGCATAACTCAACTGTGTATGTACATAAACATACATATTTAGCTTGTCTGTAAATGTTCCAGATTCAGATCAATTTTGGTGATTATGTGTGGTAGGTAAAACTCGTACATACGAGGGAACGTTTTTAATTTCGCGGAATGGGGGGTAAGGAGTAGAAATAAAAATCCAAATTTATTTTTCCTTTTCAATATGTTCACCTGCTACCCTAATACATTTTTCGGATCTTTCAATTAACTTACGTATACTCTAAAAAAAAAAGAATTGTCTTTGTCTAAAAAATACGTCGAAATTGCAACCTTCACTTCTTCATCACTTGAAAACTTTTTCCCGTAAAGTTTTTTTTTCAAGTTTGGAAGTAGGTAATAATAACTGGGAGCCAGGTCAGGACTGAAGGGTGAGTGTGGCAAAATTTCGAAGCCCACTTTCTGCAGGGCAGCCATCGCAACACGGCTTTTGTGAACAGGCGCGTTGTTGTGCAGAAGGAGGACACCTTTGGTCAATTTTCCCCTTCTTTTCTCCTTTATGGCTTCCTTTAATTGCTCTAGGATTAAAGCGTAGTAATCTCCGGTTATGGAGACACCTTTATCTTTGTAATCGATTAATAGGATTCCTTCCAAGTCCCAAAAGACTGTCGCCATTATTTTCCACGATTGT
Organism: Glyphotaelius pellucidus; assembly: GCA_936435175.1. NCBI lineage: Eukaryota > Metazoa > Arthropoda > Insecta > Trichoptera > Limnephilidae > Glyphotaelius > Glyphotaelius pellucidus. The sequence continues at coordinate 10,716,870 of OW386538.1, read as the reverse complement.
GACCTTAAACTTCTTGGGTGGTAGTGTGCCTTTCTTGTGCCACTGCATAGAGTCCTGTTTAGACTCAGGTTCATTATGATGAACCCAAATTTCATCACCAGTGATAATTTGAGCCAACACTCCATCTTTGTATTCCCTACAGAGGTCCAAAAATGCACGAGAACGCGCTACAATTTATTAAAAAAATTTCGCGCGCTGTTGTTTTTTGAGACAGCGTGAGCATTCTCGGCACCCATCTTGCACTGACTTTAGTAATGCCAAGATGGTTGTGAAGAATTTTTAAAATGGTTGTATCTGATACGACAACCATTTCTGTGAGCTGTTTTTTCTTTAGTCGGGCACCTTCTAATATTATTTTTTTGATGTTTTGAATAATTTCCGGAGTAGTCACCTCGAACGGCCTTCCTGGCCGTGGGTCGTCTTCAAGTGACTCCCTGCGTTGTTTAAAGAGGGTATGTTACTTGTAAACCATAGGTTTACTTGGACAAGAGTCCCCGTAAACGGATGACATCTCTTCCAGTATGGTCTGAACTGATTTTCCTTGCTTAGTAAGGAACTTTATAACAGCGCGGAACTCGATTTTCTCCATATTTTACAATTTCTTCCCGATTGACTTGTTTGGTCGACGATAGCTCAAAGACTAGTGACCTAATTACGATAAAACCCGGTGTTTATACTAATAATGACTTGCTCAGTTAGTACTAATTCAGCGACACCCTCACCAGTCACCTACCTACACATTCCGCGAACTTAAAAACGCACCCTCGTATGTGATTTATTTGTAATTATTTATTTATGATTTATTTGTAGAGTTATTCAAGCCCGATATCTTCCACATGGGGGGTGATGAAGTGAGGAATTCTTGCTGGAACGTCTCGTCTGAAATTCAATCATGGATGACTCAGAAAGGTTGGGATTTGCAGGATTCTGGCTTCTTCAACCTGTGGGACCATTTCCAAAGAAATGCTAAGGATAGAGTTTTAAAGGTACCTACTCAGTTAATTAAAAATAAATTAATAGATCTTATTTTGTCTCGTGTTATATTCCTTTTTTAAGTAGACTTCAATTAATTTAATGGCATTATTTTGCAGGTAAATGGTGGCAAAAAGCTTCCGCTAATCTTGTGGACAAGTACGCTTACCGAATCCGCACACATTGACAAGTATCTCAGCAATGAAGACTACATCATTCAGGTAACTATACAAAGGTCTATTGGCACATAGGCGATATTCGCTGCTGCTGTGGATAGTGAAAATCGAGTGGTATTCTCACTGTTCAAACCGAAACGGGTAGCGAAACTTTGTTGATTTTTGTCTATCTAGTCAGTCACGCTTGTGACGTCCTTGAATAAATAAATACCCTGTAATTGGCCAGTGAAAAAAAGCATCTAATTGAATTGCTGGCCCCTCCTCCCAGGGACCGCCCATCGCCGCCCCGCCCCGCTTACAGCCTTATTCACTGCTAGACTATTCGGAAAATACAACGAAAACGAGTCTATTTGGATGTTGCAGGAAGACCTACTAACAAACTGTTGGAAAAATGACTACAGTATCGAATTTATTTAGATGATAGTGCCTGTTTTGCAAAACAAGTGAAAAGATACTGCCTACCCAGGAAGTATGACGGGATCGGTGGGGTTCTAGTTTTGCGTTAAGCTCATTCAAATACTCGGCGGAATCTCGAAAACTTGATGTTTTTCGCTACCCACATCGGTACCGAATATCGCTTGTATTTGAATTGGTCTTTATTTTACTATCTCAAAAACATAAAGGTATAAACAGGTATAGTGAATGGTATAAACAGATGTAGTAATTAACGGGAACTAACGGGAACCGTAATTCTCGCTACTGGCTAGCTTGTGGCGCTAGCTGCGAGCTCAAATTTTCTACAAAATGTCGACAGAATAGGCAGGAGAAACAGCTAGCGTGTGGCGCTAGCTGCGAGCTCAAATTTTCTACAAAATGTCGACAGAATAGGCAGGAGAAACAAAAACTCTAACTTAAAAAATTGATTCACTATGAAATCTTGATTAAATTTTTTTTTTTAAATACCATTGATTCTGATAGACGGTTAACATTGATAAAAAAAATTACTGGAATTCCTTATTGAAAAATTAAGAAAATCTTCAGACAAAATGCTAAAGCGACATGTTTTCCAGAGCCCAAATGATGTCACACACACACACACACCCCGCCTCTTACCGCTCAGATTCCGTTCGTTTTGGCGGGCTTAAAAATTTAAACTTGGAGAATTAATTTATTTATGAAAACGAACTTTAAAAAAAAAAATACTACTAATTAAGTTTGAATTGATAAAAAAATAATAAAAAAAAACAAAAAAAGAAAATGGACTCACCTTAATTATTATGCATATATCAATTGTTGACTTTTCTGTCACGGAAAGTTATTCATGCACGATTAACCTGCCGAGCTCCAGCGACCTCTGTAGTGTGCTGAGGGTAAAAATCCCATAAACAGAAAGTGTTGTTTTCAGATCACCAATTGGACGTAAATTGTACTTTTGACGCTTGAGAAGTTAATATATCTTTTTTATTGCCTTACCTCTTTTTGTCTTTAAAAAATATTAGATCACTTGAGTTTTATCACTTTATTTTTCTCTTATCTGCTTGTTAAATTATGTATTATTTTGTACCTTGTTGGCGTGCACTTACACAGTGTTAAATTAATATATGTTCATAAATAAAGGCTGTTGTTTGTCACCTTCGGCATTTGATTAATGGATTTCTTTGAAGTTTTATCCGAGATTACAATACAAAATTTTCATTAGTAATTTTAATTTATTTCCCTATTGATGTTTTTTCAGGTGTGGACCAAGGGAGATGATCCCGAGATCCAGGGTCTCCTGAATAAGGGATATAAGTTGATTATTTCTAACTACGATGCTCTTTACTTTGATTGTGGCTTTGGAGCGTGGGTCGGAGATGGTAATTTCTCATTTTATTTCTTTGATGTGACTTAGAACATACTATTATATTTATTCACTCTTGGAATCCTCAATTTGCTCCAACAAGATGAAAATGCTGGAATAGACATGGTCGACCCTGTGCAGACACAATAGGCCACTTGCATGGCTTTCATAATGACTTGGGAAAAATCGTGTGGATAGATTTTTCTACTAAGATTACAAAAATGTTACAAATTTTTTTTTTAGAAATTTATAGTTTTTTTTTAAAAATAAATCCGTTTTTTAGGATTGTGACGTCACTACATGAAAATGTTCCATTTCCGAAATATTCAATTAATTTTGTAAAATTCCACACTAATTTATTTTTTTATATGGCAACACTTTGATTTCTGGCGAATTTTTTTAATTTGACACTTTCAAAATTAAAATTCATTAGATTTATTGTTTGTTACCTTGCGAACTTGTTTGGTTTGACGTTTTGACAGATGATATAAAGTGAACATCGTACAGATGCTTTCCGCAGCGGCTGACTTAGGAGCATAATGGTAACAGTGCTGGTTTTAACAAAATCAAATTTTATAATAATTATAATTTACAAGTACAAATTTATTACATTGGATTTAGAAATAAGTAGACATTGAACATTATAATGATAAATCTAAATCCAATGTAATAAATTTGTACTTGTAAATTATAATAATTATAATTTACAAGTACAAATTTATTACCTTGGATTTAGTCATATGTAGACTTTGAACATTATAATGATTATTAATGATCAATAAGATGGATCAAGGAAACAAATATTTATGAGATGTAATATTTTTGGTATGCCTCTTTATTCTCCTGTGCCTTTCATGTGGAATACGTTGTTTTTTTTTTTAAAAATGATTTTTGGCTACATATTTATTTTTTTTCACACCCATAAAATTATGTCCCGTCTTTCCGATCTATAAAAAGTGGTCCGATTTTTCAGATTGAAAGTTTAAAAAAATCGCCAGAGTTTCAAATGTATGGTTAAAAAAAAAATAATACACAATGTCTTAGAACATTTGCCTAAACTGGAATTTTTTTTTTAAAATGTGATGCAAGTGGCCTATTGGAGCAGTCCACTCCGGGAACTAAGGAACCAAGGAGCTAAGGCGTTGATAATACCCAAAACTTAATAAAGTGCCAGGCGTCCTTTAGTTCAGGGCCGGCCCTTGGAATGGAGATTCTAGCGAATGTGATTATGCGACTTTTCATGGATGTCTTATTTTCCAGGTAACAATTGGTGTTCCCCTTTCATTGGATGGCAAAAAGTCTATTCTAACAGCCCTAAGAAAATGGCTGGAAACCACCCAGAACTGATATTGGGTAATTATACAATATTTCAAGCGCAATTTTCACCGATGATTTTAGATGTGGATATTTTCACCTAAATTTATACACGTTTTTAAGCAATCCATTCCGTCACTTTTACTTTTCACTTATAAGTTTCCTCTAATATAGTTTCGGAATGGAAGTAACGGATTCTACAACAGAAGTGTTGAAGATGATTATTTTAAAAGTTGGTCCAAATTTTTGTAAAAACTGTATATTTTACAAAAATATATGATGTGAGCTGACACAAAAAATTTAATATTACACACCTAAAATTAATCACGAAATCAGAATTTGCTTAATTGAATTAAGCAAAGTGGGACATGCTAAAAACTCACCACCCTTTGATCTAAATAATTGATTAACAATAAAAACAGGTTCGAAAGTTGTATTTAACCTTTTTTAAAATAAATTAACAAACTTTGGCGATAATGCCCATATTCACACTATCCATCTTGCAAACTATATATTCTTATATGCCAGTTCAACGTTAGGTAAAACTCGCGCTTAGCACAAACTTCGCCAGGGCTTATTATAGACCCTTACATAAATAACAAAATAAAACGATGAGTGAGAGAGATGCAATACAATAGAAAAGAAGACACCTTATTGGTGCTAGAAAGAGATACAAATAGAAAAGAGGGAGATAAATTATTATAGGATGGGTAGGTAGAGGGAAGGGGGGGGGAAACATTTTCAGAGAAGGTTTACGGAATAAATTAAATATGGGACTACCAGTTAAATTTATTTGATTACTAATTATGTTTGAATTATTATTAACAGCTTTCTTCATTTCAAGGGCTTCTAGATGGTTTAACCTAAGTTTAATATAAATATATAAAAAAATGTTTTTCGGTCTATTCCCTATCCATAACTAAACTTATTGTACTATTTCAATAATAATTTATTTCATTTGCCTTTCTTAAGTTTATTGGAACATGTAAAAAGGTTTTTTTCGTTATTTGTTTTGGGGTATTATGCCGCGTTGCGCTACCTCCTTCTTTAGCCAACGTTTCGGACAGCGTAACAATGTCCGTAATTACACATCTGCCCTGATGATGGCCGTGAAAATCTAAAAACTTATCATGTAAATAGGTGTTTTCATTTTCGTTACTTTACTTTTATTTATTAGATGCAAATCTAAGTTCATATTATATGAAATCCTTTTAATCCCAACCTTATAGGTGGAGAAGCTGCTTTATGGTCAGAGCAAGCTGATTCTTCCAGTTTGGACAACAGACTATGGCCCCGTGCCGGAGCCTTGGCCGAACGTCTATGGGCCGAGCCTGAAGCTGATTGGAGAACCGCGGAGAGGAGAATGCTGCATTTCAGGTACCAATCAATGGCAATTATTGTTACTCCATCTTTCCATAATAATGTTGTGGTTTTTACCCCTGTAAATCTGTACCTGTACCCCTGCAGATAGTTTGACATTTGTATTTGTGCAACTGAACGAACATAGAAAGGAGTGTAGAGAATTTATACAAGTGAGGTTGGGTACGTTTCAGGAAGAGATGGCCTGATCAAATGAATCAAATACTCGTCAAATTATGTCAAATTGGAAATCCCCGCTCGACAAGCATTTGTCTGGAACAGCCTATTTTTATTGCCAGATAATGTGATAACTCCCAAAACATTACGTACATTAGATTATTAGAAAATATTGTCATATAAGTCAACATGCACATTTTGGGAAAATTATGTTTATTTTAACCCAGTTCTTTTGCGATCTCCGACATGAACATTTGCTTGAACATTCGCTTGAACATTACTATAAAAAAATTTTGTTTTCCGTCTCCTCCATTTGTTGAAACATTGGGGCGAATTGGGCGTGGCCACACATAATTTGGCTAGTGGTCTGTGGTGAGGACGTATCCACGCGTACGCACTGAATACTTGACGTTTGTCGTTTGACATTTATGTAAATGTCAAGATGAGTTCTGATGAAGAAGAGATGCTACAACAGGGAGAAAACACAGATTTCATAGATATTTATTTTTCAGGAAAGATTTCTGGCTAATATCGATTATTACACTACCTAAATTAACCATTTAAGAATTTCGTCTACGTAAATAATTACGTAAACCTCAAGTTCTGTTGTGGAAGAGATTCTTATGGTTTTAGCGATAAGATTGTAGTTGTTACATGTAAGTATCAGGGAGAAAACGCAGATTTCAAGTTAAACCGTACTACCTCGAAATTTTATTAGGTATTTATTTATTAGGAATTAAGAATTTCTTACGTGTCTCTGAAATTTATGAAATTAGTCTCTGAAATCTCTGAAAAACGATTTTAAGGAACTGATTTTAAGTATACTAAATGTGCAAGATAAATTTCACCAGAAATACGAATGGCATTACATTAATATTTTTGGCTACTAGCATTCGTACAAGACCTAAATGTACCATTTAAGAATTTCAAAACAACAAGTATTATCATAAGTTGTTATATAGGTTGATGGGCCCTCTACATATAAATTAATAGACTTTATTTATTGTGAATAAACGTGAATTGAGAAATATTATTAATAATAGAGTTAAGAAATATAAAATGAGTTTGTTAATTAATAATCATCCATTATGACAGTATTTATTTACAATTTATTAAACTCATTAGGCTCACGCAGTTACATTACCCAAAAACTCGTTTGATTTATTCTCCGTGACTGACCGATTTACGCAGCTGCTGTAAAAAATGAATTAATCCTGCCTGCGTTTCCCGCTTCACCTGGGAGGGGAATGTTTTCCGGCCACGGAAAGCATGAACATTGCATCTGCGAACAAGAATTGTTCAAAGCCACGCCCCCATTGACAAAGTTTATAGTAATGTTCAAGCGAATGTTCAAGCAAATGTTCATGTCGGAGGTCGCTAGAGGCTTTACTTACTTCAATGCTTATATGAAATTATTTTATTTGTTGCAGAGAACGCCTTGTCAAATTGGGAGTGTCTGCAAACACAATCCAACCAGAGTGGTGTTATCAGAATGAGGGATATTGTTACATATAAATTGATATAATACATCAATTAATTCAACAAATAAGTATTCTATTTTTAATGGTAATGAATTTTAACTCATTTCCTGCAAGCGACTGTTCATTTTTAAAATAATTGACGGCTTCCAGAAACCCTTTCAAAGGTCAACAACAGGAATTATTATTTCTTGAAATATATATTTTTAAATATATTCTTTTGTGTTTAAATAAATTACTATGTATTAACTATTTGGTCACAATGATTGTTTATTAATAGGGGTCGAAATAAATGGCTTTTATTTTTAATGTTATTATTTTCTCATTTACAAAAAAATCAGTTTATGTAATGGAGAAAAGTACTTAATACAGTGTTCATCTTAGAATATCACAAAATGCAAATTTTTAATATGTATGAGAATTATACTCTTTACTGATATTTTATATTATTTCTCCTTTCTTTACATATCTGATAATTAAAGTTATATAAAATCACAAAAGAACCAAACAATATTATTATCTAAATATGAGTATGTGTTTTTATAGTATCTAATAAAAATTGGTATTTTTTAATCTGTCTTTTAATAATTGCATAAAACAATATCACGTACGAGGGGGCACCCAAAAGTAACGGGACTTGGGCGGTAGAGGGGAGAAAGGGAGGGGGAACAGGTTTTGTGTGGTTGGCTCAGTCAGTGTGCGAAGCTGCGTCGCTATAAGACCAAGCGTTCATCCAAAATTTAATTTTAAGTAAAGCAAGATTTCTTCTTTCGGCGAAAATGCAAAATGGCGTTCTCGAAAACTCGTCTCCTCTGAGAATCAAAGAGAGCGTCGCCTTCAAGCCTGCCACGAATTGAAAAATCAGCCGGAAGAGGACTTAGATTTTTTTTTCAAGATTATTATACTGGTGATGAGTCATGGTGTTACAGGTACGATTTAGAAACCAAGCAACAGTCAATCCAATGGGAGAGTGCTCTCTCTCCTCTTCTGAAAAAGGCGAGTCAGGTGAAATCGAACATCAAGACGATGCTCATTTGTTTTTTTTACGTCAGATTTGTTGTGCACATATAGTTTGTTCCTCCAGGCTAAACAGTTTACCGACAGTTCTACAGGAGGTACAGAGATGTGTGCACATAGAGTTTGTTCCTCCAGGCTAAACAGTTTACCGACAGTTCTACATGGAGGTATAGAGAGGTTGCGAGAGAGCATTAGGAAAAAAGGTTGAATCCTTGGCGCACAGGGGACTGGTTCTTCCACCACAACAACGCACCTGCTCACACCGCATTATATGTGAAGCAGTATTCGAGTTCGAAGCCAAAGCATGTAAATCGGTTATATATAATGTTTTTTTGACATGCTGAACATTGTTTCATTTCATTTTTAAGTGAAGTTTATTAAAATAGCTTTTCTGAATGTGAAAATTTTCAGAACTGAATTTTATATGTCGATAGATATGTACAAGTGCAGTATTATCAGCTTCAACCGTTGTCTATATCCTGTATTCGTTGACAATAAGCAGGCGTGAACAAGACATACATCCAGTGGCGGATTTGCCTTAAAAGGCCAAGTAAGCCCGGGCCTAGGGCGGCCAGATATTAAGGGCGGCCAATTGTGACAAAAAAGTTACTGATGATAACAAGAAATAAACGGTCGCAAAATGATAACAAAAGAACGGTCGCGAAAATTTCAGAATCACTACTTTTTTGGTAATAATTGATACATTGTCAGAAGAACTAAAAAAACCGACAGGATGCTTATAAATTACATTTAATTTTATTACTAACTTGACGAAACTAGAAGGGTTTGAAGTCGACGAAAAGGCCAAAGCGTTGTAAATGATTTATTCTACTGACTTGGAAGACAATTTTTCAGAAGAATGTCTCCATTTTCGTGCTCACTGCAGTGTAAAAAATGGGGATCGAAACAGTGCTATCAGTTTATTGAAATGGTTATGAACTAAAATTTATTTACGCACAACAATGACGGAGCAAAGGCTAAACGATCTTGCTTTGCTTAACATAGAAGAAGAATTTAAGAAAATTGGATTGCGAAGATTTAATTAATGATTTTGCTGCACTCTAGTGCAGACGAGTTTTTTAATACATTGTGAAACACTTATTATAAATTGTATGAGAATACACCTGTAGTTAAACTAGTTTAATAAATAAAACCTAAAACCATTTTAAATGTTTTATTTAAATGTGCAATTATCCTTAAAACCTTAGAAAGTATTACAAGCTAGAAGCTAAATTAACTAAATTTAAATTAAAGTAAATAAATTAAAAGATTTAGCTTTCAATTTAAATTTAATTGAAAGCTAAATTAACTAAGTTAACTAAATTTCTGAATCGATTTTAATAAAAGTTGGCAATAAAGTAAATTCATTATGTAGTCTATATGATGGGTACTGAGAAACGGGCGGCTGGTACTTACTACATGACCTTGGCCTAGGGCGGCCAAGACTGCAAATCCGCCACTGCATATACCTACGCACAAATGCAATCTAAGCTTGTTTATTACTTCCAACTCTCGCTGTGTGACTTATATTTATTTCATAAATCAGTATATATTATATTAATACGAGAGGCAAAAACTTTGTACCCCTTTTTACGAAAATTGCGCGGACGGAGGAGTATGAAATTTCGTACACTCATAGTTTATATAGAGAAAGAGTGCAGAATGCTAATATTTTTTTTTAAATTATGCCTAAAAAATACATTAACCCGCTGTTAGCACAGTCAAAATATGTAACAACGATAGTAGGGTTGGGTCTAGGAGACCCCAATAAAAAACTTGCTATTATTTCAATATTTAAAAGAAATTTAGTAACATATTGCAATAATTTGATAAAACAACTATATTGTTTGCGACATTTTCTATAAAAGTACAATAAAATTTTAACAAAATAGAACAGTACAAAAGAACAGTAATACAAAATAGAACAGTACAATAAGATTTTAACTAAAATTTTATAACTTTAAGACCTCTGTCTTAAAGTTATAAAATTTAAATAAAAAAAACTTTTTTCTCAAAATGTGAACTAATATCATACATAATGAATGAGATCTATAGTAGCACTAAGAATAATACATCAGTCCCATGAGTTAATCTTAAATATTATTATTTGCATGATAATATGTAAGACTAACTCATATTGCGAAATTACGACACGAAATGTATAGTTGGGTCATATTTACCTTTTTCATGTTTAGCCACATCTATTCACCATTGCGGCCACTGCACTACTGAATAGTGATAGCCCGCGGGGAGGGGAGATTGTTAGCTCCAGCTAGTGAGAAGTATGGCAACGTCGCACAAAAATTCTAAGAAATAAGCTAATTTTAAAATGGCGCGGGTCAAATTGACCCAACCGTGCGAACGCCGGGTTAAATCAATAAAAAAAACATTACACATTATATTAATTATGGTCGAATTTCGACCACTAGTTGTTATCAATCACCAACTATTTCATTGTTAAAAATAAATATTTTTTTGCAATAGGCGATAATATCTTTATCAATGTAATAATAGATCATAAAGGAAAGAATTTGGTAAAAAACATTATTTATTGTGGCGTAATAAACCATATTATTGCAAAGGAAAATTATCAGCATTAGTTGAAGTGCCAATAAATACTTTGCAATTGATTACAGATTCTGTCTTTGACGGAATAATTTGCAGATTGATTTGACGTAGTTGAAGTTGGGCTCAGTTAGTGAGAGGGTGGAAGGAATAAAAAATATTTTAGTGCAAATTTGTTAAGATCATGGTTACCGATAAGTGTTTGAAGAATTCAGCGATTGTTGGAACGGTGTCGGTGTTTGTTGCTGTGTCAATCGCTGTCATAGTTACTGTGGCTGTGATCCCAACGTCGACAAATGTGTAAGTAAATTCAACATTTTAAATATTCTAGGAAAATTTGCTTCTTTTTGTCTGGATTTGAATAGTTTTTAAAATAATATTCTCGGTTCCAATTTTTTGTAGAAATCAACAATTTTTCTCGATAAGGTCTCAATGACGAGTAATTGATTCTTTTTCTGCAGGGATTGGCTAAATTTAAGGAAATACAAATACATCCATGTATATCACCCTGATGTTGTGTCGCCATATGTGCAACCCTCCACATACCGCAATGAATTTTGAAACTGTTGCTGCGATGAGTCACTCCTGTGTGCCCAGCCTTATTTCCTAGTTAATAAAATACTTATTTTTGAATTTGTTATTTCGTGGTAGAAATCCATTGTGATATAACTATGATTAAAATCAAAAAATTGCAGATGAATCGTTTGATTCCTGTAGTAGGATCTAAAGCAGAGGTTCTCAAACTTTTTTTTTCACAGACCACTTTCAAAATTTCATTGACTTCGGTGGACCCTCTGCTGCCACATTCCTATTATATTGCCAAAACTCGACACGCGTTGTACTGAATATTGATTTTAAAAGATTTTAAAAGTAAGCCTCTGACCTTATTAAAATACACTGCTTGTGCAAGTGCTACAACGGTGAGGGTGTAATGGGATATGAGACTGGGGGCGGGATGAGATATGGGCACGGGATGGGTTTCAATATGACCATTTTTCGCCGAAATACAGCTTGTCAAAAAGTCTATTTTTGCTCTCTTAAAAAATTTTTGAGTAGTGTATTATCGCCCAACATTGACAGGCAAAGCCGAGCCAACATTTTTGTTCTTTACTATCGAAACCAAATAAATTTTCGTGGACCCCCATTTACAACTTGTGCACCCCCATTTTTTAATCATGCCTACGTAGACCCTCGTTGAGTCTCCCGTGGACCCCTGGGGGTTCACCTGGACCACTTTGGGAATCACTGGTCTAAAGTATATACATATTTATGTAGGTGCAACGTGGTTGGAACTAAAGTAAACATAAAGATTTTAAAAATGTTAAGAATATGAAGAGTTGAAGAATTTATTCTCAGAATCAACTAAATAAAAATATTTACATAGCATATTTTATATTTATGAATATTCTGTGTGTAATTAAACTACCCATCACCTATGATTATTTCTTTCATTAGTCGGCTTCTGTGGCCGAAGGGTAAGTCTCTTATAAGTCGCGGGTTAAAATCCCAGCGTGCGCAAGTAAATTTTATTTGATTACGCTATTTCACAATTTACTAATTAAATTTAATATAGGAAGAGGAAAATTCTGTCAATACCGCCCCGGTGTAAGACCACCATTCAGAATTGAATCGCTGCTTGAAATGGCTTTGGATATATTCGGTGACAAGATCTGAATAGGCAGGTACTTTCCCAGCTTCCTCTTTCACTTCTTCCCCTCCCCTATACTTTCAGCCTCACAAAATACCCCAATTGGGGATGCAATAGTCCAACTAGCTCCAGACAGTTGGCAGCATTTGGGACTCTTGTGCGGTATTCATATTAAAAAAACACCTAAGTATCTCCTACAGGTGTGGTATATTGGCATGACACTATATGTATAACCAGTTTGTCGATATATGGGCTCGCCATAGAAAACGCTTGCATCGGTATGAAACATGGTCACCTCATAGGAAAGATTCTGCTGCCACCTGCTCATTCCATATTGGAAATATCGGCTATAACTTATTTATTTAGCATGTTTTTGTTCAAACATACAATAATAAAATGTCATAAAAGTAATAAATAACATTAATTACATACTTCATTTTTCCATAGATTGTTGAGACTTCTGATGAAACTATGAAAAAACATTAAATAAACCTAAAGATTTAAAGAGAAAATTGCTCCCCCAAATCTTTACGCATTCCTTATGTAACTTCAAAGTGGGAATTTCTTGAGATGGCCAAATTCAGTCGATTTAGTCTTCAACCAAAAATATTGAAGTACAAGAGATATGCTATGATGGATGTCCAACTGTCGGCGGACTACGGTCTAATGGTTCTAGTTTGAATACGGAATTTAGTTGATTTTTTTAAGGTGTGCAGTGGTATTGGTTAACAATGTAGTTTGAATACGGAAAGAATTCATTCATTTAGTTGATTTTTTGAAGGTGTGCAGTAGTATTAGTTAACAATATTGGCGACACCAGGAACACAGTCCCACCCAGTAAAAACTGCCGAAAGCACATCTCTTATAGGGTTTTTAAATGTCTTTGTTTTCAACAGTTGTTTTTTTACAGATCGTAAACTATAATAGAATTACACATCGAAAGCGGAAATCAAATTGAATGACTTTTGTCGATTTAGTCCATGTGTCCAAAGGATAGTTAAAAAGTTTGAAATCATGAAATAACTTGAACATTAGATGACATTTTTTTTACAAGCAGAACGTATAAGGAGGGCTGTAAAAAGCTTAAAGTTTATTTTCAAATGATAATCGAAATTATGACCTAAGTGTAATTTTATGGTTTAATTGTTAAATTTTTATGTTACTGTAATGTTATATGACTTAGCTTGTAATTTGCTTCCATTAGGAAAAATCATCACACTGATGACTTTACTAAGATGATGAACAGAATATTTAAATATATTAATTATTTATATTTACCGTTGAATGTCCACGAATAGTGATTTTGTGATATTAACATTTTAAGTTTTAAAACCGTCGAAAAAACTCAGTTGTTGAGAAGCAAATGAAGTATATTTTTGTATAAAGTAAAGTTGATTCTACTTAGTTGGTATACCGGTTTATCGGGACAACTGGTTCTTCTTCTTCGGCGCTACAGCCCATTTCGAGCCTTGGCCTCCTTCAGGATAAGCCTCCACCGCCCTCTGTCCTCGGCCGTCGTCTTCCAATCTGCAACATGGAGTAGTCCCCTTGCATCCTTTCTGACATCATCCTCCCATCTCAGCCTAGGTCTGCCCACCTTTCGTTTACCTCCCGGGTGTCCTGTTAGAACCTTCTTCGGTACTCGTGTGCTTGGCATTCGGTGCACATGTCCGGCTCATCTTAGTCTTCGGAGCCTTAAATGGGTAGAGAGTCTGGGAGCTTGGTAGATGTCGTAGAGTTCATTATTGTGGGGGATTCTCCATGCCTCTCCCTCTCGCACCGCTCCTAAAATTCTTCGAAGTACCTTTCTTTCAAAGGTGTCCTAGCTGTTCCGAAGACTTTGCTGTCAGTGTTCCCGCCTCACATCCATAGACCAAGACCATTCTAATAATTCTTTTATATGGGGTTATTTTGGTTTTCCTATGGACGTTTCGGGATTTGAACACTGGCAGCAACGCGAAGTATGTGTTGTTAGCGGCTGTAATGCGCTTTCTTACTTCTACTGGGACAACTGGTTATTTGGGATAAAACCTAAGGAATAGAAACTTAATATAGAAACTAATACTAATTTATTTTGGTTATCTGGCACACCATTCCATTTGATTGGGACCAATTCCAATCTCAAAATGATGCAAAATGTGTCTCAGTAAACGATTTTTAGTTAGGAAGGGAGGGCCTGCAGCATGGAGTGCAGGTGAGGGAAGGGGATATCATGCGTTCTGTTGCAAGTTACGGGAAAAAATAATAATACATAATATGTATTTTTCACTCTCCCATAAAATTTCAATTTTTTCACAGTGTTTGGGTCTCAACGTGTCCTAATTAAACGGAATTTAATGTAGGTATAAACATATTACACAAACCAATAAAAAATTGTTTAAAATATTGTATTATACGACCTCCAAAGTTTCTATTGAATAATAATCATTGTCCTCTTTGATGCACATTCAAGAGTGGATGATTGTCCATTTTGACATTCAAGCATGATTGTTCACATTGATGCATATTCAAGAAGATGATTTTTCATTTTACTATTCAAGAATGATGATTGTCACTCGTCAATTTGTGAAACTCAGCATTCTAGCCACGTGCTGCTATTAGAAAAGGTTATTTTTTGGAAAATTCAACAATTTTATTTGCACCATCTCTTCTGTCAATATGATGTAAATAATAAATTGTGGTAAGTAGAGGCCTCAAAAAACTTTCTAATAAATTTTCCTACCCCCCCCTTCACCCTTTTCTCCGAGGATCGAACCCCCGCTTAGGGTCGAACCCCCCCCATACGCCATGCCCCTGCTCAAAACACTGTTCTTGTCTCTCAAACATGAATTTCTTCCATGACATCTGATATTCTAATGATTTTAAACTAAAAAGCACCTTCATGTTTCAGGATTCCAGAAGAAATCAGCTCAAATGAAGTTTGGCAATGGGATTGTGTTTCTGGACGTTGTGAGAAATTCCAGATGACCCCAGAAACTAAAGAGTTTGCTACGAGTCTTAGTGTTTGCAAAATGCTCTGTAATGAATTTGGTAATAGTGCTTTTATGTGTTATTTCTATTTACGTGTTATGTAGCTACATATTTTGTGATTTTTATATAACGAGTCTTCTAGCAGAGCACGAACACATCAATAAATAACTTTTCATTCCTATGCATGATTTCAGATCGCCTACGAACAAACTACAGTTTAAGTCTACTAAAGTAAGCACGCTTAGTTGACGTGAACTTTGATTGTTCGTCAGCAATCTGCATTTGTGTTCGGGGACAAAGACAAGTTACCGATGAAAATGATAAAATCTTTATTGATGTGTTTGTGCTAGGGGGCCTGGTCACTAATTCTGTTAATTGATAGCTGTTCGATAAAGCACCTTATATCAGAAAGATAGAAAAGAGACAGCTGATCATTTTTATGCTCTACGAGATTACAAAACAGCTGTAATTAATAATTTACGGTTACCGGACAACTCAACAAAAGGGCAAAAAAATTATAAAATGGTGGGTTAAATATGTTACGTCAGGTTAGGTTTTGGGCTTTATATTTTCATCACTTTTAATGAATTTTCAAAGGAGTTTTGCCACTTTGTTGGCATATTCATGTTTTATCAAATTTCGGTCATTTGAGGTAGGCATCGGAAAGAACTGAAAAATGTTATTTATTCTAGGTAAAAAAACCTATGACAGCCTCTCTATGAAATAACGAAATTGTGGCCTATCTAATGTGTGTTTCAAAGCAATGTTTTGATAAATTTTACACAAAGAAATCAACCAAAATAACCTTTCTCTAACAATTTCAGTAATTGGAATACGCTTTCCAGATTTAAACTATGGATACATACAGACATAAATATTTTTGTGTCTCCTACAAGACTCCTGGTGGTTTGCTACGTTTGGTGACTTAGCAGGGGTGCCTGGGTTCATAGGGTGAGGTTTATCTAGGTCTTGGCAGTGAATGCTTTTGCCCACCTGGTGCTGAATTTGGAGAGACAACCTTTTAGCCTCTCCAGCCGGACTCTCTCGACCCTTTGCGTTGCACCGTTTTGGATTCATACATTCGTCACTCCTGAGCACATTGACTCCCAGATCCCTACCCACCCCTCATACCGTTTTCCTTCCCAGAACTTCCTCTCCTTCCTTTTCCTAAAAAGACATTCATACAGAATCCCCAAAGATGACGTAGGTCTTGAGGGAATTTTTTTTCTGTGTGGAGATAGTGTAAAAAAAAACTATTTAATTTTTTAGTTCACAACAATTTACCGCAAACTGATTTGACCTCCGCATTTAATACTTATATTGATTGTTTACATTTAATTTTATTATGCTGATTCCCTTTATAAAATTACTTTTAATAGTTTTCTCAAAAATGATAAAATAATGAGGGCAATAAGAGGCCATCCATAAATTATGTCACACGAATTTCATGATGTTTTGTCCCTGTCACACATTTGTGAGACCCTCTCCCCCCTAGTGTAACGTCACATATTGTCCAATTTTACATTTCAAAATAAACAAAAAATCATAGCACTAAGAAAATCACGTCCATCACTCGGCGAAAGTCAATTGTCTAAAAAACAATAGAAAAGTATTGAACGCAGTATTACTGCGCCTGCATACGACGGCACTTGTCGAAGTCCTCACAGACGACCTGCGCCCGGAACGGCAGGACAGCAAGTGTGAACTTGCCAACTAATAAAACCTACTCAAACCTTATAAGGGTATAGAAAGAGTTGGTCATATTTTTAAGTTTTTTGTTTACATTTAAGTTTTGCGTTTTAATAATTTGGATTTTTACATGTGACGTCACAGAGCTGATGACCCTCCCATACCTCTTGTTACATTTCGCTACTCTCCTCCCCCCTTAAGGTGTGACATAATTTATGGATGGCCCATAATAATTTTATCGTTTGGATTGGAATTCATTCTCAATAATAAATAAGTGAATGTTTTTTTCCAGATTTATAGTATAATAGTATAATATTAGAAAAGTTTATAGTATAATACTAGATTCACATTCCTGTTAGTAATTCAATATCACATTAATTCGAGTGCGGTTCCAGAGGGTAGACGTCCAGTGGGCCGCCCCAGACACAGTTGTGCGAGGTAACTACAGAAACTGTGTGAGGAGAGGATGGGACTGCCATGGACGGAGGCCGAACAATCAGGGCAATACAGGGACGTATGAAGGCGCCTTGTTGATGCAGTGGGTTGCCGACCCGAATAGGATAAGGGGAAGAAGATGATGATGATGGTTAATTTAATGACGGTGTGAGGTAAAATAAATTTTATTTCTTGCAGGAAATATATGGCCAAGACCAACGACATCCTTCAAACTTAATAGCACACTTATCAATTTGGATCGTAACAGCATAACACTTGTTATGCCTCAACAAGCTGGGCCTGCCATAGATTTACTCAATGCTGCAACCACGGTTAGCATAAAGACCCAAAATGAAATCAATGAATATAATACACATAATTATTGTGACTATATATCGATCGCACAGTTCATTAGTCTGACATCTCCAAACAATAAGTTTTGAGATAAAGAGGAAAGCAATATTCAAAAGCACGCCATAAATCAAAAATTATTTACATGTTCTGTGTTTTACATTATAAAATAACTCTGGGATGCATAACGGTCTGGTACATTAGGGGCCATCCATAAATTACGTCACACGAATTTCATGATTTTTTGACCCCCCCCTCCGTCCCTGTCACACGCTGTCACATTTGTGAGACCCCCTCCCCCCTAGTGTGACATCACATGTTTTGCAATTTTACAGTGTAAAATAAATAATAGCTTGTAGTATTTTCAAGTTTTTCATCATGGTCATATTGGAGGGGGCGAGATGGGATATTTTTGTGTCGAATGCAATCTCTACGGGGAGGGGCTGTTTGGGATATGGAGATATTTTTGTGAATTCACTGCGTGCGGGGAGGGGTCAAATGGGATACTGCGAGGTGTTAGCCTGGTTTTATAAACTCGCGGCAATATGTGCGGGAGAACTTGGGGTTTCATTGTTGTTTGATTTCGTTTTGAAAATTCGTACTATCAGACGAACATGTCAGGAAAATTCCTGGCCTAACTGCATGTGACGTCACAAATCTGATGAACCCCCCTGTACACCTTGTTACAAAATGTCACACTTCTCTGCGACGTAATTTATGGATGGCCCGCTCAGTATGATATTTTGAAATATCCTACTAGAGACCCAAAAAACATTTTGTTTAATTCACTACAAGTTTTTCTGAATTATCATTGATTTGCTGGTGTTTATGAGTAATCTGAATATTGTACTAAACTGAGGGTTTTTACATATAATTGCGTACTCAACTCAAATTTCGATTTTTCAGAGATGTTTGAGTAATTCCTGGGCGATCGATATATCCATCTATCTCGATATCTTCATTGGACTAAACATATTTTTCCTTTTACAGAGATTCAAAGATCATATTCAATTGGTTGTTCCGATAGGTAGCAAGGTAAATGAGGGAGGAAATTCAATGGAGGTGACGGTTAATATCAAGGAATTCAACAACATTGGTAAAAAATTTTTTTTTACTTGTTTGAAATGACAAATAATTTTTAATGTAATTTGCGGCAGATTTTTATTTAATTTGTACTGCTTACACGCATACATAGATATATCTAAGCTTAACTTTTTTAATGTTTGTTTATTTTGAGTAATTCAGAATTCCTAATCTTTATCCATAATGATTTTTAATCTTTTAATTCTTTATTCTTAATCTTTAATCCTTATGCCATTTATACTTCAACTGGTTTTATCATTTCATGGTTCTCAACAAACTGGTGATATGGCAATAAAGATAATTCTTTGATAATATCATTGATGTTGCACCGTGAAAATGTATTATCAATGAGAATTTTTAAAAATTTATTCACTTAGGCCCTGTATACACTACATTATATGTATCGTAACATTTCAACCCTTTGGTATAACAAGGTTCCATTTGTCAGGGTAAAGTCTTGCGATAATGGGATCTATAGTAAGCTATGAGTTCATTATTGCATGACATTACCATGACAGATGGAACCTTGTTATTCCAAGGGGTCGATTTGTAAAGAATGAAAGAGAAAATTTCTTCCTCCTCTGTCAACTGTGGGTAATTTTTATTTTTTTTTTATTTAAAAATAAAAAAAGAAAGACAAACATTCCTGGGTTACGAATAACCCAACAATGTTTGAAAATCTTCCACTATCACCACAGAAAGTCGAAAATGTTGCTTGTGTTGTGATGGAAGACTTAGCCAGCTAAGGAATCGAACACGGGACGCCCGGGTGGGATCCAAATGCGATGCCCATTCAACCACTGACCAGTTTATTTTCAGGGTAAAGATTTTTTTAATGTGAATACCGCACAAAAGTCCCAACTGCTCCTGCCTGAAGCCAGTGGGACTATGGAATCCCCGACTGGGATACATTGTGAGGCTGAAGGTAGTGGGGAGGTGAAGGTGATGGGAAAGAGGAAGGTGGGGAGGTACCTGGCTATTCAGATCTGAATAGCCAGGTACAAACACGGCTAAACTATTTCAAGCAATGTTTCGATTCTGAACAGTGGTCTTACGCCAGGTCGATACTGAGAGGATCTTCCACTCTGAAATGTGCCACAAATAAACTATATATTATTTTAAGTTAATTAATTGTGAAACAAATCATCAAATAAAATTTATTTACGCAAGCTGGGATTTGAACATGCGACCTTCGGATTGCTAGTCGAGAGCTTTACCCCACGACAACGGAGGCTGGTGGTGAGTAAGTGAGGAGATAATCTTTTCATCCCGATGAGCTGGCTGCTAATTTCTACTGTATTGCTTTGTCTCTTAGAACCTAAAGACACATTATGTTTTTTTTAAATTTTTTTTTTTTATTATTTATTAAAATTACAGAGAACATTTTGTACAAGAATTAGAGTAGACCCACAAAGCTTTCATATGGCAGATTGTCTGCAGGTTCTAACAATTTAAACATTCTTAATATAATATCTAAGAAAATATTTGTAAATACATTTATAGTTTTAAGGAAACATTAGAATAGATCACATAGTAGTATTAGATAATTTAACTTACAACTATAAATATATAAGATATTTCAATATACCTATCTAATAAAAGATATGTAGGCAGCTATATTAAGATATTCAAAGATACATGGAGTTTTCGTTCATTAACCATAGTTTTATCATTTTAGGACTTAGTCTCTCATTTTTTTCAAATTTTATGTTTTTATTGATTTTATTGAAAATCACTGGTATTAGATATTCAAGAGTACGGCTTCCATATTTATTTAATATTATATATATATTACACATTTTAAAATTATTGTTTAATTTTACAGATATAACTCTGGAAACAGATGAAAGTTACACTTTAACGGTTGCGCCAAAGAGCGATGGCCGAATTGGCGCTATTATTAATGCCGAAACATTTTTCGGTGCCCGCCACGGATTGGAAACTCTCGGGCAACTGTTGGTGTTCGATAACATTAGACTGAAAGTAATGGTAAATATCAAAACATTTATTTTAATTACGCTCAAGTTTAATGAATTTACGCTACGTAAGTCAATAAAAAACTATTTTATTGACGGCCCATACCTTCTGGAATGCTATAAATTGTTTGTACCGAACAACTACTGCCAGGGTCACCACAATTTGCTATGTATTTCACATGGCAGAACGGAGGTTCTGGACCAGCACAGCATGGCATGAGGTATGGTGCTACTAAATATCTCTAGATCTCTGGACATTTTCAACATGATCTTGAAGGTTTCAAGAGTTTTTTAGGCAAGAACTCTAAAATATATTATTGTTAAATTTTTCATTTCATTATATAGTTATGTAAATTATATCTTTTATAGGATTACACCAATCTGTAATACCATTAAAAATATGTTTATATCTATGTCTAATGTACAACGATAGAAAATGAGTGAAATACCAGTAAACCGTTTTATAAGAAGCTAGTTTTCTGAGGATTTATTCAAAGACATTTCTGGGTGCTTTCAATACATCTTATAAATACGGAAGAAGTTTGTGGCATGTTCATTTCCTAGCAGTTAACTACTAAAAATAGAGATGCCAATACTTAAAACAATTCATTGAGCACTTTTATAATTACCGTTACAATTCATGGTTACGGTACCGTGACAGCAAAAAAAGGCAATAAACATACGTTTCTTATCGCTACAATGCTGCAACTCTTTCTTACACATTAAATGAAGGCAGTGGCGTAGCGTGGGTGTCAGCCGCCCGGGGCGGAGGAAAATTTTGCCGTCCCCCCCCCTATATAGGTATTTAGAATTTTGCCGGCCCCTTTTATAGGTATTTCAAACGTAGATTTCCTTTTTTTTATAACGACCGCATTTTTTATATGACGGTTTTTATATCACATGAATCGACTTTCTTCCAAAAAAAAATCCTGTTTTAAATTCTGCTACAAATTTATAACTGCTCTCGAAAATCGATAATGGTATACATGTAATAGGATTTCGCATCTCGAATTTTTACAATGTGTTTATAACACAAGGCAGGTTTCAACTTAAGGTTGATTTTGCGTTAGAGAACCAAAATAATAGTGACACATGGAACAGTCAATTTTAAAAATTTTGCAGCGTATGGTATGCAACTCGAATGTAAAACTTGACTAGGTCCTCTATGAATCTGCTACTTGGTATTTAATTTATCGTTATATTCTGAACATAAAACTGGTTTTAAATAAATCTCTATGGGTTGAATTAAGACTACACTCAGTACATGAAAATGTACTGAGTGTTTATCTTTGATTTTGGCAGCACATTCATATTAGTCTGCAATTAGAATTTTATCACTGCACTTCAAATAAGAGGATGTTTTCCTTCAAAATGTGTTGGGAGATGATTCCACAACTGAAATTTTTCATTCTGAATACAAAACCGGTTTAAAGTAAATCTGTAATGAATTGAAACTACACTCAGAACATGAAAATGGTTTCTCTTTGATTCTGGCAGAACACACATAGTCCGCAACTAGAATTTTATAACTGCACATCGAATTATTTTATTTTATTATCCTTGGCACTTATTAACCATTTTGACTTTTTTGGCGATAATGGTAAAAAAAAGCGTTTTCAAATTCTAAGTCCCGAAATAACCATACTAATTTCGACGTTTTTGGCGCTAAATGGCAAATAAAATAAAAATTATAATTCATTGTGAAATTTTGCCGCCCTTTAAAAGTGCTGCCCGGGGCGGGCCGCCCCCCCCCACGCTACGCCTCTGAATGAAGGTGAGAGATATAAAAACGTGTGACTGTTTTCTCCAAACTACTACTTTGTGACAGGAATTGCGTTTCATTTTCTTTATACTGTGTGAGGGAGATGTATAATAATGATTGCATGTTTCCTTTGGAGGGTGCAGATATACATTCAACGTTTTTCTCACTTTCGACCGTTGTTATTTAGTGTGTAAGAAAGAGCTACAGCATTATATGTTTAAGAACAAAAGCCAAACCATCAGACCATTGACATTTGACGTTTTTGAATTTTTGGAATTGAAATAACACTTCAATATTATCCTTGTTACTATATTCCATGCTTTCAAAATTATCATTAAGGCATGTAGTATTGGTAGGGGTCTACGGAGACGTCACAGTGCAGTGTGTGAGAGAGATGCAAGAAAATTATCACTTTTTTCCTTTGAAGGAAACAGACCACGTACATTGTATATCTCATCTTTTTTTTTTTTTTTTAAATATTTATTTACGTACAAATAGTTCAAACAACATAATAATAACACGTACAAGAAATAAAGATTACAGTGAAGGAAGAGCGCATATAAATGAAGAGCAATGACAGCATATTATATAAAAAGTACATATAGAAGATGAAGTCAAAGCATGAAGAAGGATTTAAATGGCATTAAAAATTACACATTTCGTATTGACTGCCGAAAGTCATTTAGGCTTAAACCAATAAATTCAATGCTTTGACTTACAATGATAAGTCTCGACATTCTGGAGAAAGGAGAATGGTATCCATAATTAGTAGAATGTTAATTGAGGAATAGCAATTCATTATTTCGGCGCCTACGGGAGGGATGTTGAATTGGATGAGTTGTAAGTTGTAATAAAGCAGGTGTGTCAGTAATACTGTTGATAAGAATATGCAAAATAGATCAGGGTCCTTTCTACGTTTTTCTAAAGAAGAAATGTTTAAAGTTTGTTCAATTTCATCATACAAGTACTCGTCTCTTTCAAGTTTTAACCTCCAAGCAATTCCTCGTAGGAAGCGATGTTGTACGGATTCAATATGACAAATGTGGACAGCATAGAAAGTAGACCAAATGAACTAGCATATTCAAGGTGAGAGCGAACCAGCAAACAGTAGAGAGTTTTAAATGTACTTATATGTTTGAAGTCAAAGAAAATTTTACGAATGAAGCCGAGTAGTTTAAGCAATTTGTTTACGATGTTATTAATGTGATCATGGAAAGAAAGTTTGTAGTCTAGAGTGACCCCAAGATCCTTGATAGATGTGACAATAGAGAAAATATTTAGATTATAACAAAACTGAATAGATTTTTTGGTTCTATAAAAGGACAAAATTTTGCATTTATCAACATTAAGTTCCATGCAGTTAATTTTGCACCAATCATTAAATGAATCAATATCAAGTTGAAATAGTAAGCAGCCAAGGTGATTTAGAATCTTATTATCATCAGCAAAAAGCCAGAAGCGTGTGTGGATAAAAAACTTTAGTAATATTGTTAATAAAAATGTTAAAGAGAAGCGGGGCCCAACGGGCTCCTTGGGGGACACCGGACGTTACATAAATGTTAAAGGATTTAAAGTTATTTATTTTAAAACCCTTTGTTTTCTATCCCTCAAGAGTGAAATAATGATAAAGAAGGGTTTCTAATGCCTATAGCATAAAGTTTTGCAGCAAAGAGCAGTTTTTGCAGCAGTTTCAAGTTTTTTTAAAGTGTTGCGGCATTATTGTGTTAAGGAGTGTACCTTTTTCATGGCGTCACGGTACCTCAACCGTGAATCGTCACGGTAATAACAAAGTGCTCATTAGGCATTACTGAAGTACATATTTTTACAAATTACATACCATGAAAATATTTATTTACTTGTAGATTTCTTCAGATGTCAAAATTGTCGACAAGCCCGTCTATCCATACAGGGGTATTTTATTGGACACGGCAAGAAATTTTTATTCAGTGGACACCTTGAAACGTTCAATAGGTATTCACTTTGATTATAATTTTTTTATTATTGTAATTAGAAAAAGTAATATAATATACATAATAATAATATGTTACATATCATTCATTAACGGTTTTATTTTATTACCCAATTAGTATAGAAATAATCTCAGGTCTAACTGGGGAACTTAATTATAATAATAAAATATGTTTATTTATTATTAAATACCCCCAAACAAGGCAAATGCCCTTATTATGGTGGTAGCATAATAATATAGGAATATAATAACAATAATACAATGGTATACATAAGTAGTAAAACTATGTATTAATAATCACCTTGGAATAGGCTCAGCCTAGTTGAGGTGGTATATACAAAAAAAAAATGTATTTTGCGTTTATATTATCTTGGTTAATAAATAATTAAAAAAATAAAATAAAATAAAAACAAAAATAATTATTATTCGACATCTCCGTTCCATTATTTATTTGGGCAGCTGTCCATTTATTGGTGGTTGACGGATTTGGGAGCCTCCGTGTCAGTAGGCATATCTGGAGTCATGTTAGATAACAGCAGACTATGGAATTTGCTTCTCCAGTTCTCAAGTCCAGTCCTCTTCGTAAATTTATATCATATTTGGGAGGCGGGTGTGAGTACCGACGCCCCAGGAACCATTTATTGGATAACCAACACCTCTGTCATAGGTCACAGTGAGTGTTTGCTACGTTTGGTGACTTAGCAGGGGTGCCCGGGTTTATGAGGTGAGGTTTGTCCGGGTCTTGGAGGCTTGAAGGATCATTATCGTTTCCCCGATTTCCACAGTGATTTGTTAATTATCTTTCTTCGGTCAGACAATGATTTTATTTAGGTAGCTTTCCAATTCTGTTCTGCCACTTTCTGTCAGCCATACCATGGTAATCCGCTTTTTAAGAAGGTCTGTTTTATGCTTACTTAATATGGGTGATATTTAACGAAAGCAGAATTTTAATCTGAATTCTTTAACGGTAAATATATATTTTTCAGATGCAATGGGAAGCTCTAAATTGAATCGTCTCCACTGGCATGTCTCCGACACCCATAGCTTTTCATTTGAATCAAAATCTCTACCTCACTTGACTAAGTATGGATCCATCACACCGAACAGGGTATGAAAGATGATATTTCTTGAATATTTGAAATTTAATTCAACAGTCGATCAAAATGCAGTGTACGTGTGAAGACCACACATACTAAATGAAAACTAATATACATACCTAATAAATTTTCAGTTTTATACAATAGCACAGATAGAAGATCTAGTCCAGTATGCTCTAGAAAGAGGAGTGAAGATTATTCCAGAGTTTGATGCACCAGCTCACGTAGGAGAGGGGTGGCAAGGAACCAATCTCACTGTTTGCTTCAAGGTAGGTCTCTCTAATTAACGTTTTCATATCCCATACGTAAAATATCTTCAGCATCACTAATTACCAAACCACTTTTAAAAAGATTAATTCATTTTCTACTATATTTTCTACAGGCTGAACCCTGGCAGAGTTTTTGTGATGAGCCTCCCTGTGGTCAATTTGATCCCACAAAAGAAGGATTGTACGATGTCCTGGAAGATCTTTACACAGATATGTTTGGTAGGTTCCATAATATGACTGTTTTCATGTTCTTATAAATCAATGTAATATTATGCAATATGTTATATTAATGATATTAATCTTAATAGATAAAAAAGAATGTTTCTTTGTTTGTCCCTTATGCGTTCCTAAACCATTCAACTGATTGTGATGAAACTTAGGTGATTTGTTGTACACACGCCTGCGAAAGTTTCTATAAATAATGGTGGGCTCTGGCATTATGAAACTATTTCATATGCCATTCATCCGATTGCGATGAAACTTTGGTGAGTCGTTGTGAGTACACCAGTGAATGTTTCTATACATATACTGATGAGCTCTGGAGTTATAAAATTTGCATAAAAAAATACACTAGGTGTCATGAAAGTTGTTTGAAAAAATGAGCTTATTTCATATGGTTTAGCAGCAGGTTGGTAAGGAGTGATCGGGGAGGGGAGGAGAGGATGGGGGATGCCAAATGGTGGTAGACGAGGAAGGTGGAAGGGGAAAATGGGATGAAAAGTGGAAGGACAGGAACGGAAACACATGGGAAAGGACACGCAGGGAGAAACAATTTCTTTCTTTATGTGGCACTGCAACACATGCCGGATACTTGCTAGTTTTATTAATAAAAATTGATCCTCCTTGACTTCAATAAATATGATTTTCTTTTACTGACAGATTTATTCAAGCCTGATATCTTCCACATGGGAGGTGACGAGGTGAAGAATTCTTGCTGGAACACTTCTGAAGAAATACAATCTTGGATGACTGAGAAAGGTTGGGATCTGGAGGATCTTGGCTTTTTCAACTTGTGGGACTATTTCCAAAGGAATGCAAGAGACAGAGTACTGAAGGTTAATTTTTTTTACTCTTATCAATCCTATTTATGGAGAAATTCTTCCTCAGAAGACTTGGACATAAAATGCATCCGTATGTATGTAATGCAATCATATGCTGTGCGTATGTGATGCACAAATGGGGCCTAAAGGATTCTAAATCTTGCGAATTTGGGCATATTTAAACAACAGATCAAATCATAGAACAATGTCATTGGTTTTGACTTTATCGGTTTCCCCATGGCACGTCTGTGCTGAACAAAGTGATTCTCAATGCTGTTGACCGGCTGGAAATCCTCAACATCCCAGTTTGACCTTCACTAACTTTTTCCTGCCTTATAAAGAAGAAGTTGGAGTAAAAGAATGTTACATACTGTACGTGCTGATGTAACGTCCAATTTCCCACCATGGGGGTGGATAGACCCGGTCTCTGCATCCAGTCAGGTGGCAGAATTCCAGTAGGTCCGTCCCACTAATGCCCGTGCCTCCCCCGGTGTCATGAGCGAGCCTGAGGAATGTTTGCGCGAGTCCGGTTCCCTTCCATTCTGTCTCTGGTGATCTGAGGCTCACTTCATTCCCCAGGGTCTTTGGGTGTATCTCCCCCCCCTTTACAAACTCTTCTTCAAGGGTACTCTTGGGAAACCGGCTAAGGGACACAGGTGTTTGGGCACGTTGCGGCCAGGCCGCTCGCCCACTCATTCTCGCCGGGACTGCCCCGCGATAGTGAGACAAACTGCCCCCGATATCTTTCTTTTTTATATATTGTCTTTGGTTGTAATCATACTTACACCTGTAAATATTTTCTTTTTCTTTATTATTTCACTCAAACAGGCGAACACATCTATGATGTGTCTTTATCTTGTTAATTACTGCAAATGTAAGTATGCATACATTTTTCCTTCTTACTAAAAATCATGCATGCAGGGACATTGAAGGGTCTAGATTCGTTTAAAAATAAATGTAGCTTCCTTTATACAAAAAAAAATAGAGTCCTGACGTAACCTAAGGAGGTTAAACAATCAGTTTCCTCACAGAGCCATTGGGAAAGTGGTGGGTCCCCTCCAATGCTGATGTAACGGAAATTAATAATGTATAGTATATCAAGTTGTGAATTTTTATTGAAGGCTTGTGATTTATTTAATTTTTAAAAACACAGGTCAATGGAGGCAAAAAGGTGCCTATAATCTTATGGACAAGTACACTTACTGAATCTATACACATTGAAGAATATCTAAGCAATGAAGACTACATCATTCAGGTAATAAACACGTCCAGTATAGTATATGCCAAACTTTAATACCGGCCTGATGTTGTTGCAGAAATCATCGCATTAGGCGAGTATAAGATCATATCAGAAAAGTGGCATGCCTCCCCGCCCATGCCTTTCTCTGTCGCACATATATTTTTGTGCATCTTTCTCTTATGTTCATTATAAATTCAGTAACTGCACGAGAATGGATCGTACCAAGTTCAGGCCGGCATTAAAGTCTGGCCTGTACTATAAATGAATAATTGCAGCATATTATATTAGATCTAATGCACAATGAAAAGCGACATTTTTTCACTTCTTTTCTCAATAAATGTTTGTTCCTAGAATGCGATTTAACCACTGGAGCGATCGCGCGATAAAACATTTTTCCCTCCAATTGCTCGCTGTTTTTTTGTGACGATTTTGAAAATTTTCCGCCCACATAAAAAAAATCATACCTCCGAATTTTAATATGGAGACATAAAAACTGATTACAGTTCTACATAGCCAATGAATTTACCTATATTTTACTAATTTTCTTATATTTTTAGAATTGATAGATAAATAATTAAAAAATCTTTAACTTTATAAATGCGCAAAATTTGTGTTGTAGTGATTTGAAATCGCCGCCAGTGGCAGTTTTAAATATCTATTTTGAATATTTTCTACGTTTCTATGTTCTCTATGGCCTGTTCGATAACCACAGATGCAAAAATAAACTCAGAAAACGATTTTTTTACATGCTAATGTCTGATTAAAAGTTTACTTCGAAAATTATTTTAGAATTTTAGTGCGTGACGATGTCAAAATTGAATTCACTAAATTATACTATTTAATAAATTTAACACAAAAAACTGGCATTACATTAGGAAGATACATCAATTGCCTACAATTAACGATGAGAATAATTGCCGTGTTTGGTTTATTTGAATCATTTGATGAATTATACAGATTACCTTTTTCACAATATTAAAATCATGGTGCTTCTTTTTGAACGATTGTGATTTAGAACTAGAAATTTTTATCCTTGTTTTTATATTACGTGATAAAACAAGAAACAAGGTTTAAAATAAAACATATATCATAGATATGCACATTGCCAATATTTCAGCGTGATAGTTTGAAAGTTGATGAAATCGTGTCGCCATTTGTCCATTTTCGACAAAAATGTCATTGACAAGCGACATAATGGTCAATGCACACAGGGTCTCTCATGACCACGTAAAATGATGATGATGATAAAACCGTATATATCAAACCTTTTGTAGGAGTGTCTTTTGGCAAAATAAAACCATAATTATTATTTTATTTCTAAAAGCTGGATATCGAAAAAAATGGGGAGGAAAATAATTGATGTAACAAATTAATGATTTATTTATTTATTTAAGCCCTAATAGGCTTTTACAAATTAAATTAATATTAGAGTTGCATAGTTACATTGGAAAAACAGTATATTGATTGAAACATTGTTTACACCCTTCGTCATAATAAAAATGTATTCAATTTATATTGGTTTTTCTCATAATTAAAGTAAATCAATACATAATATCATTGTGCCTCGCTCTAGAGTGATACTCTCAGTATCGCCCTGGTGAGACCACCATTCAGAATTGAACATTGCTTGAAATGACTTAGTTATATTTAGTGACTAGATCTGAAAAAGTCTCTTTACAGAATAATTGACAAAATATAATTAACTAACTAACTAACCATCACGCCGTTTCCCCGCAGGGGTAGGCAGAGAGGAGAGACCGCCAAACAACTCGATCTTGGCACACACTCCTTGCTTCGTTCACATTCATACATCGTCTCATACATGCTCTTCTATTATTCTGACTCTTGACATCGCCCGACTCAAGTATCTGATTCACTTGGTCGTGCCATGTCTTCCTTGGGCGTCCCCGACTTCGTCTACCATTCACATTTGCGTCATATATTCTCCTTATACTCCTTTCCTCATTCATTCGCTCTACATGCCCAAACCATCTGAGCGTCCCTTTCTTAATCTTACACATAACGCTTACATCAGCCTTGCATTCTTTGCGGATCTCCACATTTCTCACACGATCATACATGGTTTTACCACACATACGTCTCAGGGATCTCATTTCTACAGCATTCAGTCTACTTTCATCCTTTCTCTGCCAGTTCCATGCCTCACTGCCATACATCAGGGTAGGTACCAGCACTCCATTATGGACGGCTAGCTTCGCTTCTTTTGACAGATTTTTGTTGGCGCCTACGGCGTTCAGTCCTCCATTAATGGAGTTACCGGTATTTACCCGTCTTTCGATATCTCTATCAGTCTTTCCATCTCTCGTAAACATACTTCCCAAATATACAAACTCATCCACCTGCTCCAAGTATTCGTCATTCACAACTATGTGGCACATTGTTTTCGTACTCTCTCTTTCAAATACCATCACTTTAGACTTACTTACATTCATCATTAACTCATTCTTCATACATACTTCGTTCATCCTAGACACGAGCGACTGTAGATCTTCCATACTGTTAGAAATCAGCACCGCATCATCAGCATACAACAGGCAACATACTTCCAGATCACTCAATTTCGCAAAATATAATTAAGACATAAAAATAAAACAAGTTATTATTTAATGGGTACAATAAACAGGGAAAAATGAGAATACCTGTGCATTTTTTAACACGCACATTTCAATGATCAGAATTGAAATATACGTATTAAATGTCCACCGAACCTTATCAGATAGAAGCGAAAGTCGAACCTTTGAGGACAACTTAACATGAGGTGTGAGTATGCGGAAAGAAGGGTCTTGATGTTCAAACAAAGTTAATTAAATTTATTAATTAGAATTTCACAACTAAAAAACAAGAAAAGAAAAAAATTGAAATTAAAAAAAAACCCTCAGCAATTCAATACTGTAGTGTGATATGGCTTCATGCAATCATAGCATAAAGCCACATCACACACATCACACTTTGTGAGGGTCCTTTTAAAAATGTTATTTAAATTGCACCACGCACATTTCACTTTTTTCCCACTACGGACCACGAAGTGGTTGCCTTTCAGGATAGGTCGCAGAGCCTTTCCTTCAGCTATTAGGCTAATGGTCCTTACAGTCGTATCAATTCGACTACGACAGAACAGCTGGAGGAGATCCTCCGCAACCTCACTCCTGAAGTTTCGGTGCAAAATGCGTTTATTTTCCTTGTGGAGCTTTGAGCTGTACATTATATACGCATTCTGCACCGAAACATTTAGTAGTCTCCTGAAAAGTTTCTTGTACCAGACCAGGTTTCGCTGTCGTTCAATGGGGAAGCCTGCCAAAAGCTGATCTTTTCGGTCAACTCCCCCCATTAATCTGTTATAGTCAAGTACACGCTCGGGTTTGTATTTAGTGGTACCAAATTTTTGAGCTGACCCGATTTCTGCCGAATGGTAGGTAGACAACATACTTACCACGTTTTTGTCCACCCAAACCAAAATATTGATGTCCCCGCAGTTCGAGTATCCCATCTCACCTTCCCTCAGTGATTTTCGGACATTGGGCTTCAATGCAGAGGGCACAAATTCTCGGTTTAACCGCAATGTGCCCATGCAGTCCATCCCATTTCTTTTGAGGCATCGCGCTAATAATGGACTATTATAAAAATTGTCCATTATTAGCGTATACCCCTTGTTAAACAGAGGGCTGGCCAGGTCGTATACTATCTTTGCAGTGGCCCCAACTGGGCAGATATCGTGACCGCCCGAAAAGTTGGCCCGTGTCATGTCTTTCGTCATGTCTTCCGTCATGTCTTCTGTCATGTCTTCCGTTATGTCATTAGAAGAAAACGATTATAATCGTTTTCTTCTAATGACATAACGGAAGACATGACAGCCAAGCCATGGATTATATGGCTTGGCTGAAATAAGGCATGGCGGTGATTGTTTTTGAAAAGAAGTAGCCTTTTTCGACGGGAAGGGGACAAATACCTTGATGCATTAAAATTGCCAAGAATACGTACACTTCGTGGGAGCCCATTTATTGGTACGCGCATGGCGCTGAAATTGTTTTTTGCAATGCATTGATCTGCATACCTGTTGGTCTCTCTCGCGATTAGTTCAACGAAATCTGCGTTGAAGATTTTTAAAAAGGCATCCACAGGTTTGCCCATTTCGTCGGTATTGAAGGTTGGTCCTGGCATCTGTGTACCTGTGAAAGTCTCCTTTATACCAGTAAAACGTGAGACCTCGCTGGACCAATCGAAAGAGTAACCATCAGGCGGCAGAATCGAACACATTGCCTCACGATCTAACTGGTCTTGTCTACTAAAGTCTATGGCCGTTAGTGGAATAGGTGAAACGTTGTTAATATTATTATAAGGTATCGGTGGCATGCACAAGACATCCTCAACGCCCTCTTGGTGGTCGACGTCGCTTGCCTCGTCGTCCACGTCGCTCGTTCTGTCCATTTCTGAAACAACAGAAAACCCAAATTAATTTTAACGTGTCTGTATTACGATTACCTACTGCCTCTGGTAAAACGTTTCAAAATAATTAACTCTTGGTACGATCAAGTTAATCAAATACGAGGTTTGTTCAAAAAGTAACGGGAATTTTAAAATTTAAGATTGAAGATGACGAACGCCCCGGATGCCCCAGCGCATCAACAAACCGATGAAATCGTGGAAAAATAAAAGAAATGGTTATGAACGAAAAGAGTGTGTGTGCCAAGACCGAGTTGTCTGGCGGTTCGTCCTCTCTGAGAAATGGCGTGAAGGTAAGTTAGATAGTTTAATAACTCACGTTTCCCGGTACTGACTCTTCTTGATAGAGAGCTGCCTCGTCCACGTTGCTGGTTCTGCCCATGTCTGACTCTGAAATAATAGAAAACACAAATTTACAGTAGAATTCGGATATAATGACTTTGCATATAACTGCCTACCGTTTTAAGCGACGATAATGTAAACTCAAGTTAGGTTTCATAGCTTTTAGTAGGAAAACGTATACGTTTAGTATGACTCCGTTTTAAGCAACCCATTTTAATGACAATTCGTCAGGTTAGAATGACATGCAGTGTTTTGTTTACAAAACCCACGCACCAATACCTCACCGCCCCGCGCCTCGCTTGTGACTAGAAAGCTCGACACAGTGATTTCCGTGAAGTGAAAGTGTTTTTTCAATTGAAGAAAAAAGTGCTGTATTACACCGTTTAGAAGACGGTGAATCCAATGAATAGTACCCTTTACACACAGAGTTCGGAGCGGGGCGTGCCCCGCGCCACTTCAGGCCGCCATGCATAAAAGTCTCACAGTGAACTGCGCTGTAAACCGTTATCTTACTTTCGGTCTTTACTTTTCTGTGCGGCGGCCTGAAGTGGCGCGGGGCACGTCCCGCTCCGAACTCTGTGTGTAAAGGGTACTTAACTTATTTAGCGAAGGAGTTCGGCGTGTCTCATTCTACAATATCCACCTGATCTTACTATCGCACAAAAATTGGCCAAAAACAAGGTCAAATTTCAGACTTTCTACGTTAGCAACTACATATTTGCTTGCATAGAATGTAGGTACATTGTATCGTTTCAGATTACAGTACATAATGTATGTTTTTTACGTGGAAAGTTTAAGTTCTACGCTTATTCCCTGCCAATATACCAACAGTGAAACTGTGCTAGGTATATTAATATTCAACCATTGGAAGTTACGCCTATCTATCCGATATTGTAAAGTTATGGATTTCACTATGCTAGAAGAGCCCCTGGTATAACATTTCAAAAAATAAACTCACTGTTCCCAAACGCAGACAATTCTTGGTAGAAAGGCACGTCCACCCACAGCACGCTGTTGTAGCCGGCCTCCGGAGAGAAGAGTTCTCCACACTGGAGTTCCCCACGCCACGATGTCCCAGGTAACGGTTCCCGAGATGCTGCCTGGAAAGGTGCAGCAGGCGGAATCGGTGCATAGGGAGCCGTTGCTTGGGTCTGTACGGGAGTGGACAGCAACGGTGGTGAAACAGGTGGTGGTAATGTTGAAGGTGTCCCTTGTGAAAAGTGACAAGCTATTCTCTTCGGAGATGGATTTCTGAAAACATTTACATAAATTATATGAATCTTTCTCATTCACGCGTGAAACATAATATTGTATCATGCATCTAGATACGATAACTTACTTTTGTTTATTTTTTCTTGGAGGTGCGGTGGGGAGCAAAATGGAAGGAAGCAGGCAGAGACCTAACGGCTTTAAAGGCCTTGGCGCGATCCTCCCTCACCAGGGTCACTGTTAAAATAAATAAAAAATGTATAATGAGTTCAATATCTCCACAGCCGTAGCAAAGTACTTTCATAAAAAAAACATTAAAAAATACTTACACTCCGGGCCGAGCTGCAACAGCAGCTCTGCGTTGACGCCCACGTCCACATAGTCCGGCACCAGAAATTACTGCTTCTGCAGCTGGTACCCCACCTCTACCTCTCATTTCATATTTCACTTCCACTCTACATATTTCAAATTGAAAACACTTCATGTACTTTAATGTTAAAACTTTTTTTAAATACTGCACATTAATATTATAAAATTTAAAAAAAAATTAATCCTGGATCGTGGAGTGCTCCTTTTCCCTGAACAATTACTGTTTGAGCACACATTTGGTTAAAGTAAATAAATTAATTAAGTGTTTAACGAAATAACTGTTAAAATCATTGTGTGGCGGGAGCTTTAGACGAATTTACATCATAAAAAATGTCGAATTTTTGACATAGGACATTCATAATTGGATAGCTGATATCTGGATTAATAACGAACCAATTCAAATAAAACTTATATTTATCTCTTAGTTATGAATCACTCTGATTAAATAACTGCATTTCAAAAGCAAAAGTGCAGTAATTATGGATATTATTGTAAATCAAAAACTGATGGACGTTTTCAGTTGACGCTTGTTACTAAAAACTACCACAGAAACAATATATCATGAACAAACGAATTGAAAACACATTTCAAAGATAGATAATTCATTCACGATTACACTGATATATATTTTTGCGTTAAAAACTCAAAAAATCAATTCCTAACGGCATTTTAAGTCGAGAGCAAAATACGTCAGAATGTTCAAAAGTTTTATGTTGATTTTTGACAGGACGCTCTTAAAAAGCCGCGAAAACTTGCTGTTATTACTCCAAAGACAACCATAAGGTAACCGATAAGGTCATAGACTAAAAGAATATTATATTAACTATTCGAGAAATCAAACGGCTGGCCATGGAAATGTTTTAAATAATTACAATAAATGTTTTACGAGTGATAGAAAAATCGGTCGAAAAATCGACCGACATCAATCAAGGGGTAGGTACAAACGGTCGATTTTTCGACCGAATTCGCTCCAGTGGTTAATACATTTAGTCTGTAAAATAATATCATTTATAATATTCATTTTATTTTAGTCATTTAAGTTACGCGTAGTTTCTCCTTTTAAAATGTGAAAACAAAATATTATCTCACGGTTTCATGAATAAGGTCCAAACCTTGAATAATATGGCTGGTATCATATAAATGCATTCCCTTGCAAATTTGGGACAAATTCTTTTATTATTTGTAAAGTCGGTACTTTGAATAAGTACCCTCAAATAACACCTACTTATGTTTATGACACTCCCTAGGAGAAGTGTCTGCTGGCGGCATTTTATAACACCCTCAAGGATAAATGCATCGTCGGCTTTAGCCCTAAGTGAAAAAAGTACTAAAATTTTGCAATATTTGTTAATCCCTGTAATATTAAGATGTATTTTTATTGGTAGGCCTCTAGGGCCGACTTTTAGGTAATTGTTTTATTATTGTCTGTAAGTTAGATTTTAAAATTAGTGTGGGAACTGCTAAAATTTATTTTCTCACCATTTTTTTATGTACCATGTTTACTTTAAATAATAGCGATGTTGATATGTAGAGTTAGTATTGTTTTGACGGTGAAACGGGAAGGTACATGTTGTACCTTCGGAGTTATTTAATCAAACTCGAGCATGGGGGGTACATATAGGTGCCTATCTCCAGTAGAGTGTTGTAATCAATCTTGATCTGAGGGGTACATGGGTGCCTGTCTTCAGTAGAGTGTTGAGAGTATTTGTTGTGACGGTGAAACGGGAAGGTACATGTTGTACCTTCGGAGTTATTTAATCAAACTCGAGCGTGGGGGGTACATATAGGTGCCTATCTCCAGTAGAGTGTTGAGATATCGAGGGAAATAAAGCCTTCGATATTTGTCGGTGTGGTGGGGTCTTGGAGATCACTATTGTCACAAGTATTGTATTTTTATTTAATAAATTGTGTTAAAGAATAACAAGTGTTTTCCTGCAAATTCCATCGAGTTGTGCTTTCGTACCACGATAGTAAGAAACAATAAATTTATTACTTTCAGGTATGGACAGAGGTAGATCATCCTGAAATTGAAGCTCTTTTAAACAAAGGATATAAGCTGATTATTTCAAACTATGACGCTCTCTACTTAGATTGCGGTTTTGGATCTTGGGTTGGAGAAGGTAAATACATGTTTTTTGTTTTGATTTGATTAATTCAAATTTTACTTATTGAAGGTTCCATAAAAAAACTTGAAAAAATTATTTTAAAATGTTTCATTTTGTAGGTAACAATTGGTGTTCTCCTTACAAAGGATGGCAAACGGTCTACAACAACAGCCCCAAGAAAATGGCTGGAGCACACCCAGAACTGATATTGGGTATAAATACATTTACCATACAAAATATTTATCATATCGTACTTCATGTCACCTTTGTCACATCTTCGTCAACATCGCCGTCATCACTCCGGTCAACCCTGTCAGTCAACATCAAATTTGGGAGACAGTTATGGGTACCTCTGCCCCGGGAACCATTTATTGGTTTGCTACGTTTGGTGACTTATTTTTTCATCAGGGCAGATGGGATTTCATCAGGGCCTCGTGTGGAGCTTACATAATAAAATAAATCATTATCATTGTCGCCTCAGTCATCATCATCATAACAATGGCTGACATGGTCATCTTTAACCTCAAAAAGGATGCAGTGTATTTTCAGCTAATCGGTAATACAAAACATAAGACTAGTCAACTTTTGTTTCAATGTTCCTTCAACAGAAACTATTGGAGTATTAACCTTTTTACGACGATGTCGTTAAAGAATTTGCTATACCCGTGGATGGGCCGATTTTTCGCGATTTATAAATCTCATTTTAATTGAATATAGTGTTACTTAAAAAATATTTAAAGACGTAGATGTAATCTAAACAGTTCAAAGATAAAAAATCAACTCGAACAATCAAACATTTCGTTATCTAAACAATTATAATAGCGTCATGTATAGATGACGCTTGTCTTTTAGGCATGTGATCGGTTGGCATGTGTACACGACGCTCGTCTCAAATAGGTTAATAATATAAATTCATCACACTAACATTAATTTATCTGAGCAACTTTTCCGTCTGTCCCGCTTTCCAAATTTTACTACAACATCAGTTAAATATCCATGTAGAATGAAACTAAACTCTTTATTCAGGTGGAGAAGCTGTATTGTGGTCAGAGCAGTCGGACACTCACACTTTGGACAGTAGACTATGGCCCCGTGCCGCAGCCTTGGCTGAACGTTTATGGGCAGAGCCTGAGACCGATTACAGGGGTGCTGAGTCCAGAATGCTGCATTTCAGGTACCAACAAGATAAAGTAAATTGCTTTATGAAACTAATGACATGTCAGGTTTAGGATAATGATTGTGGTCGAATACGATACAACACAAGACAAGGCGTCAATAATCATAATTCGTGTGCTATGCTAGTTTTATACGTAGCATTTTGGAAAGCGGCTCAATAAAATGGGGACCAATGGATATAACTTATTCTCTAATGGTTGAGAAAGTACAAAATAAGTTTCCGGGATATTTATATCGTAAAAGTCTTCGGATATGATCCCTGGTTATATCCATCAGCCTTTCTGTCCGGCATGCTGGATATTAATAGCCTCGCCGATAGAAGAAAAAGGGCTTTGCCGATAACAGCATATAATCTTCTGAACGGTAATATCTATATTCCAGATATCATACAAAAATTTGAGTCATGTTCCCGACAACTTCACAAGAGCGCGCAGGCGCAGGACTTTTGTTGTTCCGAGATGTAGAACTAACGTACCATTGGTAATGCCGCTCGAAAAAATGATTATCTTATTAAATTACTTATCCTCTGACAGATATTTTTAATTTAAAAATGTTATTTATTCTCTCGTATGTTTAATATTGGTTATGTTAACGGTAAATGTGCATTTAAAATTAAATAAATAATCAGTGGGTGCCCCAGTGTAAGCGCCCCAGAGGCAGAGGTGGTAGACTGTGTAGAAGAGGATTGTGACAGGAAGGGGTGGACTGAGGACTGGAGAGCATTTGAGGAGGAGGCCGAATCCCACCCAGGATATAGTTCCATGATGATTGTGCCGTATATTTTTTGCCTTTAATGACCAATTAATGTGCATTAAAAACTGCCAAATATTATAAAGGGGTAGCTCTGCATGTTTCTTCATCAAGGGTCAAAAAATTTTTATTTCATGCTAATTTCCATATTTTTCTCTTTCAGAGAACGTCTCGTCCGAATGGGAGTGGCTGCAGACGCAATTCAACCTGAGTGGTGTTACCAGAATGAAGGATATTGTTACATTGTATAAAAACACCACAACATATGTACATTTTAATATGGTTTTGTTTTTACAATTTTCTCTAATTCCTCTTTGAACTCAATTTCAAAATAAGAACCGTGGCTCCCTTATTGGGAGCCACGGTTATCCCTCCCTCCTCCAGGTATTGTCTGTCAAAAAGAGTAGAAAACATAGGAGGGCGCTACTGTTGATCAAATGGCAATACTAAACATTTAACTCGGGGTGTTAATGTAAAGCTGTGTAACCTGCATTTTTATAAAAAAATAAAGTCATAAAAGTGAAAAAAATATTTTTTCATAGCAATATAAATACTCACTGATCCCAAAATTTGAATTGTATATAGGTATATTATTACTATACCTCTGCAATTTTGTGTTAACATAATGAAGAATAACGATATTGTAATAAAATATAAAGTACAGTTTAGAAATTGCTCACGTTTATTTAATACTAGCTTAAGTACCTAGCGTTGCTCGGGCTTTAGATTATGCCTCTAATTTTAGATCTGAATACATTTAACTCATTCAGATCTAAAATTAGTGTAACTAAACTCACCATAAGTAATTCTTCCTTTTTATCTACTGTCAAATTCAAATTAATGTCAAATTAAATTAAAGCAAATCACTTTGTAAAACACCATTCAAATTTATGTCATTAATTAGGTACCTTAACAACAGTGCTTCTTTGATTTAAATTTTTTTTTCTTTAAGAACAAAAAATGTTTTATAAAATGTGATTTACTGTGCTCTGTACATTCAGTGTACTTTAAAAGAATATTTGACAGTTAATTTGGTGATGCCGTGATGCCAGCCTACAAATTTTGTAGTTCCACTTTTAATATTTTCTACTCTTATTTGAAACACAATATAAGAGCTCCTCTTTTCTGATAAGGTATAACATGACTAACAATGCCCTTATAATATATTATCGCTCCCATTATAACAAAGCGTATCTCAAAAAGTATGAATTTTTTTCTTCGATTTTTGCGATGAGTTCGCCATGATTTGAATCAACAACCAAAGTTTTGACCAATCACCGCTCCTTTTGTATAAAGTATGGTAATCAAATAATTGGTACTTATCTACGATTAGCAGTAAATGTTTATACGAATAAGAATAAAATTATTATAATTTTTTAATGCTGTTTTAATTATTTTTGTTTTATCTTAATATATATATTTCTTCTATCCGTGTGTATGTCACTGAACTCCTCCTAAACGGCTGGACCGATTTTGATGAAATTTTTTGTGTGGGTTCAAGGGGATTCGAGATTGGTTTAGATTCACAATTTGGTCCACTGGAAAATGTTCTTTTAATTAATTTTTTATTTCTAAGGAGTTGTTGATTTTGGAATGTTTTACATTGGATCCGGCAGACTGCGCTACCATCGCAGTATCGAATATTCAATATTATTCTATTTTAATTTTAGTTTGTCCAGACAGTTGTGAACAGGACAACGTCTGTCGGGTCCGCTATAAATAAATTGTGGAACATTCCAGAACACTCTCGGATGTTGTCCTGAGCGAAGCCGGGTAACCCAGCTAGTATATACATAAATATGTAAGTCTAAACGTAACTTATATATCGACAGTCTTGAAGAACAATTTCGAATCTGTTAAAAATTGAAAATCATTGTGCTCACTTATTTATTGGCTTATTTTGTTGATTTAAAAGTCTGTATTTTCATAATTTGGAATGAAATGCAAAATATCAAAACAAAACCATATTTTTTGATCTCAAAAACTGTAAAAATGCAGAAACAAAACTTTAAACAGCTCTATAGCACAAAATCCCATCTCCGTCATTTCTTCGGGACCGTCGATATGGTGACCCGACAATTGATCTCCAAAATGATATTTACCATAAAATTATGATTTTTTGTGCATTATTTACCAATTTCAAATGTAAAAGATATTCAGTTCGACTTCAAAAATACCCTAATATAAGTTGGTATGAATATCAAAGGAATTTATACACAATGTCGATTTTTTGTACTTATGCACTGGTACATACAGTAAATAGAGAAACAGATTTTTCCTTGATGCATTTGAATGAAAACATGTTTTAATATTTTGTTATTCGGCAGTACGTACGCTCTGTACATCCCTACGGGGTCACTTAGTTATATTTTGTGTAATTCAGTATAACGTATTTTCCCTAAAGCGACTGCATTTTGTATATAAGTACGCCATAGGACCAATTGTCGGCGGATCAACTGTCATGGAACCGTCAATATATATGTAATTTATACTCACAATAAATAAATAAATTGTTATTCATTTTTGGATTATTATGCCGTGTTACTCAACAATAATAATAATAATAATAACTTTTGGCCGTGAAAAATAATGAATCGGTAAAACTTTTTATAATCCAACCACTAGAGAATCCTCAAAATTTAAAAATTACAGGAAAGAAAGGCATCCACCAGGTACAGTAAGTGCCAAACTTTAATGCCGACCTGACATTGATACAGAAATCGCCGCAATAGGCGAGTTTATGGTCTGAAAAGGCATGCCTCCCCGCCCACGCCTTCTTCTATCGAACCTATGTTTTACATATCTTTCACTTTCGGTCATTGCAAATTCAGAAAAGTGACTGTACCTGCGCGAGAATGGATCGTAACAAGTTCTGGTTGGCATGATATGTACCGTACTAAAAGTTTTTTACCTCGGTATTTTACTAGAATATGTTTTATGTGTTGTTGAGTGTCATCATCTTAGGACTACACGTTGCAGCGCCCCAAAAAAAGATGCATAAGATGCAAAATTTCATCCATAACATTGTAGTTAATTGCAGAAAGATTACTAAAACTAATGACTTTGTTACATAATGTAACAACGATCCTAATTGGACAATTTTCTCTTTGTTGACTTACCTTATTATGTATATATGTACATAAATAATGGATCAGTATTATTATTCATACCAAATAAGGCAATAAATAACAGGTAAGATTAATCTAATAATAAAAACTTATTTTCTTATAATATATGTTCTCTAATTACAGTACTGTGCAAATTATTGGAATAATTGTCAATTATTATAGTAAAACCTTTGATTCTCTCTGATTCTGCTCC
Source organism: Glyphotaelius pellucidus (assembly GCA_936435175.1). Classification (NCBI taxonomy): domain Eukaryota; kingdom Metazoa; phylum Arthropoda; class Insecta; order Trichoptera; family Limnephilidae; genus Glyphotaelius; species Glyphotaelius pellucidus. Next base: position 10,674,770 of record OW386538.1, on the reverse strand, counting down.
CTGCCACATATCGAATGTGGCAGGGAGCAGAGTCCTGTTGGATAATTGCTCCTCCTTGGGGTTGGCACTTTTCAAGTTCTTTGTTCAAACACTGTTTCAACATCGATTTTTATTTTTGGCTGTTCATCATGCCTTCGTTTGGCACCAAAGATCCAACCCCCATGTATGAAAAACACCACTAAAACATTTATTTATTGAAACATTTCATTGTTTTTCAGTTTGGTCAATATGAGACAAGTCGAAGGAAATTATGAAATATTTCCAGGATAAGGAGACAACTGTTTTAGATTGGCCTGGGAATACACCAGATAAGAACCCTATTGAGAATTTATGGGCCATTTGCAGAGCTAGACTATGCAAAATCGACTGCATTACAAGAAAAAAGATGGCAGAAACGCTCTTTCAGGTTTGATTTCGGGATGAGAGGATCTCTGAAAACTGTCAAAAACTAGCAGTCTATACCAAAACAAAATATCTCTCCTTATTGAAGCCATAAGGGGAGATATTTCCTAATAGTTGTTGTATAATTATGTAAAAATATTATTTTACAAGCAATAAATGGTTTTACCATAATAATTGTCAATTATTCCATTAATTTGCACAATACTGTATTTGCTTTACCAAATGAATGTCTCCAAACTAGAGATGCCACGAATATTTGGTTACTATTCGGTATTCGGCTACTTTTTTTACTATTCGGCCGAATATTGCGAACTATTTGGCCGAATACCGAATCATGAAAAAAAAATGCATAATAAATAACGCATTACACAGAATTTTTTTTATTTTAACAAAAAAGCAGTAATTTAATACTTGAAATCTTGAAAAATATGACAAATGAAAACAATTTTTTCAGCATTTGTTGAAAGCAAACAATTGCGGTTTACCTCATAAATTATACCTGCTTCCGAAAATAGTTGCTCACTATATACACTACTACCGGGAGACGATAAATAAATTCTGCTAGGCTTGGATACCGTTTTGGCCAAAGTTGAAATATAAGGAGATGGGCTATCGGCAGTTTTTACTGGGTGGGACTGTGCTTCCTGGTGTCGCCGATATTTTTAACCAATACTACTGCACACCTTAAAAAAATCAACCAAATGAACGAATTCTTTTATTATAAAACTATATTGTTAATCAATACTACTGCACACCTTAAAAAAATCAACTAAATTCCGTATTCAAACTAGCACCATTGGATCGTAATCCGCCGGCAGTCGGGCATCATAGCATATCTCCTTATATTTCAATATCTTTAGTTTTGGCGTTTGCAGACCACCACTTGTTGTAAAGGTCTGCTGTCCGATCTAGGCGAACAGTTTTAATGTAAAAATCAATTTCATTTGCGAAATGTAATTGATTTTTATATGAAAACTGTTTGCGAAATGTACTAAGTGTCACTGAATATTCGGAGCTTCTGTCAAGAGCATAGCTGAATATTCGTTATTCGGCAAAATCAATATTCATGGCATCTCTACTCCAAACACTAATTTATTTGATAGAAGGTTCTTGTAAAGGAGAAATGCATGTGGAACCCCGGCATTAAAATTTTATTAAATTGGGTACAGATAATTATAATTCTTTTTTCATCACAGCCGTAACAAGGGAAATACAAATGCTTTATAAAAAAAAAACTAAATGAAGTCAGTGTTTCGGAATGGTACTTACAAATTTACTGAATTTGCAAAAAATACTTTATTATTAAAAAATGAGTAACATTTACACTAAAATAATTTAAGTGGATAAATTAAAGCAAAATTAAAAATAATACGTAAAAAGAGATTTTTAACCCCAAAGGTCTTCTGAGCGTCCAAATTTGTAGACCAGCGATCCCGCAAAGATAAAGGCGTTCTGCAGGAACAGGCCAACTCCTGGCCAGTGGTGGATTTTCTCATCTTCTGTAAATTGAAATAATAGATTTAAATAGGAATTTTATTTATTAAAAAAAAATATTGTTTCCATATTTTACATGATGTTTACTGTTCCTATAAAGCCATTTTTTAAAGGTCTGTCATACTTCAAATGTATAAGGGTCGTTCTTCTTTTTAACCTATGTAAAGTTGTCTCCACCAGTTAGTGGAGAAAAATTCAACAGAATTACCAATATTATTTGTAATCTAACCAACTTATATAATTTTTTATTTATTCATCAACATCATACATGTATACCATTTTAAAATCAACATGTTATTGCATAAAATGTTGTCACTATGTACCTGCTGAAAAACTACATAAGTAGTTTAGCAGGTTTTGAATGTTAATAAATACAAAAATAAAAAAAATAAATAAAATTTTTTTATAATTACTAAAGACGTAACGGCTGTGTGCGTTTAAAACAAATATGTGTTTATATTTTTGTAGTAAAAATTACGTGACAGAGGTGTAACTCTTCGTGATAGAAGTGCTTTCAAACAAATCACAGCTGTCTTCTGCCACCTCGACTTGCGTGTATTTTATAATGTTACAAAAAAATGATATGACGACATAAAATATAAAACTATTTTTAAACTCCAAAAGGTATAACCCATCAAGTAACAGCGATTATTATTTTTAACTGGTGGACTGCCGATTGCGCGCCCGGGACGCGCCATAAAAAATAAAAACTTTTTGATATGCGATTTTAAACCTTATGTATAAAGAAAATGTATGAAGGACAAGGTCAGAATCGCTTGGGGCATTCTTGTTCTTGACGTAACAGATATAAGGAACAGACCTAGCCTCTCAAATAATCATCTTTGCACATATCTATGACTTTCGAAATGACATTTCTCCCGCGATTTGAACTGTCAAACTGTTAGCGCCAGCGGGCCATCAAGATTGATAAACCTATCAATTTGTCAAATAAACGCAAGTAATATTGTTTGTAAGCATAGTTTATTGTTTAGGGAACGTGTTTCGGTAAATATTATATACGAAAGCATAAAATAAATCTGCAAAATATTACGTCAAAAGTCAAAACATCGCGAAATTTACGAGTTTCCTCCCGTGGCACGTCACAAGTTAATGATGTTTAATAAAATATTTTAAAAAATCTCAAAAACTTGTCTCCTACAACTTTTATGTCCTACGACACTTCTGTCACATAAGTTTTCATTTGAAATAGGTATACACGCTGCTCGTGTTTGTCACCCCCAATAGGCATTTTAAGCCTCCTTCCCTCCTTGCTACAATTTCCCCTCTGAGATCCAGAGAGATTCATTTATAGTAAAAACAAAATGCGAGGGAGTGGTGGAAAAGTGACAGAGAGGTAAAAGTTATGTAGGTTAAAAAGAAGAACAATCCATAAATTCATTTGAAAGTTGCCTTAAATATGTTAACCCACCCCATACCGCGCTAAAAACACCCTCAACAAACCTTCTTGTAATGCGGCGATACTGTATGGGATCTGGATAATTTATTTCGCTTTTTTATAAAAATATTGTTGTGAATATTTTTTATTGGCTTACAATAATTTATTGTAAGAAAAAACTATTGATTTTGTGCCTAAAAACTGAAATATTAAAAATAATCATTCATAATAAAATATTATTCACAATGCCCAATTTCAGGCACGACTGTGACTGCCGGCCGCTTTGCGTCAAGTTAGCCCTTACCCTTAGAGTAAGACTATTGTTTCCAGGCGCCACATGTTAGTGGAATGCGCTAGTGGCAAGAGCTGACAACAACCTACTCTAAGGTCGCAGGCGAGAAACACTATTGTTATTGTGAGGGCGCAAGCACCAAAAATTGACATCTCTGTTTTAGAAATACCAAATTGATGCATTGGAAAGAGAAAAGACTACACACATCTCAACTTAGGCATAAAAAAGGAGACTTCAAAGATAATTAAGAAATATTAACGTTTTATGTTACAACTCTCTCTGACTAATGACTAAAAAGAGATCAGAGTAGAGTCACATTGAAAGCAGTTTAACGAATTTGAAATGACATAATATATTGTTTTTTCTGTCTATCCTGAAGAAATTTGTTATTTGCCTTTGCATCTGGCATTGAAATGGGTTCATTTTTATTATTTTATACAGAATAGTTGCAATTTTTTAAATATTTTTAATGGTTGCACAAATATTTGTTTTAGGAATACCTAAAATATGGATTTAATATTAAATGTATTTACGGAGATACGGAAGGTTGAAAGAACAAAGTAGACCACCGTTACATTACGGACATGGCCGGGTTAAAGAGTGTAGGAATATAACGAACATAATATTTAGAATACTGAGATTAATCTCTTAGCTTGATCAAAATGGGAAAACTCTACACACAAGCTAGGCCCTGAGCCAAACTGCGTCTGGCGATGTATTACATTGTAATTAGAGCAGACTGCTCTAATTGCGCTTGAGGCCAGCCCTGTTTACACACAAGTAAGATGGTGACTTTTTATTCTAATTATATACGTGGTACAAAGTCAAATGAAGCGATTGACAACAGAAATATGGACTGTTGCCGGGTGGGTGTCTGCTAATGCTAATTTTGCTAACGAAATAAAAAAATGTCTACTTCACATTAGCCTGCAAAACTTTTATAACCAAAATGTGGTACTTACATGTACCAAAATAAAATGATTGAGGAACATCTGTGTCAAAAGAGATAAGTAAAAGAAAAGAAGAGTTTTTTTGGTTAATCATGTAAGTCACACCGTTAAAGGAAAATCTTAAAGGAAAAATTAGGTAAGTGTTATTGTTTTATGACTTATTCCCTTCTTCCTGTTGCACACCGACGTAAACTTTTTGCAAACTAACATATCTTTTAATCTTTTCAAATCTTAACTTTTCGATGTAAGTATACCACCTTGCAGCAGCTATTTGACTAAAACTGTCATAGTTTGGAGTGATTCTAATATTATATAATGTTACGATTGTCCAGTCACAAAGAAAAGGCATTATTTTTGTCTTACTTCACTTACTGGTTAATATGCAATATTTCTTATTCAAACAGTAGTTAGATTTAGCTTTATTATCACGAAAAGTGAGTATTTACGTCGGGGGAGACGAAAAATATGCATGTTACATTTAAATTTTGTTAAAATTATTTCACCCGCGTGGGATATGCCAATTTTATTTTCATCATTTTTTGGTTTACATTTCATAGACAATCAATCATTAATCAGTGCTGCCAATCATAGAAAAATTATTATTGCCATATAAAACAATACTTTATTCGGGTTATGAAGTGGATGCATTATTGACAAGTTTGAACCCGTATTCTTAAAAGAACATGGAAACAAAGGTATTAGAATAATTACACATACCCGCTAGACAAACCCTGCTTTGCCAAACAAACCATTCAAAACCTGGGATGTATATCTAAATTTTGATGACATCCAGCTTTCGCAGCTTGAATCTCAACCCAGAAATAATTCGAAGTAGGTACTTTCCTGTTTTTATTTTGACGAGAATTTATTTTATAAGGTTGGTACTTCCGACAAATGTCATATTTGATTGTCTATTTGTTAAAAAAGGAATATTCCGTATTATCCGCGTATCGAACTTCAACAACACGAACGTTCCGTATTATCCGTGAGGTGGGCTTATACAAATTTACCGAAAAGGCAATTGAATAAATACGAGAAGGGGATTGATTAATTAATTAAATAATACGACTGTAATTGCATGGACTTACGAATGTTAACATAATTAGCGAATAGGATCCAACATGCGGCAATCAGGGAAGCGAAACCCATTACAAATCCTAGGAACAGCCAAAGTCGAGCCCCACGCGGTCCAAAACATCCTCCAGAGTATGTGTCTCCTCTAACCTATATAATGAAATATACAAATAAATAATTAAAACTAAATCAACAAATTAAAATGAAAATACAATGTCATCATTTTATTCACACTGAAAACCAAGGTTGGCTGGGAGAAATATTCATCAGGCATTAAGTTCTTCTTTATACGATTAAAACGGAAGTAAAATTTAAACTAGTAAAAGTGCTAAGTGAGTATAAAATGCAAACAACTAGAATAGAAAGGATTGATGATCCAATGCAGAAAGCAATATTATGAAGTATTTACTGCATTAGGAGAGGAACGATTGATGTAAAATACGGATACCTGATTAATAAGTGGCTAGTCGACATTCTGTGATTCAATGAAGATGACAATGTTTTTACCTGAGCATTTGATACTGTGTTCACCATCAATAACGAGAAGGTAGCGAAAATACCGCAGACATGAGCTGCAGCAGGGAGCTGTCCAGGGTAAACGGAAGCGGCATCGATAATAATCCACCATCCTATGAAAAACTGGAGAGAAATAACAGTCAGTGGATGATTCATCAAAGAATATTGGTCATCATTTGTTTGTTCTTTTGAGAGCTTACCAGGGACCCAGCTCCTATAGATGCTAAGGCATTTCGTTTATTGTCTGCCTGGAACCAGATGCATGGCGGAATATTAACATTTTCGAAACAACTCATACTGAAAGGGCGAGGAACGAAACCCAAAACAAAACGCTAATATTTCCGATGACCAATGACAAAGTTTATCGAATCTGTCAAAATTTCTAGTCTAATCATTGCCATGACGAAAAAAAAATACACTGCCAGTGCTTAGCAGACGGATGAAAATGTTGACGGGGCACATATGAACAATGTATTGAAAAATAATATTCATTCTTGCCGGCAACCGCAACTTCCTCCGCGTCTGAACGATTATATTTAAAGTCTTCGGCGACTATTCCGAATTCAAATTTCGCACACATACTACCATTTTTCTTCCAAGCACTACCTATAAATGATATTTTAGTGTTTTGAAGAAAAATGACTAAAAAGTTGTTTTTCGTTGTGTACTTTAGGACTTGTTTTTTTTCTCCACATACTGTGGGTGATTAAAACCTTTATTCAGTATTACGGTTAGTAAAAAAATAACGAATGAATGCAAGGGTGATGTAAGCGATAAAGTTAAATATTACGATTTACTTTGTGTTACATTCTTTTGTAATATCTTACTGCAATTCTTACTGTAATATCACACTTCTGCCCGTTTAAATGTTTCTATAAACAGACTCGCGCATAGATTCTTTATTAAATGAAAACCAGTTTTGTCTTTGGAATGCAAAAAAAAATATTGTTTGGCGGCTCCATCTCATAAGGCTGGTTGAGTAGAGCTGAAATGTCCTAAAACGGGAATCATTCTAGTTGAACAGTCAAAACATTTCATAAATAATGTATAATATTTTACTAAATAAATTTAAAACAAATGTCTGAAGAGCCGAAGAGCCGAAGAGCCGTAGACGCCTATGCAAAGAGCCGCAAATTCCGACCCCTGGTCTAGGTCTTAGCGCCGGATGCAACTGCCCACTGGCCGGACCGGGAGAGGTCGGTTGAGGGAGGCCCTTTAATCTCTTCAGCCGTACTCCCTCGACCCATCACTCTGCACCGCAGTTGGAAGGATGGATTTATTCGTCCGCCAATCCTGGACTCCTACCTACCCCTCGTACCTTTTTTCCTTCCCAGAACTTCCTATCCACACAGCATCTCTAAAGATGACATAGGCCCTGAGGGAAATTTTACGTAAAGTATGTTTACGGCGCGGGGAGAATGGTCGCATTTCATTCCGAAATGTTGTGTTTTTTGTTGCTCTGCAGGATTATTTTTATATCACGGGTCCTTCGGTGCAATCTCTTTGAAAATGTATCAAAACACGTGGTTTAGTTATGGCTTTATAATTTGATTACGAAATTTGGTTTTGCATAGTTGCAACAGTGGTAAAAATGACAAAGTTTTCAAGTGAATTCGAGTGAACACAAAGGATTTTACAAAGGTCTGGCATCAATACTCAAGATAAGACCCAGTTCACATTTGTTTATAAATATTAGTTGATGGCGTAGATTGTTTATGTTACAATAATATTCCAGAGCAATCTCACAACATAAACAATACCACTTAGGATGGGTTGTTTCAAAAAAATTGACGAATTTGTCAAATATTTGACGTTGATTTTCACGTTCTGTGTAAGTTCTATTCAAGTTCTGTGATGATTTCAGTTTTGTGAAGCAGCTGGCCTATGGTGATAAAAAAACAGAACTCTAAAAGAACTTAAACAGAACCTGAAAATCAACTTCAAATATTTGATGAACTCATCAAATTTTTTGAAACAACCCGTCCTTAGTAGAGCACGTCTTTGAAATGTTTTTCTTAATTGTTTGTTTTGTTTTGTTTTGGGATTGGTTTATTTATGACTTTGCTCAAAATGCCATTTTGGTTTTTAAATATTTATAAATTGTTTATGTTTATTTATCGCTTGTCGAGGTCCAATCTCAAGTGTGTCTTTAGTTATTATATTTCAGAGGGTGTCCTTTGTATTGTATTCGGAATGCACACTGTATATGTACACAGAATTTGTGTACATACAAGGTATTTAATTTTTTTAAAATTTATTTTTGTGGTTGGGTTTTTATTTTATTTTATTTAGATATAACACGGATCTTCAGATGCAGGAGCAAAGAGAAATACATATGGCGGTTGGTCCCAGTAATAAATCTGCACTGAAATAAATCCCAACTTACAGCATCCGACTACATCATTTAATATTTTATTTAGAGATACAGTCAGTGAAAATCTCTCTGTCTGACAATTTTAACAAATACATATTATCTAAAAGAGATGAATATGTCTTGACGAACTAACCTACATGCATATGATAAATAAAGGGAAAAATATGAGATAAAATCGTTTCAAAACCTATTTGATGATCTGATTCGAATATTCAAGATTAAGAAAGAAGAGGTTAGAAGAAATAAGTAGTGACAGGAAAAAACAAGAAGAGCAAGCAACACGCAAGGGAAAGTATGAAGAACCAAGAAAAATCGCGGGGAAACGCATCGGCCGCCTAGACCTATACAAACCTCAGCTCAAACACCCAAGCACCCCTGCTAAATCGACCTATGTCAGAGTTTTTGATTGTCCAATAAATGGTTCCCGGGGCGGCGGCACCCACGACCACATCCCGAATTGTAACCTAAGCCTACAATTCTTACAAACACGCCTCCAAACACACATATTATAAGTTCATAGATCTGTACTACTAAAATGCAAGCACAGAGAAATTTTGAATAACCAAAGAAACCAATCGTTTTAAAGCATATTTTTTTTTATTTCCTTCCTTACATACTTAACCAACTAATAATTACATTTCCCTCACTCATATTGCTTTGTAGCCACACCGTAAAGCTTTTGACTTAAAAAATACACATCATAGATTTATGTAGAGGTCAAACATAAATATTTTCAAAATAATGTCTTAGAGGAATTACTTTACAACCTATCTTAAAGTGAGAACCTTGAAGGAAGTATTTACTCTAAAGTGGTAACAATGATAACATACTCCAGTAGTTGGCTAACTGATGGATTTTCATTCGTAGCATAGGGGTGGTCCCCCTGAACTCTTCCCGCACACGCATCTCCTCCCTCCCTTCCCGTCCAGGAGACAAAGATGGCCAGCGGGACACTTGCCATTGTCGTATTGACAAATATTAGATACAGGCCGGCATTGTTCAGGAACTGCCGCTATTCCGTACAGCTTGTTTCCACTTCCGCTTCCGAGGGGAACGTCCAAAGGCATCTGGCGTTGATTTGTCCTTTTATCCAGGCTCTCGATTTTTTGTCTGAAAAATATTATTTACGATATACAAGAAATATATTATTGTTTACCTTACGCAATGGATTACCAATTTTACTGGATCAAGATATCGTGACTTAAGGCGACCCTTCCCGGCCCAAAAAGAAGAAGATGGAGAGATATGTAATTACGAATGTTGGACAGAGCCCGCCAATATTTTCAATGACAAAATTGATGCGAAAATTGGGAAAATGCTTAATAAAACATGACTCGTTTAAAATAGAGCAAAAATCTCGTGGAAGGTATCTTAAGTATCATTTAAAGAAACATTGTGAATTGTTTCACAAATATAACTTGTAAAATAATAGAAATAGACTTGTTTTAAATAATTGTCGGAGCATACTTTGCGATTTTTTTCTATCGAGGGAATTTCATATAATTTGCGTTTTGGCGTGGAACGTATCTATATATTATATTAAAAAATAACATATATTTTTTAAGAGCTTAAAAACTTCAAATGTTTAATGGAGATATGCAAGAAATCGTTAAAAATTCGGATAGCTGGGGCTTAAGTGCTGCCTAAAATTTCACCTTGATCAGGTTAATAACATAGAATACGTCATTTCCTCTGATTTCCGTTCTCATTTGCTTCTGCCTCACAACAATCTTTAGGGTGGTAGACAATCTCTTTATCGCTACGATGAAAGACCACGTCGAAAAATTTGTTTGTAATATAACTCCAAATCTGAACAGAAATTCTCCACGTCGATCTTTCAGTCTCGTTGCTCCCGAGTAGTTGGGGCTCTACCGCAAGCACACAAATCAAAAAGCTTTTCCCAATATCATGGAAGGTTTGATTGGTATCTGCCTACTCACATGCGATGTTCACGCAATTTTTTTTATACGTTTTTACTTTTGAAACAAATACATTTCTTATGCTATCTCGCATTAAACAGTACTTACGTCGTCCAATCGGTCCAATAGTAACGCTCGTCTGTAATCGTCAAGCCAAATGGATAAGAGCAGTTGACGGCCACCGTGTGCTTGTCCCTAGAATCAATCTGGACACATTCGATGCTTTTGGTGCCTGCGTCAGCGTAGCACAGTTCATCTGTGTTGAAGTCAATCGCAAGAGAGTTGGGCAAATGCACTGAGTCTCCACTTAGGAATATTCCTCTGCCGGTTCCGTCCATGTTGGCCCATTCTATCTTAGGACTATCTCGATTCCAATCAGACCAGAATATTTTGCTAAAATAAAATAATTTAAGATAAGCGACAAATACGTAATATTTCGATTTTGCATTAGGTACATAATAATTTTATTGAGGGGACCACACTATAGAAGTCCTCGCTATATGTTTAAAATTGCATAAATCTAATTACCCTTTGTACGGATGAACTGCTATTCCCCTTGGATCAACCAAACTTGTGTTGAACAGAACTTTCCTTATTTTGGTTTCCAGATTAGCAACTTCAACAGTATCGCGCCTTGAGTCGGTCCAGAATATATTCCTCGATACCCAATCAACGCTCAAACCTTCAGGGGATATGATATCTAAAAAAACAAAACATTTAAACACACTCAAATTTAGGTTCTGCAAAAAAAATATATTAATTTCAACATTGGCTATCTCTTACCATTAGTCAAAAAGCTGGTTAACGATGTTCCATCATATTTAGAGGATTTGATCATTCGTCCAGTAATATCACTCCAATAGACCTTACCCTCTGCACAGTCAATATCCAAGCCGATAGCCATTTGTAGGTATGAAATATGAATGGGTCTTCCTTGATCTTGACTTGTAGGTTCAAATGGAACTCGCAATGTTGCCATTCCCTGGTTCAGTAGCAAAAAGTTTCCTTCATGTTTGGGCGCTTGTTCACACGACTGCCCATTGCCGATGTAACCTCGATTGCAAACGCAAACATATTCGTTATTGCGCTCTATGCAACTTGCTTGCGACGAACAGAACTTTGTGTTGTATTGACACGTCAATTCAGAGGTACACTCGTAGCCATCTCCGTAAAATCCGGTGTTGCAAGAACATTTGTAAGTATCTGATCTAGGATCCTTGTGGCAATTAGAATTTAATCCACAGTCATTGTTCACGTTGCATCCAGTTGAGAGAAGCTCACAGGTCTCTACTCCATTGCCTTGGTATCCAGAATCACATTCGCAGTAGTTGACTTGGTAATCTGAATCCCACTTGCACGAAGCGTGCTCTGCGCAGGTAGCGCCGCTGCAGGAGCCACCTTCGGTAACGCAAGCGTCTTGAGCATCTTTGGAATACCCTTGAATGCATACACACCGTAGGGAGTCGTCTACTTCGGAGCACTCAGCGTTCTGTTCGCAGTCTGCGGAAGACCTGCAATCGGCAAGGGAGTGACACACATTACCGTCTCCTCTGTAACCAGCATTGCAAACGCAGATGGATTTAGATGTTCCTGGATCGTAGGCGCATGTTGCGTGTGTGTCGCATATGTCTATTTCTTCGCAAGATATTTCTTCTTCTGTGCATTCAACGCCATCACCTTCATATCCGGCTGTGCACTGACATTGATAGTCATTAGTATGGGGAGCATACACACATTGTGCATAAGGATGGCATCTGTTGACCACGTTGCAAGATACTGTAATGAAAATAAAGGAGTAGGTTTGTTAATATAATATGTAAGAGATTTTAACGACATTAAATAATAGATCATATTATAAATACATGAGCCTGATGGTCCTTTAGTATCATGCGACATGCGGGAATCAGGTATACATTTATTTAAGCGTCTATTTAATTTGTAGCTCCATGGACATGCACACGACCCTTGGAAACATTGTGGAATAGGATAGGCTACTGAAAATCAATAATAGAGTAATAATATAATTGTAGGTAAATTGCAAGTACAAAAGGTGACAAAGGTTAGATATAGGCGCACAAACGAAAATGACACTTACTTTCACTATTAACATCTTCCTCGTAGACTGGTTCTGGTGAGCTGATTGTTGTTGTATCGAACAGATCTTCCTCGTCGTATTCTGTCGTATTTTCCAAAAACTGTTCTTCACTTTTTTCAACATTACAGGAGTATCCATCGCCTGAGTATCCATCCAGGCACTGGCAGATGAAAGAACCGATGTATTCAGATTTAATACAAGTAGCAAATGGTGAGCAGTTATGTAAGACATCGCACCCTGCCTCTGCCAAAGGCCAGCATCGATTTCCATCACCTGTAAACGCTTCGTTACAACGGCAGTATGGAGCTCCCCGAGATTCAAAGCACTCCGCATTTGGATCACATCGATGCTTTTCGCAAACAGACACCTTTTCACAAGTGATGCCATCGCCGCGGAAACCATCGTTACATTGGCAACTAAAGCTGCCTTCTTGGTTAATACAGTATGCGTTAACGTCACACGAATGGGTTCCAGTGGAACATTCATTTATATCTACACAGATAGGACTTGAATCCTGCAGATAGATGTACTGATATCCTAGGTTGCAAATACATTTAAAACTATCATTATCAACGACACAGGAGCTTTGCTCTCCACACGTTTCTCTACCCCTGATACAAGGGTCTTCTTGACCAAGAGGCGTTATTTTATTGCTCATGCCGTATCTCATGATGTGTTCTCTACTTTCGTAACCAAGGAAGTTCTTAGCAACCTTAAGTGTATATGTGTCAACCACAGAATCTTCAACAGATGCATACAAACAGACATTATACGTTATAGATTGATCGATGGTGAATGGATAATCGATCGAAAGTGCTCTATTATGGAAAGATCGTGTAGCTTGAGAAAGTATGGTTCCTGGTCTTGGAGAAGAGTATTGCTCTTCATATTCTGCGATTTCTAGTCTTGTTTCTTGTTCAATTGTCGGTATGGAACCTTTGATTTCAGCCTCCATACGTAGCTGATCAAATAAATCTAAACCCAAAAAATGTTGCCTAACAGTTACTTTGTTGCTAGTACCGCGGAATAATATTTCGGCGGTGTGGTTAAAAACGCCACCTGTGAGCTGGTAACCATTTTTGGCATCTCCCAAAGGTTTAGCAAAAAGCCACCCGATCACTCCTCCGATGATATTCAATGTCTGCATGTCGTAGCCAAATCTATCGGGAACTTTAGACAAAGCCGTGTAGGACCTGCCATCAGACATTACAACGTATGCTTGCAAATCCATGCTTTCGAGTACTACTCCATTTAGTTCTCCAGAAACTTTCCCGTTTACTCTAAGTGGTACATCATTTTTTAAACATGTTCTTCCGTTCCCGTAAAACCCGGAAAGGCAAACGCAGCAATAACCTTTTTCAGAATCAACGCACTGGGCCTTTATATGGCATTGATGAGATCCTCCGGTCGAGCATGTTTGGGGATAATTTTTGACTTCTTCAACACTTCTATCTTTTTTTGGCTCTTCGACATTTCCATCAATATCACCAACGCGGAAAGCGAATAACCCTTCAGTGCCAGTATTCGACATGCTGAAAAATAACATAAAATAATCAGTTTTGAAAAACAACATTTGCAAATGAAGTGGTCATAAAGTACAAAAATATAATTACTAATAGATTTTCCTGATATGGTCAGTGCCGGAGTTTTTCAAGAGAAAATGTCTTCCATCTTCACCGACGAACCCAACCTGCGCTCTAGCGTCAGGTAGACCAGCTTGCTGGGCCACTCCTTGGATCCATTGGATGCCATCCTCAGGGTATAAAAACTCAATAAAACTGTCATTTCCGTTGCTGATGATGACCACTTGGTATGTGTTGAATTTATCAGATCCCCTTGGGTGATAGCCCACATCTGTCCAAGTCGCGATGAAAACGCTCGAGGGTCGAAATTCGTGATGGTTGCTGAAGTAGCTTTGAATGTCTTCAGAGGCCTTGGCGATAATGTAGGCATCTTGAGTCTCTCTGTAAAAGACGTTTCCAATATTCCGAGTATCAACGTTACTATAGAATGGCGCTATCACTGGATACTCCAGAGGGAACTCAGTATTTAGGAAATCGGGAATATCTGTTCTAAATGATAAAAGTCCATTCACGTTTACCTGAAATGAAAAAAAAAACTCACTTTTATTGTGCGTTCTAATACCAAAGAATTAATTGCTGTTTTTATTTATTTTTTTGTATTTAATTAAAATTAAATTTGATAGTTTTATTATTAAGTTCTGCAAATATTTTATTATGTATTTTTTTGTTACAGCTGTTTCGGTTTACAAGACCATTTTCAAACTGTGGCTAAAACCACTGCTAAGCGACTTATTTATAAAATTTTAAATTTCAATTTTCGAAGGTGTCTATATTGATCTACATTACTGGTTAAACCAATTTGCTGATACACTAATTGGGAGTGTATTATGTATGGTTCGGAATTTCGGAATCTGTTCCCCAACTAAGTGTTAAGGTTTTCTTAATTGTTTTATAATGACGTTATTGATATGACTTATTCAAGTGCATTATATTTTTTAGGTTTCGTAAATATACTAAGTAGTGGGGAATAAATAATTTTCCTTACTTTATTAATTAGCGTTACATTGGGGTCATTTTTTCGTTAATTGATTTCTAATTATTCAAGCAAATTTAAGTCTTAGATTAAATTTGCTTGAACAATTAGAAATCTAGTCTTAGATTTAATTTGTTCCTATTTTTTTATTACACACCGTTCAATCATTTTTCCCTGATTTTATAATGTAATGATATTATATCTACAAATGATTGCAACGACTTTACTTGTATTTGTGAATGTGTAAGTATCAAATACAGGATCTGATAGTATTAATACCCTAGCATCTGTACGTTTGAAATTTAAGAACCGGACATCGAGAACATCTCCGACGCCAAGCCTTATGCAAAGCCATCTTCGTACGTGAAGTTACAAAGCTACTGTCGTGCAGTTTAGCAGCAAACACCCGCTAAATGATTATAAATTATATAGAATTATGAATTTCCTAGAAGAGTTATTTCTGTTCAATTATTCGAGATTTCAAAAGAACTTCCAATTCGACGAACTCTGAACTTTACTGATAGCCTCACATTGTTATCAATGTCTTACTGCAGAGTGTTCCAACGACATATTATGTGACAAACATAAGATATTCATTAAATTCATTTGTAGCACATTTGGAGTAAACCTACTTAGATTGTGGCTCCATGGCAGCACAAAATCTTTCTGTTTTTCGGCCATCTAATTTCCGTGAAGCCGTACGAATAACGATCGTTGGGTTATCACTTGATTTGGTACATTATCAATGATGATGCTGTATCATATATCATTACTATAATTGAATTCACTGTGTACGTGACAATGTATTTATTTTTGGAGTTTATCAACCACCACGTACAAGCATATTATTATCTTTATTAAAACAAGGAAATAGAATTGAAATAAATACATCACAAACGTAAAAATATTTTACCTTACGCAATCATGACTATAAAAAATAATGAAGCATTGTTAACAATATCAGAACTCAGAAGGGAATAATTATATGAAAATTAATTATAATGAAATCGTTCTTTAATATTGTAATAGGTACAAAAATAATAATTATGTTCGCGGTTGACCAATAATATTAACATAATTTTACACGAGAGATTTGTAAAAAAATTGAATAAAACAGGTAATTTATCTACCCTTTTCAGATGGTACCTATTTGTTGTACTTGGCACTATTTGATCTTACCTATACAATAAATTATTGTTGTTACGCGTTTCACTCTCATTTTTGAAAAAGGAATATCTTGACAAGAGCACTTCTAGTACAGATTCACAGAATTTGAATATTTCATTAAATTTCAAGTTCTGTGTGTTCTATTCCAGTTATGTTATTATCTAATTACCGTGAAACAACCGGCCCATGATAGAACGTTGGAAAATTGAACTTCAACAGAATTTTCACAAAACTTGAAATTTGATGAATTGTTAAAATTATTAACGTTTTTCAATAAGGAAATCTTTCTCAAGACACGTTTATAAAAAAGGCATGTCAAATATTTTAGAAAAAGGGACGATTTCTCGTATCTCATTTAGAAACAAATAGATAACATTTTTGAAAAAAAGGAACTTTATCTCAAGAGAACGTTTTCCTTGCTATTTACAAGAGGGTTGATCATAATTGTAGAATTATTTAAGAAATGTACTCACAAAGAGTGATGTGTACTGTTGTCCATAGAACACGATGGGCACGCTCAGCTGCACTTCCTCGGAGGACGCATCGTCATCCGGGGGCAGCTGGGTGTCCAGCCCCTGGCCGTGCGTGTAGAGGTCATCGCGCGAGAGGGCGCGGGCACGCTCGGGCACGAGCACGAGGAATACGGGCACGAGGAACAAAAGCGACTGGGCGCGCGACCACATGGCGACGGGTTCGGCACTACACTCGGGAGCGCGGGAGAGAGCGTCGGCCGGGGTAAGCTTTGTATCAGATGCGAGATCCGTCAGGGGTGTTCAAGTTTTAAATTCCCACATTCACAAAATTATCGAAAACCATTATTCACGATAAAAAAATTATCTTCTTAAAGAACATTGTTTGTGGGAAAAATACGATTTTTTTTAAAAGTAGCTTTACTAGATAAAATAACAATAGTTCGAAATCAATTTATGGTTTTTTTGTAAAAGAGAGTTGATACGATAGCTATCTCCTCTTAATTGACAGTGTACCTACTTTTACTATAGGGCTTAGCACGAGATTGAATTTGGATTTAATCAACATTAAAGTAATGTTTTTGCAACAGATCACATGGAAAATATTCAAATATCCACCGAGGCCATTCGACGCAGTTCATTTATTTATTTATTATTCCGAAGATAAGGGGTTATTGATAAGTGCAAGCGCTACAGTAATTTCCTCCTAATACCATGCGAGCGAAGCCGCGGGTTTGTTTGTTACGCTTTCACGCCTAAACGACTAAACCGAATTTAAAAATTCTTTCACCAATAGAACGCTACATTATCAGCGAGTAACATAGGCTGTATATAATGGTAAGCTCTGGCGTTATGAAATTTGTATAAATGAAAATGTGTGTTTTTCATATATTTTAGCAGCAGGGAGAAAAGGCAGGGCGAAGGTGGGGTTCGCGGAGAGGGAAAAGACGAGGGTGGGGGAAGGCGGGGAAGGTGGAAGGGAACGAGGACGCACGGGAAAGGACATGCGGGAGAATCAATTTATTTCTTCGAATGGCATTGCAACGCATGCCGGGTACTGAGATGCCTATGCGTTGCGAGTGAGTGAGTGAGTGAGTGAGTGAGTTTTTGCTACTTCAGCTTACAGATTTAGTTGTTTTAGATTATCAAGATTCATTTCAATCAGAGAAAACTATAAAGATTTTGTTTTTAATAAACATTTTAACCACGACCATTGTTTTTATACTTAAGGAGCTTGACTCATTAGGTTTACCTTATAATAGCATTTACCTTTTTATTTTAACTTACTTATTTATTAAAATCAGAGAAAGCTTATAGAGTTAAGTTAGCCTCTGGGCGTACTGTACAGGGCCCGCAGATACTTTAATAGTACCCAACTGCTAATCCTGTACAAATCGCAAGTGCGCCCCACGGTTCAATTTGGCAGCCGCTTCTGGTCTGGAGCTCCAAAATACCTTAAAAAAAACCCTCGACTCTGTGCAGAAACGGGCGGTCCGTTTGATAGACTCTTTAGAGCACAGGCTTCAGGTGGGAATGCTGTACTTGTTCTACCGGTATTACAATGAAATATGCTCCGAGGAACTAGCGTCGTTGATCCTTTCGGCACCGGTGCATATTCGAGAAAACGCCAAACACGCGCCCAACATTTGTACACGGTTGACATTAGTCACATGAGAATGGGTCGTTTCTACGACTCGTTCTTGAGTTCAACAGCTCGGCTGTGGAACGATTTGCGGGCATGGTGACGGGCATGGTGGTGGCAACGAGTGAACATGGGTCTCTTCAAGACCCATGTTCACTCCTTTCTCTCCTCAAAAACACCCTCCACACAGCATATTCAAAGATGACATAGGCCCTGAGGGAAATTATTTTCCTCAGGGCCTCCTGTGTGGGGTTAATGTAAAAAAAGAAAGCTATAACTTAATTTAATTTTGATTTTGGGATGAACCTAATTTAATTTTTTCATGAAGGAAAAAACCTATTGGTGTAAGCAAAGGTCTATTGAATTAAGACAATTAATGCATGGCTTTTGCTCAAAGTGTTTAATTATTAATTGTAATTACTTATTAAAAAAAAAGCTCGTTGCACCTGACATTATCGTTTCCATTCATTGCCTTATCAAATTTAAAAATACTATTTTAGTTGCTTCTATTTCTTATTTCTTATCCAAACCAAATAGAGTCCAACATTTTTGACGAAATGCCCTATTTATTGCAATGATCAATAATATTGTTTTGATTTTTATAAAAATGAGATCATTGTAAACGGTCACTACCAACTTATCGAATGGAGATAAGAAAAATGTATATACTTTGTAAAAGAGCAAAGTTTGCGTTTGATAATTTCTTGACACAATGTGAAAAGGAGAAGTTTATTCTAATAATAACAAGAATAGTATAAGGAATTGTAAGTTCACTTTTTTATTCCGCGATCTTGGTTTATTTGGTACTGGGCATTGGATTCAGTGTATTTGAGACAGACGGATTTTGCGTCCATTTTTTTTTTGCTCTTTCAAGCTTGCGTGACAGGAGTGGAACACAGCTTAATGTTCAGATCAGTTAGAAGAGGGTTTCCCAACCTTTATTTCGCCGAGCCTACCCGAATCAAAAAAAAAAAATTTCATGCCCCCCTTAATTAAGTTTCAACAAAAATAAGAAAAACATTTTTTTTTTATATTAACTAAATTATTTATTTGAATTTCAAATAGGTACAATACGGATACAATAAATTTATTTATTATGGATCTTCAATAGAACAGTAGGTACACTTTTAATCATTAAGTACTTTAACATTTCTTAGTTTTCTTTAGTTACACTTTTTTAATTGTTCTCTAGATTTTATGTCCGGGCTAAATCTTCCTCACAGGAAAAACTTAATCCTTCCACACACTTTTCCACAAATGCTAATCTAGTCAATTCACGCGATGTAATTGCATTGTATAAGTATACTAAATACAAAACTATACGAGAACAACACGTCAACCTACCAGAGACCATATAGGAAAATACTTCACCGACTCCAGATATTTTCATATCAGAGGGTTCGGCTCGATAGAACTCCTAACTGAACCGATAAATCCTACCGATCCCTCAAAATAAATATTTAAAAAAATATTTCGTAATCCTACATGCATTTAATATGACTGATTTTTGCATTTTTATATAAAGATTCTTTGACAAATCTAATAAGCCTAAATTTTTAATTAGAGAGCTAGGTATAATGCCAGTAGCCGAAATATCAAATGGTAATATTTTTATAGTCCGAGAATGCCAAATTCTTTTAATCTCATTTCCTAAATCTGTATATTTTCTAATTTTTTCAGAAACAGATTTTTGAATATTACAGGAATTTGGAATAGCGACATCAATTATATAAGTTATTTTTTTTAATTTTGTCATGTAAAACTATATCGGGTCTATTATGACGAATCGTTCTGTCTGTTAGTATAGTTTTATCATAATATATTTTATAAAATTCATTTTCTAAAAACGAATTTGGTTCATATTCATAATATGGTACTACATTACGGCATTCAATCAATTTATGTTTAGTTACCAAACTTTGATGAATTATTTTTAAAACCTGATTGTGTCTAAAAGTATATTCGTAAGGCGCTAATATAGAACATCCCGATATAATATGTTCTATATTTTCCGGAAAAGCCAAACATTTTCTACATAAATCATCAATTTGATTTCTATCTTTGATTATATATTTCCTATAATTTTTACTCTATCCTATTCTATTACTATTTTTTTATTTATTTAAATTATATTTTTATAATTAGATAATGTCTAACAACTTTCAAAGTAATTTTAGAACAAATAAATAAAAACTTTTAAAGTACTAATGCGATACTTGAGCTTGCATGCTTTGTACCGGTTGGTCGATTCTGGGTTCAGTCTTTGCTAGAGCTGTGGTTAAATCGCTATGGAGGGCAAGGCGATTTAGCTGTTTAGTTTTTATTGTGGCGGAAAGGTGGGGCGAGAGTGCGCATCACATGTCGTGTTGTGACTTGTCGAAACTTGTATAGTAGCGATTGAATAGCAATTCGGAACAGTTAATTTACCTACGCGTTAAATAGATTTTTTCGGAAATGCAAACGTACCTATTACGCCCCCCTGACATATCTCTACGCCCCCCTAGGGCGGGCGTGCCCCCCTGGTTGGGAAGTCCTGAGTTAGAACATAGATTCTCAACCTTTTTTTGCCCACCGCCCCCTTTGAGAATATTTTTTTTCTAGCGCCCCCCAACTTCTTTTACATACCATCTGTAATTACGAATCTGAATTATACTTACCACAACGGGGTGGGTCAATTTTTTTACATACTATCTGTTGCGAATCTGAAACAGCTATTTCCACGATTATATTTAAACGTAATATTACGTAATCGTAAGACAGGATATGACTCCTATCCTATTTATGAGAAGAATATGGTTTCAATGAGAACAATTAAAACTCATACTTAATTATATTTAATTTTAATTTATTTCATTTTTATTTAGTAAAATATTTACACATTTATGTACATTATTTCTAAAATTTTTTGACTGTCCAACTAGGATGATTCCCGTTTTAGGACAGTCAAATTAGGATAAGTGTGAATATATATGGACCATGATTTATACAAAAAGAGGGAAAATTGAGGAAATGAAAAGAAGAGAAAGAATAAAACATAAAATTAAGCTATCAAAATTCTAAGATTCACAAACAACAGGAAAAACGATAGGCTACGAAATGTTATTCTGATCGTCAAAAAAGAAGTACATTCAGCTATGTTAAAACAAGAAAGAATAAATATAGGTTTCCAGCGAGTCCGAGTCGAAGACAGCTGCCCAATCATGCAGTGCTATAAATGCATGGGATACGGTCACTCCGCCGCGAGATGTACTGAATCAAAAGATCATTGTCTACACTGTGCTGGTGAACACAAATCATCTGACTGCACAAAAAAGGAACAAAAAGAAGAGTTCCGTTGCTGGAACTGCTTTAAAATGGCCAAAGGCAAAATTGAACCAAAACACAGATCAAACGATAGGGACTGCCCCTACCGTACCATAATGATGTCACGCACAATGGAGAGAGTTGACTATGGCTAACTCAACTGTAACTACAGCATCCGGGACCCAGGCCAGTATAAATGAATACAAATATGATAAATTGAAGACTATAAGCCAATAAAAAAATAGCCTTCGAATAATGTATCTTAACGCGAGAAGTATCAGAAATAAAATTGACGAGATTGAAGAAACTTTAAAGAGCATCAAACCCACTGTACACGTACTTGCAATATCCGAAACCTGGTTGGAAGATGGTGAGGAGTGCTTCTTCAACATCGACGGCTATCAAAGTGCATTTGCGTCTCGCACCAATGAAAGAGGAGGAGGGGTGATTCTCTACACGCACCATTCACTAAATGCTACAATTATTGAAAAACATTGTAGTGAAAATTCTTTCTTAGGAATTAATATCCGTAATAGAAATTTTAAACCGTTAAATATTTATGTTATCTACAGAAAGCCTACCTCAAACATTAACGAATTCTTAATGTATCTTGAATCTATTTTAAATAACTGTAGAAATGATACCCTTATCTTTGGTGACTTCAACATTGACATTCTTCAAAAAAATAATACATCTCTTAAGTACATCAACACGCTAGACTCATACAACTGTTTCATATGTAACACATCCTATCCTACACGAGTAACAGATACCTCTACTTCTCTAATAGACCATATCATCTCAAACAGACAAAATATTTCCTCAACTACTGCAAATATAGATGCCCACCTAAGTGATCATAACATTTTGATATTAGATTACCAAAACAGCTTGAAACATCACACTAATAATAGAATACATTCTTTTTCAAACAACACCAAAACCGATAAAAACATGTTAAAAACATATTTAGAATCCCACAACTTTCCACACGAAACCACCAGCAATGCCAATGAAAACTATAATAATTTTAATGAATACATCAAAACAGCAATAAAATCATCCCAACATAAATCTGAGTTACGCATAGGAGACCAACGGAGGGGTAATACTCCATGGTTTGATGCAAAATTAAATGCACTTATCAAACAGCGCAACAATGCGTTTAACCTCTGGAAAAAAAATCAGCAAAGTGATATATTCACAGCACTGAGAAATAAAACAAGAAATCAAGTTACCAACTATAGAAGATATGCTAAAACCAAATACTACACGACTATATTTAAGGAAAACCTGCGTAATCCGCGACAGACATGGAAAATAATAAATGCAATTCTAACAAATAGCTCGACACCCCAGAAAGATGAAATTGAATGTCTTCTCATTAAGAATGAAGAAATAACATGCCCAACACAGATAGCTTCAACTTTTAACAACTTCTTAATATCAGTTGGGGAAAACTTAGCAGCTACAATTGCATCATATCAAGATGATTCTATCACTATATACACGGACCAAAAAGCAATCCAGTCCTTATATATGGCCAAAACAAATAAAACAGAAGTTCTCAGTATCATCTCTCAACTAAAGTCTAATGCATCTCCAGGTTTAAATGGAATTACACCAGTGTACCTGAACTTTTGCAAAGATATATTAGCTGACCACCTTGTTTTTCTTATTAATCAATCCCTGGATAGTGGAATCTTCCCAGATCAACTAAAGATAGCAAAAATAATTCCGATTTACAAAGATGATTGCAAAAAAAATCCTTCTAATTATCGTCCTATATCCATCCTCTCTGTCTTCTCTAAAGTTTTTGAAAAGGTTATTAAGCTTAGGCTCACTAAATATCTCTTATCAAACAATTTACTCGCATCCCAACAGTATGGATTCAGAAACCAATCTAACACAAAATGTGCTGCCTTCGATTTTGTATACGCCCTCCAAAAGCATATAGACCAGGGTAAGCACGCTGCAGGCTTATTTATAGATTTAAAAAAGGCTTTCGATACGGTTGACCATGGGATACTACTGAAGAAGCTAGAACAACTAGGCATAGTAGGCACTCCCCTGAAGTTACTGTGTAGCTACCTCTCTAACCGACACTGTCAGACCTTTGTTGGAAAAGGGACAAGCAGCATGGGAACGATAAAATGTGGCGTGCCTCAGGGCTCCGTACTTGGACCATTACTATTTTTAATATATATAAATGATATTGCTAAATGGGGACTTAAGGGTACAATACAACTCTATGCAGATGATACAGTGATTCTTTATCACAATAATGATTTAAACGAACTTGAAAAGGAAATGGAAAGGGATATAGCTTGCCTGGCAAACTGGCTGCGACTAAACAAACTTAGCCTAAACATAAAAAAAACACATTACATACTGTTTGCAAATAAAAAAAATGTAAGTCTTAATATAAGTCTTGATAATAACCGCCTTGAAAGGGCTGATGTTACAAAATATCTTGGCCTTTTCATTGATTCACAACTCACATGGAATCACCAATTTAAACATGTTCTATCCAAAATTACTCCTATAACTGGTGTTTTATATAGACTTCGCGGGTTACTTCCTCCCTCTCTATTAAAATCGATTTACCATGCTATGATTCACTCACATCTAATATATCTCGCCGGAATCTGGGGATTTGCTACAAAAAAAATGATTTCAGAAGTCCAAGTCGTCCAAAATAGAGCCCTGCGAAATATTTTCAGTCTACCTTGGGACACACATGTCAAAGACATCTACAGAAACACCCAAATACTTCCTTTTAATACCATTCCCACTTTTGAAATAACTAAAACTATATTACAAGTAATTCAACACTCGGCACATTCCAACACTACACTCTATTACAATTGCGACGTACACCAACACAACACAAGAAATCACAACGA
Source organism: Glyphotaelius pellucidus (assembly GCA_936435175.1). Classification (NCBI taxonomy): domain Eukaryota; kingdom Metazoa; phylum Arthropoda; class Insecta; order Trichoptera; family Limnephilidae; genus Glyphotaelius; species Glyphotaelius pellucidus. The sequence goes on along the minus strand of OW386538.1, from coordinate 10,650,214 downwards.
ACTTCATATACCAAAAATCAAATCAACAAAATATGGACTAAGATCCCTAGAACACATAGCTTACACAAAATATAATCAACTACCCAACGAGATCAAACGTGCAAGTCAATGTAAAAAGACCCAAACTAACATGCTCAAACTTCATCTTATTAATGACTATCTGAAATAATAATGTTGTGTATGTCCCCATCATTTTTTTTTTTTTTTTTTTACATCATATGTCCATTTAATACATACAGCTATATGTTTCATGTAATGCGTATCATTCCCGCAATGAGTTTATTAACTCCTGGGAGTACAATGCTTTATATAATATACTTTATTCTGTATTGTATACTTTTGATAAATAAAAAAAAATAAAAATAAAAAAAATAAAAAATTGGAAAGTTAAAAGCGTATTAACATATTACTTAAAAAAAAGGTTTATATGTATATATATAGAGAAGTATTTTTATTAACACTGAAAAGACACTGAATTTATAACTTATCTCATGAGAAAGTTGAATTTAATGCGTTTTAAGAAGTTTGTTTATATTAGGCTCGATTTTACTTAAAAAACAAACGTAAGTCGCCGCGTTCAGTAACACGGAGCTTATTTCTCTTTTTAGTTACCAACACTACAACACTAAATCCACGTTCAGTTAAATAGGACGATGGGAATGCTATTAGAAATCGTTCAACAATCGATCATAATCCTGAGTAAAGTTGCGAAGTCGGCTTCTAATTCATATTATCCAATTTAATGTAGATCTGATGTAATATAATCTTTCAGTTCAATTTTCAAGCACTTCCCGAACTACCGAAATATGTAAATTTTCGCAAACGTGATAAAAATGATCACAATACACAATAACAAAAATTAACCAATATCAAAGTTTACTTTGCTTTATTAGTACGTGATTAGCGTGTTTTTTTTACATGAGCTCCACAGGAAGGGGGAGAGTTCTGGGAAGGAAAAGGGTTTTAAAGAAAGGAAGGGGAAGAGAGTTCTGGGAAGGAAAAGGGTTTAAGGGGTGGGTAGGAATCTGGGGTTCAGTGTGTCCTGGTCATCCACCTCCAAGACCTAGACAAACCTCACCCCATGAACCAGGGCACCCCTGCTAAATCACCAAACGTAGCGAACCACTTGGGGTGACCTATGGAAGAGGTGTTGGTTATCCAATAAAGGTTCCCGGGGCGGTACCCATTCCCACCTTTCAAATTTCTTATCCTTATAGACCATATTTTTTACCTGCCAACGCCCCCCAAATTTTCTCTGGGTCTTCTACCGCCCCCCTGAAGGTCTCAAACGTCCAAAAGGGGGCGTTTTGCCCACGTTGAGAACCACTGAATTAGAAGAACATCTTCTCAATCTTATTATTATTGGAGCAGTGCCCTTAAATTACGGTGGTAACTGTAATAGTATTAAGCTGGTTGCAGGTGAATTTAAGAAAATGATGTTTTGTAAGAACAACGACCATGGTTTTCGCTGAACGAGCTTGACTCATTACTTCTACTAGCACTTATCTTTTGAAATGCTTAAATTATTACTACAAACTGTACACTGTCATTACTTTTGATTTTTTGGAGCAATAAGGCTTGTCGCACTTGCTGCGTTTGGGTTGGGTACCAGCCGTCAGTAGCAGAGTAGGTGTCAGCCGCGCCCGTAGGAACGGTGGCGCGGTGAAACGCACGTAAACGAGACTCCTGGCGTCATCTCTTATCTGCTTTTAGGACTGTGTAATGTGTAACATAACACACTCTTCGTACTTCTTGAGCAGTTTTGACAGTCTTGCAGTTCCCATCTTCGGGTAAGTATGGAGAAACGTTAATGTGTATACAAGTGATACCGCGTTATTCAGTTAATTCTTACTCTGCTTTACTGGGTATATTTTTGAAAAAATAAAAACAAAGTCGAAAACCAAAAAGCTGATGTGATATGGATCACGTTTTATTGCAAATTACTTTTTTATCTATATTTAACCCGTCAAGTGTATTTGTTCCGTTTTTGCAACAACTCACAGGTCTCATAGAAATCGTTGTGTCACCCTTGTTTTCATGGATAAAAATATGATATATGTTAAAAAGAGAAAATACCACGCTTATATTCAAACCTACAAGTAAACCGCAAAATAATAAAAAAACACACCTTTTTCCAAAGTTTCCGACCGCAATTTGAAAAAAAATTATGAAATTTTGAGAATTTTTATTAATTATTTTTACATGAAACGACAGAAAAGTGAGTTCACGATAAAGTTTAAAATACATTTGTCTAATAAATTATGTACGTGTTTTATTTTTTTTCTTCATCAGTAATTTGAGTTGAAAAAAACGTAAGGTGAGCCATTTTCAAAACTATCTTTTTTGTTTGAATTCAAAATTTTTATATTTCAATTTTTTTTTGTTTATTTCTAATCGTAAAATTTGGCAGCGTATTTCATCATCTTTCCAAAACATTTTTTAATTTTTGGATATATTCAGAAATGTTCCATTTATTTGAATTTTATTGAAAAACGGAAATATTTTGACCCCTAACAAAATACGGTCGACGCCTGAGGGGTTACACTAACTCCGCACAGGGGGGTGAGAGTTCCAGACCAGAGGTGGCCACAAAACTCAAAAAAATGTTTTATGAAATATCCTACCTTTGCGTTCTTAGGATTTCTTGATTTCACACTTTTACAAAAAATAGCAAGCTAAATACTTGTAAATAACATCTATTTTATACAGTAACGCTCTCATTATATTAATTTCTATGATTTTTAAACAAGTTAACTGTTTTTAGTATTAGGGTCGTTCTTCTTTTTAACCTACATAAAGTTGTCTCCACCAGTTAGTGGAGAAAAATTCAACAGAATTACCAATATTATTATTTTATAATTACTTTAAAATCTACTGTACTAAAGACGTAACTTCTGTGTGCGTTTTAAAAAATATGTTTTCATATTTTTGCAGTAAATATTACGTAACAGAGTTGTAACTCCTTGTGATAGAAGTGTATTTCATACAAATCACAGTTGTCTTCTGCCACCTTGACTCGCGTGTATTCTATAATGTTACAAAAAAATGATATGACGACATAAAATATAAAACTATTTTTAATCTCCAAAAGGTATTATAACCTATCAAGTAACAGCGATTATTATTTTAATGATGTTTAATAAAATATTTTTTAAAAATCTCAAAATCTTGTCTCCTACAATTTTTATGTCGTACGACACTTCTGTCACGTGGGTTTTCATTTGAAACAGGTATACACGCAGCTCGTGTTTGTCACCCCCCAATAGGCATTTTAGGCCTCCTTCCCCCCTTGCTACAATTTCCCCTCCGAGATCCAGAGAGATTCATTTATAGTAAAAACAAAATGTGACAGAGTGATGGAAATGTGGCAGAGTGATAAAAGTTATGTAGGTTAAAAAGAAGAACAACCCATTGACATTTTTCAAGTGCAAGAAAAAATCAGGTAATATAGCATTACACCGCACAAATTAAAAAAAATATCGATGTGGTAAAGGTTTTTTATTGATTTATCTGGATTGTACGTATAGTACATGGGCCATCCTTTAGATTTCGAGCTTAGTGTAATTCGCCTAGGACTGGGCACAGTGGATACAGACATATTTGCCTGAAGGCTACAAGACTTGTGCATTTACAATTCTCTCCCCCCGAATCTAGCCTCCGTGAATGTATTATTAATATTTACCCAACGCCCTATTGAGAATCGGTTTTCAAATAAGATGCAAATTAAAACAAATGATCAAATTTAATAAAAAAAATCATCTACGAAAAGAGTTTGTTTTCGGGAAAACAATTCGAGCATTTTTACCCTCAAATTTACTACGAATTTGAAATGTTTTTCACAGAAAATATTATGTAGATTAATAAACATAATATTTAAAAATGCCTCTTTTTAAATACTTGTACAATTTTATTATTTATTTTTATTCTCACTTTCAAAGTCAAAACTGATATTATTTATTTTATTTATTTAATATCTTTTTTACGCCGACAATGTTCTTATATTCGGTACATATTCTGGTATCAATTCTTTCGCAACAGTTTGTAATAATAAAATATGGTTTCGTGTTGTTTACAGTTGTTGGATAAAATTTGAAATTAAAGTATTGGATTAATAATTAAGTAGCACCGCATTTATATTCTACGACAAGTCAATTTGGTAGGCGGGTATGGGCATTGCCGCCTCGGGAACCATTTATTGGATAACCAACACTTCTATCGTCACCCTAATTGGTTCGTAACATTGTTACTTAGCAAGGGTGCCTGGGTTCATGGGGCGAGGTTTTGCAGGTCTTACGGTTGGCATCAGCTGCGCGGCAGGCCGGATCAGGAGAGACTGGTTGAGGGAGGCCTTTTGACCTTTCCAGTAAGACTCTGACGGACATATGAGTCCAACTCTCTCACTGCGGTGCAAGGTGATTTTCCGAGGGGGTCTTAGGGGCCATCCATAAATTACGTCACACGAATTTCATGATTTTTTTGACCTCCCCCCTCCCGTTCCTGTCACACATTGTCACATTTGTGAGACCCCTCCCCCCTAGTGTGACGTCACATATTTTGCAATTTTACATTTTTTCGTTTGCATTTAAGTTTTGCGTTTTAATAATTTAGATTTTTACATGTGACGTCACAGAGCTGATGACCCCCCCGTACCCCTTGTTACACAATGTCACACTTCTCTACACCCCCTCTCCCTTTAAGGTGTGACGTAATTTATGGATGGCCCCTTACTGGAAAGGTCAAACGGCCTCCCTCAACCAGTCTCTTCTGATCCGGCCTGCCACGCAGCTGGTGCCAATCGCAAAACCTGGAAAACCTCGCCCCATACTTTCAAGAACTCCCTCTCCTTTCTTTACCTCAAAAGACCCTCCCCACAGCAACCCAAAGATGAAGTAGGCCTTGAGGGGATTTTTTGTTTAGGGCTTCCTGTGCGAAGCTGATGTAAAAAAATAAAAATTACTTATCATATTGTTTTACATGTCACTTGGCACGGAACTAACGAACATTATAAGAGTAGATTTGCTTTCAGTAAACATTCTAATATTTCTAACGGGTAAATTAACACATTACTTTGATAAGAAAGTCAATAAATAATACAGACATTGTGTCAATGAACCGAATATGCGAAGCAATCGTAATGATTAATGATTGAGTCACATTATACTACGAAATTATCTAAATTCTAATTGACCAATAATTCAAAGCTAATAGATAGCATCTCTTAGGGTACAATATTATGCATAAATAATTTTAAGATTCGTATGTCTTGAAGTGGATGGTATTGTACGCCATGTTTATAGTTAGGTATCTATGACAGGAAATGATAAAGATTGTTAAATCAATATTTATTTACTTTACAGTGGTTTATAATCAATGGGCAGAAATTTTAATTTTCAATCATTTGTCCCACTAAGAATGGGGAAAGTGAATAGATTTTTTTACTGAATGAAGATCCAAAGATAAGTCTTTGCATTTGGGTCTATACAAGAAAGTGGTTTCTGGGGCAAAATTCTACAATATCAAGAGTAACTCGTTATGCGCCATCTGCGAACGAAAAACTACCTTAATTTTTCGAAGAAAACTTCTTCTGAAAGGTTTTCACTTTGTGATGACATTATTTATTTTATTAAAATACAAATAACTTTGTATACATCACTTTATTTATTTATTTTTTATTAAAGAAAGACAAATATTCCCGGGTTACGAATAATCCAACAATGTTTGAAAATCTCCTACTACCACCATAAAAAGGCAGAAATGTTGCTTGTGTTGTGATGGAAGACTTAGCCAGCCGAGGAATCGAACACAGGATGCCCGGGTGGGACCCAAACGCGATCCCCACTCAAACACTGTCCGGTTTATATACACTCTACATGTTTCATGAACAATGTTCACTTCATCAGGAGGAAAAGTATACTATTAAGGGGGAAAGTGGGGAAGTGGTAGAAAGAAGGGGGGGGTAAGAGTAGGGAAGTTTATTGGAAATTTGGGATTACAATATCATTCAAACGAGAAATTTTGAATATTTTCCCACTTAACCGGTCTTTCCCTTCTAATGATATTGTAATACCTAATTTCCAATAAACTTCCCGAAAAATATTCAAAATTTCTCTTTGGAATATTTTCCCACTTAACTGGTCTTTCCCTTCTAATGATACTGTAACTCCAAATTTTTGACAGTTTCGTAAGAGTTTTTGTAATGATCAAAAAAACTTTTCAGACGTATTGTCATGTGATTGTAATAATCTAAAAACCTTCGAGAGGGTGGAAAGAAGGTATTTTGAAAGTTTAAAACATTTGCCATGCTTAAACCGACTCAAACAAAAAAAATAACAGAAATAAATAAATTTAAAACAAAAGTAAAAATATGGTTGAGAGAACAAAGTGAAAATGAACTATCAAACATACTGAAGACCATGTAAAGACAACTGGATACTAAATACAAATGTGGAAAAACTACAGGCCGCCTCAGAACAGGGAACCCTAGTGAGGACTGTGAAAAAAAAAAAAACTTTATAATACCTTAATATAATACAATTTATAAATACATTATGTACAAATTTTGCTATGGATACTAATAAAAAAAAAAATATATATATAGCAATAATATATACAGAATGAAACAAGTTCTTTGTTTAAAACCACTTTATTTAAATTTATATTCGTCGACCGGTTTCGGTCGAACTCGACCTTCTTCAGGACAATAAACATATAAACTAAATTAAAGTACAGAGTTAAGATAATGAGGTAAACACAAAAGAAAGAGAGAGCATATAAGAGAGAGAGAGAGAGAGCATCAGATAATGGTTGGGGGCGGGGTAGGAGGAGGGGTCAAGGGAGGGTGGGGGTTAGAGAGGGAGAAAGGGAATAACTTTAAAATGGGACTGGTGGTTAATTCTAATTGTTTGTTTAAAATTTGGCAATTATTTTTCTTTGATTTTAATATTTCTAAAGCTTCTAGGTTATTAAGGCGTATTCCTATTTTATTTATATGGACTATTTGGACTCCCGTATTTTTATTAAAGGTATGGTCAGTATCAATTAAGTGTTCGGCAAATTCTGAGAAACCTGTGCTTGTGAGACACCTAACATGTTCTTTAACCCTAATATTTATGTTACGCGCTGTTTTACCTATATATATTGCTGGGCAATCGTTACAATTAAGTTTGTAGATGCCAGAATGGCTTAGTTTGTCCTCTTTGTCTTTAGAATTAGTTAAGAGTTTGGATAAATTATTGTTAGTATAGAAGGCCGGCCTTATTTCAACTGGTAGTTTAGACGTGCAAAGGGAAGAGAATTTACTAATATACAAAATTCTACGCCATGGAGCGTTGTTATTATTATTATTATTAATGGATGGTATGGCATTATAGAGAAATTTATTTGTTGAGATTCGGCGAGGTTTTTTGAGAGGATTTTATCGATCAGGTCGGAGCCATATCCATTGTTAATAGCTATTTGTTTAATTGTAATAAGTTCATTAGAAAAATTATCATAAATACACTATCAGGAATGCCATTGAATTAGTGAGTCATTTAAATGACTTAGATCTCCCACCTAACTCTAAACTTATTTCTTTTGACGTTATAAACCTATTTCCTAATGTACCTGTGATTGAATGTAAATCTCTAGTAACCAACTTACTTAATAATTCTCACTTACCCGACGACCTGTCTAATGATCTTTCTCGTCTTTTTAATGTTTGTTTAAATCAAAATTATTTTAAATTCAATGAAGTGTTCTACCAACAAAAAGATGGTCTACCGATGGGGGCACCTACTAGCCCTGTTTTAGCTGATATATTCATGGATAATATAGAAAATAAGATATTTGAATGTAAATCCCCTTTGTTAAAAAATGTTCTTTTGTGGAAACGCTACGTCGATGATATTTTGTGCATTTGGACGGGTTCAGACCGTCAACTGAACGCTTTCCTGACCCTCCTTAATTCCTTTTATACAAAAATCCAGTTCACACTAGAGATAGGCATTAATTCCAGTTTAAATTTTTAAGATCTTTCCTTATCCATAATTAACAACAAAATAAACTTCAACATCTACAGAAAACCTACATTTACTGACACGATAATACATAATACCTCTAACCATCCTATCTCGCATAAACACTCTTCTTTTCATAGCATGATTCACCGGCTAGTCACTATTCCCTTATCTAATGATAATTTTTCTAATGAACTTATTACAATTAAACAAATAGCTATTAACAATGGATATGGCTCCGACCTGATCGATAAAATCCTCTCAAAAAAACTTCGCCGAATCTCAACAAATAAATTTCTCTATAATGCCATACCATCCATTAATAATAATAATAATAACAACGCTCAATGGCGTAGAATTTTGTATATTAGTAAATTCTCTTCCCTTTGCACGTCTAAACTTCCAGTTGAAATAAGGCCGGCCTTCTATACTAACAATAATTTATCCAAACTCTTAACTAATTCTAAAGACAAAGAGGACAAACTAAGCCATTCTGGCATCTACAAACTTAATTGTAACGATTGCCCAGCAATATATATAGGTAAAACAGCGCGTAACATAAATATTAGGGTTAAAGAACATGTTAGGTGTCTCACAAGCACAGGTTTCTCAGAATTTGCCGAACACTTAATTGATACTGACCATACCTTTAATAAAAATACGGGAGTCCAAATAGTCCATATAAATAAAATAGGAATACGCCTTAATAACCTAGAAGCTTTAGAAATATTAAAATCAAAGAAAAATAATTGCCAAATTTTAAACAAACAATTAGAATTAACCACCAGTCCCATTTTAAAGTTATTCCCTTTCTCCCTCTCTAACCCCCACCCTCCCTTGACCCCTCCTCCTACCCCGCCCCCAACCATTATCTGATGCTCTCTCTCTCTCTCTCTTATATGCTCTCTCTTTCTTTTGTGTTTACCTCATTATCTTAACTCTGTACTTTAATTTAGTTTATATGTTTATTGTCCTGAAGAAGGTCGAGTTCGACCGAAACCGGTCGACGAATATAAATTTAAATAAAGTGGTTTTAAACAAAGAACTTGTTTCATTCTGTAAAATGTCAAGCCACAAAGTGTTTGCTTTCTTCGATAAATCAATAATATATATATAGCAATACATATTTTTACAACATACATACAAGCAAGCAAACTTATATTAATTTTTTGTATATATGGAAGTATAATAGGTATGAGATTATATTGTAATGTAAATTGAATAAAATAAAATAAAATACCGATAATAAAAAAATGTAATCCCTGGCAAAGGAAAAAATATAATAAAAAAGTCAATAAAAATCATAGTTAAAAAAAAAAAAAAATTTTATTAATCTCAATGAAGGTTCATTTCTCGCATTCGATAAATGCTGGCGTCCCACAGGGATCGGTTCTGTCTCCGACTTTGTTTCTGTTGCACATCAATGACCTCTTGACATGTGCACCGATTCATTGTTACGCGGATGACAGTACAGTCCATGATAGCTTTTTGTTTGACAAGCCTCCAAAGGGCTCACAAATCCCAATGGCTCGGAGGGCTTTGAAACAAAGAATGGACGGTTACCTCGAGAGTGTTTTCTCTTGGGGTAAGAATAACCTCGTCGAATTTAATGTTTCAAAGACCCAATCATGTCTGATTACGTCTAAAAGGGATCGGAATGATAATCTAGTCTCCTTCAACGGAAGCAATCTCCCGAACAGGCCTTCCATTGATATGCTTGGTGTAACTCTAAGTGACCAGCTCAGGTACGGGGGCTCCATCGAGGCCAGAGTTAAGTTAGCCTCTCAGAAACTGAGCGTACTGTACAGGGCCCGCAGGTACTTTGATAGTACACAACTGCTAACCCTGTACAAATCGCAAGTGCGCCCCACGGTTGAATTTGGCAGCCACCTCTGGTCTGGAGTCCCAAAATACCTGAAAAAAACCCTCGACTCTGTGCAGAAACGGGCGGTCCGTTTGATAGATTCTCCTAACTTAACAAATGGACTGCAATCTTTAGAGCACAGGCGTCAGGTGGGAATGCTGTCCTTGTTCTACCGGTATTACAATGGAAGATGCTCCGAGGAACTAGCGTCACTGATCCCCTCGGCACCGGTGCATAGTCGGGAAACACGCCAAACACGCGCTCAACATTTGTACACGGTTGACATTAGTCACATGAGAACGGGTCGTTTCTACGACTCGTTCTTGAGTTCAACAGCCCGGCTGTGGAACGATTTGCCGGCTTCTGTGTTTCCTCCCTCCTACAACATGGGTCTCTTCAAGACCCATGTTCACTCCTTCCTCTCCTCAACAGCACCCTCCACACAGCATCTTCAAAGATGACATAGGCCCTGAGGGAAATTATTTCCCTCAGGGCCTCCTGTGTGGAGTTAACATAAAAAAAAAAAAAAAAATTAATGATAATGCCTAATAATAAATACGACGTAATAATAATTGAATTGTCAAAATTAATAAATCAAAATTGGCCGAGAAAAACAAGAGAGGAAGCGCGCGAGATGAAAGTGAAAGTGATTTGGTTTTTGTATAAATAATGAAGGGAAAATGTCCACGAAATAATGAATAATAGATAAGCGATGAAAGGGATTCAAAAGCCCTTGGCTTCCTTGAAGTAATAACAAACCTAGGCAAGTGCCCTTCCCGACTTATTCCGGATAATTTGGCCCCGTTCCCTCTTATTAGAATATTCTTTGAAATTCAGAATAATAGGATTGAATTGAGATTTAGCGCCGGTATTTTGGAAATTAAGGTCTTTTTGTTGGTGTATTCTATAGAAATTAGTTCAAATAAGATAACCATACAGGTATACGGATTACAAAATATTAGATATAAGTACCTACAAGATTTCTTTTGATGAAAAATGTTTTTGGGAGATTTTGGATGTTTTTCTACGAAAATATCTTTTGATGATAATAATAATGGGTCTGGTGAAAAGATAGGCTGATATTGGGTGATTCGTGTGTGGCGTGATATTGAACAGTGCAATGGTTCTCGATCGGTCGATCGCGAAGTAAAAGTTGGTCGATACCGATATTAGTATTGTGAAATTTTAAAATTATAATATTTCAACACTTTTATTAAAAAAATACATTTCCTGCTCGTTGGACTAATTCGTTTTGCTAGATTCGTGCTTATCTATTAATTGATGAAGCGGTTTGTCGGTAAAAATTTACCTTTTTGCGTTACTGTATAATTGTACTTGAGTACATATTTAATTGTTATGAGCCTCTTTTTAGAAGTCGATGAAAAGTAGATCCTAACCTCAACAAGGTAGGAACCGTTGCTCTATTGATTAAATTTCGATAGCTCTTGGGACATATTTGGGGAGATAAAAACAAAACCGCCACTATCCACCAAAGTAAAATGTTCAGAATTAAAAATAAAAAAAACGATTTGCATATTTACCTTGACCTTTTTTGGTGATTTTTTAAAGCTTATGCATGTTTTAAATTCGTATTTTCAAATCAATCGTCTCTAGATTTTTATGCTCTAAAAGCAATTGTATTTTGAACTAGCTGTTAAAAACCCGATCCGCAGGTTCGTGACCATTTTATAAATGCAATAGGAACTGGTTCCAAAAATAGTCCGGTCTTCGAATTCACTGACATCCAGTGATAGCTAGTCACCGGGACAAAGTAACCGGGACAGGCAATGACGTCATACGTAATATATAGTCGCTTGATACTATTATTCACAACTGAATATAACCGTCTCCATATCTGGAAAGATACTACAAATTCACAAATTCGTAGCACTTATACCTGTCTGGGTCACGTCCCCATGCGGCCTGCTAACGGAAGTGGCGACATCTTTTGACCGAAATTACAACGAACACCGAATTACAACGGCATGGCGGCTGACATTCTGAAAGTCGGGTTCTGAAATTCAACCATGCAGACGTTACCCTATTAATACTATTCGATGGTGGAGGTTTGGCAGTTGAACCCAGTTTGGTGGCGTTTTTGAACCTGAACTTTTGTTGGAGTGGCAATTTAAAACTACAACCAGCACGGCGGAAATATTGTTTTTGGAAGTTTTGGTGTTTTCTGGCACGTGAATGGTAAATTTCGAGAGAGACGCTTTTGAACTACTCCAAAAATGAAAAAAAAGCGATTTAGCATTTGACCACCACTTAACAAATAGTTTTTGAATGCCTTAGAGATGTTTTTGCTTTCATTTGAATAGTTTATGGTGTAGAGCAGTGATTGGCAATTAGTTTTGGTGGCGGGCCGTTTTGCCGTGTCCCATTTTTTGTTAAGTTAGGATAGATTAGATTAGATTAGGTTAGGTTAGGTTGTGTTAGGTTTTAGTAGATATTTTGTTGGGGGTGTTTTTTCCGTAGAAATTTTTTTTCGGAGGATATTTTGTCGCCGGATGAAAAGTCGCAGAACGCTAACAATCACAAAGTACCAGTGATGTTTATTTTGAGAAAACAAAGCATTATTGATTTGTCGGTCTAAGAGACCAACGCGCGAATATAGGAAGGTTAAATAACTCTTTAAATAATACACATATTCACATACATATACGTGATCGAAGTATATACGGCGCTCATGTGGTGCCGAGTGGACGTGTGACACTTCATTACTGTTATCGGTCCGTGAGACCAACGCGAATATAAGCGTTACTATTTTAGGTAAGTAACAATTACTACACAAACAACCCTAATAAAAATTATTTTTATAATGTTTTATTATTCTTGATACCTTCATTTATTAGATTTTAGAGCTTTTTATAATTAATACCATTTATTGAATAACCAACACTTCTGCCATAGGTCACCCCAAGTGCCGGGGTGCCTGGGTTCAGGGGGTGAGGTTTGTCTAGGTCTTGGAGGCGGATGACCAGGACACACTGAATCCCAGAATCCTACCCACCCCTTAAACCCTTTTCCTTTTTTAGAAATCTCCTCTCCTTCCTTTCCTTAAAAAACCCTCCACACAGCAACTTCAAAGATGACATTATTTTAAGAAAATTATTTTCCTCAGGGCCTCCTGTGTGGAGCTCATGGAAAAAAAAATACAAAATGTTTATTTTTTGTTTTTAAAGATAGAGTACAAAAAATTATATTCCTTTTTAAGAGACAGACTGAAAAGTCTGTTTCTACCAAATAAAGTTAAAGTTATAATTTTTTATTAATTTAGCAATAAAATAGCATAATAAATAGCAATAATGCTTTAAAAAATTGTAATTAAACTAATACAGACGAGATCAAATCTCGGTCTGAGACACCGCGAGCGATTAGTACCTACTGAAAAACATCCTCCCACCATCGCTTCATCCTCAGCTATACCTACAGGTGAATTATTCAGTTATCTTCCCGATATATTCGTAGGTAGTAAGGCTTGGAATCGACAATATTTATTCACATGAACTCAAAATATAATTTGTCTCCTTCATTATCTCTTCAATGATTGGTATAATGTAGGTACCTCCCTCCAGTCCCCCTGTCGAGTATTAGGTTTGATTTCTTCACCCTTCAAGAGTGTTCTTAGCAGCCGATTTGAAGTGAGGAGAAAGGGAAGGCGGATTTATATTTTAGTTTAATATATTGTTCAAGTGAGTATATTTGTAATGATCAAAAACAATATAAGGTATTCGATTATTGTAGATTGCAGGGCAATCCAAAATATGCGATCTAAACTTCCCATCTCAAGATTATAAGCCATAGAAAAATAATTATTTTATTATTTATAACTGACGCACTGTACTTAAATCTTTTATATATTTCTGCAAGATGTGAACATTAGTTATTAGGTTATAACCTAATGATAATATTTTTTTTATGTGTAATGTTATTAACCTGTAAATGTTTATAACAAAAAATAAAAATAATAGAAAATAAAAGTGGTTCACTACGTTTAGTGTCTTAGCAGTAGTGCCGGGTTCATCAAGGTGTAGTCTCTTGGATGCGCCTGCTCACCAGCTGCGTGGCGGACCAGTTCAGAGTCTCTCCAGCTGGTCCTACTCGACCCATCGTCTTACGCCGCAGCTGGAGTGATGGATTCATACATCTGTCACTCCTGGACACACTGATTCCTAAATTCCAATCCTCATATCTTTTTCCTTCCCAGAACTTCCTTTCCTTCCCCTCCCTAAAAAGACCCTCCAAACAGCATCCCCAAAGATGACATAAGGAAAGGAAAGGAAACTGAAGGAAATTATTTTTCTATGTCCCCACATTACTTTTTTTCCCAACCCGGAAAGTAGGGAGGTCCTGGGTTCGAGTCCCAGAGGTGCCAATATCTTTTTCTGATTTTTCTGTTTCCAGATTTTCGATTGAGTTTCGCTCATAATGTCTTCATTTAATTAAATATTACAGTTTGAGGTTTTACTCATAAAGTTAAAATAATAAATAATAATATTCATCCCAGACTTGTTGAAGAGTCAATAGATGTCGCACATTAAATAAAATGGATAATGATTTATCCAGACACCATCTAGATTGCATTTAGTTCGAGTTGAATCTTGCAATCATTCATAAAGATGGCAGCCAATAAAAATATGCGTTAAGAAAAATGAAGATAATATGGGTGGTTCTTAGTCGAAGTATGGTACAGTTAAAAGTGACCGAATTGTATATCGACACCTTAGCTCAGTGGATAAGAGCCCCAACCCGGAAAGTAGGGAGGTCCTGGGTTCGAGTCCCAGAGGTGCCAATATCTTTTTCTGATTTTTCTGTTTCCAGATTTTCGATTGAGTTTCGCTCATAATGTCTTCATTTAATTAAATATTACAGTTTGAGGTTTTACTCATAAAGTTAAAATAATAAATAATAATATTCATCCCAGACTTGTTGAAGAGTCAATAGATGTCGCACATTAAATAAAATGGATAATGATTTATCCAGACACCATCTAGATTGCATTTAGTTCGAGTTGAATCTTGCAATCATTCATAAAGATGGCAGCCAATAAAAATATGCGTTAAGAAAAATGAAGATAATATGGGTGGTTCTTAGTCGAAGTATGGTACAGTTAAAAGTGACCGAATTGTATATCGACACCTTAGCTCAGTGGATAAGAGCCCCAACCCGGAAAGTAGGGAGGTCCTGGGTTCGAGTCCCAGAGGTGCCAATATCTTTTTCTGATTTTTCTGTTTCCAGATTTTCGATTGAGTTTCGCTCATAATGTCTTCATTTAATTAAATATTACTTTTTTTACATTACCCCTAATGTAAAAAAAGTAAACTCCGGATTCAAGTTATACAAATATATATATTAGCAGGAATTTATAAAAGGGTGAAAAAAAAAATAAAATGAGAAATTTAGAATGAGTTTTTTTTTAAGTTTTAGTAATGTTTTTGAATGTTTTTTGAAAGCTGTTTGAAGAAGTAAAATGTGTAGGTAAATGAATTAATTTAGTTGGCTTTTTATAAACTCATCTAATAATTCATATTTTTTTATATCCAACCTATTCATACCCAACACTTTGTTGTACACACATAGTTTATTTTAGGTATCCTTAATACATTTCATGAACGAGGTCAATAATTGTTAGGTATCTACTCAGTTGATCATTGTATGTCATTTTCCAGGAACAGTTTACCCTTTTGCATTATACACACTGAGATATAAAAGGTCAACCAATGATGGATAGTAAAGTAGTGCGGTTTGTCAATGCATCAACGGGTATTAACCTTTTCATCGTCTTCCTCCTCTATTCCCGTTTAGCATGGGCAAAATCAGGTTACTAACCTGCTTGGGAGCTGTACCTTTTCTATCAATACTTTTTTTCTTTTCTCTCTTCTTTTTATTTGTTGTACCTACAAGAATTACGTTGATTCATTTTTTTTTATCTCACTTTTCATATTTTTAGCGAGTTCTCGGCATGCGTTGCAATGTCACTTATAAAAAGAAATTTTTTCTCCCTTCGCGTCTTTTCTCATTCGTCCCTGTTCCCCTTCCACCTGCCTCCCCTCCGGCGTTCCCCCTCCTCCTTCCCTGCCTTCCCCCTTCGCTCGTCCGTCCTTCCGCGAACCCCCCATCCTTTCTCCTCCACCCCTTCTGGATTCCCCTTCCCCCCCGCCTTCCCACCCTGATGCTAAACTACATGAAACACACTCATTTTTCATACAACTCGCGCGCCAAATATTGCAAAAATTTATACAAATTTCATAACGCCAGTGCTCACTTTTTTTTGTCTTTTTACATAATATTTATTTTTTTCACATATAAAATGCACTATGTAATTCTAATAAATAAAAATTGAATTAAATTCAATTCTGTCATGCGTACATACACCGAATATAAACAAACGAGTATTGAAAAAAATGACAAGCCATGCAACATTCCGTGTTATTGGTTTATAGAGATTTAGATATATATATATATATAAATATATATAATAGTTATTGTTTTTATTGAAACATTATTTAAGCTTAAATAATTCAATATCAAAAATAGAGTATCTCTATTAGTATTTTTTTTTTTTTTTACAGTTAATACCGCACAAGAGTCCCAACTGCTCCCGTCTGGAGCCAGTGAGACTATGGCATCCCCATTCGGGGTATGTTGTGAGGCTAAAGGTAGTGGGGAGGGGAAGGAGATAGGGAAGAGGAAGGTGGGGGAAGTACCTGGCTATTCAGATCTGGTCACTAAACACGGCTAAAGCCATTTCAAGCAACGTTTCAATTCTGAATGGTGGTCTTACACCAGGGCGATACTGATAGTATCTTCCACTCTGGAACGTGCCGCAAATATACTATATATTATTTTAAATTAATAAATTGTGAAATAACACAAATTAATCAAATAAAATTTATTTGCGCACGCCGGGTTCGAACCCGCGACCTTCGGATTGTGAGTCGAGAGTCTTGCCTCGGGACCACGGAGGCCGTATATCTATATTATTTAAAATATTCAAAAACTTTTAACTGTACAAAAACATCGTATTGCCTGTCGCAACGCTCCAATTCTGATTCCAGTTGCCTACAAAATTGATGCTTCGGTTTCCATAATATTGATTTCGATTTTTACAGCTGAAAAAATAATAATTTCAAACAATTTTATACCGTTTTACTTAATGAATAGTTTCACAGCTTCTTCCATACAAAACGACAACAGCTGTTGAAAATAACCAAAATTTTTGGTCACGATGACGTCACACGATTCACACTAGATACGGTGATTTATGGGGGATCTTGAAAAATTAAAACTTTAGCATTTATTTGAACTTTTAAAACTAACTATAAAAAAAATATATGCAGTTATTTAAGTAAGAAGGTCATTATTCATTTAAAAAAAAAAAAATTGGACTGCAGCTCCTTATTATGTTACACAAATTTAATGCACTCATATAAAGACCTACCTAAGAGAATTGATAAAAAATAAATAATTAATGGCATGTTTTTTAAAGGTTTTTTTAAAGGTATTTTCTTCAAAATTACAGAAAGTGAGTTGAAAAGAATATACGAGTTCTTGAGATTGAAACACGTCGGTAGTGGGAATTGCTTTTTCGAAATTGAAAGCGTTATATTGACTTTCCCAAAAAGTAACCGGCTCATGAATATATTCAAACGTGCCAAGCCGACAGCCAATTTTTATCTCTTTTCTATTTTTCACGTTCGATAGTTAAGCAAAACTATTTCCCCTATTCTAAGTAAGTTACCTTCACTGATAGACCTAGAATCTCAGACCCTTCGCTCGCGTAGAACCAAAACCAAACTAAAACTGCGGGTTGCAAACTAGTTGGCAACCTAGCTTCTCTCACGGCGCAACTCAAGTTTACGATTTCAGTAATTATATCAGTTCGTTTCACACAAATAGAATTTATAAATTATCTGCCTTAATACATAATAACAATAATTAATAATTTATCAACCTCCTGAACAAAATCGATATTTTTCTGCTCAGACGTATCGCAAATTACTCAAAACACGCCGTTGGTTCGTAGAAAATGTGTTTAACGAGGTTAGCTCAACGAGGGGGTAGAGCGGTGATTCGCTAAAAAATCGTGACGTAGCTTGAAGTCCATTTTCCAGTGGGAGATTTGAATTAACTGCAATACAAGTGGCAGCGTTTTGCTTCAAGCAACGTCACGCGTTCGATATTTCGAAAGCGGCCCGTATGAGCTAACCTTGTATGTACACGCATTTTCTACGAACTTTGGGCGACTACCACGGGTAGTCGCGAATGACTGGTTGCTTCGCCGTTGTAAACTGGTCTTCGAGAAGTTGAGTAGTGTGCGGATCGCCATTGAAATATACAGGATAGCGACTTGAGTTGCCTACTTGTTTTTTTTTCAGCTGCCCCGTGAGCAGATGGTCTTAGACCGGCAGAATTGAGATTCAAGCGATAAATTTTTTGTCAGGTTATTGAATTCAAACTGTTAACTTTTTATTCTAGTTTTAAGAAATAGTTTACCTATGACATCGATTTGCAGGGAAAATTATCTATAGGTATTTTAAGAATTTCTATGAGAGAGGTAATATCAAAGTAAATGTTTACGGAAAGTGGGCGACAACTCAATGGGTTTAATAAACCGCTAGCAGTCGGACGAATCGAGTTCGATATTCACATCGTATAACCGAGCTTTGTGTTAAGGGAAAGCCCCTTAACACAAATTATGCTAAATGAAAAGGTTTTTTTTACGTTGTAAATTTATATTCCTCTCTCCACACAGTAGAAAAATAATTTCATTCAAGGCTTACGTTGTAACGTTGTTACGTTGTTTTTACTTATATGCTGTGCGGAGGGTCTTTTTATTTAAAGGAAGTAGAGAAACTTTTGGGAAGAAAAAATATACAAGGTGTGGGTAGGAATCTGGGGTCAATGTATCCAGGAGTGACAGACGTATAAATCCTTCCCTCCAACTGCGGTGCTAGGCGATGGGTCGTGAGTATCCGGCTGGAGAAGTCAAAAGGCTTCCCTCAACCAGTCTCTTTCGATCTGGCCCGCCATGGAGTAGGTGGGCAGATGCATCCACCGCCAAGAACTGAATAAACCTCACTCCATGAACCCGGACCCACTGCTAAGTCACCAAACTTAGTGAAACAGTTGGGGTGACCTATGGCAGAGGTGCTAATTATCCAAATACAGTTCCCGGGGCGGTTTTACCCGTACCTCCCACCCAAATTGAATGGTCTGTAGGCCCTAGAAAAATTATGGTGAAGAGGGAACAACCAGACACAATCTAAAAATGTGTAATTTTTAAATCAAATTCAAGACGTATTGACTCTTTTCTACAAAAAAATATTAATTGATTTTCGAAAGATTGTTATTTTATCTAGTAAAGTTATGTTTTAAGTATAAAGTATTTTGAATTTAACGGTAGATATAACCTTTTTATAATAAAAATTATTAAAAGGTCGTTGGTCGTTGGCAGATTTGCTTAATTTTCAAACAAAATGTTGTATTAAACAACGCACGTTTCAAATCATATAATCATAGAGTAAAATAAATCAATAAATCATCTAGGAAAGCTACTATTCAGTATTTTAATTTTAGTTCAAATAAAATTATTTGAGAAAATCCGCGTGCGTGTTTTTTGATGAAAATACTTCAGTTTGTCTATTTATTTACAATCTTAAAAACTAATTTATTTCAGATTGTTTTAACACATTTATTTTGCAAACACATTATTAAAATAATATTAATACTTACGATAAACAAAAATAATTACAGAAGGCACATAATTTTATCATCACGCATTTGAGCATTTTTATTGTGAACTTGAAAGTTGATATATATTAAAGCAAATTTTGAATGAAATAAAATCGATATTGAGTTGTTAGTTAAGAATGATGGTACGGAGACTAATCAATCTTTCTCATCGGAACCGTCCTGTACAGTTACAAGGGTACGATCTCAAGACGATCTTTCGAACGAATGAAATTTGAATTCTCGGCCACCGAGGAAAGGTTAATGGGCCTTCTGCTTCTTTTTCAATTAAAAAGGCACGTAGGCACTTTTATGGACTAATACTGACAAAAATAACACAAATGAAAGTAATTTTGTTAAATTATACTAAATTATAGTGTTTTAGTCATTATCATGCAAAATAAAGGAGAAAAACATTATGCGAATAGCGCGCAAAATATCATATGTCAAAACTGTTTTTTTTTTTTAAATTTTTATTTTAAATATGGCGGATCAAGCGGACCACACATGCGCAGATCCACCGAAGTCCAGCGGGGCCAACAGAAAATTCCATTTTGTGCGTGATACTCGCTTAAACGCGCTTTACCTTGTAACAAATTCTACTAATATTTATTTTGTAAACTCTCCTCTACAATGACTTCATATACTCGGAAATAAATATACCTCAATTGACGTTTATCGCCATCAATCGATGTCTAAATTTAAATTCAGCATATTCATATATCATTTAAAATAAAGCTATAAATATCATGCACTATATAGCACCTTTATCGAAATATTATTGTAGCTATGATTCGATAAACACGTACTCAATATGAATAATAAAGATTGCTAATTTTAAACATAAATAACGACAATCTTTTCGTATTTATCTTTATAATTAAAATAACTATCTCACATTAATGACTATTTACCTGCTTATTTCTTGGTTCCCTTGCTATTATGACGTATTATTGACTAAATTATATTCGATGGTCTCTTCAAGATCGATACAATAATAACAAACTTTAATTCTTATTTAAAGATTATCTAAGTACTTACTTTTCTGCACTCTCTCTCTTTTGAACTATATTTTTTTAATAAATTTATCGAATCGTATAACTTTTTACGAAAATGCAACTTATGTATTATTATTTTTCCATTAATATGAACTATTTATCGCTCTGTTTATTTTCCATTGTTCTTTATAACTGCTTTAAAACCAACTATTCATTTTTAAATTAATAACAAAATTAACATTATAAATTTATATTCCTCTATAACAAATTTCATAGTATGTTGTTGTCTGTTTTACCATTATATACTAAGCTAATCAACTCCTTTGTACAACTTTTCATTATAATGACACTACATACTTATATATTGAACCTGCTTGTATCCAAAATGTCCAGTTAATTATTTCACATACTACATGCTTATATTCCGGAATAACCTATGTATCTTTAATAACACGATATTGTAAAAGCCTTCAAGCCTTAAATAAATAAAAAAATAAACAAATAAATTAGAAACTTTCTAAAAATAAAATGTACAATTTTTACAAGATGTGAAACAAAAACACCGCTTAACGGTGGTTACATGTTTTTTTTATTAGTAAGGCTGTAATTATTTACTTTTATTAGAATAACTCTTTTTTTATAATAACCTTTGAAGGTTATTTCCATCAATGTAATATATCATTGAAGAAGTAGTAATACTAAAAAATCTTAACTAAAAATCATAACAAAAAAATAATAAGTTATTGCAAAAATTGGTTTATGGATTTCGATAATTTAAAATACCAGTGTTAAATTTTACTGAAATATACGAAGTTGTCTCTTCTACACGGAGGGGTGAATGGGGGATGTTGCACGGTAAACAGGGTACAGAGCACAGGCTACAACAGGTTACAGGGTACGGTAGCCGTTGCGAAGGCGATGTGAATGGCAACACGCTAACAAATCCCCAGCGAACCATCAGTAATTTGCGGAGACAGCTGAGGACGTGCCCGCACTGAGAAGATCAGGACCAAAATCATATTTGTGGATGGAATATGGACTGAATCATCCGGGGGTAAAGTCGGGCCGATCTGGCGCTAATATCGCTAGTCAAAAGACTTTTATATTATTTCCGGCGTTGCCTAGGAATACGCAGAGTTTTTCGAAATGAGTTGAGATGTCTTTAAGTATCAAAATTCTGCTTTAAGGAGTGAGAAAACAGAATTGGATGATTTTTTAAAATCTCATGCACACAGTCTCCTTCCCTTGTTTTAAAGACAAGTATGCGAAATTTCATCAGTCTCGAATAAAACTACAGATAATTTATTAAAAATGTTAATAAAGTCCCCGGCATTGCCCGGGCTTTACACAGAGTTTTTCGAAATAAGATGAACATTATTTTATAGATAGAACTTGCAATCATACATAAAGATGGCAGCCTATAAAATATGCGTTAAGAAAATGAAGATAACACGGGTGTTTCTTAGTCGAAGTATATATACAGTTAAAAGTGACCGAATTTTATATCGACACCTTGGCGCAGGGAACAGCGCGTTCGCCCGGAAAGCGAGAGGTCCTGGGTTCGAGTCCCAGAGGTGCCAATATCTTTTTCTGATTTTTGTTTCCAGATTTTTGATTGTGTTTCGATCATAGTGTCTTCATTTAATTAAATATTGAAATTTAGATTTTTTCAAAGATGTCGTCGATATGTGACTATTCTAGTGGACAATCGATATATAAAAGCTCTCGCGACTATTACACTGATTTTTTTGTTAAAATTTTCCAAACAGCATTGTAAAAAGTCGTATATATTTTTGGAAGCTCTTTGAACTTTTCGATAAACAGAACGTGCTATTTTTATCAGCTAATATGTAGATTTGCAGTCGAATATGTACATATCGGTACCTGATGCAAGCCCAAACAAGGGGTTTTGACATTGAGCGTTATGGCTGCGTTGATATTTTCCTTTTTTATTTTTAGGGAGTTGCGAAACATTTTTTCACAATCTCTCATGGGACATGCGACATTTATCGGGACATATTCACAAAACGTGTCCATTGGATACATTGTGTGGGTTGGCACGTAGACAGATACCTACTAAAAGCTCTGAAAAAAGCTCTGACACTTTTTTAATTAATTACGTCATTTTAGACGGAAAATCATTTTGAAAGCCTTTGTAACCGATGTAAAAAAGATATAAAATAATGGGCTTTTTGATCTAGTGTTAAAGATTTTTTGGTGCCTGGTCAATTAGTCAACCAACTATTCAGATTGGTTATATAAGCTATCTCTAAGGTCTCAAGATCATCCTGCCTTAAAAAATCGACTTAAGATACTAAAAAGAAGGAAAAATATGATATCAATCAATCATTTTCATTTGGTTGGCGGGTATGGGTACCGCCGCCCATTTATTAGAGAACCAATACCTCTGCCATGGGTCATCCCAGGTGGATCGATACGTTTGGTAAATTAACAGGGGTGCCCAGGTTCATGGGGTGAGGTTTGTCAAGGTCTTGGCGGCCGATGTGTCTGCCCACCTACTGCGCGGCGGGCCGGATCGAGAGAGACTGGTTGTGAAAGTCTTTTGGTCTCTCCAGACAGTATTCCTTGACCCATCGCCTTGCACTTAAGTTGAAGGGATGGATTCATACGTCCGTCAGTCCTGGACACGGTGACCCCCTGGTTCTACCCCTCATCCCTATCTCATTCCCAGAACTTCCTCCTCTCCCTTTCCTTAAATAAAACCCTCCACACAGTATCCCCAGCATCAAAAAAGCATATGTTATACCTAGTTTTACCGTTGCAGCATTAATTTATTCTGTATGTTGGTACTGTTCATTTTCTGTAACTTTTATTTTTATAATTTTGTTTATAAGTATGTCAATCTTAGTTGACTTCATAACAAAACTCACACAGATGCATATAGGATGTTTCGTTTAGACTTTATAAAAATAACAATACTTACACAGATGCATACAGGGTGTTTCATATTTCAGAGTAAAGATATAGAGCTCAAAATATATAAAAAAAATAGGTTTACTAGATAAAAGAACAGTCTTTTGAAATCAATTTATAATTTTTTGCGGAAAAGAGTAAATACGTCTAAAAGTTGATTTAAAAATTACATATTTCCGGTTTTGTCTGGTTATTCCATCATGAGATAATTTTTCCGCAAATGCTACCCTTTCAATCAGATTTGTCATTGATTCCTTTTCAGACTATAACTTTTAGTAAGAATCCGAAAATTCAGTCGGTTCAGCGCCATCGAGACAACGGCTTTCAAAGTTCTACCCCAAGCCTTGCATTGCAAGAATGACGATTTTTCCACAAATACTAATTTTTACAGATTTTGTCATTGATGCCTCTTCAGACTATAATCTTGATTAAGAATCCAAAACTTCAGTCGGTTCGGCGCCGTAGGAAATGAGAAAATGGTTTTCAAAATTCGATCCCATTGTATTAAGCCCCATGAGAATGATGATTTATCCGCAAATGCTACCTTTTCAATCACATTTTGTCATTGATTCCTCTTCAGACCATAATTTTTAGTAAGAATCCGAAAATTCAGTCGGTTCGGCACCTTGTAGGCTGAGCCTTAAATACATTTTCATGAATACCATTTCACTTGTTTAATATTCCGGTCACGTTAAAATGGAACACGTTTTTTATGATGATGTTACAACCGGGACATCCGTATGAAGTTTAAACTGGGTTATAAACTTTATCCCGTGTATCTGACTAAAATATTCATAAGGGGTACGTATTTGTAATATCGCTGTACATGAAGATGTACATTTGTACAATCACCGACCCAGTTAAGCATCCCAGTGAACAGGGGTGGAAAAATGTGCATAAATAATTTTTGAGTTCTTGTGCTCACAAACCATTCGATGTATCTACTTGTGTTTAAATACATTATTTTTTTAGAAAGTATATTTGCATTAAAAACAGTTTTATGCTTTAATGGGGTATTCTGGTCTAGAAGCAAAAATTGTAGGTATTTTTTCAGGTGCAATAAAAAAAACCAAAATATATTTACCAGCCATTACTTTACCTAATATTTATTAAACATTAAAGATTAAATAAAATAAAAATCAAATGAAATTTTTTTTTAAAGTTACAGGTTGTGTTGAAGTGGGGGTCTCAAAAAAATGGCGCGCACTGGTTGACACGATTGCAATCCTCCTAGTAATCAGAAAAAAAAAACAAAATAATTTTTAATTCAGACAAATACTGCTACGGCCCGGACCCCGGAAAAGTTAAAAAAAAATGTTTTTTTGACTTTTTGGAATTTTTAAAAAATAGTAAAAATTGAAATTTTGTTATAATTCTGGTAGGGGCCATAGAGTAATGTGTAGAAAAAGCTCACACCAAATTTCAAGCACATTGGTTCTGTAGAACTTGAGATATGTGTCAACCGTCTCGAAAAAAGCAGTTTTGCGAAAAATGCGTTTGAATTTTTGTTCTGTTTAGATTCTGGTTAAATTACGTCTAAGCCGCGACATTAAAATGGTTATAACTTTAAAAATAATGCGAATTTCGAAAAATCTCTTTAAGGAGATATTTTTGAATACTTAAACTTTGGAAATATGAAGAATTTTTTTTTAGACTACATTACCGCCTTTCTAAGCTGATGATTGGAAGTAGGGTAGGAGGAGAAACTAAAAAAAATAATTATAAAACGAAAACAAATATAAAATGAAAAATTTAAAAAAAAGTATCAATCAAGGATACAGAAACATGCTAACAGTTTAAAAATATTAGAAAATAATAAGTTATTGAAGAAGAAGATAATGCTAAGAAATCTAAACGAAAATATGAAAAACAAGACAAAAATAAAAAGCTGACGGTCCCAACTTTTTTTTATTGGCTCCACACGAAAATATTTTGAGAAAAATAATTTTGACTCTGAGAAAAATAATTCCCCTCAGGGCCTATGTCATCCTCGGGGATGCTGTGATACATGCCCTTGTTAAAAGATGGACCAAAGCTGTGGAAATTAACGGATATTATATTGAAAAATAACAAATTAATCGTCAATAGTGAGGTTTTCAACCCGTGTAATTGCATTTTTTATTTCTTGACAATTAAAGGAGAAAAAAAAATAGGAGGCATTATTTTTGACTGACCCCATTACTTATGTATAAATATATATATTTTGATTTTTATATGTATAGAAGATTTGATATATTCGAACAATGTCGTAAGTATAAGAGAGATAGTTGTCGACAAGTCGGCAATATTAAACAGAAATTACCTATCAATATTAATCGACCCTGTTTTCGTAATCACAAGCTACAAATTAACCGCATTACGTCGTTCAATAATCAGGATATAGAAGTAATAAATATCTATCTATCCGGTAACACGGAATCCTCCCAATTAATTAGGGATATAAGGAGATGATTACTGACTACAAATACTGACTCTGTAACTCTGTAATGTGTTTTAGTAAGTCAATATAGAATTATTAACCAATTAGTTGGGAAGTAGAATATTTTTAAATAACCTTAACAAAAACTGGATTTACATGCATTTTGTACACATTCTAATATTTTCAGTTACTGTACAAAATCACGTTGTTTTGGCCGGCTGATCTACTTCCCCTAAGACGAGAGATCCTGCGCTCGAGTTGTAGTTTTACAATTTGGGAAGCGGGTATGGGTACCGCCGCCCCAGGAACAATTTATTGGATAACCAACACCTATGCCGTGGGTCACCCCAGGTGGTTTGCTACGTTTGGTGACTTAGCAAGGATGCCCGGGTTCATGGGTTGAGGTTTGTCTAGGTTTTGGCTGCGGATGCGTTTGCCCGCCTACTGCGTTGCAGGCCAGATTGGAAGAAAATGATTGAGGGAAACCTTTTGACCTCTCCAGTCGGAATCTCTCAACCCATCGCTTTTCACCCTAGTGGGAGGGATGAATACATACATCCGTCACTCCTGGACACACTAACCCTCAGATTCCTACCCACTCCTCATACCTTTTCCCTTTCCAGAACTTCCTATCCTTCCCTCCTTAAAAAGACCCTCCACACAGCATTCCCTAAGTTGACGTAGGTCCTGATGGAAATTATTTTCCTCAAGGCCTCCTGTGTGGATCTAATTTGTAAAAAAAACAACAACAAGCTGATTTTGCTCCCATCACCTTTTTATATACCCTTAATCCTAAACATCCTTACGAATCTATACTATAATATTATTAATCTATACTATAATATTATTAATATTATTACTATATATACGAAAATGGTTGAGTTTGTTTGTTACACTTCCACGCATAAAACAATAAAACGATTTTAATAGTTCTTTCACCAATAGAAAGCTAAATTATACGCGAAGACTATAGGCTGTATATGATGGTAAGCTCTGGCGTTATGAAATTATAAATATTAATATATTATATTTTTTTTCTGTCGCTAACAAAAGCGAGTTATTGCTAACGTCAGAAAACAAATCGTTGCCATGGAAATGATGTTGATTAATTTTTTTTTTATTTATTGCGTCATAGTTAATATTTATCTATCTTTGTAAATAAAAATGAATCTTTGAAATGTTGGTACCTACGCGCGTAACTTCCGAACGACTGAACCAAATTGGATAATTATTTTTTTTACTATTGGTGAGCTCTGGCATTATGAAATTTAAGTGGCACGTGAGCTTTTTTAAAGGAATGCGGGAGGGGGAAAGGGGGGGGATAATTGATAAGTGCAAGCGCTACAGTAATTTACCCCTAATACCATGCGAGCGAAGCCACGAGAAAAAGCTAGTAACTGATAAACGTGATTTAAATTTTACACAACTGATGAATTACCATTTTACGATACATTAATTCTGTTTATCGCTTGTACAAAATTTAAAACACGTATGTTAGTAAGGCTCTTAGTACCTATATACCCACTGGTGAATTCTCTGTATCTTGTTCATAAAATAAATTTTATAAACTTTTCATGTTTCTGTGGAACATCTAAAATTTCGTGCGTTTCTAAACCTGGTATAAAAAATAGTTATAGGAATCATTGCTTAAATAAATGAAGTCCCAAAATGCTCCGTGGTTTAAAATTTATCTTTCAGGGATGATGAGGTGATGTAGACAGGGTAGAAGAAAATTCTAAATAAAACAATGTGATATTTTTCAATGAAGACAATATAAGCGAAACTCAATCGAGAATCTGGAAACAGAAAAATATTTTGGCACCACTGGGACTCGAGCCCAGGACCTCTCGCTTTCCGAGCGAACGCGCGCCACTG
Organism: Glyphotaelius pellucidus; assembly: GCA_936435175.1. Taxonomy (NCBI): domain Eukaryota; kingdom Metazoa; phylum Arthropoda; class Insecta; order Trichoptera; family Limnephilidae; genus Glyphotaelius; species Glyphotaelius pellucidus. The sequence goes on along the minus strand of OW386538.1, from coordinate 10,622,392 downwards.
TGCCACGCTAACCACTGCGCCAAGGTGTCGATATCCAATTCGGTCATTTTTAACTGTATCGTACTTCGAGTAAGAACCACCCATACTATCTTCATTTTTCTTAACGCATATTTTATTGGCTGCCATCTTTATGTGTAATTGTAAGATTCAAACCGGAATTAAATGCTATCTAGATGATGTCTGGATAAATCTTTATCCATTCTATTTTATTTAATATTTAAGGTCTTGAGTTCGAGTCCCAGAGGTGCCAATATCTTTTTATGATTTTACTGTTTCCAGATTTTAGATTGAGTTTTGCTTATATTGTCATCATTTAATTAATAATTTAACTATCGCCATCTTTGAAAGAGCATTTTGAAATCTTTAAAGTATTGAGCATTTAAAAGAAAAAAATGTCATAAATTCAACATATTGAAGATATAATTCCTTCGTTCATATGCTGAATTCAATTTTCATGTATTTAAAAAAAAACAAATCCCCTTTCTTTAATTTGAAAGCAATCCATTTCAAGATGTCTTTGTTTACAAATGCCTATTTCAAATAAACAAGGGAATGTTTTCAATATTAATATATCTACCCTTTTGTCTAACCGCCTCCTAACCTTTGTTTAGTCAGAAAACAAATAAAACAATTTTATGAGGTATGAAGGAGCATTACCTAGGTATTGTAGACTCGATGTCTACAAAATTCGATCCTTTGTAAAGGTAGATCTGGATATAATCAAGAATTACAGCCAGTTTAATACCATTAATAAAAAAATATTACATGTATTATGTAGCTTGATTGCACTTGAGAAAATGTAAATAACTTTTTTAATAATTTGTCTGTTTTGTTTGTTTCGGATGTGCCTAGTGTTGAATAGGTATTGGGCACTGAACCTGAAAATCTGTAGAAATATGTGAAAATCTTTAGAAAAGTAAAAAAAATGATGTCATCTTAACTACGGACAGTCTAATAAGGTTTATTAGTTTATTAATTTATCTGAAAAGAAATTAGATATTTTAAAAAGTTTGTTCAATTTCATCAGGGGAAAATGATTTCGGTCACACCAGACACGCCCATAATAGACTTCCATCGGTTAACTTCTTCTAAAGGTGAACGTCCATCTGTCCGCGCCGGTCGCAACGCACGGACGGCACGCAACGGATTGAACGGATTTGCCGATGGCATGCCTCCACCGTATCCGGAACGCCACGGACTAATCCGTGTGACGTCATGGGAACGAAACACATTTTTTGTTCATAAATGCCGGCGGTCCTGAATCCGTGCGACGTCACCGGCACGAAACGCATTTTTTGTTCATAAATGCCGGCGGTCCTAAGCCCGTGTGACGTCACCGGCACGAAACGCAGTTTTTGCTCATAAATGCCGGTGGTCCTGAATCCGTGAGTCACCGGCACAAAATGCATTTTTTGCTCATAAATATAGTGGACGCAGTGCTGTACTAATTCATATAAAGATAAAGAAAATCCTTTGCGTGCCGTGCGTACGTTGCGGCCGGCGCGGACAGATGGACGTTCACCTTTAGTCTCCAATTATAATAACACCCATCGACTCTCAGGCCTCAGAGACGCCAATGAATATGATTTCGATTGTCGAAAACGTTTATTTTTCAATGAGTTTTACCAAGTGTGAGGAAAAATTAGTTAAAAAAAGTTGCCATAGTAAAGTAAAAAAAGTTACCATAAACGTCGGGCACACCAAACACAATAGGCTTCTATGGGTTATACTCTTCAGTGGTATTGGGTAAAGGTTTTCCCGGAATCAAACAAAAATAACAGATAGCTGATTACTCTTTCATAAAAAAGTTAGATCAAATTATTTCGGTGTTTTGGAATGGTTTTGCTTTTTTGTTCATTGGTTGATTTTGATGTATTTCCAATGCTGAAAACGTGTAGGTTTTAATCCTCCTCGGTCCCAGAAAGGTCACAGGGCCAGCGGGGATGAGAAAACATTCGTGAAATTCGTGGGGGCGGATAAAATAATAAACCGAGACCTATTTGTACAGGACTTGGGAGATGTTCATATAATCCCGGCCCGCGTACACAAGCCAGCAGATAATCGCCTTACATAGAACGACGGGCTATGGGAGGATATTGGCCGTTGCGGTCGGACTACGGCCCAAGGGTTGCAAAATTAAGAGACCTGACATAACACGGAAGATACCAATCATAGAGGCGGGCAATTTGTGAAATTGATGATTTTTACACAATAATTTAGGTTTGATTACCGGACAACTTTTATTGTGCTGTTTATTAAATAATTTAATACCAAAATTGCTAAAAAAAAACTATTCCAGAAATATTGATGAAATTGTCGATTTGTTAAAATTTTTTTTCGCACACTCATTTGAAATTCAATAATAAATAAACTGTCTTCTGAAAACACCAATAATCCTTAAATTTTCAACATTGTTGACACTATTCTTCACAACTCCGTACAATTTCTCTTTTGCCGAAACAATGTTGCAAATTCCAAGGTTATTATGCGAAATCTGAATAAACTACAAATCGCAAGGGTATTGACAATAAACGATTTTTAGTAATTAGTGTTATTAACCGTGTTTTTAATAAGCAGTGTTATATACTGATTTATAATAATTAGTGTTATTAACCGTGCTTTTAATATGTAGTTTAATTGAGGTGTGTAGAAGCAAAGACAGCAATCTCCACTTTCGTTTTTTTTAAAGGCAAAAAACACATTGAAATCTTTGCCTTTGATACATATTTTCAAACTCTGATTTTGATGGCAGAAAGCTGACAAACTCAGCTCTCTCCCATTAAAATCGGAGTTTGAAAATGTGTATCGAAGGCAAAGATATCAATGTGTTTTTTTGCCTTTTTTTCAAAAAACGAAAGTGGATATTGCTGCCTTTGCTTCTACACATCTCAATTGTTCTTTTGACTATGTCCGGGTTAAATCTTCCCCACAGGAATTAACCCTTCCACACACTTTTCCACAAATGATCATCTAGTCGATCCACGCTATGCAATTGCACTGTATAAGTATAATAAACACAATACAAGAACAACATGTCAACCTACCAGAGACAAAATGGAAAAATAATTCACCGACTCCAGATATTTTAATTTTTTTATTTGTTTTATATATTCAATAAAATTATTATTCAATTTATAAAAACAGTTTATTTATAAACAAGTTCTGCTAAGTAATTATTATTACACGTGACAGCTGTTTGATAATGCCTTCAGAAGGCGAAACAGCTGTCACGTGTAATAATAATCACCTAGCAGAACTTGTTTAAAAATTAACTGTTTTTATAAATTGAATAATAATATTATTTCATTGAAGAAGAAGATAACACTTTTAAATCTAAATGAAAATATGAAAGAAAACAAGACACAGAAAAACAGAAAAAGACAATGGTCGCAACTGGGACTCGAACCCAGACCTCTCGTCTAACCGGGACGGCGCGTTTTCCAATTTCGCTATTGCCACCTTCTGACAAACCGTCATATTTGTCAATCTCATATTTCAAATATTTAGAATCATTAATATTATCTTCAACTAGTTCTTTTTCCATATTATAGGCAACCATTGTATTTTTCTGTTTTTCTGTGTCTTGTTTTCTTTCATATTTTCATTTAGATTTAAAAGTGTTATCTTCTTCTTCAATGATATATTACGTTGATGGGAATAACCTTCAAAAGTTATAAAAAGAGAGTTTTTCTCGTAAAAAATTTAATAATATTATTGAATATACAAAAGAAATAAAAAAATTAAAATGGAGTTCTACAAATTAAACTTGATAACAATAAAAAAAAAAAAAAGACTCCAGATATTTTCATATCAGAGGGTTCGGCTCGATAGAACTCCTAACTGGACCGATAAATCCTACTGATCCATCAATATAAATATTTAAAAAATCTTTCGTAATCCTACATAATTACAATAATTAGTGTTATTAACAGTGGACTTAATAATACACCGACTTACAATTTTATTTGTGTTTTTAATAAGTAGTGTTTTGTATCGATTTATAGTTATAAGTGTTATCAACCGTGCTTTTAATAAGTAGTGTTATAAACCGATTCAGAAATGGGGGAGAGGAAGGTTGGGAAATCTTCACCGTTGATCTAGATGGTGACCGGACAACTCGGATGAAACCAACTCAGAACCATATCAATAAAGTCATTAAAAGTGATGAAAAAAATCTATAAAAAATTGGTTAAATAGGTTAAATTAGGTTAGGGTTATGGGCTATTTAAAAATTATTTTTTTCATAGCTTTCAATGACTTTTCAAAAAGGTGTTGAGTTGACTTTATTCTCAGTTGGCAAGGAAACGAGCGACCTTGATATTCCACGAGTTCATGAACCTTTCCATTCGAGAGTTTTTAGGCCATCCGCTCATGGAGAACCTAAAAAAAACAGTTGGCGACGCAATCGCTATCCACAGGAGAGGAACTGGCGAATTTCATTGGCGGTCCGCACCACAGGTCGTGAGCCGCCAAAACGCGACGGCCGCGGTGACTAGCAGTGCTGGTCGACGCGGCTGTCGCGTTTCAGTTGCCTTGTTGACAGGTTGCCATTGTAGCTGCTCACGACCTGTCAAGTTTTCGAGTAATATACGAAATGTCAGATCAGAAAAATATCGATTTTGTTCAGGAGGTTGATTGCGATTGCGTCGCCAACTGTTTTTTTTCAGTCTCTCCTCAGGCGGATGGCCTTACGCTTCATGAAAACACAACAACATCAAATTTTCTACTTTTTTTAATTGTTTAAGAAAGACAAACATTCCCGGGTTACGAATAATCCAACAATGTTTAAAAATCTCCTACTACCACCACAGTAAACCGAAAATGTTGGTTGAGTCGCGATGGAGGACTTAGCCACCCACAATTTTAATTTCGTTCAAGTTTATTTCGAATATTTAAAAATACTATATTCCCAAGTTAAAGGATTCAAAATTGCTTTTTAATTGAAACGTTAAAAGCATTTTTCAAAGAAAATTTTCCCCGTTCCACAGAGATAAAGTTTTCTTCGCTTATCATTCCGCCGTAAATAACCAAAACGTTTCCTCGCTGCCCCGGGATATATTTTGTTTCTTTAGCTACTCCAGACCTTACTCGCAGGAGCAGTTCTTCATTCCAACTCAAAGGATCCTTTATCCGTCGCAGGTTGAGTGGTAGTGACGTCACAGGCTCCCTCGAGGGCAGACAAATGTGTATGGCTCTCCGGAGTACAACAATTATTTGTTGGAAAGATTGCCTAAGCAAACGAGTAAAAGCAATTTCACTTTTTACATCATGGATAATCTAATGTTCCGTGTGTGGAACAGCTGGGACATCTGAGAAAACGAATGATTAAGGTAAACCAAAGGATTATGGTAATGCCTACAATCTGGAAAGTAGTAGTAACTGTCGTAATCTCGCTAGCTCAAGTTCACGAAACAAAAAGTGTGAAGGAGATCCTCTTGAAGATGAATGAAGTTGGAGACGCGAAGTACCCCTAATAGTCTAGCACAGAGAAATCGATAATTTTACAATATCGGATCGATAGGCGTAACTTCTGATGACTTTATATCGATATCCTGAGCACGGTTTCACTGTTGACAGACGAACCGATATTGACAGGAAACACATAAGAAAATTACCAAAAATATGTATTGACAGTCAGAATTTGGTTTTAATTAGGTCTTTAGTCATATTTCAAACATTTTGGTTTCTCAAAGATCGGACGGAATAAATTGAGCAAGTCTTAGATGAATTAATTAAGTCTATGGATCGCGTAAATTTTTTTTTTTGATTTCTAAGAGCTTCGTTAGTTCATTAAAAAGCCTGTTATTTTGTACAACGAACGATATTATTCAAATTGTTTTGTATATTGACAGCGTATCTGAAACTCAGAAGGCCGCGCTAAAATTTATAAAAGTCGGTCGGTATATCCTATATCAATTGTTGGCCGTGCTCGCAAGTATTGACAACTCACCGTAGATGGTGGATTTAGTCAATTTCGTATCGGTACAGGGTTTTATCGATCGTCCATGCTAGATCTCCAGAGATAACAAATACAGGAAATTAATGGTGTCGTACTTGAAGGAAAAAAAAAGACAGATATTTTTGCATGCAAAATTGTATTGATGTAAAGTATAGAGCAAAACGCGTAATTCTTTTTATGATACCTTACTGCGATCATTATACCATTTTTCCCCGGTTCATTAATGGTTCCCGGGCGGCAATAAGGAACTCTAGTGAAAAATATAATGGCTTTAAAAAAATATATTCATATAAACCAGTGATTCCCAAAGCGGTTCAGGTGGACCGCTAGGGGTCCACAGGAGATCCGACGGGGGTTCACAAGTTGTGATTGGGGGTCCACAAACTGTTTTCGATTGAGACACATCCCATAACCATATCCCACCCCCTGGCTCATATCCCTTTACGGCCCCTCCATAACAGAGCGATTGGCGTACAGCGCATGTTGTCGTACGGGTTATGAATGAGATCTTAAAATTCTCAGCTAGGCAAAGGAGAAGGGGGGCATAACGGGATATGGATGTATACTGTACTGGGATGGGAACATACCCCCCGTCCCATATCCCACTACGTCCCCTCCGTCGTGGCAAATATAAACTCGAATACTGGTCCATTTTGCCCTCGTTTGAAAAAGTCGTAGATCCGGTACTGCTGCGTTGTGTCAGACCACACCTCGCCATTTAATAGTCGGTACAACTCGCGTCGAGTTTTAGGAATATGGTAGAAATGTACCAGCAGGGGGTCCACCGTGACCAGTAAAATTTTGAAAGTGGTCTACGAGAAAAAAAGTTTGGGAACCTCTGATATAGACCAATAAACGCTGATTCTGAATATATAAGTTTTTTACATACTCGTAATATTAAACGTAGAGTCGTAAAAAATGATTTAGAAGTCCATTTTAAATTGTGTCCTTAAAACACACTGTCAAGTTGGTGTTATTGTATTTTTAGTGCTGACGTGACTGCACTCTATAATTCTCAGAACACTTACTGTTCTTCAGCTCCAAACAACTAAACACTGATTACTCATGCTGTGAACATTTCTAATTGGAGTGTTAATATCTATGTTTGTAGATCCCAACGGCAATTTTATTATTGTAATAATTGTAAACACTCTGTAAATGTTTCAAACAATAATATACATACATAAATATATCAGCTTTTTACATTTTAGTTTTTCGAATTATGCATTATTTTTTTAACGCAGTTTTTTTTTTTAAATTATATCTCGGGCATCGTCGTAACCATGCTGCCAATCTTCTGCTCAAATTGTAGCAAATTTACGCAACTCTCTAAAAGTTTGATCAATTTTTTTCGACAGATGTATATTTTTTAAATACACGACAAAAACGAAAACAAGGGCCTACATTTTGCCGTTTTTGCCCGGTAACGCCGGGCGTGGGGGTTTGCCAAGGTCGAAAACTTGGTGTCAACATCACTGTGGCAACCAAAGATATTTATTTTTTCATTTATTAATTCTCAACTCCCTGATGGGCTTTTACATGATTGATAAGTTTATAAAATACAGAGACACAGTTTTTAAAATAAAAAAGATAAACTTGAAGAAATAAACATCATACGAATGGTATAGAGATAAATTTAAGCAAAATTAATGCATTACAAGAAAAGAGAAAGATTTTAAATTGCAGGTGGCGTATAAATAATAATATAGTTTATGTTAGTTATTACTATTTATGAGTTAGTTATGTTAGTTATTACTAACATAAACTAGGTTCCATGGACCGACATGATCACTAACATAGAAATTCTCAGGCGGGCTAGAGCAGATAAAGAACTGCTCACATCAATAAAAGTCAGGAAAATTTCATATCTGGGTCACGTACTTCGAGGGGAAAAGTATCACTTGCTCCAATTAATATTGAAAGGAAAAATAGAAGGTCGCCGAGGGCCTGGTAGGAGACAAATGTCTTGGCTACGAAAATGGTGGACGTCGAACAGCTGATTCTTTGTATGATACGTGTATGTAATGATCTTTTCAGTTGCCTACGTATAATATTAATAATGCAGATCGTGGAACACTAATAAACTGTTTATCAAGTGCGGTCACAGATGTTTTATTGCATTTTGGTACAATACAATTACAGTAGCGGTAAGATGTTGACATTTTACCAAATGTTTTTTTATATTAAAAGCAATTAATCTTGAATAAAAAACGCTTCGACTCCTCCATTGATTCTTTCATACAAAATGACAACATCTGTTGAAAATAAAGAAAATTTTTGGAGAGTGGTGACGTCACAATTCACACTAGATACGGTGGTTTTTGAGGGATCTTGAAAAACTAAACTTTGATATTTATTTTAATTTTTAAAACTAACTTTAAAAATAAAAATAAAAACGCAAAAAAATTAAAAAAGTTGGACTGGAGTTCCTTATAGGTTAAATGTAAACCAATGTCCTCCCCTGGGTATAAATAGATGAAATCATCGTATAAATAGGACGGTAGGTAAACAAGATTTTAAAAAGATGCAGAAGAATTGATGGTAAGAAACTAAAACGAGTATTTAACAATTTTTAAATATAATCCAAAAGCTGCTTGGTACGAAGTTTTTAATTTCAGACATTTTGCGGGCAGTATCTTTTACATAAACTTTCTACATTGGTAAGAAATCGAGATCTACAAGCTTTTGTGAAGCCTCATGCCTGAGCAAGTTCCTAGTTCCGGAAGAAGGAATTAGTAAGGAAAAACTGATTAAAAAAGACAAAATTAAAGAGATTACAATTTTTTAATGTATTTTAACTTAATCCGTGAAGAAGACAATATTAGCGACTCTTAAGAGGAATATAAACGCTAGAAATATTTCGATTCTCATGCCTTCAAAATTTAAAATCGAGCGTCTTATTTGCACGAGGCGAGTAAGCGAAAAAGTGGTTTTTATTTATTTTGTACATAATTTTATAAGAATGAAAAAATAATGCACATACGAAACCTCAAAAATAGTCTTAGCCATAAAGGGGTATGTAAAAAAAATTATTTCTTATATTACTTCATAGTTAAGTCACGCAAAAACTTTTTTTTAGAGGTGTACGCTTATATTTTTTGTTATGTAATTAATAATTTTATTGTAATTCCAATACATAGAATAGCTAGCTAAAGCTTCAGTTTATCCGAAGCATATTTTTTGATGTTCATAATGTAAACCGATGCGTTGTAAAGAAATCTAAATAGTATCTAAATAGGATTTCACGTATCTTAATCGAAAATTTCAAACAGAAAAATCAGAAAAATATACGAAAAGAACCTTAGCCTTGCCGGGGCGATGCTGCACCACTGAGCTAATGGGACGTCCCCTTCGGTCATATTTAACTGTATCATACTTCGACTAAGAACTTTCAACATTATCTTCATTATCTGAATGCACATTTTTATTGGCTGCTATCTTTATGTATGATTTCAAGATTCATTTCGATCTACACGCTATTATCTAGTATCTTAAATAAATTTATCCTGAGTTCAGTTCCTTTGTGACCGTATCTTTTTCTGATTTTTGTTTTAAATTTTCGATTGAGAGTTTCTAATATTGTCTTCAGTGATTAAAGTTTATAATATTCATATGAACAGGAAAGATGCCACGGGGCTAAACTTTATACTCCTTGACTTTGTATCCGATAATAAAAGACTACACCAAAACTATTTTTTTTAACTTTAGCTCCACACAAGAGGCCCTAAGGAAAAATTTCCCTATGTCTTCTTTGGGGATGCTGTGTGTAGGTTTTTTTAAGGAAAGGAAGGAGTGAAAGATCTGGAAAGGAAAAGGTATGAGGGGGTAAAAAAACCCTGCTAAGTCACCAAATCTGGGATAACCTAGGCAGGGGTGTTGGTTATCCAATAAATAGTTCCCGGGGTGGACAATTACCCTCATAAGAACCACTAGGGGAGAGCTATGGGGTGACCAAATAACGCTTACAACTCGGTACTACTTCCACATACATAAACGCATACTTCACAACAATCTACATATTTGCCCTGATGATGGACAATGTATCGCCTCCGAAACGTTGGATAAGGAAGGAGGAAGCACAATGTTACACAATGCATAATAACTTAAAAGATAATCACGATAACAGTGAAGAGTTATAAAACAGTTTTCTAAAAGTTATGTCGGCAATGACGCTGGAAATCAGGTTGAATTTTTAGTCTTTTTACTGTCGATCTGGAAGCAGGATAGCTGATAACTTCAGATGCCAATCATCCTTCCAGGATGATTTCCAGTCAGCTCTCAAAATGGCGAGAATCACTTCCAAGATCCATGATCACAATCATTACGATTTTTAGTCAATTCGTCGTATTTCCGTCCAGAGGATCGGCCCAATGCTCTGAGCTTACACACAAAAGACTGAAGAAACTTCCTTTTCAATTCTGCTCAACAGCTCAACTCCAAAATATTCGAGGGCTGGCAATCTGACCAAAGCCCAATTCGCCGAATGCGCAAGTACTGGAGGTGCTACACAAAAAGACTATAAAAAGGGTGCACACATCTTGTTACAAATGCTTTTATGTAACAGGCTGTTTAAATTTAGGGTGGTTAATTTTTTTCTAATTTCAGTCGGTTTTGACAATTTATTTGAATCCATTTTTATGATTTAAAAATGATAATTTATTTAACATATAAATACGGGCTAAACAATGAAATATAGGTGGATTCAATGGATTTAAATCAGAAAAAGTAGTTAACATATTTCGGTATTGATATTCGCAGGTATGGTTATTTGAATGAGTTGTTCGAGTGGTTAAAATATTATGTTATTTGAATGTAACTAGCCAACACCTCTGCCATAGGTCACCCCAAGTGGTTCGCTACATTTGGTGACTTAGCGGTTCCTGAGTTCACGGGTGAGGTTTGTCCGGGTCTTGGCAGTAGTCGCATCTGATTACCAGCTGCTTGGAAAGAGCGGATCGGGAGAGATTGGTTGAATGAGACCTTTTGACTTCTCCAGCAGGACTCTCTCGGATATTATATTGCACCACAATAGCAGGGATAGATTCATACGTCCGTCACTCCTGGACACACTAGCCTCCAGATTCCTACCCACCCCTCATAACCTTTTCCTTCCCAGAACTTTTTCTCCTTCCTTTCCTTAAAAGATCTTCCAGATAACATCCCCAATGATGACGGACGTGGAACGAATAATGTAAAAAAAAACAACGAGTGCAGTTTACACGCGGTAGAAGCGAAACTTTACCAAAACAACCTCAACCAACTTCAAAAGTGAGGTCATAATCAAAGCGACCAATGAGCGCAGACCTCGCGTAATTTCCGCTTCATATCCCAACCAATAGGAGCCCTTAAAAGTGACGCCATTATCAAAGCGGCCGATAAGCGCAGTTGATGCGTCGCAGGTCTAATAATCGTCATTTCCGTTTCATGTGAAATCCAAATCACAGCCATACTATAGAAGTTTCACTTCAAAAAATAAGAAAAATATTTCCTACCTACTTTACCGCTTGTCTGAAGCTTCATAAAAGCTGTTCTAACATTAAAAATGACACTTGAAATCAAAGCGAATTTGAATTAATTGAACTTGATTAATTTCACGCAGGAAAAACGCATATCACAGATAATTTAAATTAGTTTAATTGACTTGCGCAGACCTGTGAAAAATTACGGAATGTTATAATTTCAATTTTGAAAAAGACGACAAAAATAATTTTATATCTGATAATATTATGATTATTAATTGCTTCTGTTAGTCGTTTTATTCAAAGTGAAAAGTCCTGTCATGCACACCCATTCAAGCGAAATGAGGGTAGAATTAATTCTGACCTTAATTATCGTCATTCTTCACATAATCAAAGAGTGGAGGACCTTTCTATCCTGAAGAGGGTAGGGGGAGCGTAATTATGTTAATAAGGAACTCCAGTGAAAAATATTATGGCTTTAAAAATATATGTTCATACAGACCAATATACGCTGATTTTGAATATATAAGTTTTATTACATAATATTTAACGTAGAGTTTTTAAAAATATATTAAAAAGTCCATTTTAAAACGTGTCATTAAAACACCCTATTGCTGGATTTTGGCGGCGTGACGTCACCGCGCCGCGTCACCTGGGTCAAAGTTGTATAGAATGAGACGCAAGCCATTCGGCATTCCGTGTTATTGGTTTATAGAGAATTGGACATAAAATAGTTTTTGTTTTTATTAAAACATTATTTAGGCCTAAATAATTCAGTATCAAAAATAAAGTATCTCTATTAGTTTATCTATATTATTTAAAATATTCAAAAACTTTAACTGTACAAAAAACGATCGTATTGCCCAGTAATGTCTATGAAAACGCTACAATGCTGAAATTCAAAATGGCGGGAGTCGAATAGCTGATTCCAATTCCTTACAAGATTCATACTTCGGTTAGTCATGATGACGTCACACTAGATTCGGTGGTTTTCGGGGGATCTTGAAAAATTAAAATTTTGACATTTATTTTAACTATTAAAACTAATTCTAAAAATAAAAATAAATATGCAGTTATTTAAGTTAGAAGGTCATTCATAAAAAAAATAAAAAAAATTGTACTGGAATTCTCTATTATGGAATGCGACGAAATGGGCTGACGCGCAAATCAAACAACGCAAAGTTTAATGTGCTTATTTGTTAGAAATAATTAATAGAAAAACAAAGTAATGTAATCTTTTTAATAACCTAAGAATCACCTCATAATATTGTTTTAGATTATTTAGAGAAAAGGTTGTGTGGCCCGTTACGGTCCGTTTCATACAAAACTTAATTTTGGATTTGAGGCCAAAATAGTTATATTAAATATCTAGTACGGGGTTCCATGTCAACTGAGAATAAAGTCAACTCAACACCTCCTTGAAAAGTCATGAAGAGCTATGAAAAAAATAATTTAAAATCAGCCGATAACCCTAACCTAAAGTAACTTATTTAACCAATTTTTAATACATATGATTTTTATCACTCTAAATGACTTATCTGAGATGGTTCTGAGTTGGTTTCATTCCGTTTTCCAGTCACCCTAGCACGGATATGTTTTTTTAAATTTTTTTTTATTTTTTATATGAAATACCGCACAAGAGTCCCAACTGCTCCCCTCTGGAGCCAGTGAGACTATGGCATCCCCAATTGGGGTATGTTGTGTGGCTGAAGGTAGTGGGGAGGGGAAGGAGATAGGGAAGAGGAAGGTGGGGAGGTACCTGGCTATTCAGATCTGGTCACTAAACACGGCTAATGCCATTTCGAGCAACGTTTCAATTCTGAATGGTGGTCTTACACCAGGGCGATATTGATAGTATCTTCCACTCTGGAACGTGGCGTAAATATACTATATATTATTTTAAATGAATAAATTGTGAAATAACACAAATTAATCAAAGAAAATATATTTGCGCACGCCGGGTTCGAACCCGCGACCTTCGGATTGTGAGTCCAGAGTCTTACCTCGGGACCACGTATATATGTATAGATATGTATATGCTATTTTATTTATTTATCTTTTAAATTATGATATACGAGCAATAAAAGAATTCTGTTTTGCTTAATTTTGCGGCAACTTTAGAATTTTTTAAGTGGGTTAATTATAACTATCAAAAAAAGACGTCTTGCATTACATAGTTAATATTTGTCAAATGTGAACGGGTCGCTTCTTCAACTCGTTCTTGAGTTCAACAGCTTGACTGTGGAACGATTTGCCGGCGTCTGTGTTTTCTCCTTCCTACAACATGGCTCTTTTCAAGACCGATGTTCATTTCTTCCTCTCCTCAATAAAACCCCCACCACAGCAGATGACTTAGGCCCCGAGGGATATATTATTTTCCTCAGGGCCCCCTGTGTGGAGTTAATGTAAAAATAAAAATATTTACATGTACTAACTAATACCCATTGAATATCATTAAACAAAGCTAGGCTTATCTATGTCAATGGCCTCATGAAAAAGAGACTGGGATTTGTTCGACGCAATGAAAACCATTGGTATACCATATAGAGAGCTTTGATGCTTCACAAACAGAATTTTATATTTTCCTTTATCGTTTTTTTGACTGAGCCTAGCGAAGTCCTGTTTTTACTAGACCCGTTTGAATTTCCTTTGTCTTTAAATTGTTCGTGCGTTCTAGGCCGTTTTAAAAATAATAATAGTTTATTCCAGAATGTATGCAGGGGAAGTGCAAATGGAATGTATTTCCATATTTTGAAATAACAAAAGAATGACTTTTAATAGGATGAGGTAAAAAGTAAATAACAGCACATAAATGAAACAAAAACGAATAAGCATGAGAAATGAAACTGAAAAATACATGAAAAAAAATTTTATGTAAATAAATATCAAACACTAAAATGAATGCCAACAGCCGTTTACGGAGGGTATTTCACCGTCTCCATCTACAGAGGGCCATCAGGGGGTCTCCATCCAGGCAGTCATGGCGGTGATGATCGCATTCTTCGATTGGCGCAGTCTGCGCCATAAACTTCCCATGCGGTGGCGGAGAAGTGCTCGGAAAGGGTGCACTCGTCCCTCCAGGAACATTTCCGTAACACTGCAGTATCTCGGTAGGCGGAAAAGTTGGCTATAAGCTTTATTGTAAGCAACTTTTAACTTATGCCATTGGGATGTAGTGTAGTCGACCCACAGTTCTGATGTGTACAACGAGGTACAGAAAGCGTACTGTTAAGGTGCGGATAGACTGTATGCGGGTTTTTAATTGTACTATTTATTATAATTTCACTTACCCGAAAAAACTGCTTCCTACATTCCACTTATTTTCATTACACCAGGGAGGTAAATGTTTGTAGTGGAAAGATGTTGGAAAGGATTTGGTGATTGATATGATGCTGACAAGCGAGATGAATAAAATTGCATGTATTACAATGAAAGATGCTCCGAGGAACGTCATTGATCCCCCCGGTACCGGTGCACAGTCGGAAAACACGCCAAACACGCGCCCAACATTTGTCCACGGTTGACATTAGTCACATGAGAACGGGTCATTTCTACGACTCCTTCTTGAGTTCAACAGCTTGGCTGTGCAACGATTTGGCTGTGCTTCCTCCCTCCTACAACATGGGTCTCTTCAAGACCCATGTTCACTCCTTCCTCTCCTCAAAAACACCCTCCACACGGCATCTTCAAAGATGACATAGGCCCTGAGGGAAATTATTTTCCTCAGGGTCTCCTGTGTGGAGTTAATGTAAAAAAAAAGAATGATTCGTCCATTGGTGAAAATGTTTTAAATTGTAATAAATGGGACACTTTGCGGAATCAGTTTTTAAAAAGACAACAGTTAAATATTACGTAGGTTCTTAGTTACAGTTGGTAGATTGAAAGATAAATTGTGATGGGGTTTTATGGGCCAATCAGCAAATTATATAGTGTACGTGGTTTGATTTTCACACAAACATCGCTAAATGGATTGATGACGTGGAGTGATGAATTGAATTGAAATGACATTCATACAGTAGTAGATTGTGTTTGGTATTTAAAATAACACAACTTAGAACCTCCGTTATCGAACACGTCCACGTCTTTGTTTAAAATTATGAAGGGTGTGGGTGACCATCGATCATAATCCTGTAATCACACCAAGGATCTCTCGCGATCGTAAAATAACGATGAAATCATTTGCATATCTGCTAACTACGAGACAAGTTAGGAGTTACGACCCATAAAACCGTCAAATTATGGTGAAGTTTGCACATTCTGTATGTGAAACTTGTCTTGTTTGATGTTGTTCTAAAACGGAAATTGCATGTTGTAAGATTGCTGCTTAATAAAGGTTTTTGATACGCATTTTATACGTGCACCGATGACGGGTAAATTTAATACATAAACTATTGTACCAATAACTATGTAAACATAACAAAATAATACATTATAACGAATGCAAAAGGTACATAGAAAGTTCTTTATTAAACAGCAAGCATTTTTTAATCAATAGCAAATGAATAAGAATAGCTTGATCTATTTAAAAATAATGAATAACTTATTGTTATCGTTATATTTAAGTACTGTTCCTCGTGAAAGACCACTATTAATAATTGAGTCATTGAAATAGCTGATGCCATGTTTAGTTACTAAAATAGAGTAGGGGAGAGTGAGGTAACTCCGAATGGCGGGTAAGGCCGAACGATCTCACATGATATGTTTTTACACAGCCATCCCTACCCTACCCAAGGGAATAGCCATGGAACTGTGATTGAATATCCATACTCTTAGGAAGAGCAGTTAGACGACCGTGTGCCCGCGTACAATAGTAATAATAATTGGATAATTTGTAGAACGCCGTTTTTGTAAAAAATCACCTCAAGGGCGCAATAATGTGTGTCACTCGTTGCTTCAAAGCGATGCAAAAATACAAGTTTACAAGGAATTCTTCTAACATTTTAAGCGTGTAACACTTTGCAAACAATCAAAATAAATAAGTATATTAAAAATTTGTTTCTTCATTTGACTAGTGCCAACATTGTAGTGCATGTTAGGTTAAACATTTAAACGAAATTTGAAAATGTTTACTGTGTTGAGTCCGTGGGGTAATTCTTAATTCTGAGTAATGCTAACTGTTCGGACTTACCCCCACCCCCCCTAATATATTCTTTTACATTTTGAATTAATTACATAATATGTCAAAAATACAAGACCTTACGTGGAGGACTTAAAGAAAGCTATGAAACAAATTATTCGATGATTTACTAACTACGTATTACTACGTTACTATCTGTATCGTATTTTTCATAAATTTTAAATGGGAGTTATTGCAATTTATTCTTTGTGTATTAATTAGCAACCTAAGAATTCACGCTGTTTTTTTCTTTATTTTACGAAAATTTTTCTTTCATTACCTAAAAACAAGTTCTTGCCTCGGTGTTTGAAGTTCCCCCACTCTCCCGTGGGGTGGACACAAACTTCGAAATCATCATCTTACCTTTCTTCTTTTTCAATTAATAAGTACTCTAATTGATAGTATTAAAGCCTCACTGGTTCTGAAAAATGGGTCTTATGGGTCTTGTGTGGTATTTAAATAAAAATAAAGTTTATAATTTAAGAACGAAAATCATAAAACCGAACGAGATAATGTAAGCAACGCGAAGTTTTTTTTATCTTTCATTTCACATGTAGGTTAATATTTTTGTCATTCAGATTAGTTCAAGTTCAACGATAAGATGGTGGCGGATGTAACTATCCGAAACATTCACGTATGACGAAAACTGGAGCAAAAAACATTAAACTCTAATTTATCAGTCTTATAAATTGTTATAAAACTCAAGGTATCTAGGAAGAAGCTAGCTTTGAAAAATTCATTATACACGAATTGCTTCGAAGATAGCCAACTTCTTAACTCTGACGAAATCTTGTATTACTAGTGTCTATTGTCGAATGGGTAAATTTAACGGTTCCATGCCAACTGAGAATAAAGTCAACTCAACACCTCCTTGAAGTCATTAAAATCTATGAAAAAAATTATTTTAATTAGTCGATAACCCTAATCTAACGTAACCTAACGTAATCTAACGTAACCTAACGTAACCTAACGTAACCTAACGTAACCTAACGTAACCTAACGTAACCTAACGTAACCTAACGTAACCTAACGCAACCTAACGTAACCTAACGTAACCTAACGTAACCTAACGTAACCTAACGTAACCTAACGTAACCTAACGTAACCTAACGTAACCTAACGTAACCGAACGTAACCGAACGTAACCTAACGTAACCTAACGTAACCTAACTTAACCTAACGTAACCGAACGTAACCTAACGTAACCTAACGTAACCTAACCTAACGTAACGTAACCTAACGTAACCTAACGTAACCTAACGTAACCTAACGTAACCTAACGTAACCTAACCTAATGGAACCTAACGGAACCTAACGGAACCTAACGGAACCTAACGGAACCTAGCGTAACCTAGCGTAACCTAGCGTAACCTAATCTAACTTAAACTATTTGACCAATTTTTTACATATATTTTTTTTCACTTTAAATGACTTATCTGATATGGTTCGGAGTTGGTTTCATTCCGAGTTGTCCGGTCACCAAATTTAACACGCTATTTTATTAAATTAAAACATAACTCCTCCAAAAAAGAAGTAGATATATGACTATTATTTATGAGACTGCGTTACATAAATAATAAAGAAAAACCGTAATAATTTTTGCGACACAATAAAAATAATTCTCCCAATCCTCCGGGGTGTCGTGAATGAAATTACCATTATCATCCGAGGCAATAGGTTTAAAAAATCTGTTCGCGGAAGTCGGTTTGTTTGCAGTGAGATATTTTTACAGCACCGCGTTGGAGGCCCCAGTTAAAAGCAGGAAAGTTCATTTCGTAACCCATTAGGTCCGCACGTTTTTATTTAAATGACGCCTCAGTGTTGCTCGTCGTCGCCAAAATATTTCCACACAAGCTTTTTCTCTTTCAAAGGGGTGGTATTTTTTACACGCTACGAAGCAAAGCCAACTTTTGAATTGGCATAATAAAATCATTTGCTTTCATTAGTCAGAGTGCGACGTTTTAATATGCGTACTGGAAATCTGCCGAGTCATAATATTTACCTCGTTGCAGCAGAAGTTTGACGAACTTTTTAAAAAATGTTTTAAACATTTAATCTCTCTTTGATAATTTTTTTTAAATGTTTCTAAAAAACTTGTAGCCACATGCATTAAAGGAAAAAAAAGCATTAAATTGAAATGCTTTTAGAAATAATGAAAGTATCTGCGTAATAAAATTTCGTAAGAGCACCTTTTCAGAGCAGAGCTGGCCATTTTTAATGAACGGGATAGACTTTATAAACGCGTTGCAAACAACTTGTTTGAAATATTCTACGATTTAATTGTTGCGTAAGTTTTTCAGTTGATATTTCACAAAATTTTCTAATAATTTTAAATTACGAAGTAGCGCACAAAGACGAAACCGATAGGCTACGAAGCATCTCATTGTTTCGCAGGCTAAATCCTATAGATGTATGTGTTTGTCTCCTTTCAGTGTAGCTATTTTTCGTTTCATCGAGTTTCAAATCACAGCGGTGCTACAGGAGTTCTCACTGCAATAAAAAAATAATTAACATTTTATTAATGCGGCCGAACTTAACATTTTATCTATGCAGCGAAAATAGTCAATCAATGTGGAGCAATGCCAAGAAAAAATAACCAGATATGGTTTATCTATATTTTCAAGGCGAAATTATTGGTTGATGGATTTTAATTTGTGGGACAGTTTGTTAATTCGCAAAACAGCAATAAAATTTTATTACAAATAAAAATGTTCTCACTTTAATTTATTTACTTTTGAATAATATTTTGGCTAACTTATCACAAATTATATTGAAATTCTATTTTTATTCACTGCACTTGCAATTATATATCCAATCGTTTCTCCCTGCATGTCCTTTCTCGTGCGTCCACGTTCCCCAACCGCGTCCCCTTCCTCTCCCATCTCACCCATCCCGCCACACCCCCTCCCGCGTTCCATATATTCAGTCCCAGTACATTCGTTTTCAAACTGGTTGCAAGCTATTACAATTTTTTTATTCAAATTTTATATTTTCATATATTACAAACATGAATTTTTATGTATTATAAGAACGATCAATCAAATTTATTACCTAAAATAGGTAGGTACCTATTTAAAATATCTATAATTCTTGATTCGATTCAAAGTATTAGGCGAGTACCTACTTCAAATAAAATTTTTGTAATGATTAAAAAAAACTTTTCAGATGTATTGTCATGTGGTTGTAATAATCCAGGAACCTTCGCGGGGTTTGAAGAAGGTAAATTGAAAGTTTCAAACATTTCCTATACTTAATACAGCATTATTTTTTTATTTAAGTTTTTATTCGAGCAGGACTGGGAGGATAGTGCAATACCAGTCTGCCATATTACAAAAACTATGATTTAATAAAATTTTTAAAGTAAATCAAAAATAAAAAAATAAGCATAAAATTTAAATTAAAATGAAATTAAATAAAAATTAAACAGAAAAAATAAATATTTTAGAATCTTCAATAACGTCAATAAATGAATCTCATCATCGTCCATCCTCATCATCTACACCCATTGCTCATTTAGTGGGGAACTGAGCCACTCGGATGCAGCCACGACAATGATGTTGGTTGATTTCCGTGTCCTGCTCCAGAGGCTAGTCGGTGGCGAAGTAAGGCTGGGAATGAGTGCACCCACCCTTCGGTGAACATCGTGAAGGCACTGCAGAACCTCGGTAGTCAGAGACATGTCATTATTGAAGATTTCGTGGTTCTCCTTGATCCTAGCTTAAAGAAAAAAAGTCTCTAAATTCGTTAGCCATGTTTTCATCCCCTATGACGCATAGTTGACCGTTGGCGCATAGTAGAACTTTGCTTTCAGCACAGTTGAAGTTTTTTTACCAAAAATTTCTGAAATCTTTGTTATGCATACATGTAGCTATGCTATTCATTCGTGCTTTGTTTTCCACGTGTTGGCATTTTCAGCGAGCAATTTTAACAGATTTTTTACTAGTTTTCCTTTCGTCTGCAAAACGGCCTTCCGAGGGCCTCCCGGCTTGAACCCAGCAAAGGAATGTACGCCTTGAATGGCGGTGGAAGTGGAGACTTCATTATTCCACCCAGGAATAATGTCATACTTTTTTTGGCTCCTTTTTTCTGAATGCTTTTATTGCGGAGTTTCTTAGTATATGCACAATACTGCCGTAGAGAGAATCTAGTTTAAGTTTATGAGCCTCGTTATCACAGTCAAGAGAAACGAATGCGCGGCCCATTTCGGCCAGTTTCATACAAATCTTAAATTTGGATTTAAGATCAAAATACCCAAACAAATTGAAAAATTATTTTTTTAATCAAAAGGTATATCAAATATCTAGTACGGATGTGAACTACTTTATTTGTTTTTGCTTTAAATTACATGATACAGGCCATTAAAGATTTTGGTGTTTCATGATTTTAGAGACAATTTTGACAATTGCAAGTAAATGAAAGACAATATAAAAATAAATTAACTGTATTTATTTTACAAATACAATGAAAAATAAAAAAAATTAAACATAGTCAAAAATGAATTTGTTGGGTAGTAATTTTAACACACAAACGACAAAATTTTGTTCCGCCTTAAATAGGTAATTTGTATTTTAAATTTACCCCCATCAAAAGAATTTTTTTTGTTAATTTTATTTTGATATTTCATTATTTTTCTATGATAAATAAAGTAAAATGATTTTTTTATTGTTTTTCCTTTAATACTTACTCACAAATAATTGCCCAAATTGCCGCTAAAATCATGCAAAACCTTTAAGGGCCTTTAAAGGATCTTATAATTTAAAGCAATATGAAGTAGTTCATATTCGTACTAGATATTTGATATAACTATTGATCACAAAAATAATTTTTCAGTTCGGTTGGATATTTTGATCTTAAACCCAAATTTAAGATTTGTAAGAAACTGGCCGAAATATATGACATCTTACAGCATCTGGGGTTTTTTTTTTAACAGTAATTTATTGGCCAGGGCGTTTTAAGTTTTAATATCATTTTTGGACTTCGCCGTCCATATTCCAAAATCCCTTGGTCGATTGTGTCTGTTGGAAAAATGGGGGGGTTAGATTTAGATCTATTTCGACAGTTAGTGGGAGATGATCTGACCACGTTGCATTGGCTGTGATTTTTACACTTATCACAGCACTATTCAACCTCGAACCCAATATACATATAAATTGAATGCAACCACGGATTTCTTCAAAAATTTATTTGAATTGTATTGTGTATGTAAAACTGCTTGATATGTTGTAATTGTTATATTTCTAAATATATAAACTTCGGGGTGGGTTGGAGCGAGTAAGCAAAGAGTAAGCAAAAGAGAAAGCAGCCGGCCGGTATCGCGGCCAGCTGCTTTCGCTTGGTTTAGGAATCATGCCCGAGGGCAGTGGCAACGGTAGACGCTGTAGCTGTCACACCTTTTATAAATGCGGGCAACAGGCTGTTTTCCAGTAATACTCTTCTCGTCAACAACTCTCTCTGCTTGCCCGCCCGACCTCGCTCTGACCTTGCATTAATTCGCCTCGTTTTCTAAAAAGCATCGCTACACCCTGAATCACGGATTACCCTACACTCTCTGGACCAGACCCGGCTACGTCACAAGAAAGGAGCCATTGGATAATCTCAGACCAGCTCTCTAAAGCGGACAAAAAATACGATGCTCTCCCGACATTTGGCGCCTCCGTGGATTTGGACCTCCAGTTCATCCTATAGTATTTGTGTGTCTCACTCTGTCTGGCTCTATATTATTTCAAAATTTTTCATTTATATATTTAAAGTTATGTAAAATGGTTGTATTGTAGTGGGCTTACGTCAATCTATAATAATAATAATTTGTAGAGCGCCGTTTATGTGAAAAATCACCTCAAGGGCGCTGTATCATTTATTTTAATTCTTAGGCTCAATCTAATTTTATTATTTATAAATAGATACAGAAAACATAGTTACACTTCCGGTAAACACACTTTAATTAAAAAGTTTATGCTTCGAGAAAATACGATTTTGCTCGCAGATGACACTATATTTAAAACACTGGACATTGCGTGATTTTACATTTTTACTCCCATCACTGTTGATTTACATTTACATGAAGATTAGTTAGTGCCAAAAGTAAAGTTAATATTTATTTTGAAAGGCTGAGTTCGGACTCTTTGGAACTGCAGAATTTCTATGAAATTACCTTTACAAAAGCTTACAAATAAGAATTTGCTTACGATTTTAAACAATTAGTTATTTACAAGGTGAAAGGTTTTTGACTTTATTTATTTTCTGGAAATCGACAGTTTACATTTTTGCAGTTTGTACTTGTTTGTATAGCCAAAATAAAACCAATTAAGGATTGCCTCCTTGTGACTTTACATCTGATTAAACAGCATAATAAAAAATTAGAAATAATAAAATTTGTAATAAAGGAACATGAAATCAAAAATTACATAAAACAAAAGATTGTATAAAACTAAAATTTACATAAAACATAAAAATATCAATACATTTTATAAATATCAAATATCCATAAAAAGCCAGGTTGTACACATAAATCAAATAATAACAGAATTATAAGTATAAACGACAGAAAAAGAGAAACATATTCACATAACATATTCATGAAACATCAGAGAAATACTCTTTTATGTACCCCTTATATTTGCTAAGTTCGGAATTAAAAATGTCCACCTTGGATAATACCCTATTGTAACAATCGCAGTCTGTTCAGACAAGAATTCTGCTTAGAGTTCGTCTTGCATTGATCTACCCTGAACAGAAGGGAAGAGCGTGTTGAGCGTGCAGGTAC
Organism: Glyphotaelius pellucidus; assembly: GCA_936435175.1. NCBI lineage: Eukaryota > Metazoa > Arthropoda > Insecta > Trichoptera > Limnephilidae > Glyphotaelius > Glyphotaelius pellucidus. The sequence goes on along the minus strand of OW386538.1, from coordinate 10,599,095 downwards.
ATTGAATTGAATTTTATTTAGCAACTCTGGGCATCGAATATTATTGGATAATACGACTTCGCGACCGCCTGAAAAGATAAGTTTTTAGTTCAGATCTAAATTCTCCCGACTCCGTGATCATAACACATAATTAAAAAAAATAAATCAATCTGAAATACACACTAAAATAAATAAATCAATCTGTCGTGCACAATATTAAAACAGGTATATAATTTTCTTAGAGAGACCGGTCCAAGCGGAAGCCACCAGAAGGTTTTGTTGTTCCGCCCGCCTTGTGAAATCTTAAGTACTTTCCACTTGGGGCTTGTTTACGAGCACCCCCTTTCCAGGGACCGGTCAAAACTTGTCCAAGTCATAATAAAGTGACTTCAAGTGCGTTTGTTAAACATTTTGCAGCAGTCTGAGCCATAACTTCTCGTTCCAGCTAAGACGATGAGGCTCGCATTAGACGCTGTGTAGGAATTTATTAGGTCACGGGAGTACAGTTAACGAGGCCATCAAGTGTCTCGAATGATACCCTGGGAGGAACAGTGTGCGATGTCATTTGTGAGAAAGGAAAGTTCGCTTTGATGTGCTTTTAAAGACAAAGAGGAATGCAGTATTAAATTTTGTTTTATTGACAGGTCACGGAAATGTCACTGCAACAAAATCTTCATTACAGTGTTTTAAAATTAATACCTACTTAAATTCTACTTAAGTACTTTCTATTACTGTTAACATTGAGACGAACTTCATTATCTGCAGTTAGGTCTTTTGTTATCTTTGTACATATAAATGATTTTCGAAAAGTAGAAGGAAATTATGAAACATTTCCAGGATAAGGCGATAACTTTTTTAGATTGGCCCGGAAATACTCCAGATATGAACCCTATTGAGAATTTATGGGCCATTTGCAAAGCTAGAGTATGCAAAATCGACTGCACTACAAGAAGAAAGAAGGCAGAAACGCTCTTTCAGATTTGATTTTAGGATGAGAGGATCTCTGAAAATTGTCAAAAACTAGCGAAATCCACGCCAAAACGAGTGAAAACAGTTATTGAAGCTGTAAGGGGAGATATTTCCTATTAATTTGCGTAATGGTTACTGTATAATTTTGTAAAAATATTATTTTACAAGCAATAAATGACTTTACCGTAATAATTGACAATTATTCCATAAATTTTCACAATACTGTATATATATATTTTTAATTAGTTCCAGGCAGAAGCCCACGAGGAAAACCACTATCCTCGGGGCCTATATCATCTAAGGGGATGCTGTGTGGAGGGTTCTTTTAAGAAAAGGAAGGAGAGGAAGTTCTTGGAAGGAAAAGGTGAGGAGGGGGTAGGAAACTAGGGAAACAAGGTAGTAGAAACAGTGTCCAGGAGTGACGGACGTATGAATCCATCCCTCCAACCGCAATGCAAGGCGATGGGTCGAGAGATTCCGGCTGGAGAGGATAAAATCCACCTCTCAACCAGCCTCTCTCGATCCTGCCCACCACGTGGCAGATGGGCAGACGCTTCGGCCGGCAAGACCTGGATATACCTCACCCCATGAACCCAGGCACCCCTGCTAAGTCATCAAACGTATCGAACCACTTGGGGTGACCTATGGCAGAGGTGTTGGTTATCCAATAAATGGTTCCCGGATCGGCGGTACCCGTACCCGCCTGCCAAATTGTAAAATGAAAATAGAAATCCGATAGGGAGGCGGATATGGGTATCGCCGCCCCGGCAATCATTTATCGGAAATCCAACACCTCTGCCACAGGTCATCCCAAGTAGTTCGCTGAACACATTTACCCCCAGATTCCCACCTACCACTCATATTTTTCCTTTTCAGAATTTTTTTTCCTTTCTATCCTTAAAAAGACTCTCCACACAGCATCCCCTAAGATGACGTAGGCCCGGAGGGAAATTATTTTCCTCGGGGCCTCCTGTGTGGAGCTAAAAAAAAAAAAACATACATGAAATATCTATGACAATTGTCTGCGTCATACGTTTTAAAAGCACTCTTTAACTTAGCCAATCTATTCCTCGGATCATAAATCAAAATGATTTAATTTTGCCAAAAACAAACAAACCTAGGGGGCTCTTTTTACCAGAAAGCAAAATGATTCACTGGTTTGGTCGTTAGTCTTCATTCAGAGATAAATCTATTAAATGGATTGTCGGAGGATTTGGTAGATGGTGGGCGGTGACGTCACTCCGCTTCCGCCCGCAGCCGCCGGATGCCGGGGAGGATCTTTGTTTATGGTCCAATTTGGTGAGCTAAGCGTTTTCTACGCTGAACGTTTCAATGCCTCGCACAGAGCCTGCGATAACTGGCTAACTGGTAACACGTCGACCAGGGATGGAAGATGTATGTGAGCTTGTCCATTCTCTGCACATATTTATTATGTGCAGAGAATGGACAATGTTCCAAGAATCACCAAAATATTTGAGTAGCTGAGGTAATGCGCAATTTTTTTAATTGTTTATTTTTTCTTTGGTTCCTTCTTCCCATAAATCTTTTCTGTCGGTCGGTCCCTCATGACCGATAATTGTTAACTTTCTGGGGTCAAGAACAGAGAAATCGATTACTTAACAATATCGGATCAATAGGAATAACTTTCGACGATTTTAGCACGGTTCCACTGTTGATAGCCGAACCAATATTGACAGGTAATAAATAAGAAATCGATATACGCTGGCAGCACTGAAGATTTTTTTTAGAGGGCGTAATAATATTGAACCCCAAAATCGAAAAATGTTAAATAGTTTGCGATGATTTTTAAAAATATTTGATGTTAGAACGTTGTCTATCTACGAAAATGATAAAAATAAAATAACATGGATAGTTCTAAAAAATATTTTGAGTATAGAAATGAGAAAAAGAAATACTTTGGCATTCAAAGATCATCTTTGAAAAACATGTCAGTTAGAACTAGTGTCCGACCGAAACAGGATATTTTACCGAAACCGAATTTTCGGTATCAGTCTCAGTTTCGGCTGAAACCAAAACCGAAACCGAAACTTTTTAGACATGTTAAAAATCTATTTTTCACTGGAAATTAGCTTATTTTTTACACTTATACAGTTAACACATTTTAAATGAAAAAAATAAAACAATAATTAAAGTGTGTAAAAAATAATAATTTTTCTTATGTTACTGCTATAAAACAAACAAAAATTATAACTTACAAAACATGTAAACGACTTCTTGGAACAAAAATTTGTCAATAATCAACACATTATAAAGGAAGGACCTCATTAATTGAGTATTTTTATTTTAATTGCGTTACAATCACAACATTCTGATTACACGTGTTACACGCAAGCCACGAACTCACCCGAAGTCAGCCAAACGAGGTGCGATAATTCACGAACGCAGAGTTACGGCGCGGCCAAAGGTTCGGCAGATTTTCTGCCGAAACTAAAACTGATGCCGAAACTAGATTTTTTTGCCGAAACTTGCCGAAACCGAAACCGAACCTTCGGTCGGTCACTAGTTAGAAGTTTGAACCCTGTCCAAACGAAGTGACGATATAGCGACCGTCTGAAATATATTATCCAGGTATAAGCTCTGAAGAGGAACGTATGCGCAGCCCAATTCGGCCGGTTTCATATGAATCTTAATTCCGGATTTGAGATCAAAATACCCAACCAAGCTGAAAAATTATTTTTGTAATCAAAAGGTATATCAAATATCTAGTACGGATGTGAGCTATTTTATTTTTTTTTGCATTAAATAATAATATACAGGCCATTAAAGATTTTAATGTTTCATGATTTTAGAGGCTGTTTGGGCAATTATTTGTGAGTAAATGAAAAACCATAAAAAAATTATTTTGCTTTATTTCTCATAAAAATATAATGAAAGATAAAATAAAAAATTAAACACTCTTAATAATGCATTCTTTGGGTAGTAATTTAAATAAATAAATAAACAACAAATTTGTGTTCCACCGTAAATAGGTAATTTGTATTTTAATTTTACACCCTTCAAAATATATATTTTTTAAAATTTTTATTTTTTATTTTACATTAATTATATTTCTATGATAAATATAGTAAAATTAATTTTTATTGTTTTTCATTTACTCACAAATAATTGCCCAAGTTGCCTATAAAATCATGAAACACTAAAATCTTTAATGGCCTATATCTTATAATTTAAAGCAAAAATAAATAAAGTAGCTCACATCCGTACTAGATATTTGATACAATTTTTGATTATAAAAATTATTTTTCATTTTGGTTGGGTATTTTGATCTCAAATCCGGAATTAAGATTTTTATGAAACCGGCCGAAATGGGCTGCGCATACGTTCCTCTGAAGGGTTTGCTTCATCCCTTACAGTTTTCATCCCTTGCGGTAACTGACTACAATGTCGACTGGTGACGTTAAATCGCGATGGAAAGCCAATGTTCACCGGATTTCCGCTATTTCCTGTCCGTGCTGTTTTTAGAACGCTATCGAAATTTTTTAATTAATTATTAGAGCACACTACCGTGTTCCTGACAAATGGATGAATCTTCTGAAATGGAGGGAGGTTATTAATATACTGTCTGTGCATTGTGGAGGGACAGAGGGGATTATGTGGGTGGATTAATTGAAAAAAAAAAAACAGGAGTGCATTGTAACAGATTAAAAATAACAAAACACAAAAAATAAACAAAATTCAGAGCATATGAATAAAATATGAAAAACTTACGTTAATTTAAAAAAAAAAAACTTTTGAGCTTTATAAACGAATTTTTAATAATTAACTGCTAAATCAATGAAGTTTCAGCAAATTTTTTGAAATCAATACAGTAATAAAAAATCGCTTTCATTTTGATTATTGCCAATCTTGCAGAAATTTTTATTTCGTTCTTTTATAAATTCAATAATGTCTATAATTATTCGACTAATAAAAACAGTTTATTTATAAACAAGTTCTGTTATGTAATTAACATTAGGCGTGATAGCTGTATCGCCGTCTGAAGACAATATCAAATTGACAATGCTAATAAGACAGTTTGATAATGTTTTCAGACGGCGAAATTGCTGTTTAACGCAATAATATTTACACTAGCAGTTAAAACCCCACTCCGCAGGTTTTTGTTGCTAGGCCCTGCGGGTGGCTTTTGGTTCGGCTTCGCGCAGTTAGTGTTGGTGACCATTTTATAAATCCAATAGGAACTGGTTCCAAAAACAGCCCGTTCCTCGGATCCACTGTCATTCAGTGTAGCTTGTCACCGGGACAAAGTAGAAGTTAATAGACAGGCAGTGACGTCAGACATATACACAATTATGTATTACCGTCAATCTTTCCATTTCCGAAGAGATACTACATATTTACAAATTCGTAGCACTTATATCTAGGGGGGACACGTCCCCATCCGACCTGCTGACGGAAGTGGCGACATCTTGTGACGAATTCTTGAATTCGAATTATTATTGTTGCTTTGTTTGAAATTCCACGAACACAGATGTTATTTGTGGCGCGGCGCGCATGGTGTGGCGTCAGATATGCACTCGAAGCCGGATTTTGAAATTAAACTGAATAAACTGTTTTTATAAATTTAATAACAATATTATTGAAAATATAAAATAAATTAAAAATTAAAAAGAAATTCTACAAATTAAGCTGAATAACGATTACAATAAACTTTTAGCTTCAAACGCCATTTACACCCGAGCTTTTGAACTTTGGCAATTTTATTTTTAATTTAAACCTTATTCTACAACTAGCAACAAACAAAAAAAAACTTCACATTTTCATAAGAGTTCTATAAAAGTAGACTATGTAGTTACTTTTATGGACACTGTACACGTGCACACTTACATTTTGTTTGTTTTAATATTCGCACTGCGTTTCGTGATAATATGAAAACATACGCGGCAGACACACTACCCTCTAATCGTATAATCTCATAAAAACATATCATAAATTAAATTACCCAAAAATAATAAGGGTAGGTCCTCTGCGTTTGACGCGGGCGAAACTGTGGCAAAAAAGCAGGGGATAAACAGGTAGTCAAATACGCCTGCTGATACTAAATACAATGGATACAGCAGACATTGGAAAAGTTATATTTGATATAAGAAGAAACCAATTTAATATTCATTGAAAGCAAAATATTAAAATAAAATAATATAATTTATTATTTTACACTTTACAATTGTAGGATTCTCTAGTTTCTTAACACTATTTTATTTTTATTTTTATGTGAATACCGTACAAGAGTCGTAACTGCTCCCGTCTGGAGCCAATGAGACTATGGCATTCCCAATTGGGGTGTGTTGTGAGGCTGAAGGTAGTGGGGAGAGGGAGGAGATGGGGAAGAGGAAGGTGGGAAGTACCTGGCTATTCAGATCTGGTCACCAAACATGGCTAAAACCATTTCAAGCAACGTTTAAATTCTGAATGGTGGTTCTACACCAGGGCGACACTGAGAGTATTTTCCACTCTGGAACGTAAATATACTATATATTATTTTAAATAAATAAATTATGAAATAACACAATTTAATCAAATAAAATTTATTAGCCACGCCGGTATCCAAGAGCCTTACCGCTGCACTACGCCGGCCGTCAATTTGCTATGGGCTGTCCATATGCAAAGAATTCCAATAGAATTTTATTGAATAATGTGCCCTTAAGGCCTTTCGGTCACGGAGAAACTGAAATGAAACCAGTTGTCAACGCAATTTGAAATCGTGAGCGCTACCATGGCAACCTGTTAACAAGGCAACTGGCACACAAGCAAAAGTGCTGGTGCGTTGACAACTGGTTTCATTTCAGTTTCTCCGTGAGCGAACTAATTTACTTAACTAATTTATTTAATTTTAGCATGTACGACACCAGAATTCGACCTAGTGAGCGAATGCAAGGATAAATTACATAAAGGTTTAACTAGTACTCGTATGTTGGTGACCCGACAATTGATCCGGTGACAGTTGCTTCACCCAACAGTTGATTTCCTCGACAGTTGATCCGGCGGACAGTTGATAGTATTAGATAAGTACTCGTATGTTGGTGACCCGACAATTGATCCGGAGACAGTTGCTCTCCCCGACAGTTGCTTCCCCCAACAGTTGATTTCTCCGACAGTTGATCCGTCGAACAGTTGATAGTACTAGATAAGTACTCGTATGTTGGTGACCCGACAATTGATCCGGTGACAGTTGCTCTCCCCGACAGTTGCTTCCCCCAACAGTTGATTTCCCCGACAGTTGATAGTACTAGATAAGTACTCGTATGTTGATGACCCGACAATTGATCCGGTGACAGTTGTTATCCCCGACAGTTGCTTCCCCCAACAGTAAAAGATTATTCTTCAAGTAAATATGCAAGGAGGACATATGGATGGACAATCATAGTCAATACATTTATATCTGCAGGCGTCCTGAGTGAAAATCGCAAATATTATTAAGAATGTTGAGATGTCTAATCATACTCAAATTGTAAATTAATGTAATAATTATAATGTGATGCATTCCGTTGGCAAGCCAATAAACAAAAGTAAAACAATAGAATAAAGTAACAATTCTAAAAAAAATAGTAAAAATATTTGTTCAGCGGATTTTCATCGAACACACCTGGGTAGATAAGTTTATCGACTTTGGTTGTACGGTCGTATATTTTCTTTGCATACTTACTTGAAGAAATAATCTTTTAGGGGATCAACTGTCGGCGGGCCGATTGTCGCTAGATCAATTGTCATGTAAGTATGTTTATCTTTAGTGATCAGATTAGAATAGCCAGATACGTACCAATCTTTCATTCGGTCCTCTTTTCCCCGCTTTCCTGACCCCATTCCTCCAGTCTCAAAACACTTAACAAATGTCATAGTTTCACTGATCCGTGCACTTAGGATGCTTGTGCAGTGTCAAAAAAAATTGTACAGTTTTATTTTATTTATAGTAAATTGGCCAAAGAATGAATAATGGTCTAGAGAAGTATTTTGACATTGACATTGACATTGACAATGTATGTGAAAACAACGCCCCCGACAGCGAAGTCAAATGTGTACTAATATTCAAAGATTTCATGTACCTACATATTAATTTATTGTAGCATTTTTTTTTTTAAGTTTCACATATGAGGAACTGAAAATAATTTCAATCGGGGTCTATGTCATCTTAGGAAACGCTGTGTGGAAGTTCTTTTTGGGTAAAGGAAAGAGAGAAAGTTCTGGGAAGAAAACATGTTTGAGGGGTGGGTAGGAATCTGGAAGTCAGTGCGTCTAGGAGTGTCCAACGCCATCCATTCCTCAACTGTGGTGCATGGCGATGAGTCGAGAAAGTTCGGCTGGATTGGTCGAAAGGCCTCCCTCAACCAGTCTCTCTCGATCGGGCCGGCACGTAGTAGAGAGGCAAGACCCGGACGAACTCCTCTCCATAAACCGGGGCACCTCTACTAAGTCACTAACATATCGAACCACTTGGGGACTGGCCTGTGGCAAAGGTATTGTAATGTATTGTTCTTGCGGGATAATGCCATATCAAACCGCTAATACATTACTCCTTGAATACTGGGTCCTGAATCTCCAACATTCCTCGAATATCATTGTTGATTGAAAGTCGTAAGTACTTTTAATATACGAACAGTTTATTTTTAGATTATACAAAATGACTACGTTACAATAGATCTGGCCCGTAAGCCTGATATTTGAGAAGTGACCGCTCTCCCTGCGAGCGCGCGCCTAAATGCGTAGCGATCGTGAAGTTCCGCCGACGTTTGGCTAAACCTAACCCCACTGCACAAGACACCAATATAATATATATTACAGTAATCTAATAAATGGTTCCCGGGGCGGCAGTACCCATAACCGCCTCCCGAATTTTATACCAACATAATAAAAAATAAACGATTCTAATAAATTATTTATTATTAACTTGGTATTCCGTCAAATTAAGACTCCATCCAGAGCTAAAAACACAAATATTACCTACCCCTTTGCACAGGGTAGTTTCGTCTAGATACTCGCAAAACTTTTTTCCCAGTCGCAGACGCGCGCAACCTTTTGTAGGCGGCCGACAGAGGCGTTACTGTCGCCTGAATAATGTAGTTATGTGACAACCCACGTCCGACGACCAATTAACTTGGCGGGGCACAAAACAACGCGGGCCGTGACTTGCGACCCCTGCACTCTGCGCTCTTTGGCTCTGGAACGGTTGCAGAATCTATTTCGCGCATCTTTCATATTTAATGTAGGCTTTATTCGGTTGGTAGAGTATTTTCCGTACCATTGTATTGCTTTTGTTGGCACACCCGAAATCAGTGAATTAGCCAAATGATTGATATTTTTTGTTGTTCTTGATTTAATGTCTGAATACTAAATAATAATTTTTAAACATTCTGATGTCTTTTACGTCTCTCCATAGACGTTCGTTATTTGTAGTGAAACAATATTCTCCTGAGAAGCTTTTTTTTTTTTTTTTTATACCTGTTAGGAACTTTCTTAGTAGGTGGGAATTTAGAAATGACCATAGACATATGAACATTGCTAGACCTGCCCTAAGTGATAAAAGCTTATTATTTCCCCTCCCCACACCGGTTCCATTTGGAACCGGCTGGGCTTGCGAATGGCCTCGAGAAAATCTAAAAAAATGTGACATCATCATTCTTGTGCGAAGAAGCGTCGATCTCTCATCGGAACATTTTACGAAATAACACGGCAAAAATGGTGGCTTGTTCTATTAAAACGTGTAAAAATTGAAGTGAAAAAGAGAATAAACCCAATTGTCGTATTACAGCAGTATTTGGACTTCGCAATTTTGGTCAATACGTGGCCAGCAATTTGCGCCCCCATGTCAAAAGGTTTATTCATTCAAAAGCAGATTTTGCTTTTAAGAACTAAATTATTATAATGGTGATATCATAATGCGAGATGCCTGTATACTGTCAGATTGATTTATTGACGAATCATATATTATCACAGTCATTTTCCCCCATTCGCGTCCCGCTATAGTTCGTTTGTACCCCTCTTCTGTTTGTTCTCGTCTAGTAATATTCATATGTATATGGGAATGGCGTAAAACTCACTGTATTTTTGTAGCAGGCTGGTTGATTTGATGATGTCCATATAAGATTCACATTTTACACCAATGTCGTGCACAGATTGTAGTAAGGTATTAAACCAACAGTATAATTTTGATGTTAGTAAACTGGTAATTATTACTTGCATTCGAGAAAACAACGTAGAAAATTAATCGTGGAAAACACCGTTCGCTTGTTGGAAGTTATTACTGCACTAGTTTGCAAATTTCATCAAGTAGATAGAAGGAAGTATATAGGTATGGACGTATGTAGGTGGGTAAGAATATAGGACAAAGGACAAGATATATTCCGAACAATACGAATGCCGCACAGAGGCCTAACTGCTCTCGTCTTGAGCCAGTGAGACTATGATATGTTGGGGTATGTTGTGAGGCTGAAAGTAGCGGGAGGAGAAGGAGATGGGAAAAATGAAGGTGGGAAAGTATCTGGCTATTCAGATCTGATCACCAAATACAGCTAAAAACATTTCAAGCAACCTTCAATTCTGAATGGTGATCTTACATCAGGGCGAATTTGGGAGGCGGGAATGGGTACCGCCGCCCCTGGAACCTTTATTGGATAACCAAAACCTCTGCCATAGGTCACCCCAAGTTGTTCGCTACGTTTGGTGATTTAGCAGGGGTGCCCGGGTTTATGGAGGGAGGTTTGTCTAGGCGGATGACCAGGACACACTGAACCCCAGATTCCTACACAACCCTTAAACCCTTCTCCTTCCCAGAACTCTCCTTCCTTTCTTTTCCTCAAAAAACCCTCCACACAGCATCCCCAAATATGACATAGGCCCCGAGAAATTACTTTTCTCAGGACCTTCTGTGTGGAGCTCATGTAAGAAAAAGGGCGGTACTGAGAGTATCGTCCACTCTGGAAAGGGCCGCAAATATACTATATGTTATTTTTACTTATTTAATTGTGAAATACCACAAATTATTCAAATAATTATTTGCGCATGCGGGTTCGAACCCGCGACCTTCGGAACGTGAGTCGAGAGTCTTATACCTCTACCACAGAGGCTGCGATTTTTGAAAGACTTGGTTTTTTGAAACACAATGACTATTTATTGACTTATCGTAATTTATAATAATAGTTCGCAGGACTGACATCCTTTTCAATTGGAAGCTAGGTTTTGTCTGCCGATCTCTAAGATTATAATGACTCTACACATCTACCTTCGTTTACCTTCGGCACATCTCGTAATCGAGACCACGTGACCCGAAGAGCCCGTAGACAACTGAAGCAATGTGAGAACTAATTATAGAGATACAATACAAATATAAAACTAAGGTCTGTATAATTTGTGTAGTAGTCAGATCTGTTGATCGGGTTTTGGTGTTATATAAACTGTTTAGCATTATTAAAATCATAAAATAATTTAAAAGGCGCAAAAAAAGACATTCGGTGCACTTGGTACCTGTCAAAGTATAAAGTAAGGCTAAAACAACTATGAAGACATGAAGATGTGGAAATCAACAAATATGAAGATGAGGAAATTATCTAACATAGTCAGCACACATAAAGATGAGGTAATCACGATGTACCAATACGACTACCAAAAGACCGCTTCGGAACAGAAGTCCCCTTCCATTCCTCAATCCCACTGTGAATAAACTGCCTTACTTTGTATTTTTTAAAAGAATCTTATTAAAAGAAAAATAAAATGAAGTAAAAGTCGAAGCTATAACTCTTGTGGGGTTTCTTTTTTATGTGATAACCTCACAAGGGTACCAACTGCTCCCGTCTAGAGCCAGTAAGACTATGGCATCCCCGATTGGGGTAGGTTGTGAGGCTGGAGGTAAGTGTGGAGGGGTAGGAGATGGGTTAGAGGAAGGAGGGAAGTACCTGGCCATTCAGACACGGCTAAAGCCTTTTCAAACAAGGTTTCAATTCTGAATGGTGGTCTTATACCAGAGCGATACTGAGAGACTCTTCCACTCAGGAACGTGCCGTAAATATACCTTATATTATTTTAAATGATTAATTTGTGAAAACAAAAATCGCGACCTCCGGATCGCTAATCGAGAGCCTTGTTCCTCGACCACGGAGGCCGACAACTCTAGAAATCGCTTCCAATTATTTCGGTCTTCTGCTGCTCGCAGTTGTGGTGTTCCCCAACATATTTATTTTTAGGCCTCCCAACCCTCTTTCCCATTGAAGGTACTTTTATTGCACAGAAGCCTATGTGGTAATCTAACAACTTCTAAAATTTAAGACCCTGTCATTAACCTTTCCTCTTATTAACTTATCTGAGCCCAAAACAACATTAATTCTTATACAAAAGCTGACGTAGAATTTTAAATCCATGACAGCCTGACCCGGAACTGTGGGACTTTTATAAACACTGACGCGTCGACCGTTATTTCATTTCATCATCTAATAATCCCGCTGTCTATCAGAAAATTCTGGATATAATAACAACTCCGCTCTGGCAAAAAATATACGCTTTGAGTTTCCATGGAAGAATTTTTAATGCCGCAACGATTATTATTATGGCGTTTAACGACTGATTCAGTTTAATTTTTTTTGCTTGGCCGTCAAGTTGTTTTTTTATAGGAATCAAATTAAAAAAATGGCATGTCTACTACGAAACAAAGATTTTTATAGATGAATTTATTTTTTGTTGTCTTTGAATGAACGCAGTTACGGACTCCATAGAACTTTTAAAACGTCACTGCTCTAAGAATGGCCAAATTGATCCATGTAATTTAAACTATGGTTCCAAAATCTCTGGCGTCATGAAATTCGCACAGTTGTTTCGGACTAAAATTTTTAAATTTAATTTAACCATGATTTGGGAGCTTTTACAGATATAAATGTTTTATCTTTAATTTTTTTATTGTTACATATAAATTTCACATTACAATATTTATTTTGCAGTTGTATATTTGCTATATTATAAAGTAAATAAGAATCGTAGATGTGAACATAAAAAAAAAAACAAAATAACACTTATAAACTTTATAAAAATCAAATCTAAAATTAAACCGAATGATAAAATAGACATTTCAAAGAAATAACAAATAAAATACTTTAACCATATTAAAAAGCAATTTTTAAAAAAGATTAAGGGAATCGAGTTTAGGTAGCGGCAGAAAGTGATCCAGATCTGATTACGAAACATGTTTAGGGCTATTTCAAGGATAAATAAGTTACATGATTTGAATTCAACTATGGACGGAGGCCGAACAGTCAGCTCAAGACAGGGACGTATGGAGGAGCCTTGTCGACGCAATGGGTCCTCGACCCGAATAGGGTAAGGGGACGAAGATGATGAATTCAACTATTTTTTTCAGTAACTAGGTGAAACTGAGAGGACCGAGGTCCCCAAAACTGGATGCAGATTTGCTACATTAATTTTTAATTGAATTCTTCATATTAATTCCATTTTTTAAAAATTTGTTTGTTGCCATAAATTGCGCCGGTGCGCCAACAAATGAAATAGCCGACAATTCGATGGAACAATGAAAAAGAACCGATAATGACAATACAGCGAGCATGTTAGAGTGAAAAGTACATCTTGCCACCAAAACGTTAGGAAAAAAAAACCTTTATGCGCTGCCATAGTTTAAAAGTTTTCAACGAACTCAAATGAAATCTGATCGAAATGTGGCCTCTCCACCACGTAACTCGTTTAAAATCTCAACGAGAGATGTATGATTTCGTAGCAAAACTATAAAAATATCACTTTGGTGAAAATGCCTTGTAGCACTTACCGGCATCCGCGCGGTTCGTTTGTTATTCGCGTCACTTTTATGGGGTAAAGATACGTATGTACCTCATACACACTAAATGGTGACTTAACTGTAGAAGAACCTTAACACTATATCAAAAGGAAAATAAACATTTGAAAAAAATATCACTTTTAATGTCGCTTAAATAGGGACAAAAGTGCAGTATGTCACTCCATTCTTAGATCTTTATTGCCTATATTACTGAAAATATATTTTGTTTTCATCAATTAACAAATTTAAAATTACTTCTCCTGTAAAGTTCAGTAAACCGTTTTTGCCATTATTCCACGGTTTTTAAGTTAGCAGGAAAAATAGATAGTAGAATTCGCCCTATAGACAGGTTTTGAAGCTGAAAAAGAAAAGTATAAAATGCCCAACATAATGGGTAATAAACAATAAGTGAACACGTAGGTAATTACTTTAATAAAGCGTAATGAGGAAATATGTAGGTACTAGTCAGTAGATATATCTTGTATTAAATTTTATTGGAAAATAGAAAAAGTAGTGAAAAAATCAAATCATATAAAACGCATATATAACAAAAATACTTCTCGCTATCCCAAAGGAAAAAATAGCAGAAACGTGTTAGTGGTTGACATTTTTTAGTATATATGTATTTAGATGAAATATACATTTATTTGTCAGTTGCTACCTACATATGACGTTCATTTTAAAATAATTAACACCTACATGTTTTCGATATTTTTTTCGAATTCGATGCCATTAACGTGGCCACAAATTTTCCATTTCCTTCAAAATTCTTCCATCGTCGCTACACCTAGGCATATCGCGGGAATGCCAGAATTATTCTCACCTAGGCAGCAGTAGTCAGCAGTCAGCAGTCAGCAGTCAGCAGCCGGTGGGCGGCAGCGTGGGGCGGCACTGGAGGAGGGCGGCATTTGGGGAGGGCGGCATGTACCGGGCGGCGGCAGGCAGCTGTTAGTATGTAAAGTACAGCCTCCGCGAGACTAGAAATGTGCGAATGAATCATGAGAGATGAAAACTCGCTCAAGGAATATGGAAATTTCATTCATAACGGCTCTAACACCGGCGACGTCCCCATATTGTTGATTTAATGCTAAATTTCATTGTATTCCGAGGAATTTCGCGAAAAGAGAGCTCCACTATTATTTTTTTGTGAAAAATATTATTTATTGAAGGAGTTATGAGAAACGATACATATATTTATGACAGAATGCATAGTCTAGTCGACTACACATTTGAATCTGAACGAGAAGTTACCGGTTCGTTTTAAAGAACGATATTTAGTAAACCGATATACTAATGGTTCATAAACATTTTAGAAAATCATTGAATTTATGAAAATATCAACTACTTGGAAGACTACGGCATTCCCAAATGGGATATTTGTCAGGCTGAAGGTAGTGGGGGGGAGAAAGTGATGAGGAAGAGGTAGGAATGGAATGCATAACACATTTTTATTAGCATCCTCTCTAATGAACAAACATAAAATACGGGTTTCAACAAAACGGTTTTTTCTCAGACGATTTTAAAGATTTTGGAGGGCCATAAAACGAAGAAATTTTATTTGCGGATGCGTAATTTGTATTTTAATTAAATTATATCTCGTGCATTGCTTTTAGGAAATTGAATTGCTTTCATAAATAAACAAAATTGAGTTTTGTCTCTGAATAGTGATTGTCGATGCACTACGAAAGCCGTATTTTAGTTAGATCATTCAATCTATACGAGATGTCGCTGGTATTTCTTTTTAACGTGACCGCTTGTTCATCATTCATCATTTGTTTTAGCTCTCTGTAAAATTTACTTTTTTTTTACTTACAACACTTACCGAAGGGATGTGCGAAATTAATTACACAGCTTCCAATATAAATATTTATTTTTCCTTGGAATCTATAGAAAACCAATTATTAAATATTTTATATATCAATAAAACTATTCATTACATTTATGTATGCAAGCGAAATAACAAAATTAGTTCATCTATTTATATTAACCTACTTCTACGAACGTTGATAACTGGAACGTATGTGTTGATGTATAAACTGCATCTATTTATAGTTTAAACTAAACAATAAAAGCTCCCAGACCGGAAAGTAAACAATTTCTTCACGCGGCAAAAACGTGTATTTTTGAAACCTAATATGAAATGAAATGGTTCAAATTTATTTGGTGCTTGTGATGAATATAGGTAGAGTTGGATATTTTGAAATTGGGGCGGCCAGCCATGAATTCAAAACGATTTTTGGAAGTGTTTTTATTAAACATTCTTAGCATAGTGGGATAAAAATTCATCGCCATTGGTTCAATAAATCGAGACTCGTTTCACAGAATAATTGGATAAAAACTTTGATTGATGGAAATTTTGTTACCATTGAAATTTTAAAAGAAAAGTGTTTTTATTATTTATTATTTTAACTTTATGAGTAAAACCTCAAACTGTAATATTTAATTAAATGAAGACATTATGAGCGAAACTCAATCGAAAATCTGGAAACAGAAAAATCAGAAAAAGATATTGGCACCTCTGGGACTCGAACCCAGGACCTCCCTACTTTCCGGGTTGGGGCTCTTATCCACTGAGCTAAGGTGCCGATATCCAATTCGGTCACTTTTAACTGTACCATACTTCGACTAAGAACCACCCATATTATCTTCATTTTTCTTAACGCATATTTTAATTGGCTGCCATCTTTATGAATGATTGCAAGATTCAACTCAACCCGGAAAGTAGGGAGGTCCTGGGTTCGAGTCCCAGAGGTGCCAATATCTTTTTCTGATTTTTCTGTTTCCAGATTTTCGATTGAGTTTCGCTCATAATGTCTTCATTTAATTAAAAGTGTTTTTGATTGAATCTGCCATGACATTGTTGCAAAAAAATAATGATGTTAATAAATAGACTTGGACAAATGATTTTTGAACGGTTTTTTTTATTTGCTTTAGATTTATTCATTATTCCAAAAATTGAAGAAATTATTCGAAAAATGCTAAAAAATTGCCAGCTTCTTTCTGAGTTAGAACTTTTGCAAAAGCGACCATATTGATCGTAACTATAAAGCAGAAATTTTATTATACAGCTAGTCACCGGGACAAAGTTACCGCGACAGGCAATGACGTCATATATAATATATAGACGCGTGGTATTATTATTCACTACTGCCAGTTACCATAATAATCATATTATGGTCAATCTCTCCTTGTCCGGAGAGATTCACGAAGTAACAAATCCAACAGTACTTACACCTGCCAGGGGATGTCCCTTATCAATCTGTTAACGTAAGTGGCGACATCTTTTGGCATTATTGGCTACTTGCTTGAATTCAATTTGGGAGGCGGGAATGGGTACCGCCGCCCCGAGAACCTTTATTGGATAACCAACACCTCTGCCATAGGTCACCCCAAGTGGTTCGCTACGTTTGGTGATTTAGCAGGGGTGCCCGGGTTCATGGGGTGAGGTTTGTCTAGGTCTCAGTTGGATGACCAGGACACACTGAACCCCAGATTCCTACACACCCCTAGGTCTTGGAGGTGGATGACCAGGACACACTGAACCCCAGATTCCTACCCACCCCTTAAACCCTTTTCCTTTCAGAACTCTCCTTCCCTTCCTTTCCTTAAAAAACTCTCCACACAGCATCCCCAAGGATGACATAGGCCCTGAGGGAAATTATTTTCCTCAGGGCCTCCTGTGTAGGGCTCATGTAAAAAAGAATCGGTTCTACTACAAATTTTTTAACAAACTTCAAGGACGAAGATAGTTTTGCATAAGGCGTGGCGTCAGAGATGCAATCGAAGTCGGATTCTTAAATTTCAACCGTACAGACGTAAGCCTTTTAATAATGTCCGATAACGGTCGCAACTGGGACTCGTACCAGATCCTCTGGTTTTACCGGGAAAATATTCTAGATTTTAAAAACATCGTTTTTTAATCCATTAAATTCGCTAATTAGATTAAAACGATCAGATTTTTTAAAAGATAAAATAATAAATTTATATCATTTTATAAGATTTTATCAAACAACACTACGGAAAATACTGTAAATTTCTGTTATTATTGCTGGGTCTTGAAATGGGAATATGCTCGGTCCCTACCAGGGTGTCGTCTTATTCAGTTCCCACCTTTACCCCCGGAAAATGTTAAAAATTTGGAGCAATTGCAAGAAAATAGTGCAAGGTCGACCGTTGTCGTTTTGAAAAATAAGCAAGTTGCAAAATTGTTTCGTATATATAATCTAGTTTTAAGTAGGAAAAATGAATTTGACTAACACACTGGCAATAGTTGCTGTTGCTTGTGTATGTAATATCGTTTTTCATATTCGTTCGTTTGATTACCTCGAGGTATCGCGATGGAGCTATACATTATTAAGAGGAATGTATGCGCGGTCCATTTTGGCCCGTTTCATACAAATTTTACTTTTGGATTTGAGATCAAAACACCCAACATATAAAAATAATTTTTGTAATCAAAAAGTGTTTTAAATATCTAGTACGGATGTAGCTACTTTATTTATTTTTGCTTTAAATTATAAGATAAAAGCCATTAAAGATTTTAATGTTTCATGATTTTAGAGGTAATTTGGGCAATTATTATTATGAATAAATAAAAAGATAAAAATTAACAAAATAAAAAAATAAAAAAAGAGAAGCATCATTAGATACACTATTCACATAAAATATAGTAAAGTCTTTAATCAGGTTCTTCTTGTTCCATCGGATCTCAGATTGTAGGAGCCAGTGTTTTTCTCCAATAAGTGATAGGTAATCCCATTTTCCTTTCTATCCTACACATGCTATCACCTAATTCCGTCAAAAACCATTTCGTTTCGTTTAAGATGAAGCTATACGTGAAATCCTATTTAGATTACTATTTAAAAAATATGCTACGGATAAATTGAAGCTTCTACTAGCTTTTCTGTATTAGAATTACAATAAAATTATTATATACATAACAAAAAAAAAATAAGCGTAAACCACTAAAAAAATGTTTTTTCATGACTTAACTATGAAGTAATATAGGAAACATTTTTTTAAAAATACCTCTTTATGGCTAAGACTATTTTTGAGGTTTTCTATGTTCTAACTTTTTTTCATTCTTATAAAATTATGCATAAAATAAATAAAAAAACACTTTTTCGCTTACTCGCCTGGTACAAATACGACGCGCGATTTTAAATTTTGTAGGCATGAGAATCGAAATATTTCTAGCGTTTATATTCCTCTTTACTAAAGTATTTAATTTCAAGTGATGAATAAATACAAAAATTAATTAAAACGCTAAAAGACAAGACTCGACGAACGGCAGAATAAGGATTGTTTCCTCCTTTGGAGGGTGAAAAGGGGAAGGCTGGTCTGATCGGGAAATCAACGCACGTAGAAATGTTACTTAAACTGCGGGTGATTGATGGTCGGTGGAGGCCGGCTGAAGATAATTGTTTGAAAAACTAAAAGCCCAGTTGGCTTTCCTCCGCTCTTTTCCCTTTTTTCTGTATTGTCTGAATAAAGGTATAGGAATTTATCAGGAAAAGGTTGCTCTAGTGGTAAAACTTTGCATTATTTGTGTTTTAAAAGTATTAATTTCTAATGGTACAGTGGTCCCCAACCTTTTTATCACCGCGGACCGATCAACGTTTGATAATTATACGCTACGTTACTATTTTGTCACATAAAATCTATGACAAGTACACATCGCCTCAAAAATGTAAATGTAGTGAATACTGGAATCAAATTTTGGTTTATCCATCATTATACATTTAAGAATTTATTAGAATAAATATAATAATAAGCTCTCGTTTGTCGCATTAGAAGTATTTTGTTATAAAACGGGAATAAATTCACCAACACAATCAAACGCGTATTAGTACTATGTCACGTATTCTCAATAAAACGATTGCATTTGGGCAAGCAGAATATAAGAGCGGTGACTCAATTGCGTTGCGTCTCATTAGAGTTCTTTACGTTATATATGCGAGTGCGCAAGATGGAAGCCCAGTCGTTTTTTTTACTTCGAAGGTATTGTATCGGCGGTAACTCAGCGTGAAGGGGTTCTCATCTGAAAAATGATTTTTTGTCGATAATTACTTCTTTTTTTTTGGGTAGGTTCGATGTTTTAAACGTAATTTTGATTTTTAAGCAGGGCCTTGGGCGGCCCGATACCATTTGGTCCACGGACCGGTACCGGTCCGCAGACCGGGGGTTGGGGACCAGTGCTGTAGATAATTGAATATCTAGAAAACAACTATAATAACAATAAGAAAATATCAATTTCGGCCGTGTGTTTGTCTGTACCTCTAGTATAATAAACTCTTGAGGTCGGATTTGCTTCGAATTTTAGTAACATTTTCCATTTTTTAAAATTTATTTTCTTTTTATTAATGTAAACAAAAGTTTTAACATTATTTTCGATAACAGACTAGGCACATATCCGTATTATGGTAATCTGATTGTGATAAAGCGATAATTTGATAAAGTTCCAACGTTTAATATCATATAATATTTTTTACCAGATTTTTTTTTGTACTAACTTCTTTAGTACCGATAAAACATAAATATTTATATTTTTTTCTTTAAAGAAATACAAACATTCCAGGGTTACAAATAACCCAATAATGTTTGAAAGTCTCCTACTACCACCACTTAGGACTTAGCCAGCTGAGGGATCGAACACGCGACGCCCGGGTGAGACCCAAACGTGATGCCAACTCAGCTACTGACCGGTCAGGTATATATAACTCAAGTCTTATTAATTTTGTAATCTTCTCCATAATATTTTGGTGAATAAGGATGGGTTGTTTCAAAAAATTTTATGGATTCATCAAATATTTGAAGTTGATTTTCACGTTCTGTGTAGGTTCTATTCAAGTTCTGTTGTTATATTATTATAGGGCAGATGCTTCACAAAACTGAAATAATCACAGAACTTGAATAGAACTTACACAGAACGTGAAAATTAACATCAAATATTTGATGAATCCATCAATTTTTTTGAAACAACCCGTCCTAACTGTTTTATGAAGAACCTGAAAAAAATAATAATAGTGAATAAAGAATTTTTTTTAATTTTTAATTCCAAATTTGAAATGTAAATTTATTAGGGTTATCTTGACAAGTAAAGTTAGATTTTGGATTTTTTTTAAATCTGCGCATTTTAGCTAACATGCAATTTTATCATTAACCTCACATTCTTCTTCAATTTGTTTATACTAATGACTATTTTTGTTATACGAGCATGTTTCGTAATCTATCTATGATCAGGGAAATTTTCTACAGTATATCTACAGTACTGTACTTCTTCTATTTTAATATAAATGCATAATTTCGCAATCGTAAATAAATGCGCAATTGGGGTAGCTGAGGCTGAAGGAAGTGCGAAGGGAAGCAAATGGTGAAGAGGAAAGGCGGAAAGTTTCTGTAAACTGGTTATTCAGATCTAATCACAGAACATGCACACAAGAGCCATATAAAGCAAAGTTTTGATTCGGAATGGTCGTCCTTCACCAGGGCAATCTTAAAGAACCTCCCACTCAATATATTATTATAACTATGATAATGCAAGTGAGCATCATTTTCAGGCAGTCGTTCTGTAAGGAAAGGCCCTCCCATCCCCTAAATATTGCGATGCCCAGTTGTGAGGCTTTCCTATTGTTTTTTCGTTCCGTAATAGCCTCAACAAAAGTTGCGCTCGGGTCAGCCCGGTCTCTGCTCTGCATAAGAAAATTGCATTGTTTTACATCGCTTACCGCGAACTTAACCTAAGTGAAAAATTAACCCTTTATGCTGAAACTTCGCGAATACAATACGAGGGATGGATTTGATGCCGAATGGGTATTTCAATGGAAAGCTATAACGTAACACTTATACACACTTTTCTACCATGAATTTTGATATTATCGTAAGTAACTAGTGATGTTATGGAATTTCTGCGATTTTATTATATCTGTAATGTATTGAAAGAGCTGCTATCGGATGCCGACGGGGAAAGAGCTTTTATCGGTTACCGACAAGGGTGCCCGGGTAGGC
The DNA here is from genome assembly GCA_936435175.1 of Glyphotaelius pellucidus. Lineage (NCBI taxonomy): Eukaryota > Metazoa > Arthropoda > Insecta > Trichoptera > Limnephilidae > Glyphotaelius > Glyphotaelius pellucidus. The sequence goes on along the minus strand of OW386538.1, from coordinate 10,577,359 downwards.
AGTAGGCCAAGAGTGGATTCTCGCCGGCCTACGACTCAGATTCAATTAGCTACCAGTATAGAAAGGTCGTGTGACCTGTAGTATAATTATTGTAAATACGTAAACTCATAATAAACCAGTTTGTTTCAAGGACCTATTGTTGTTGAGAAGTACTCCCACAGAACTAATAGTTTTTTTAATATGAATACTCACTTATATTATTTTTCAACATTTGTATTCAGAATACCTACAAGTCTAATTTATTATGAACAATTTGTAGTTCGCAAATGTAACAGAAGGGTTGAAATTCAATATCCTGTACAATATTCAATAACGATTCTTGACAATAACGACATTTAAACTCAAGTGGGTTGAATTAATTTTCACAAAAAAAGAAAAAACAAAATTCCACCGTTACGAATAAATCAACAATAATTTTATTTATAGATATAAGTTTTGAAGGTTACGGCAATGTAATATTTTATTACTAAAGGGGAATATAATTTAAGTAAATCTACACTAAAAATAAATCCAATAAGACATAGAAAATAAAAAAGAACGGCCGCATCTGGGAATCGAACCCTTGATCACTGTATTATCGGGAAAAAGCCTTTAATTACTCGGCCATTTGATTTGTTATAAATTTTTATCGATCTCATTCTTAGAATTAACAATTTTTTTCTCAACTAATTACCACATTACATAAATATTATTACAATATAAGTGCCCTAAGTGCTAAGGTGATATACGGTCGTATAAACTAAGTCTGGACACTTCTTTACGAATGAGGAAGTACAGCAGAAAAAATCCTTTACCGGATCAACTGGCAGAGGATTAAACTATCGGCGGATCAATTGTTCGAAGGGTAAAATATTCGGGAGATCAACTGTCAGTGGATCAAGTGTCGGGTTACCAACAAAACTATACGTAAAACTTAGAATAATAAATCTTAATTTTATGCGTAAAACCTAATTGTTTTGGTGGGTACCTACCTACCCACCGAGAGAAATCTTCTTTCGATGTGTTTGGAACATTTAGGTATAATTTTATTACGAAAGTAATATCGTAAATGTATTATTTCGCATTCGATTCCCTTCTGCAGATATAAGTTTGACAAAACACTGAAAGCATTTTCACATATTCGTTCTTACAACCATACGTGTTGGAAACTTTGTTCGGCGTTCCCCCTGTCCCCCACAGTTTGTGAGGAAACTTAGTTTGGGCGTCATGGCCCCTCCAAGCCGCCCTACCGCCCCCCGGCTGCTAATTTTCTCATATCTGTGCGGGGGGCGGATAACGAATAAACTCGAGATTGCGACAAGATAAAGTTCTATTCATTATGACCTAATAATAGATCAATTCGATGAATGAATGGATTTCATGTATTGATTTCAAATTAAACTCAGATTTTATCCAAGACAGTGAATTTCTAAAATGCCATATTTGAACTGTTAACATTATTCATCTTTGCTTTCTGATGTTCTCTGCTGTCGGAGGTTGGCCATCATCAGGACAACCTTCATGTTGCAGACTGCAGTTGTCGAGACCACGAGGTGGGGAGTTTTCGTCAACTGCGTCTTCTATAAATCTTCCCCAGGATCATTTATACAGGCAATGGTATTGATTTGACTTGCTTGCTTATTATTCGATTTAAAAAAGCTTTCGTTTTTGTTTTCAGGGAAAATCACCACATTTCATCAATTGGGCTTGAAAGTTGTTGCACACCGCACAAAATAAATGAACTTTATTATTATATGTAAACAAAATAACTTGCATAGTTGATCGGTCAGTGGTTGAGTGGGCATCGTGTTTGGGTCCCATCCGGGCGTCGCGTATTCGATTACTCGGCTGGCTAAGTCCTCCATCACAACACAAGCAACATTTTCGGCTTTCTGTGGTGGTAGTAGGAGATTTTCAAACATTGTTGGGTTATTCGTAACCCGGGAATGTTTGTATTTCTGTTTTAAAATTTTTAATTTAATTTAATTTTTAATTTTAATATATATATATTCGGCGACCGGACAACTCAGAATAACGCAACTTCAACACCTCCTTTGAAAAGTAATTAAAAGTTTTTAAAGGTAACGTTACGTTAGGTTATTTTTATTATTTATTTTTTACATGAGCTCCACACAGGAGGCCCTAAGAAAAAAAAATCCATTAGGGCCTATGTCATCTTTGGGGATGCTGTGTGGAGGGTTTTTAGGGAAAGGAAGGGAAAGAGAGTTCTGGGAAGGAAAAGGGTTTATGGGGTGGGTAGGAATCTGGGGTTCAGTGTGTCCTGGTCATCCGCCTCCAAGACCTAGACAAACCTCACCCCATGAACCCAGGCACCCCTGCTAAATCACCAAACGCAGCGAACTACTTGAGGTGACCTATGGCAGAGGTGTTGGTTATCTAATAAAGGTTCCCGGGGCGGCGGTACCCATTCCCGCCTCCCGAACAATTATGGGCTATGGGCTATTTAAAAAAATCATAAATTTTAATGACTTTTCAAAGGGGTGTTGAAGTTGTATGATTCTGAGTTGTCATGAAACCATATATTCATCTCCCAAGATATTAGGAATGCAAGCCAAAAAGAGAACAGCAGTTCTTTTCTTAGTTAGCTCAGCAAATATTAAAGCTTCAGGCAACTAATCGGTTAAAACACTAAGCGATTTGACATGTGAACGTGGATGAAGCGAGGTGTGTGTGTTATTTTAGGCAGCAACTATTATCAAATAAGACTTTTCATACCTATCAAAAAAAAATTGTTTTAAATTCGATGTTAAGTTAATAAATAAGCAGAAAAATAAATCAAAACCTTTTTAAAATTTGTTTATCAAATATGAAATTTTTGATTATTAATTTGTGTTATATCTTCATGAAAAAAAGATGTCTTGTTGTTTAAAATGATAAATTTATATATAATTTAATATTTTATGTATTATAAACATAACACAACATATTTAAATAACATCGTTTTTTTCTATAAATAACTAGAGATTTTTCAATTTCATTTTCTCGTATCGTCAGTTTTAGTCGCAAAATTTGTCATATCGTCAATTTTTATTAAACCTTAAAATCATTTGAAAAAAATTGCACAAGAAAATTTTCAAGGAGATTTTCAACTTAGAATGCGTTTTTCTCAAAACCGTTGTTAGACCTTAAGAAAAAATAGAACTGGGGTGATAAAATGATACACACTTATTTTTTACCGGTGGTGTATATGTCTTGAAAGATAGATTTATTCCAAAGCTTACAATATTTTAACGATTTCTCGCAAAAATATTTACAACACATCTATAGTATGTAGGTAGGTGCCTCCCAAATATATTAAAATACAAGAAGATGGGCTATCGGCATTTTTTACTGGGTGGGACTGTGCTTCCTGGTGTCGCCGATATTTTTAACCAAAGCTATGCACACGTAAAAGCATTGCACACGTTCAAAAAATCAATTAAAGGAACGGATTCTTTCCATATTCAAACTATATTGTTAACCAATACTACTGCACAACTTCGTCAAATCAACTACATTCCATATTCAAACTATTTCCATTAGGTAATTAATTGTTCCGGCGAAATTCGGGCAGAAATCATAGCATATCTCCTTATATTACAATACTTTGGTACCTCCATATATTTAAAAGTTACTTTTATTCAGAGAAACAAAACACAATGAGTACCATGGAAATCAAATTCCGTTTTCAAAAAACATAAAACACAAAAGGTAAGAGCTTTTGCGAAAATTTTGCGAAGCTTTCCAATTATTTGAAGGGTCTTCTTTTGGGAAAACTAGGATGGAGTGTGGAGGGAAACTGAAGGGAACTGAAGGGAAACTCGAGTACCTTCGCATCCTTCTCACGTTCGGGGGCTTTGTTGTATTATTTCAAAGTCACGCTGTAAAACCACATCAGTTTTTAAATGATTAATGGATAAATTGTACATGATAAATAATATTCTCTTTCTTTTTGTAGGCAGCCAGTACGAGTATGATACGAATGAATTATTAGGGTAGGATATTTGCGGGTTTCGAAACAATATTATAATGGAACCGTAAAAATAATTTGACCGTAGGGACATTAAAAATTTGTCACGTATTTTGCAAGTACGTTTTTTAAATTTACAAGGTTGTATTTTTTTATCATTAATGGTCCATGGTATGAATTGTTTTAAAGCCGACCGCGTTAAACGCGTTTTTTTCAAAACTCCTTTTTTAGAATTTGTGTAACCTCTAGCTCCTACAATGTTTGATCAATCGTTATCAAATTCAGCACATAGTTTCTTTATACAAATGCCTTCAATTTGAACTTCAATTCTCAACGGTATCTATTTTTTAACTCTTTTTTTTTGCAAAAAAACGTACAAAATAATGGTAAAAAAATCATAATAAATTTTCACATTCCTCAAAAAATATTAATCTTCGATTTTTTTGAGAAGTGAGGTTCAAATAGAAGAAACACTTCTAAAAAAGGAAATTTTTTTGATAAATCGATTTGGAATGAAAATTGTGACCTCCAGGAGTTACACTAATTGCCTAGCGCAACGGCGACTTACAATGCGCGGCAGCCGAATATCTCCGTTAGTTTTAGAGAAAAATATTTGAATATTTTAGAATATACTTCTGAATACATGTGTAAAATGACACCAAAGTATAAATAAAACATATATATTCCTTATGTCTTAAAAAATCATGAAAATCACTAAAAATACGCCATCCTAAACCTATTTTTCCCCTTAACGTAGGACTGAACGCCGTTGGCAACAACAAAAAAACTATCCAAAGAAGCGAAACTAGCCATCTACAATTGAGTACTGTAAGAGCCTACCCTGATGTTTGGCAGTGAGGCATGGAATTGGCAGAGTAAGGATGAAAGTAGACTGAATGCTGTAGATTTGAAATACCTGAGGCGTATGTGTAGTAAAACCATGTACGACCGTGTGAGAGACACGGAAATCCACAAACCATGCAAGGCTGATGTAAGCGTAATGAGTAAGTTTAAGAAAGGGACGCTCAGATGATTTGGGCGTGTAGAGCAAATGAACGAGGTAAGAAGTACAACGAGAACACATGACGCCAATGTGAAAGGTAGAAGAGGTCGGGGACGACCGAGGAAGACAGGGCACGACCAAGTTAATTAGACACTTGAATCGGGCCATGTCGAGAGTCCGAATTATAGAAGAGCATGTTGGGACGATCTATGAATGTGAGTGAGGTAGGGAGTATGTCCAAGACCGATATAATTATTGGCTCCCCGTACTTGCAAATATAACCCCGCCAAATATCAGGCGAGAGATTGCAACAAGAAGGCGCTGCAAAAAAGCGCAATACCTTTGCCCGGAAACCCTTCTGGACAGAAGGAGAAAGACTCCTCCATTCACCTCTCACCCCAGAAGATAGGTGGAAGCTTGAGTGGCAATCGGCCAAGGTGAAAAATGCCCATCTCGTACAAGACCCCACTGAGAGACAGCCTGGGTTCTCTTTGCCTCGCAAACTCTGGTCCGCCATCAATAGGATAAGTTGCTCCCATAGCCGTTGTGCCCATATGTTGTATAGATGGGGCCTTAAAGAGTCGGAGATGTGTAAATGCGGTGAGGTGCAGACCACCGAACATTCCCCGGCGGGATTGATGAGGTCCACAGTGAAACCCCTAAGGCCCTAGATTGGCTCGCAGACCTAGATGTCCCCCTCTGACCCCCCACCACACGAAAGAAAAAGCTATTTTCGTGAATAATTAAAATTATTTTCATCAACATTATTAACCAATAAGGATTTTGAAACAAATGCAACAGTTCATAAGTTAAAACATGTTCTAAATGAACAAAATAAAAGACAACTACTGCCACCAGTTGTTGTATAAAGCTTGGGTAATGATTAAATGCCAAAGTTGTTTGTTCCACAAAAGGGTTCAATCATTGATTGCCAAACAAAAAAACATGTAAAACATACCTTAAAAATGCTGAAATTCCAATAAAAATTCAACCGATTGAAATGCACATTCGTTTTTAATGCTGTCAGTTATATTTCAGGGATAGACAATGTAATCATTATTTCCGGAACCCGCTGCATTTTGCTTTCACTGGGTGCGTCGTTAGCTGACGCTTTTCCGATTTTTGTTTTTGCCGATTCGCCATTTTATTATGTCGACCTGCGCCCAATCAATGGGACAGGCGATTGTTTCACCATGGACTGTTTGCAGTCAATTACCCCATGGATTACTGGCTGGTAATGTACATAACCATGTAGCAACTTGTGGATATAACTGTGCAAACAGTGCGTTTTTGCAATTGGAAATGATTACAAAAGCTTGTAAAAAGCTGGCTTGGGAACGTGACAAAAGAGTGCAACTTCGTTGTTCGTACTGCTCAATGAAAATATGACAATCTTCGTGGTACAAAGGTAAGTTAAAAATGCGGTTAGGGCAAATAAAGATGAATTTAATTTTTTTCTAGCTTTACACAGGAGGCCCCGAGGAAAAATAATTTCATGGAAGAAGAGAGGAAGATCTGGGAAAGAAAAAGGTATAAGGGATGGCTAGGAATCTGGGGGTTCAGGGGTATGCGGGAGAGTCCGGCTGGAGAGGTCAAAAGGCCCATCTTTTTTTATGAAAAAAGTGGAAAATAAAAATGTAAAATCGACTTCTACCTTGTTTCAACAAAATAGACGTGTCTCGTAAGCTATGAGTGAGGTAACAAAATTATTAATTAAAAGTTATGAGGATTGTAGCCGGTTCCAAATGTGTTTTTTGTATTCTATAGGATTAGTTGTTTTATAGTGTGTTGGAATTGAATTGTATAGTTTTGTAGTCCGGTATCTGTAGTGTTTTTGTCCAAAAGAAATGTTGTTTTTGGTATTTGTAGTTGGTGTGTCTTGTTCTAGTGAAGTGTTAAATGTGTTTTAGTTCTTTTAAAGAAAGTTAGAATTTTTTTTTAATATAATTTTAGAATTTTCAGGACTAGGAATTTTTTTAATACGATTGAAGTGGGTGTTAGTATTGGTATTTTAAGTAATACTTGTATTAAGGTTTTCTGAGCTTAAAACAGTGTTTTGATGTATTTTTACTGGCACAACCCCAGGCAATAATACCGTATTCCATTATGGATTGTGATATTGCGAATTGCGAGGTGTGTATTTTTTATATCATAATATGTGTTTAGAATATTTCTCACGTTTTTGAAAAAGTAAATCATCTTGTTTATCCTGTTACGGAATCTATGAAACCTTACCTAACCTTATGGAGATATACATCATACAGACAGGGGCGGTCAACAAAAAAATCACGACATTTAAAAACAATTTTTTTTGAACAAATGAAATCTGTTGGGCCATTTGCACCCTATTATTCGGTTCGATCTCTCACAGTTGAACAAATACCGTCGTCCTAGAAATTCTGTAAAGCAAAGTTGTGTCAATTTAAAAGAGTCAGAGGTATGTTTTTCTTTCGTACTAGTGAAAATGTATTGCAAATTCGAGTGCAAAGCTTTGCAACCACACACCTTAACCAGGGAAAAGCTTTCAAAATGGTTATTTACACGCGAAATAAATAAAATTTCAACCGTGTTTCCTTGCTCTATTGAAATTATGGCCCTATCCAAAGACATTGAAATAATATCTTTGGCCCCACCATTGAATACTTGTCGTAGAATTGGTATTGAAATATTTTCATCGAGATACAAGATAACTTTATCATTTACAAAAAAAATTGTGAATACCTAACAAGAGTCCGAACTGTTCTCGTCTGGAGCCTGTGAGACTATGGTAACCCAATTGTAATACATTGCGAGGCTGAAGGTATAAGTAGGGAGGGGAAAGGGATTGCGACAGATGGGGAAGAACCTGCCAGTTCAGATCTGGTCACCAAACAAGACTAAAGCCTTTTCAAGCAACGTTTCAATTCTGAATGGTACAGGGTGATATTATTTTATGTTAATAAAGTTGTGAAATTATACAAAATAATCAAAGAAATTGAATGAAGCACACCGGGATTTGAACTCGCACCCGGATTAGTAGTCGAGAACTTTGCCTCTCGACCAAGGAGACCAAATAACGAAAAAACAAGGCATCTCTTCTCAAGTACCTACCTACCTATTGATTATTCTATAAAATACTTTCTACGAGAATCTGTCATTCATTTGAGGAAACAGGATTGAGCATTATATCACCCTTTAAAAGGGTACTTTCTCAGTACCTATTCCAACCCCATTTACGTTTTGAAATAAGAGGAAATGAATACAAACAACAACAAACAAATGAAGTAAGTACAACACAAGCACTAATAATAAATTTAGAACAAATTCCAGCTTAAATCTTGTAAAGTTGACAGTCGCCTGTCAAATACTATGAAATGCCAAGGGACGTCTGGGGGGAATTCGTTCATCTTTGCCAAATTGAAAATTAATCTCGCACAAAATGGTTTTACTAACTTTTGATTGGAGAATGTAAATGAACAATCAAAAAGTTAAAATATTTATCCTCAATGTTGACGTCTTTCAATCATTCTCAGAATCTTCGAGAAGAAGTATTTAATTTAATTTTATTTCATTATGTTACTAAACCGTCAACGTCCGGTGTTACCAAATTTCCAAATCTTTCATAATTAGACTTAAGTCTTTAATGATAAAGAGATGTCTTCAGAAAGATATTTAGATGACCAGCAGTATCTTATAAAACTTGTCACCTTTTCAACAGATTTCTTCTTTAATTACTGTTGGAAGTACACTTAGTGAATAGTTATTACTTTATTACAAAGGAAAACTTTGGAGGAAAGACCTTGGGGTCTTTTTCATACAAAACCTACATAGCTAGACCTTTTTATTAAAATAATAATGACTAATAACTCTGTTTTATAACTTTAATTTATTTTATTAAAGGTCAAAAGTTCCATACAAATAAAATCGGATATATTACGAACCAATTCTTAGAATGATTTTTTCCAATAAAAAGGGTAGTTGCCTATAATATTGAAAAAAAAGTGAATTGAAGATAATATTGTTAATTATAAAATTTGAAATATGACGGTTTGACAAAAGGTGGCAATGGCGGAATTGGTAAACGCGCACGTCCCGGTTAAAAGAGGGGTTCTGGGTTCGAGTTCCAGTTGCGATCATCATCATTAGCAATTTGGGAGGCGGGTATGGGTATCGCCGCCCCGGGAACCATGCATTGGATAACACCTCTGCCATAGGTCACCCCAAGTGGTTCGCTACGTTTGGTGACTGAGCAAGGGTGCCCGGATCCATGGGATGAGGTTTGTCCTGGTCTTGGCGGCGGTTGCGTCTGCTCACCTTCTGCGTGGCGCGCCGGATCGAGAGAGACTGGTTGAGGCAGGCCTTTTGACTATTCCAGCCAGATTATCTCGACCCATCGCCTTGCACAGCAGTTGGAGGGATGGATTCATATATGTCCGTTGTCCAGGACACACTGACCCCCAGATTCCTACCCACTCTCAATACCATTTTTCTGCCCAGAATTTCCTATCCTTCCCTTCCCCAAAAAGACCCTCCACACAGCATCCTCTCAGATGACATAGGCCCTGAGGGAAATTATTTTCCTCAAGGCCTCCTGCATAGAGTTAATGCAAAAAAAAAATATTTTTATATATTTCCGTTATTGTTCTCTTTCATATTTTCGTTTGGATTATTATTGTTATCGTTTTCTGCAATAAAATAATTCAGTTGGGTTGAGTATTTTGGCCTCAAATCCAAATTTAAGTTTTGTATGAAAAAACAGCCAGCCGTTCCTCTGAAGTAGGATGAGATTCCTAGAAACGTGTCCAAATTAAAGGAATACTCGAATTTCTCGAACGTAAAAATTGCAAAAGAAATAAAAAAGTGGTTTAAAAATAGCCTTTAGAAACAAAACTAATATAGAATCAATCCTTAAAAACTCAAAGAAATAAAACCAAAGCCAATAATCATAGCATACACGAATTAATCGTGACCACGCTGACTAACGCTGCTTATGTTTGACAAACGGGGAGAGCATTCTTAAATAAATTCAAAGAATTTGGGGGTATAATAATAGAGGCACTTCTTTAAAATTCGTAGAACATCTCTAAGTGAATAATCACGTTCCACGAGCCTAAACCATTACACATATAAATAAAGGGTCTTAGATTAAATTCACATGAACAATTAGAAATCAACAAACGATCGAATGACCGTAATTGACGCTAAGTAATAAAGTAAGGAAAATTATTCCCCCCCCCCACTTCTTAGCATGCTTACTAAACCTAAACAATATATCACATTTAATTAAGTCAAAAGCAAAAATGTCATTATTAAGCAATTAAGAATACATTAACATTAATTGTGAGGAAAACAGATTTAAAGTACCCTGTCGCAATTATTTTCTCAATAAATTGGTTCAACTGGTAATAAATCAATTAGGCACCTCCAAAATTGAAATTTAGAATCATATAAATAAGTCGTCTAATCACAATTTGAAAACGGTCTTCTAAGAAACTTAACGTCAAATTAATAAAGAACTAAAATACTTGCAGATCTTAATAATAATGTTATAAAAAAAACATTTTTAAATTAAATTAAAAAAAGGAATCCTTGTAATCATTAAAAAAAACATCATTAAAATTAAACTAGAAGTTTACAAAGAAAATTTATAATGATCGTTCTGAAAAAAAAAAATAATTACGTAGTGTTTAAAAACAGAAGATTTCCGACGTGAGTGACGTCAGTGACTCCCGCTCCTTCTACAAACCATATTATAATTTCACCTATATTATTCTTGTTCATTAACTCTTACACCAGCTTTGTTATTTTAAGAAGTCCCCATTTAAAGAATTTAATTTAAAAAAAGATACGTGTCTGAAGCACTTGATGACTTCGAAGAACTTCGGAGTTCTGTATGACAGGCGTTTAACATTTCGTGCTTACATTGAAAAGATCTACCACAAGCCTAGCTTTATTATATTGGTATAACTTACGTATACAACACATGAAATTATTACCACGTGCATTGTTACTTATTTTCTGCAGTATTAAACATGTAACATTATTTTTTTTTAATAAATGCATTAAAAATAGCCACACAAATTATGGATTGCCGTATACACTTCAAAGGAGTTGATCAATCATTCACTGCTGCCTTACTTTAGCTTAGTTCGTGTCTCGAGATTGGATCTCCATTAAAGAGTTAAACATCTCTGTTAAGAATCATGTCGATCCAAATTTTTTTTCGACATCATTATCCTCTGATAAAACCAACTTTCATCCCATATATGAAGTTCTTCTCCTTCTTTGTATGCCTCAAAAATAACTATAAAATTATTAAAACATTTAAGGAGATGGTGCATTATCCGCCCCGCCTCAGAATATTCAGTCGTTTTTCCGTCATACGAAGCGTGTTATTGAGAAATTCCTGTGCGGAGGAGGAAGCCCACTGAACAGTCACTCTAGAAGTGTGATGATCTTTCGACTTTCCCAAGTAAGACCAACAAATTTGTTGACTGATCGTAGCGAAGTCCTAGTAAATCGACAGTTTTGTATTTCATCTGCCTAGAACTTTTTTTCTACGTTCTGTTTCCGTTTTTTTTAAACATGATGTACAGTAAATGTAATCTTTTCAAAAGTAGGATCGTCAAGCTTACTTGGAATTATTTATTCACATTTTTTCAATACCTACTATGGTACCTACTAACCTGCCTGAAAAAAGTTTGAAAATGGAATTGTCATTGAGACAATAACGTTGCTTTGGACAAATTGTATAATTCCATATTTGAAATTAAAAAAAAAAAATGCCATCTAATATACTATATTATGGTTTAATACAGAAATTTTTGTTTTTATTTATTCGTACTTTTTTGGACGCCTGTTCACACAACTACTAATCTGTTGAAGAAAGAATATTAAAGAAGTGAGGTCAGCAGTACACAATGGAGTGTTGATACCAATCCTGATGATTGACATTAATAATGGATCTGGTAGAGGAAGGGTGAAAGTAGACTGGCTGTAAAAATGAGATCTTTCAGTATGTGTAAAACCATTATTGATCATTCGTATTCTCAATCTTATAGAGAGTTGGAAATTAACAGAAATTCTAATAATCCGCAAGCTTGGTTGATAAATGAACAAAAAATATAATTCGCTCGCCACTCTTAGATATGTTTAAGCCAAGCTCTAATATTAGAGATCATAAAAATACTTAATTATGCGAGATAGAGAAACCCCTGAGTCATAATTTGGGAATAACTACCATAAAGACATTCAATCAAATTTAAAGAAAGCAGTAATTGCCTAATCACAGTTTGACAATGCCTTCAGAAGGCGGAACAGTTGTCACGCATAATAATAATTACATAGCAGAACTTGTTTAAAAGTAAACTGTTTTCATGAATTAAATTTTAATATTATTGAATATTTTTTTATTTTTTTTATTTTTATTATTATTATTTTTTTTTTTAATCATTTATTCCAGATCTCGGGGAGGGTGGTGCAATCCCACGAGTTCCATATTATACATATATAATAATCAAGAAATGATGACAAGATATAAAAAGGATACATAAAAAAAATATTTACATGGTTAAAGAAATTTAAAAGAAAATAATAATAATAATAATAAAAAAATAAACTATATAAAAAGGATATAAAAAAAAGGAATATTTGGTGTCATTAACAAACATAAACGATGACAAATGTTATCTCAAATGACCGATGATTTTATTTATTTATTTAAACACGCCTTGAAGGCTTTTACAATGTCACGTTATTAAAGATACATAGGATATTCAGGAGTATAATTATAAGCACGTTGTATGTAGCATAATAAATTGGACATTAAGGATGTAAGAAGGTTCAATATACAGGTATGTAGTGTCATTATAATGAAAAGATGTACAAAGGAGTTAATTAGTTTAGTTTAATAATGGTTAAACAGAAGTCCTTAAGGTACTATGAAATTTGTTATGGAGGAATGTAAATTTACAATTTATATTTTTTTATTACTTAAACATTAATAGTTGGTTCTAAAGCAAGTTTTAAAGAACCATGCAAAATTAACAGAGCGATAAATAGTACATTTGGAAAAATAAAAATGAGTTGCATTATCGTAAAAAGTTATACAATTCGGTAAATTTATAATATAATATAGTTCAAAAGAGTATATTTCGATCTAGAAATAGTTTCGATCTTGAAAAGACCATCAAATATAATTTAATCCATAATATATTATAATAGCAAGAGTACCAAGATATAAGCAGGATATACTCGATGTAAGTTAGTTATTTTAATTAAAAAGGGAAATACGAAAATATTGTCGTTATTTATGTTTATAATTAGCAATCTTTATTATGCATATTTAGTAGGTGTATTGCGGATCATAGCTTATAATATCATCATATTTGAAAACGTTTGATCAATGTTAGCAGAAGTAAGGAAATAATTTGTTAACTTCGGGCATACGGAAACGCCCACGATACACTTCTATCGGTTTAGCTGTTCGGTGGGCAGTCGCTAACCCGCAAGACGCCAACCTGTAACGAGAAATCCATTAGGGCCTCGGAGTTACCTGCGGCTCTTCATAATCCCATCAAATAACACTTCCGTTTTAATGGTCGCGATTAGATTATAAAGACGATGATTGGACCGAGATTTTAGAGCCATCGAGTTAACTGCAGTCGCCAAATTTCTTAATTTATACGACCATTTATCCCAGGCAGAATCCAGTGTAATTCTTTCCATTGCTTGGAAAATTAGAAATTAACTTTTTTTGTTATTTTTTGTGGATACAGTTTGAGACTATGGCATCTCCAATTGGGGTATATTGGGAGGCCTAAGGTGGACGGGAGGGGAAGGAGACGGCGACGAGGAAAGTGGGGAAGTAACTGGTTTTCAGATCGGGACACCAAACTGATTAAATTATTAATATTAATTAATCAAATAAATTTACTTACCCCTCGACCAAAGAGGCCTACCACTTTTTTGTCAGTGCTGTGCCAGTTGCATGCATCAAATGTAGAATAGCATTGATATTAAAATTCCAAAATGGTTTCCAAAATCGACAATAAATGGAAAACCCAGTATAAAAAAAATAAATAAATTAAGATAATATTTTATTTGTTTTAATAAACTTGCTTGAATTCCCCCAGTATTCCCCTTAAAATTGTCACCTTTGAACCGAGCTTCCGTCACTGCGGCGGTATTTCCAATTATACCAATCTTTTAAAGCGTCTCGCCGCATACTAAATAATTCCTCATCCCTTACCGTCACAGGCACATCCCCGCGAGATAAAGAGGGATGAAGATACCCGTCTGAGGCTATTTTACTGTTTGAAATTATTCGCTCCGACGGGTTAATTTCCATTAGCCCGAGGAGGTATTATTATGAATGACAGCGGATAAGGGCTGAGGGGTAGTTTAAGGGTAGATCCCAGATTCCTGACAGACAGATTGCTAAAATAAACGCCGTATATATGCGCAATGTGTTTTATTTTTGAATGCGAATGTAACTTATGAAATGTTTTGCGTTCCTGAGTGAATTGGTGCGGAAATTTGCTCTGTTTTGTTATAGCAGACATTCTTTAGAGAAATATTTTCGTTTAAAATTATAAGATATAAGCCATTAAAGATTTTAGTGTTTCATGATTTTAGAGGCAACTACCTATTACCTTTACAATTACCTAGTTACGGCGGTACAAAAATTGGTCGTTTATAAATTAAAATTACTACCAAAAAAATGCATTTTGAACAACTTTTTATTTTTAATTTTATTTTTCATTGTATTTGTAAAATATACCTGGTAAAATTATTTTTTTAATATTTCCCATTTACTCACAAATAACTGCCCAAGTTGCCTATAAAATCATGAAACATTAAAATATTTAATGGCCCATATCTTTTAATTTAAAGCAAAAATTAATAAAGTAGCCCACATCTGTACTAGATATTTGATAAACCTTTTGATTACAAAATTAATTTTTCAGTTTGGTTGGGTATTTTGATTTTAAATCCAAATTTAAGATTCGTATGAAACTGGCCAAAATGGGCCGCGCATACGTTCCTCTTGATGAAGTTATAAGTGAAATCCTATTTAGATACTATTTAGATTCATCTTTACGACAAATCGGTTTACAGTATGAACATAAAAAAATATGCTGCGGATAAATTGAAGCTTTTAATGGGTTTTCTATATATTGCAAACACAATAAAATTATTATTTACATAACAAAAAATATAAGCGTAAACAACTAAAAATTTTTTTTTTTCATTACTTAACTATGAAGCATAATATAACTATGACCATAATATTAGAAACAATTTTTTTAAAATACGCCTTTAGGGCTAAGAATATTTTTGAGGTTTTGTACTTATATCTATTCTAACTTTGTTTCATTCTTATGAAATTATGCACAAAATAAATAAAAACCGTCTTTTCGTTTTCTTGCCTCGTTCAAATACGACGTGCGATTTAAAATTTTTGTAGGCATAAGAATCGAAATATTTCTAGCGTTTATATTCCTCTTAAGACGTTTTGCATGATTTCATGACAGTTGATCCCCGGAAAATTGATCCTCTGAAGGATTTTTCCTCTGTGTGTCGTCATTCGTAAAGTAGTAGTGTGCAGAGAAGATGCACAGCCGTAAAACAAAAGTCGATATACTTGGTGACCGGACAACTCCGAATGAAACCAAATCAGAACCACCTCAGAAAAGTCATTAAGAGTGATGAAAAAAATTGATTAAATAGATTACGTTAGGTTAGGGCTATGAGTTATTTTAAAATTATTTTTTTCATAGCTTTTAATGACTTTTCAAAGAGGTGTTGAGTTTGCTTTATTCTCAGTTGGCATGGAACCGATGTACTTATATATGTTAGTAGATACAACGTGTTTTCGGCAGTATGTCGTATTTTTGGCCGTGATTCCTCACTGCATACTCCTTCAGTGACACGGCATTATTGTTAGATAAATATTTGTATAGCGGATTTCCACTCAAGATATAAGTACGACTATATCGATTTGGGTTATTTTGGCCGGATATTCTCTCTGTACACATACTTTACGACTAAAGACGTACGGAAGAAATAATCCTTTAGGGGATGAAATGTCCAAGGAATAAAATGTCCGAGTGATCAAATATCAAAGGGATCAAAAGTCTGAGGGATCAAATGTCCGAGGGATCAACTATCCGGGAATCAACTGTCCTGGGTTCAATAATCCGCAGGGTTAAAAGTCGGAGGGTTAACTGCCGGGGGCCAACGTCGGGGGGTCAACTGGTCCGTTCTTAGGTTTTCCGAATTTCAAATATTTTATGAATTCCTCCTTGGCAATTCGACGGATGCATTATACAAAGAAGCTAAACTAATTAGTCTCCGTAAACTATTTATAATGCAAACTATGAAATATATCTTTAAAAACAAAAACAAATTCGAAAAAAATTAAAATAGAATCAACCTTAGAAATAATAATGTTTTTTATACCCCCCAAACGAATACCAAACAAATGTAAACTCACAGCAGTTTCATTGGACCTCGTACATTCAATCTTTTACCGAAACATATTCAAGTGATAACTAAACTTCCTCAATACACAAAGGAATTGAAGTCATGGCTTGACAATGTAGATATTGAAACATTGTTTGTTTAACTTGTATGACTTTATGTTTTTTCACAAACAGTACACTTATTATTACACTATGCACTTATTGTTACATTATTCCATTATTATTACACTACTTCACTTAATATACAATTACTATTACACTTAATATTACACTATACACTTACTGTTGCACTGTTTGTTTGCTCATTTTGTGCACAGCTATTTAAACAAATTTGAATCATGTTTTTGCTTTATATGCCTATTGTTTGTTCCTTCTAGGTACAATAATAAAATATATTAAACTATATTACCCACGCACAGGCTGCGCCTTAGTGGGTTCCCATTGTTTTTATTATATCATAATATTGTATACATCAAATGTAAAATTTGGGAAAATAAAAGAAAAAAAAAATCCAGATAAGAAATTAAAAATTATTTTGGTACAAAAAAATTACAAAACACGACAATTTTGCATATTTCAAAATGAATCATATTTTGCATTGTTTCAATTCAGTTTAATACAAAAAGAGTATTATAAAAAAAGTCGTAAAAATTGTGCAACAGGATAATTGAATACACAAAAGAAGAAAAATACACGAAAATAACAATCAAAGGTTACGTTTTAAATGACTACCAGGAAAAACAGTAAATTGTTAAAATTAATTGATTTTGTGATATTTCTTGTTAAAAACCTGACAGGAATTATTATTATTAGACAGATGAAATACCAATTTAAAACAGGACTTCGCTACGCTCAGTCAATTACGAATTTATTCCACCGTTCTTAAAATAGTTGACGGTGTAATAGTCAGCATAGTTGCCTTCCAATCAATTGACAGGGTTTGAGTTAACATTAAAATTTTTAATTTTAGCTGTTATTTTTAAAATTGCCTCTTTATAACCTACTCCCGTGATTTCTCACAGGTCAGCGCTAGTTTTATATAAACACTGGTTTTTAAACGCCTGGTTGCATAAACTTTCACAAAAAAATCTTGATTACAGAAATAATTTATTGGCTGACGGCGTTTGGCCGGGGAGAATCTACCGGCGACAGTGGAGTTCGTACGTTCTGTACCCAGAACTTAATTCTCTGTGAACTGAAGGCAATTTTCGAATTTCATATTCCAACAATGCAACCTGATTGTCTCGGCAGCTAATTTACACAATGCTACAGACTTTGTGAGGAAATTTGATAATGGTTCAGTCATCTTCGTTGACCTTAAATTAAAACGGTAGCATTTATTTGCTTTTTTGCGGGTTGCATATTTGTCGCGGGCTTTTAGACATTACTGGAGTAAAGACAGCATATTTAAGTACCTAATAGATATATTTAATTAATCAAAAAAACAATATTTTAAATTTATTTTTATTTAGTAAAACAATGATAATATGGTCTTAACTAGGTGCCTTACGTTGATGCGTTCTGAAATATTTAATTTATTTGAATTTTGAAATAGACCCGACGCTTGAGTGGTTAAAGGCGTAATGAAAAATCTGAGAATATTATGAGGTATGTGTTTTATAATGGTATTTTGTATTACGTAAATATGTTTTTTTAGGTTAAAACATATTTATGATATGCCTTTTTTATTCTTTAATCCATCTTTTAATTAAGAATCTTGATTTTTTTGAATCAAGTGAAATATTGTTGAATGCTTTTATTGCCTTGCAATTGTAATGTTTTTTTTTCCAATTTTTTAGTCCAAAGTTTTGTTTACCGTTGGAGTTTTTACGTTTTTATGCTTGTCTAACTGATCTATTAGTTATGGAAGTATATTATGCTGGTTTTAATTTTTTTTTCACTTAAAAATGCAGTTCAGTCGTGTTTTTATTAACAATTGGCGTATATCTAGTACGTCAAACATGATGCATATTTGGTTGTATATCAATCATTCTATAATTTTTAAGTATTATCTTGAAGAGCCATTAACCAGCGGCCGAGAATTTGAATTTCGTCGAACAGTGATCTTGCGATCGTACCCTTGCAACTGTACAGGGCGATTCCGATGAGAAAGATCAACTATTCTCCAAACCAGCATTTTAACATACTAACTCAATATCGATTTTATTTCATTCAAAATTTACTTTGATAAATACCTACATTCAAAAATGCACATCGAAATTATGTACTTTTTGTAATTATTTTTTGATCATAAGTGATTATAATTTTTCAACAATGTCGAAGCAAAATAAGAATGTAAATTTAAAAAAATATATTAGTTTGTAAGACCGTAAATAAATAGACAAACTGAAGTTTTTTCGTGATAGAACAAGGGAGCGGATCTATTTTTTTATGATTTTATTTGAACTAAAATTAAAATTCTGAAAAGTAGCTTTCCTCAATAGTGAATTGATTTATTTTACTGCGTGATTTGAAATATATGTTGCATAATACAGAATTTCGTTTGATAATTTAACAAATCTGCCAACGACCTACGGTAAAACCTTATTGTAAACCTTACGGTAAAACCTAAAAATAAACATATTTTCTCAAAATTTAAAACAAAGCTTTACTAGATAAAATAACAGTCCTTTGAAATTAATTTATAATTTTTTGTGGAAAAGAGTCAGTACGTCTAAAATTTGATTTAAAAATTACATATTTCTGGTTTTGTCTGGTTATTCCCTCTTGATGGCTTTCTGTGCGATTTTCAAACAAGCGGTAGCTGAGTTTGTTGCTCCTCCCCAAACAATGATTCCATATTTCATTCTTCTTACGTTTCAAAGAAAAGCTAATGGGATAAATATCGTACATTTCTATTCATCATCAAATATGAATAGCAAAATGATACCAATTCTTCGAATTGATTAATTGATTGTAATATAATGTAAATAAATTGAGTCTCATAATTGATAAAGGGGGTATTCTAGTCTAGAAGCATGAATTGTAGGTGTTTTTTTAGGTGCATTAAAAAAAAACCTTTAATATTTTTGAAGCCATTATTTTACCAAATATTTATTAAACATTAAAGAATAAATAAAAAATCGAACGAAAAAATTAAAGAAATTAAAAGTTACAGGGTGTTGAAGTGGGGGGTCTCAAAAATATGGCGCGCCATGGTTGACACGATTGCAACCCTCCTAGTAATCCGAAAAAAAATAATTTTAATCCAAACATATGCTGCTATGGCATGAACCTCGGAGTAGCCATATTTTTTTTTCGCAAAATGGCGGTTGTCTGAAATAAAAATACATTTTTCACCAGTTTTTTTTTTGACTTTTCCGATTTTTTTTAGAATACTAAAAATTAATTAATTAGATCTAGTTCATGCGATAAAATAATGCATAGGGAAGGCTCACGCCAAATTTCAAGTAAATAAGTTTAGTAGAACTTGAGATATCGTGTCAACCGTCTCGAAAAAAGTGGTTTTGAGAAAAATGCGTTTAAAATTTTGTTCCATTTCGATTTTGTTTAGATTCCGTCTGAACCACAAAATTAAAATAGTTATAACTTTAAAAATAATGCAAATTTTGAAAAATCCTTTTAAAGAAATATTTTTGAATATTTAAACTTTGGAAATATGAAGAAAATTTTTTGATTTATTTTTTTCTACACTGCCTTAATTTATACCTGAATAGGTATTAAAGGAAATTATCAATTAACCTAAAAACAACGATTAAGATAACGCAGAATTCAATACTTAACTAAGCTTTATCTAACGATACGTTTTAATTATCCAGATACACGAACAGTTTTATCCTTTTGTTTACGAAAATGCAACGGCAACGTTTATTTATTTGTCTTGAGTCCACCTCGGTTCCAAATAATGAAAATGGGGGCAGTAAACGCATTCATAAACAACTCTATAAAAGTATGTTCTAAGTATCACAGTCGTTTTTCTTACAGTCATGATATGCTTCTCTCTAACGAATCTAACGATTCCACGGCACGCATAACGGGGGCTTACGATTCAATGGAGCGTCGTTTAACGAATACGTAACGAGCTCGTATAAATGAAGCATTTAATTTTTAACCGCAAATGTGTTCATTTTGTGTTTTTGGGTGGTGGAAGGGTGTTCGTTACTGACTGTTAAAATTAACCGCCTATTTGATGTCTGCAGAGGCCATATTCGTTTTGTTAGTTGCTTCAATGCCTTTTATTAATCGTGTGATTACTTTTTATAGCTTTGCTTGCATAGAAATGATGCCTTAATTAATTTTATTTTCCTTTTATTTGAGTTTCACGTGAAACAATGGAAAGCTGGAAGGAAGACGTAATACAACACCGAAGTACACTTACCAAATGAAAAGTGTACTTACTTCCTTAAACGTTTGAGAGGCAAGAATTACATTTGTTTTTTTTTTTCTGTTCTCATGGCTTCTGTAATATTTGAACATAACAACAAACAACTTCCGATATTAAGGATAGTTTCCACAATATTTTATATTTAAAAGATTTTTTAAACTTTTCCTTCAGTTTGTCAATTAAATGTAACCCGAAGAAACATAAATCATTTGAATAAATATTGAAAATACAAAAGTCTTCATAATAATGATTATATAACTGCGCACTTTAAAACTATAAAATTAATTTTTGTTATTTATTTTTGAGGTGTTATGCCGTGTTTCGCTACCTTCTTCTTTAGTCAACGTTTCGAACAGCGTTACAGTGTCCATCATCAGGGCAGATGAGTGATGATGGACACTGTAACGCTATCCGAAACGTTGGCTAAAGAAGGAGGTAGCGCAACAAGGCATAACACCCCAAAAATAAATAACAAAAATATTTTTGGCCATGAAAACCTAAAATCATACATATAAAGTTAATGATTTAAATATTAGAAAATCTCGAGCGAGAGTTTTAATTTTTTTAAATGTTAATATCACTGAAGAGTCCCAACTATTCTTAACCATCTACAACCAGTGAGACTATGGCTTCCCCAATTGGGGTATGTTGTGTGGTTGAAAGTAATAGAGAGGGGAAGGAGATGTAAAAGAGGAAGGCGGGGAGTTCTTGTCTTTTCAGATCTGGTCACCAAGCACGGCTATTTTAAGCAAAGTTTTAATTCTGAATAGTGGACCTACTCCAGGACGATAGACACAGTATCTTCCTCTCTAGAACGTGCCGCAAATAAATTATCTATAAATTATCTATATTAAATGAATGATTTGTGAAAAAAACACAACTTCATCAAATAAAATTTTACATACACACGTCGGGATTTGAACCCTTATCATTCTGATTGCTAGTCGAGAGCCTTACCCCTCTACCACAGAGGTCGTGGTGATTGACCTCACAACTGGATACCAATAATTCATATACATTATGCGCCCACACAGGCTTTTACAAAGTGAGGTGGGTAAAGGAAAACTATGCACATAAATGAAAATTAAATAAACGCCCGGGTTGCCGGCACTGAAACGGAGAAAAATATACAATAATTTAGTGGAACAGTATTCAACAAGTGAAATTGGAAAAATAAATTATGGATTACAACCCACGCAGAAGAATAATTTAAGCTAACTTTAGTATTTATTATGTGGTCTGTTAGCCTTCTTGTGATTGAATTTCGTGCAGTTGAACACATCTATTATTTCTGAGAAAGTGAGTAATCCAGTTACAAGCGAGCATCTAAAAGACCTGATATGTAAAGGTAATGCGCGTTTTCATCCCGACAAAATATCCTACGGACAAAAAATCACCCAAAAAAATATCTACTAAAACCTAACCTAACCTAACAAAAAATGAGACAAAAATAGTACAGAAATCCTGTAGAGACAATAAATTATTATTACACGTATTATTTTTGTCCCATTTTACTATTTTTGAACAATAATTTATTGTTATTTTTTTTATTTAACTTTTTTATGAGTAAAACCTCAAATGGTAATATTTAATTAAATGAAGACACTGTGAGCTAAACTCAATCGAAAATCTGGAAACAAAAAAACCAGAAAAAGATATTGGCACCTCTGGGACTCGAACCCAGGACCTCTCTCTTTCCGGGCGAGTACTCTGACCACTGAGCTAAGGTGTCGATATCCAATTCGGTCACTTTTAACTGTACTATACCCCAACTAAGAACCACCCATATTATTGTCTTTATTGGATGTCTGTATTATTTTGTTTCAATTTTTTGTCAGGTTAGGTTAGGTTAGGTAAAGTTAAGTTAGGTTAAGTTTTAGTAGATATTTTGCTAGGTGATATTTTGTCCCCAGGATATTTTGTCGGGATAAAAACGCGCATTACCCTTTAAAGTGAGGGGTCCAGATAGAAGAATTATATTCTACTTGACTTCGAACTAAATATTATAAGACATTATGCGGCATTATCTTTAACCGCACCGACTCCTGCAAAGATAACAAAGCCAAGTGACCGTGGACACTTTGAAGGTTTAATCTCGTATTCAGTGGACATCGTTTGAAGGAAGTCTCATATAGTAGGAATTACCTGCACTTAAATTATTTTACTAAACCACCCTCTAGGGAGTCTGAGCAACGATGCTAGCGAAGGTTTCGATAGTAAATCTCAGTTTGGTGGTGTCGGAGACCATTAGTCTAGCAGAGTTTAATCGATTTACCTAAAAAGATATTATTTTTAATATTGTAATGTTTAAATTTTTAATATTGTTATGCCATGTCTGTCATGAGAGTCTGAGCAACGACGCAAGTGAAGGTTTCGATAGTAAATCATCGTTAATTAATATAAGTAAAAATAAAAAGAGAAAATTTTGTAAAGCTCATGTTATACTTCAAAGAAACACATTTTATAAGCTTTTCTTCCATATTTTTGGGGGCCATCTCGGGAGCAAAGCAATTTCTATGTAATTTGGTGCTTTATGGTTACCTAAAAAATTTTCCATCACCAATACAAAACTCCTCCAAGCTTCACCTTCAAAATCAGTCACAACTTTTATAAAATTTGTATCTTTCATTAATATCAAAATTTGAGGACCATCGAATATTCCGGTTTTTAAATTTTCCATATTCAACTTAGGAAAAGTTTTACAGATGTATTTAAAACATTTTCTTTCCTAGTCCTACGCTTTAACAAACTGTTTCATGATACAAAACTTGATATGTAGTGGCGGAAGTATGATTTTTTCTTTTATTTAACAACGGCTCATTTATTACATTGAATTTACCAACAGTTGAGGATTCTCTCAAAGGCCACACATGAGGCAAGCAGGGGGGAGAGGTCACGTGATGTCTGTATGCGCGAAATAGAGTCGCAGAAAGCGAATTTCACCAAAAAAACTAAATACTTAATAATAACTCGTGTTCTGAAGAGCCAACTTACGCTGTTAATTATTTTTAACTAGCAGACACAGCCACACGTTGCTGTGGCTAACGAAACACAACGCCATCTACTGAAAACGCCATTACCCAACTTTTACAACCAACGCCATCTGTTAATTTGCATACATATCAAATCCACATCGCCCGCTTGCCTGCCCGCTGCCTGCAGCCCGCTGCCTGCTGCCCGCATATATTATATATTTTAACCAATTTACACAAAACCTTGACAAATTATATGCTTAAAACCTTCCTCATGAATCACTTTATCTAATGGTGATAACCGCATGAAAATCCGTTGCGTAGTTTAAAAGATATAAGCGTACAGTCAAAGGGAGCGACTTTATTTTATACCTGTAATGATGATATAAGATACGTCAAAATCATAAAAACTAGAGCCAATTCAGTACTTTCATGAATATATCCGTGAACTGGGTACTTGAAAATATAAAAATCCGCAGAGATATCCAGGGCAACAAAAAAAATGTATTTTTTGTTGAGCTGTGTAATCGATAGAACAATATGCGCTGAATGTCAGGCGCTTTGTGAATCCATTTTTTTTCAATCAAACATATACATTACGATTTTGGCGCCCTCTAAAACTGCCTCCCGGGCAGGCGCCCCGGTTTGCCCCCCCCTAAATACGGAGACCTTTGATCTAGTAGAGTTTTAATCGATTTACTTAAAAGTATATTATTTTTAATGATATTGTATTTATATTTTAAGTATTGTTATGTCATGTATCCGTAATGTTGGCAGTGGTCAAAATGCCAGTTATATGCTGACAGTCTTAGGTCTGTCGGGTTACTTGACGCACGACATGTAAACAGTCTCAATAAACGTCTAATAAGTAAATTGCCTTTCTTTGTTGTCAATATTATATTGCGCTATGAATAGAACTCACATTCAAACATTACTTTAATTACAAACTCTAATCCAGCGCTATTGATTACAAACTCTATAGAGTATATTGTTTCTATTATAAAAATAAAAGCGTCTTTATAATAAAAGATAACGTCTTTTCAATAGCCCCGCCATAAACAAGTTGCTTTTTGTAGACATTTCGGGTGACGCTTTGATGAACAATAAAGTTCCAGTTTCATATGGCTAGGACACGAGACATAATACGACCACTAAAGATATTGGCCGTATATGTCCGGGGCGAAATTGAATTTTCTCTCTGAAGTATTTAATAAAAGAAGACACATCAGCATTAGCCAGCGGCCCAAAAGCCACATAACAACCCTTATATGAGTAGTGATGGAAGATCTTTCATGAACTTATTAAATATGAAGATAAATTTTATTTATTAAACTAGTTTTTACACCATTTCTCTCACAGCGATAAGCAGATGATTGTATGCTGTAAAACTCTGTCTTAGACCATACTTTTTTTTTACATTAAATCCACACAGGAGGCCCTGAAGAAAATAATTTCCCTCAGGGCCTATGTCATCTGGGATGCTGTGTGGAGGGTCTTTATGAGGAGAGGAAGGAATGTACATTGGTCTTGAAGAGACCCATGTTGTAGGAGGGAGGAAACACAGATGCCGGCAAATCGTTCCATAGCCGAGCTGTGAAACTCAAGAACGAGTCGAATAAACGACCCGTTCTCATGTGACAAATGTCAACCGTGTACGTATGTTGGGCGCGCGTTTGGCGTGTCTCCCAACTATGCACCGGTGCCGAAGGGATCGATGACGCTAGTTCCTCAGAGCATCTTCCATTGAAATACCGGTAGAACATGGATAGCATTCCCACCCGACGCCTGTGCTCTAAAGATTGCAATCCGTTCGTTAAAATGGGAGAATCTATCAAACGGGCCCCCCGTTTCTGCACAGAGTCGAGGGTATTTTTCAAGTATTTTGGAGCTCCAGACCAGAGGTGGCTGCCAGATTCAACCGTGGGGCGCACTTGCAATTTGTACAGGGTTAGCAGTTGTGTACTAGTAAAGTATCTGCGGGTCCTGTACAGTACGCCCAGTTTTTGAGAACTTATTGTATACTTATTGTTTTATTAGCTTTTATGCTTATCATGAGCCGACTCAAGTTACTTGATCATGAAATATCTTCTTGAGGCATCCCCGATTCCCTTTCCATCATTTGATCGGCATAATTGACACTCCAAATGTCCAAATCATATAAGTGTTCATTTTTTCTTATTTTTTAATTTATTTTATTTTGTTATTACAAATCAACAAACAGGTCCTGCTGAGCCAATTGCAATGGCTTGTCAACAGGTGCTAATAATTTAGTTACACGTACATTTTAAAAGTTATAATTTACATCTTATATCTACAGATTCAACATTTTTTCAAACATTTTTCATACATTTTTTCATACATATCAATATAATATTTTTTCCCGATAACCAATTATTATTATTAAATTTTTTATTAGAAAAACTCTCTTTTTATAACTTTTGAAGGTTAGACGAGAGGTCTGGGTTCAAGTCCCAGTTGCGACCATTGTCTTTTTCTATTTTTCTGTGTCTTGTTCTCTTTCATATTTTCATTTAGATTATAAGTGTTATCTTCTTCTTCAATGAATTATTATTATCTTTATATAGTAATTTCACTTTCATTTCTATTTGCGTATCGTCTTAATCGTGATATGGTGGTATATTGTTAAATTTGAATGAAACCAGCGTTATAATGTACGCATTTGGGAGGCGAGAATGGGTACCGCTGCCCCTGGAACCTTTATTGGATAACCAACACCTCTGCAATAAGTCACCCCAAGTGGTTCGCTACGTTTGGTGATTTAGCGGGGGTGTCTAGGTCTTGGAGGCGGATGGCCAGGACACACTGAACCCCAGTTTCCTACCCACCCCTTAAACCCTTTTCTTTCCCAGAACTCTCCTTCCCTTCCTTTCCTTAAGAAACCCTCCACACGACATCCCCAAAGATGACATAGGGCCTGAGAGAAATTATTTTCCTCAGGGCCTCCTGTGTGGAGCTCATGTAAAAAAAATTCACAGATGGCGCCAATTTAATTATTTTAGTTAAAAACACTTTTTACGAGTTATGCTTTAAAATATTAGGGTGAATAATTTGTTTGCGCTCGTGAATATTCAATATGAATAGGAATAAATAGTTTTGTCCATAAATAAACCCAAATCTTTCAAGAAAGCTTAAAACATCCAATATTGTATCGGTGACTAAATCCAATAAGGTTTTTGTTAGCCTTTATTAAAAGATTTCAGTTTGTTTATGGACAAAACTGGTTATTCATTTTCTTATTGGGCACAAACAATTTATACATAAGGCATTTTTGTGAAATGACCAGTGTTCACTCCTTCCTCTCCTCGAAAAGACCATCCATACAGCCCAACGATGGCATGTGGTCTGAGAGTCATAATTTTCCTCCACTTGTGGATAATGTAAAAAAATGTTTTTAAACAATTGTTTTGTTTGTAGCCACGAAATTAAATTTATTAATACCGACCGGTTTCACTTAACACAAGCATAATCAGGGTATAAAATTAAATTAATAATGCTTGTGCTAAGCGAAACCGAAAATAAATTTCGTGTTGTAATATAAACAAAATATAAAATTGATAATAAAACGAAAAACAATCTTTTAAAGGGTACTATTTTTGAATAGGTACCTTTGTTAAATTCTAAATTTATTTATGTCTACATTGTGTGCATTAATACTATGTTCTTTATTTACAAATTTATTGTGTCTACCTTCCGAAATATAATTTTTAAATCGTGAAGAAAATGACCATATACATTTGTTTTTCAAAAATACAGTCCACGTATTAAAGTGATTGTTAAATCATTTAAAGATATGTAATGACATATAAGCGCACTCTCTCCAACATTGGAATGTAGGAGAGAGCGCGTAATATTTAAAACGATAAAGTTGAAGCGAAAATTGTTGGTTGCGCAAATCAATTCGTTCGCAGGCGGGTGCGGTGTGATTCTAAAACAACAATCACTGGAAAACTACTCAAAGGAAAAGGAAAAGGATTGGTATTGCCAAAACTCACCGAGTTCACTCGACATTTGCCGCTGGTTCTGTGGTCCTTTAACAATTCTCCCTTTGTCTTTATAATAGTTCACTCGTACACTTATATACGTAAACACGCAGCTGCAGCCGCGGCGGTGATCCAATAAGTTCCCAAATTGAACTTAGGGCGTTACTTTTCAATTAAGTAAAAATGCACAAATTTTCTCCGAACTCGAGATGGGTGCGTTTTTCAACAAGTCAAATAAAAAACAAGTGAATGCGGAAATCGAACGTTTTATTTAGTTTTGTCTTGGCGTGGGATGGGTAGGTACTTGGATAAAGGAACTGGGCAGGTACTTGGGTAAAGGAACTGGGCAAAGGGATAAGCAGTTTTCCAGTAGGTACTAAATCAAACAAAAAGAACATTGATTGGCGCAAACAATTGTTAAAAAGTTTAATAAAACACGACTCATTTAATTCAGGGTTGTCTAAAACAACATTCAAAGAAACACTGTAATTTTTTTCGTACAGATAATTCGTTAATAATAGAGACAGACGTGAAAATAAAATTTTTCGGAGCGTAGATATTTTGCGATTTTTTTCTATCGAGGAAATTTCATATAATTTGCGTTTTGGCGTAGGTATTTTCTTAAATATAACATATTTAAAGAGCTTAAAAACTTCAAATGTTTAAGGGAGATATGTAAGAAATCGGTAGAAATTCGGGTAGCGGCGGCGTAAGAAAATGAATGTAATGTTGATAGTTCTTAGACGAAGTGTGATACAGTTAAATAAGACCGAATCGGATAGGGACACATGAGCTTAGTTGGTAGAGTTGTGCCCCGGCAAGTCCGAGTCCCAGATGTGACCGAAACTTTTTCTAATTTTTCTGTTTTCCAGATTTTTGATCGAGTTTCCCAATACTGTTTTTATTTAATTAAAGATTATATGATCTTTTTTAATTGTGTTTCTGTATCTTCTTTAGTTATATGGCCAAAGAAGTCTAGAGGGTCTAGAGTTTCGATACCAAGGTGGAAGGAGCTATGTAATTCCTTCAGCTGGTAGTGGTAGTTGCTCGCTAGGGGGCAGGGGAGGTGTAAAACGTTCCAACAACAATCCTTTGTACCCGAGTACGTTCTAAAATAGGCTTATTTATTCTTGGTCGTGCGAAATGGTTGGAAACGTAATTAAGATCCTATAAAAATAGAGAGAACATGGCGCTGGAATAATATTTAAGTGTAATTGGGTTAATGAAAGAAAAGCGGACGTGTTTGAAGCAAATGAATATTCGTTGTGTCAAGCGTTTTCTTACCGGTAGGGTGAGTTAGGAGTCAAGGAATGCCTGCAGGGAGTGTAGGAAGTTTTTTTTTTTTTACATTAACTCCACACAGGAGGCCCTGAGGAAAATAATTTCCCTCAGGGCCTATGTCATTTTAGAAGATGCTGTGTGGAGGGTGTTTTTGAGGAGAGGAAGGAGTGAACATGGGTCTTGAAGAGACTCATGTTGTAGGAGGGAGGAAACACAGAGTATCTGCGGGCCCTGTACAGTATGCCCAGTTTCTGAGGCCAACTTAACTCTGGCCTCGATGGAGCCCCCGTACCTGAGCTGGGCACAGAGTCACATCAAGCATATCAATGGAAGGCGTGTCCGGGAGATTGCTTCCATTGAAGGAGACTAGATTTTCATTTCGATCCCTTTTAGACGTAATCAGACATGATTAGACGAGAAATCGGTCGATCAATTTGTGGAAATAATTAGCATTAGCATTTAAAATACAGCAGTTTTAAATAAATTTTCGTTGTCTACTTAGCAGCCATGTTCTGTTATTATATTCATTGTTGACCAGTTGTTTCGCAGAATTGAAATAATAACAGAACTTGAATAGAACTTTCACAGTAAATTTTACTTTAAATTTGATGATTTGTTCAATTTCTCTGAAACAACTGACCGTCAAGAAGATAATTTTCAAGTGCTGTTATTATTTATGTTACATGTAATGATGTATTTACAGAACTTGAATAGAATTTTCACAGAGCTTGGAAATTTATATTTAAAATTGAATATATTTTTTATATTTTGTGAAAGAATCCTACCTAAGTGTTACGTTTGTGAAAAAGATGAACTTTTTTTACATTGATCCACACGGGAGGCCTTGAGGAAAATCATTTCATATATCATCTTACGGGATGCTTTACGGAGTATCTTTTTAAGGAAAGTAAGGAGGAAAAGATTTGGGGAATGGGAGGAATCTACGGACAGTGTGTTCATGGGTTGATGTGTTGAGAGAGAGCAGCTAGAGTGACCCGGAAACCCCTGCTAAGACGCCAAACGTTGCGAAACGGCAGAGGTGTTGATGTTTCAATATGATCCCAGGGCGGCGGTACCCATACCCATCCCGGAATTGAGATTATACATCTAAAATATGTAAGGCAGTACCTAGGTTTCTACTAATACACGGTAATAATTTTATTTAATCAATATCTAAATATGTAATAATTAAATCTGTTTACTTTAAGAGTCTTCAAAGTGTTTATATATTATCCTAGCTGGTACCCGGCATGCATTGCTATGCCATTTAATAAAAAATTGTTTCTCCCTGCGTGTCTTTTCCGATTCGTCCCATTCCCCTCCCGCGTCCTCTTCTCCTCTCGCGTTCCCACTCCCCCTCCTTCACCTTCCTTCTTTCCACTCCACTCCCCCCTTCCCCCGTCCCGCGAACCCCCCTCCCCCTCCACCCCCATACACCCCTACCGCATTACATGCATTCATTCCCGGTACATTCAGTTTTTAAACAGTTCGCGTGCCACCTAAATTTCATAATGTCAGAGCTCACCAGTAGTAAAAATAAAGAATTATCCAATTTGGTGCAGTCGTTCGAAAGTTATGCGCGTACAATCATTTCGGAGATTCATTTTTATTTATATAGATAGATAGATATTAACTACGACGCCTGAAATAAAAAAAAAATATATATATCAACATCGTTGCCACGGCAACGATTGGTTTTCTGACGTTAGCAATAACTCGCTTTTGTTAGCGACAGAAAACGTATAAAAATATAATTAATATTTTTAATTTCATAACGCCAAGGCTTACCATCATATATAGCCCATAGTCTTCGCATATAATGTAGCCTTTTTTGGTGAAAAAATTTTAAAAATGGTTTTATTGTTTTATGCGTGAAAGCGTAACAAACGAACTCGAGCAGTTTCGCATTTATATTATTAGTATAGATATAGATAATGTGAAATCGAACATCGTGGTGGTCGTAATTCATTTTTACAAGTTTTGTAAAAATGTTTGCTACTTAATTGCAAGCGAGAAAATCAAAACACGTTGCTGTGGAATTGATAAGAATCGCGTAATAACAAAATGTATTGGGTAATTTACGATATTACCGGCAGGCTTCTAAACAAATAAAGCGAACGTTCTTGTTTTCCTTGTTACGTAACGGAAAGAAAAACACATTTTACTCTCGTATTCTCTTGGGACGTGCTGTATTCTTGTTGCTTTCATATGTTATTCTTGGGATGCTCTTAATCAAAGCATAATAATTTATTTGGGTAATCACATCCTTTTAAATAAATAACAAATATAAATAACATTTCTTCAAACACAGCAAACTTATTTTGTGACACCATTTCAATTCAAATTAATAAATACTTAGTTTTAATTAACCACACCGAAAAAATAACGTGTTACGTAAGGAATGCTCACTTCATCAGAGTTTTCTTAAAACTTTAAGTTATTTACTAAAAATAATTCCATTCATGGTGTGTCAACCTTGGCGATGCTATGTGGAGGGTTTTTATTAGAAAAGGAAAGAGAGAAAGTTCTGGGAAGGAAAAAGGTATGTGTGGTAGGTAGGAATCTGGGGTTCAGTGTGTCCAGAAGTAACGGACGTGTGAATCCAACCCTTCTCACATGAATGCGTATACATACATGTATGCGTACGCTGTACATATAAATGTTAACACGTTAATGCACAATGCATATACGACCGGTCAGTGGTTGAGTGGGCATCGCGTTTGGGTCCCACTCGGGCGTCCCGTGTTCGATTCCTCGGCTGGCTAAGTCCTCCATCACAACACAAACAACATTTTCAGCTTTCTGTGGTGGTAGTAGGAGATTTTCAAACATTTTTGGGTTATTCATAGCCCGGGAATGTTTGTTTTTCTTTAAAAAAAAAAAGTCATTCAATTCAATTTGGTAGGCGGGTTTGGGTACCGCCTCCCCAGCAACCATTTATTGGATAACCAACACCTCTGCCTCACCCCAAGTGGTTCGCTATGCTTGGTGACTTAGCAGGGGTGCCCGGGTTCATGGGGTGAGGTTTGTCCGGATCTTGGCGTCTGCCCACCAACTGCGTGGCAGGCCGGATTGTGAGAGACTGGTTAAGGGAGACATTTTAATCACTCCAGTAGGACTGGAGAGATTAAAATGATTAAATCCATCCCTTCCACTTACCCCAGTGGAAGGGATGGATTTATATGTCCGTCACTCCTGGACATACTGACCCCCAGATTCCTATCCATCCCTCGTACCTTTTTCCTTCCCAGAACTTTCTCTCCTTCCTTTCCTAAAAAGTCCCTCCACACAGCATCCCCAAAGAAGACAGAGTGGCATTTTTTTCTATATGTATATACAAACGTGTGCACACTGAACATTTTTTTTACATGAGCTCCACACAGGAGACCCTGAGGAAAATAATTTCTCTTAAGGCCTATGTCATCTTTGGGGATGCTGTGTGGAGGGTTTTTTTTTTAGAAAAGGAAGGGGAGAAGTTCTGGGAATTAAAGGGGTGTAAGGCGTAAGGGGTGGGTAGAAATCTGGGGTTCTGTGTATCCTGGTCATCCGCATCCAAGACCTAGACAAACCTCACCCCATGAACCCGGGCACCCCTGCTAAACCACCAAATGTAGCGAACCACTTGGGGTGACCTATGGCAGAGGTGTTGGTTATACATATGCAAATATTTAAACACATTAATGCGCGTACATTGTTTTTGTTTATTGTTTTGCGGTGTTCATGTATAAAAACCAGTGGAAGAACTAGAGGCAAAGCAATAAACAAGCTTGAACCAACTTGCGCAAAACTGTCCAGCAAAATTATATCCAAAAAACTACAGACCAAGAAATTAAAAAAAAAATTTTAAGGGCTTAGCTACCCACGCACATTTTTTTCTTAAATATGCAAAGTGTGTATTAGTACTAATGTATGTAGGTCACGTCACATCAAAGCCTTCAAGGATCAAAGGAACAATACCTGTCCCCGAGTACTTTTTAAAAGCGTTTTCCGGCGATGGCAGAAAATGAACAAACATTCATGATGATGTCCCGTCATTCAGTCGGCAGGGATAACTGGGAGGACCAGATGTGGGCCGTTAATAAAAGGAAGAGGAAATCTCCGAACGTTCACAATGCATCGGCACAACAAAAGCATATTTGATAGCTGCGTTGCGTTGGGGGAAACGAGATTGTATTGCGGATTTTTTGTGAAAATGTTTGGTTTTCGGAAGTATTTCATCTTCTATGATGTTTAAGGCCACATTCGGAAGGGAGAACGGGGAGGGGGTTAAAAATATTCCTTACTGCTTTAATGCTCTCGTCTGATTTCTTAACGTGGGGAGAATGTCAATATTATTTCATTATTTAAAACTAGGAAAAAAAAAGCGATTTACCTTTACCGCGATCTCAATCGCATGGAATGAGTTTATTTTTCTGCTTTTACAAGTGCTGTTAATAACAAACAAAATTTCGTTATTTGTTTTTGGGGTGTTATGCCGTGTTGCGCTACCTCCTTCTTTAGCCAACGTTTCGGACAGCGTTACAATGTCCATCGTCAGGGCAGATGTGTAATTGTTAGTGTGTGTGCTTATGTATTTGGAAGCAATGCCGTGTTGCCAGCCTTACGAGAACATAAGCACACATTTCACCACAATTACAATTACACATTTGCCTTGATGGTGGACACTGTGACGCTGTCCGAAACGTTGGCTAAAGAAGGAGGTAGCGTAGCACGGCATAGCACCCCAATAACAAAAATACTTTTGCCGTGCAAATCTAAAAACGTAACAAACAAATTTGTTTTGAAACCTTTAATTTCTTTTCTATGATTTAAATTCTCGACTGCGAAAAAATAATATTCTTTGTTTATATAATAATCTATCCGAGGGTACATTGCTTATTTTTCAAATGGGTTTATATGTTTAATCCAGTGATCTTTAATTACAACATTGCTCATGAGGCGTTAATACAAATTAAAGACTTGGGCATCACTTTTCGATCAAATCTTTCATTTGTTAACCACATAACAGAAATCTGTAATAAGGGCTTAAAAATGTTGGGATTTGTAACTAGGCTAAATAGAAATTTTAACATTATAAAGTGTATTAAACTGTTATATTTTGCCTATGTTAGGAGTCAGCTTGAGTACATTTCTCCCGTCTGGAATCCACATTATAAAACTCAAGTACAAGCTTTTGAAAGAATACAAAACAAATTCTTACGTTTTCTAAATTTAAAAATGGGTATTCCAGCAATTATGTTGAACTACAACTCTATTTTAAACGACATGAATATGCTCAAACTGTCAGACAGAAGAATTTTCACTGATTTGGTATTTCTGTATAAAATTCTAATTGATTTAGTTGATAGTCCGGTATTGCTTGAACTGATAAGCTTCCAGATACCGCAACGTAATACCAGCAGGATTTATTTCAGTGCAGAAATTCTGGTACTAACTACCGTATGTATTTCTCTTTGCCCAGAATACTTATGGAGGGAAATAATTATACCAAGTCAGTGAACATCTTCAATTTATCTCTAACAAATTTAAAATATTGTTACTGAGGCAGTTCAATTATTTACAATAAATACTGCATAATTCTTACTACTCATATGTAAAAGCCCCGAAAAAGGGCGTTAACAAATAAATTATCGTCTTATTATATTCTACGTCAGTGAAAACCTATTATTGGTTGAATAAATTACGTATATTTTATCAAATATTTTATAAAATACATTAACTGTTGTTTTCCAAATAAAGTAAAAAAGAAAATAAATAAATTCATAATTCCGATGAGTTAGCACCCATTTTGGGTCAATTATAATACCGCCCTCATTACATTAGAAACCCGGCTTCAAGCTGTTGAATATAGTCAAATGAAGATCCCTAAATTGCTTCATATTTTGATTTCCCAGCTCACAAACTAGTCCCAGCGGGAGCTCATACAGACGTCATCGACATTCGTCCTCTTCCTTCTCAAAAGTAGTGTTTGAAAACGAAAAAGACAGAATGTACTAGAATGAAGACGTCAAGTACAATCTCTCGCTGGAATAGTATGGAAAAGGCCGTTACAACACAATATTTTGATATTCATATTCAATTGCTATTTCACATTGATTATAATCTCCCTGCCGACAAAATTTGCAACCCTTTACAAAAATATGTAAAACACTCAAAAATACATTTTCACGCACTACAAAGCGGACATAATAAATACGCACTGACTGAATAGAAGTAAAAAAAAAATAAAAATAAATCAGCAGTAGGTAGTTATTTAATGTTCCGCGCAGTGGTCCGCCTTTGATGCGTGTAATACCGGAGGCCTGCGCGGGATTAAACCAGTAAACCAGAACTTTTATACAATGCAAATATCCATGATGAGATATCGTGTACCATTTTCATTTTCCTGCGGCCGGGGAACTCACGTGTATATTTTTATTCGACGGCATTGTTTTGTTTCTGTACCACGCGTGTTCTGTCCGAATTACAATGGTGGGACGTATAATGTACATGATACGTACTGTTGACATAATTTATTTAACGCCTGTGTAATGGCGTATCAAAACCGTAATAAGCTCATTGTCACATATTTAAAACCAAACTGTTAATAAAAATCACCTCAAGGGCGCTGTACAATTTATTAAGAATTACTAGGTTCTATCTAATTTAACTATTTACAAACAGATACAGAAACATACTTACCTGGCAGGTCACTTCCGAAAAACACACCTTAATTAGAAAGTTAATGCTTGAAGAAAACACGGTCTTGCACGCGGAGAACATTTTATTTAAAACACTGGACATTGCATGATTTTACATTAAAAGATTAGTGGCAAAAGTAGAGTTGATATTTTATTATGATTTGATTATTTATTTTGAGAGACTGGAGAATCTTCATGAAATGACCTTTACTTAACGCTTACAACTGAGGTTTATTTAAAAAAAAAAATTTTGTTAATTATTTTTTATTTTATAAAATTGTTTATTTTATAAAATTACCCATTTAAATGGTTAAAACCCAGAGGGAATAACCAGACAAAACCAGAAATATGTCATTTTTAAATAAAATTTTACACGTATTGACTCTTTTCCACAATAAATTATAAATTGATTTAAAAAAACTGTTCTTTTTTCTAGTGAAACTTTTTTTTAATTTTGAGAAAATATGTTTATTTTTAGTACATTAAAGTTTAACCGTAGGTCGTTGGCAGGCTTGTTAAATTTTCAAATGAAATTTTGAATTATACAATATACATTTCAAATCATATAATCATGCAGTAAAATAAATCAATAAATTATTTGGGAAAGCTACTTTTCAGAATTTTAATTTTAGTTCAAATAAAATCATAAAAAAAAACATCCGTGCCCTTGTTTTGTGACGAAAATACTTTTGTCTATTTATTTACGGTCTTACAAACAAATATATTTAAAAACAAAATTACATTCTTATTTTGCTAAGACACTATTAAAAAATTATAAATATATATGATCAAAAAATAATTTCAAAAAGTACATGATTTTAATTATTTTATCACGAGTTTGAGAATTTTCGGATGTTGGTATTTATCAAAGCAAGTTTGGAATGAAATTATTATGTTAAAATGCTGGTATGGGGAATAATTAATATTTCTCATCGGAACCGCCCTGTACAAGGGTACGATTGCAAGATCATCGTTTGACGAAATTTGAATTCTCGGCGGCTCTTAAGGATTAAAATTATTAGCCAAAGCAATAAATTGTTTGAAAATAGCACTTATTTCAAAAATTATTTTGAATTAGCGAGGACACGGCTTGCGTTGCAATGCTACTCAAAGAAATAAAGTGTTTGCGTTTTAATCCCTGCTAACCCATATTGCTACTATCTCTCGCTTGAAATCCCTCCCTCGTCCCCCACACCTCCATCGACCCTTCCGTTATGTGTCCTTTACCCTGCGTTCCCGTTCCCGCCTACGTTCACTTCCCGCGTCACCTTCTACTCCCGCGTTATTCTTCCACCTTTCCCCCATCAAACGAACCTTCCACCGTTCCACTCCCCCTCCTGCATTCCTCTTCCACCTTCCCCGCCATCCCCCTCCATCGTTTCCCTTCCCGCAAACTCCCCTGCTCCTTCATTCCCTTATCCCCTCCCGGATTCCCCCCCCCTCACGCCTTCCCTCCCTGCCGCTAAACTACACGAAATACACACATATTTCAAGCAATCGCACGCCACCTATTGTAAAAATCTAATACAACTTTTTTAATGCCAGAGCTTACTATTATATATAGAAATCTTCGCGGTGTGCGCACAAAAAATCACCAAAGTTTCACTGCAATCGGAAGAACGGTATAGAAATACGGGACAAACAAAATTTTTTATATGCACAAAGATTTAAAAAAAAATGTGTATTAATGTAATTTTTGAGGAAAATATGGGTCTATTTATTATAATAATCGGCTCTTCTCGTTCTTGGCTATATTGTCTTCAGTTCTATGTATCATTTTCATTCAGGCCGTTTCTCTGTAATATTTTAGATTTAGAGCATTGAGTCATCCAGGAGTTCTTTGGTCTTCCTCTGGATGACTGTCGATGAAGCTCCATAGACATTGCCTGCTTCACTGTGTGGTCTGGTGGTCTCCATCTTATGTGTCCATACTAACTGTTTTTCCTTCAGCTTACTATTTATGTCCGTGACACCCAGGATACCACAAATGAGTGAACTGATATCGTGATGAAGAAAAAGACCGGCATTATTGTACCTACTAAATCAATGTCCCAACAATACATATATGCCAATAATAATTTGTTAGTGAAATTTTTGTGTTCTCCCTTATTCTCTTTCTTGTTTATCATTTACTTTTGCATATTTAGCTAATTATTTTTGTCATGATTTGTTTATACCTACAATGTATTTAAATATTATAAACTAGTCTGTCTCGACACAGGGTTTCCTAGTGAGACAGGCAAGGCCAAAAAAAAAATAATATTTGTAAACCTTATATATGCATATATAAGCACATAATAAAAAAAAATAAAAAATCATCCATGTATGTAAATTTTGGGGCAACGTGCCAGTTTTATTTTTTATGTTTTTTTTTTTATATCAATACCACACAAGAGTCCCAAATACTACCGTCTGGAGCCAGTGAGACTATGGCATCCCAAATCGGGATATGTTGTGAGGCTGAAGGTAGTGGGGAGGGGAAGGTGGGAAAGTACCTGGCTATTCAGATCTGGTCACTAAACACGGCTAAAGCCATTTCAAGCAACGTTTCAATTCTGAATGGTGGTCTCACACCAGGGCGATACTGATAGTATTTTCCACTCTGGAACGTGCCGCAAATATAATATATATATATATATATATATTTTTTTTTTTCTTTATTCATTATAATGTTTGTTACATGATTTTATGATTTTTCGACCACCATGCTAGGCACATGCCCGTGTTGTGGTGGTCGATTTTCTATACAGTACTTTAACATATATGCAATATAAAAAATGTGTGAATATTAAAAAATATAAAAGAATATTATTGAAAACAAAAGAATATAGAATAATGTAAATTGCTATGTAGTAATATGAAAGCGTAAGAAAAAATAAAGTAGAATATAGAAAAAATAATGTAGTACTAAAAGTGTAGAACATAGGGAGAACATAGGAGTTCAGAGAACATAGAACACAGGAATACTAATATTATTTTTAATGAATAAATTGCGAAATAACACAAATTAATTTAATTCACGCCACGCCGGGATTCGATCCCGCGACCTCCGGATTCGCTGGACTACGCCGGCCGTCAGATTATGTCTAAATTAAAAAATATATTTTTAAATAATAAATAGTTTTAATTAAGCATTTAGTATTGAATATACGGGAACGTCCATCTTTTCAAAAAATTCCAATTTCTTATATTCTGTACACTATAATATAGGAGTGAATTTAATTTAATTGTTAACATCTCAAATAAATCTGAATATTGTTATCACTTCATCAGTGATGTGTGTACTACAGTGTAATTTCGGTATTGTGTTTGCGCATTATAATATGATCAAAACGTCAGAATTAAATTTTTTTTTTGTTCATGCGATTACCGCATAAGGGTCTCTAGCACTCCCAACGTCTGGAGCCAATGAGACTATGACATCCCCAATTGGGATACGTTGTCACACTGAATAATACCTTTTAAACATATTTTAAGTGATGAGTTTTTAATGTAAACGTTATATGAATTTAAAGTAATAGTTTGCGGCATCAATTTTACTACATTCCTTTGAATACGTATCAATTTATTCTGTAAATGCTAATGAAATAAAAAGACTCAGTAGAAATTCTTCCGTCCAGACTTTCAGACTTAAATGAAACCCACCTTATTAAAATTCATGACATCGAAACCTAATCAGTCTCGATAGATATTTTTAGCTGAGTGGACGGACCACGGAGATGTCGCGTTACTCTGGTAGAGAGTTTAGTATTCACGTCCCTCCGCTGCGCCGGCCGGGGTCAGTCACGCGGATTAAAAGCGCCCATGTGAACGAGGACCATCGACTCCGAGAGCTAATCTCGAGCCACAGGGTAAAGACTGCTCCATTCAGCATCTATATAACAGCGATCAGTCCATACAGAGACGTTCTTGTATGGTATAATATGTAGCATCGCTGTGGTCCATGCAGCATCTACCAGTGTTGGTTCGTGCTATGAAGCCGGGGAGGCTGTGCCATCCGAAAAAAATTATCAAAATGTGCAATTCACACGCGGCAGAAGCAAGAGTGAAGAGACTACGAAGCACTTTTTTTTTATTAATGTGAATAATGATTTTTTTTTCATATTTTTGCGTTGAATTCCAGTGTACCTACCCTGATGTATGGCAGTGAGGCATGGAACTGGCAGAGGAAGGATGAAAGTAAACTGAATGCTGTAAAAATGAGATCTCTGAGGCGTATGTGTGGTAAAACCATGTATGATAGTGTGAGAAATGTGGAGATCCGCAAAGAATGTAAGGCTGATGTAAGAATAATGAGTAAGATTAAGAAAGGGACCCTCAGATGGTTTGGGCATGTAGAGCGAATGAACGAAGAAAGTAGTGTGAGAAGAATATATGACGCAAATGTGAATGGTAGAAGAAGTCGGGGACGCCCGAGGAAGACATGGCACGATCAAGTGAATCAGATACTTGAGTCGGGCCATGTCAAAAGCCAGAATAATAGAAGAGTATGTATGAGACGATGTATGAATGTGAGTGAAGCAAAGAGTGTGTGCCAGGACCGAGTTGTTTGGCGGTCCATCCTCTCTGCCTACCCCTGCGGGGAAACTGATTTCACAAAAATATATTTTTTTGGATTCCTTAGGATTCAATCCTTGGTCCACTGGATGTCTGGTCGCTGAAGTTCGATGGATTTATCATATTTTATTGGAACCGAGAACCTGTGAATAAATATTTTATTGCTATCTCATTCTCTCGTAGGCTAAATTTCATAGATGTAGTGTTTGTCTCTTTTTAGTGTCGCTAGATTCCAATTCATCGAGTTTCAAATCACAATGGTGCTATAGAAGTTTTCACTTCAAAAATAGAGAAGAAAAGGGAAAAAAGATCCACGATACAACTATCCGGCCATACAAAATAAAGTAAAACTCGTGGAAAAATGTAACCGTTTTATAAACTATATAAGTCTTCATGTTACTTCATTTTAAATATCACCCATGAATGTTTTCGTATTTCACTAGAACTGGTTGTCTTTACGTTATTAACTCATCACACCAGTGCAACGTGCCCGTCCACGAGTCGACTTCTGCTCGCTGCGTTGTGTTACTAGGCAATGCGGTACTTAGAATAATACGCTAGTGAGGCTGAGACAGGGCCCGCCTCCGAGAGCCGTTGATTTCATGTAGGCGGAGGGGAGTAGGAAGTCACATAGTATTGAATAAACGGTAAACGTTGCGCGGTCGCGCGTTGGTAGTTTGAGACGCGCCTCATAAAACGAACACTTCCGAAGTAGAAACGATCATTTACAATTAGCTTTAGTACTCTAGTGACCAAGTTTTTTTGCTTTTGTGATTATTTGTGTTAGTATGCGGTAATGGGTACCTGCGGAGGTTCCATAATAACTTTAGATTCGATGACAACCCTCGACTCCGTGCAAAAACAGGCGATCCGTTTGATAGATTATCTTAACATAACAAACGGATTGCAATCTTTAGAGTACGCCAGGCGTCGGGTGGGAATGTCATCGATATTTCAATGGAAGATGCTCAGAATTCAATTCATAAACATTAAAACATTGAGATAATTAGTTTGTCGTAAAAATTAGTATTTTAATATTAAGTATTATATTTAGTATATACTATGTAAAACTGAAAAGTATACTGTATTAAATAATTATAAAAAAATGAGAGATTTCTTACAATCAAACTGATTGATCAGTTTCGTAAGATTTGTAAAATAAAATATTGTAAAATTAAAACTGAATAAACATATTTAAAAAAAAGAAAAAGAAGAACTACCTTCATTGATCCCTTCGGCGCCATAGTCAAGCATAGTCGGGAAACACGCCAAACGTATGACCAACATATGTTCACGGTGGACATTTGTCACGAGAACGGGTCGCTTCTTCGACTCGTTCTTATATTAAACGGCTTGGCTGTGGAACGATTTGCCGGCCCTTGTGTTTCCTCCTTCTTACAAGATGTCTCTTCAAGACTAATGTTCATTCCTCCCTCTCCTCAAAAAGACCCCCCACACAGCATCTAGATGACATAGGCCCTGAGAGAAATTATTTTCCTCTGGGCCCCCTGTGCGGAGTTAATATTTAAAAAATTCAGGATCACGCAATTTCAACACTCTTTTTAAAATTATAAATTTTTTTTTAAATTTCAAAACCCCATCAAAAGTTATGAATAAAAATTGAAAAATAGCCGTAACCTAACCTAACCTATTAAACCATTTTTTTAAATCACTTTTAATGTCTTTTCAAAGTAGGTGTTGAAGTAACCTGATTCTGAGTTGACCGGTTACCACTTCAGAGTGATTTGACTATTTTGATTAATTTAGGGCGAATTTGCAGTAGACGGTCTATTTGTATTTGCACATCTATACTAATATTATAAATGCGAAACTGCGGGTGTTTGTTTGTTTGTTACGCCTTCACGCATATACAAATAAACTGATTTAAAAAAAAATTCTTTCACCAATAGAAAGCTACATTATATGCGAGTAATATAAGCTGTATATAACGGTAAGCTTTGGCGTTATGAAATCAAAAATATTAATATATTATATTTATTATACGTTTTCTGTCGCCAAGAAAAGCGAGTTATTGCTAACGGCAGCAAACAAATCGTTTGCGTGGAAACGATGTTGATATGTTTTTATTTCAGGCGTCGTAGTTAATATCTGTCTATCCGAATAAAAATGAATCTTCATTATGTTGGGACGCGCATAATTTCCGAACGACTGCATCAAATTGGATAAATCTTTTTAAAACTATTGGTGAGCTCTGGCATTATGAAATTTAGGTGCCAAGCGAGCTGTTTGAAAACTGAATATACCCAAAATGAATGTATGTAATGCGAAAGGGGAGAGGGGGGAGGGTGGGGAAGGCTGGATAATTAATAAATGCAAGCGCTACAGTTATTTCCCCCTAATAACATGCGAGCAAAGCTGCGGGTGAAAAAGCTAGTTATTGTTATAAATTGACGTAGGTATTAGTTTCTTTTTGTGGAAATTAGGCAATATCTTTTTTTCAAAGTGTATATTAAAAAAAAAATGTTTGTTCCTCCTCACTTTTCAATTCCGCAAACGCCCCTGGCATCTATCTACCTGTCTGAGTGTGGAACGCGTCTCCTGTGCTCCGTTTACTGCCAATACTGCAAATGCATCAAGTCTCTGCTGGAATACGAAATCATACAGGGCTTTGAGGAAAAATAATCTACGCGGTTCTCAATTGAAAACCGTCAATTTATGGTAGGATTTGCTACGGAATTTCGATTGTACGTTTACCTAATCTCTCTGGGGTACTTTTGATAGATTTTTACACACAAATTATACGAAACTTTCCCAAATATCGATCATCCAGTTGATTAGTCAGGCATCTGCGAAAAATCGAAATTGAATTGAGTGTGCAGTTATAATAAGTAAAAGTGTATTCTCTATCTGGAACAATACTCAGATTATTTCATAGACACCACCAATCAATTATAATTCAGAAAAAATTGTAAATAGTAAATTAAACTTGGCCTCCGTGTCTGAGGGGGTAAGGCTCTTGACTCGCAATCCGAAGGTTGCGGGATCGAATCTCAGCGTGAGCAAATACATTTTATTTTTATTTTAACTTTATGAGTAAAACCTCAAATTGAAATATATTTAATTAAATTAAGACAATATGAGCGAAACTCAATTTAAAATCTGGAAACAGCAAAATCAAAAGAAGATATTGGCATCTCTGGGACTCGAACCTAGGACCTCTCGCCTTCCGGGCGAACGCGCTGTCCACTGCGCCAAGGTGTCGATATCCAATTCTTAACTGTATTAATTTATAACTGTAATTTTTAACTGTATAAGTTTATTTTTTAAAAATTTAATTAACATTTTTAACTTCGACTAAAAACCACCCATGTTATCTTCATTTTTCTTAAGGCATATTTTGACGACACTTTGGCGCAGTGGACAGCGCGTTCGCCCGGAAAGCGAGAGGTCTTGTTTTACTGTTTCCAGATTTTCGATTGAGTTTCGTTCATTGTCTTCATTTAATTAAAAAAAATAATTGATTAATTTGTTTTATTTCACAATTAATTCAATTAAAATAATACATAGTGTATTTGCGGCATGTCCCAGAGTGGAAGATACTCTTAGTATCGCCCTGGTACAAGACCACAATTCAGAATTGAAACGTTTCTTGAAATGGCTTTAGCTGTGTTTGGTGGCTAGATCTAAAAAGCCAGGTACTTCCTCACTTTCCTCTTCCTCATGTTCTTCCCCTCCTCACTTCTCACAACCTATCCCAATTGGGGATGCCGTAGTCTCACTGGCTCCA
Source organism: Glyphotaelius pellucidus (assembly GCA_936435175.1). Classification (NCBI taxonomy): domain Eukaryota; kingdom Metazoa; phylum Arthropoda; class Insecta; order Trichoptera; family Limnephilidae; genus Glyphotaelius; species Glyphotaelius pellucidus. Next base: position 10,533,358 of record OW386538.1, on the reverse strand, counting down.
GATGGGAGCAACTGAGACTCTTGTGAGGTATTCACATAAAAAAAAACTAAATACTGTTGTTTTATGGGACACTAGTAGGATATTTCACAATGTCATACTAATGTACTGGACCGTTATGCATCGCAGTGTTATTTTATAGCATACTAGCTGGTACCCGGCATTAGGGTGTTGCAATTATTTCAACTTTTGAATTCAGAAACGCCCTGGGTCTCAAAAGATGCGTCTTACAAAGGCGTTCCCTTCCCCCCTCGTTCCTCGTCATCCCTCCCGCTAACCCCACCTTTTTCATTACCCTTCTTAAATACGCTTATTTTCATTTATACAAATTTCATAACACTAGACCTTACCATTACATACAGCCTATCACCAAAGTTTCATCGCAATCAGATGAACGATATGGCAGTGCATAACATACGAACAAACAAACAAACAAATATTAATTTTTATATAAAAGATTTATTAAGTAAACACAGAAAGGCGTATATAAAATTTGTTTTTTTGGCAAACATTCGACTAATGCTTTTCTCATTACATCCAAACTTTCTATTTTGAGATGTCTGACTAATCAACTGAATGATCGATATGGTAAGTCAAACAGAGATATTTTTTGGAAGAATTATTACAAATTATTCGCCTCGGTAGTTGTGAATGTTGATTTGGTAGAATCACTCGAATGGATACAAGGAAATTGTGCCAGCATAAAAATAATAAATTTAATTAATTTTGCGTATTCGTTTGAACATCGACGATAACCATGGTGTTCCTGTTATTCGTCATACGTTTAGATTTATTTCTAGTCAGTTTATCAAAAATCAGTTGACAGATATCACGCTTTTTTTGCCTTTTAAAATTAATAACGAAAGAAGTCGGTTTATTAATCAACGTTTAAAACGACAACTGTAGTAGTCATTTTGTAAGCCGTACCAAACTAGTACCCAAATAAATAATTAAGTATCTGTCAAATTCAAATTATACTACAAATCATGTAAAAGCCCTCTGGGCGTTAAATAAATAAAATAAATAAATAAAATCCTTTGAAAGCAAAAGAGATGTCCCACTAACTATTATATTTATAGTCTAGTAGGTATTATTTATGAAAAAACAAAGAGAATATTAGATTTCTACATTTCAATTCTACTTATACTTTTATACACATTACATCAAAAAAATATATTAATTATAAATATCATTATTATGTAAGGGTTCAATTGTCACTTACCCACCAAACCCACGTTTTTTTTCTCTTTCACGTTTTTCATTCATTATTATTTTTCACGAAATGAAAAAATACCGCCCCTTGATTTCTTTTTATTTAAAACACCCCAAATTGCAAACACAACCGTAAGGGAATGAAAATATGAAGCTCATTTTCGTATTTTCTCGTACAAAAGATAACATTTTCTTGGCAAGCAATCATCAAAATGAGCTCCGCCATTCGTTTAAAATCCAAATAAAAAATGTTCTCAAAGTGCACTCAAGTAAATAGTCGGTCCATTGTGCCATGCATTTGGTAATTATGCAACCGAACCACGGAAACTTTACAATATTGGTCACTCGGAGGCAAAAATATAAGAGGAATTCACTTTTCATTGAAATTATTTCTTTGGAACGAGGAAAAACAGTAGATACTCGTACGTAGGAGAGTTGGTAGGTAGGCGTGATTCGAATGTACTAGGAGCCAGTCAAAAAGTAATGCCTCCTATTTTTGTTCTCCTTTAATTGTTAAGAAATAAAAAAATGCAATTATATGGGTTGAAAAGCACAGCATTGAAAATTAATTTGTTACTTTTCAATATAAAATCCGTCCATTTTCACAGCTTCGGTCCATCTTTTAACAAGGGAATGTATCGCAATGTTGTAAAAAGCACGATCACACCCAGAACACCATCGCCATAACTTTCCCCGCCGATCACACAGTCTTGATTTTTTTTGTCCTTGGTGAGTTTGTGTGATGTCATTTCATTGACTGCCTCTCTTTGATTTAGGTAAAAAAAATGAACCCATATTTCGTCTCCGGTTACAATTTTTTCCAGAAATCAAGCTCTGCAAGTAATGTTGTGAGTTATTGCTTTTCTTGTTTCTTTATTCTGGCCGATTAACTCTCTTGGTACCCACCTTGCACAAACTTTTGTTGAATAATCAGTCTTTCATGAATGCGAATGGGCGTTTCACCTTCTACAGTCAAGAATCAATCACAGAACGCTGTCTATTACGAACATCGATGTCGGCCATTTTGCAAGCGACTGCAGTGCTGTCACCTGTCTATTGCAAAAAGTGACTTTTGCAATAGATTGTAGAAGGTTTGAGGAATAGCACCAAATTCAAAATTTTACTTAACTTACTTTATTTAAGTAGAACAAAATAGGAGGCATTAATTTTTGACCGACCCTTGTAATATAACAATATTATTACTCTTGTTTTTTTTTTTTTTATTTACAATGCAATGGCCCTCCTAGAATATTACCAACGGCAATATTGCCCATAAAAATATATATATATATATATAATGTACTCTGCTTAGAGTAAATAAAACAAAAAAATCATACATTCCGTTTTGCTCACAAGTTCATGTATTAGTGTTAAGATTTGAATGGCGTAATTTTCGGCTACTCCTAAAAATCGTTATGTGTTTTTCTTTTTTTTTACTTAGCTATTACTTAGAATAATATTTCTTGGCTATGTATATAGGACATTTTGCGAAAAATTAATCTCAACGGTGCTTGAAAGTAAAAACATTTTATTTTACGTAATAGTCACAATCAATTCAATTCGTACAATGCAACAAACATTTCTTGACGGTTCAATCGCCCCCAACAAATCTCACGAGTAGGAAGCCCAAGGAGCGAAAACTCTGTCGTTTTTTACCAATTTGAAAACATTTGGGGCAAAAGAGTACTCTAACTGCCCCATTCTTTTAGGTCTTCTACCTCCCTCTTCACCGTCCCTCTATATCCATCTCTGACTGCCCATTTCACCCCCAAACTGCCTACTTTAATGCCCGATCTAAGAATCCTCAAACTTGCTAAAGAATATTAGTAAAATGTTGAATATTTGCTAAGTTACACATAACTTTAGTAAAGATGTCTCACATTGTGTGGGTGTTTGAATACCCTTGAAGTTAATTGTTATTAATGAATAAGTTAGAGCTTTTCATTTGAGCTTTAGCGAAGCCTAAATATCAGCAGACGGATCGTTCTCCTTTTTAACTATACAAAGTTGTCTCCACCAGTTAGTGGAGAAAAATTCAACAGATTTACCAATATAACTATTTTAGAATTACTTTAAAATCTACTGTACTAAAGACGTAACGACTGTGGGCGTTTGAAAAAAATATGTGTTTATATTTTTGCAGTCAAAATTACGCCTTCTGCCACCTCGACTTGCGTATATTCTATAATGCTACAAAAAAATGATATCACGACATGAAATATAAAACTATTTTTATTTTTTTGAAAGGTATAAACTATCAAGTAGCAGTGATTATTATTATTAATGAAGTTTAATAAAATATTTTTAAAAATCTCAAAAACTTGTCTCCTACAACTTTTATGTCACGTGGGTTGTCATTCGAAATAGGTATACACGCAGCTCGTGTTTGTCACCCCCAACAGGCATTTTAGGCCTCCTTCCCCCCTTGCTACAATTCCCCCTCTGAGATACTTCATTTATAGTAAAAACAAAATGTGACAGAGTGGTGGAAATGTGACAGAGTGGTGGAGATGTGACAGAGTGGTGGAAATGTGACAGAATGGTGGAAATGTGACAGAGTGGTGGAAATGTGACAGAGTGGTGAAAGTTTTATAGGTTAAAAAGAAGAACGACCCAGATACAATTTGTTGATAATTTAGAAGGAATTCAGAAGAATATAGCACAAATGAAAAGTAATAGTAAATAAAAAAAGGAAACGGCCTACAATCACAATATTACTCCCTACTGAATTTAATGTGGGTACCAAATTAATTTGGGCAACTATTAATTTGTGCTGTTAATTCAGTGTAATAATATATTATCTGTAAAGAAGAAGATAATACTAATAAATCTAAATGATACATGAAAAGGTATGATTAGAATACCAAATAAGGAATTTAGTATAAGAGTGGAAAATATTCCGACATTCGATATTTTTCCCCTCAACTGTGTCACAACTTCCCCAAATTAAAAATGAATTAACCCCACTGGCTTTGTATAGTAAGAACACTCATGTGTTTAGGTAAGGAGATGGAGAAGACGATCGGGCAGTGCCTGGCTATTTAGATCTGGCCACTAAACACAGATAAAGTAATTTTAAGCAACATTTTCATTATAAATTGTGGTCTTTCCAGAGCGATAATGAAATTATTCACATCCATCACATCCTCTATAATATAAACATCTCACAGATACCATCCACTTTAAGATTTTGTGCGTTTATCTGGAACACTATTTACTCAGATATGATTTGAGATTTTCACGGCTAGGTGCAAGGCAATGGGTCGAGAGAATCTGGCTGGAAAGGTCAAAAGGCCTCCCTCAACTAGTCTTTCTCGATCCGGACTGCCATGCAGCAGGTGGGCAGACGCATCCACCGCCAAGACCCGGACAAACCTCACCCCATGAACCCGGGCACCTCGGCTAAGACGCCAAACGCAACGAACCACTTGGGGTGACCCAATATATGAAAAGGATATTAGTAATATACCGTATTACAATATGAGAAAGATATTCTTAAACTTTCATTAGGTCAAGTCAAAAATCGTAAGTTTGAGAAGCCATGTCCAATTGCCCCTCAATTCCATTGCACTTTCAAATGTCTCCGACACTCCCCCCGCTCTTAAAGGGCTCCATTAAAAAAAGGATAAGACTTTCGACTGCCTGTTCTTTCTACGGCCTTTCAATGAAATAAGCACTTATTTTCATGAGAAAATTGGTCTTTCTCTGAGTGATCTAAAAATAAACTCCGAGAAAGAATCATTGAAATACTTAGCTAAAAAAGAAATTCTGCGAGAAAGTATAACTGTTAACCCAATTATATTCGGAATGGATAATTTTGTTATGTGGAACAAATCGCACCACTAAGACAAAAACCCTCTTAAAAAATGATGTTTAATGATTAACGACGGTGTTTGCGTGGATTATGCTACCTACCGAATGTTTAAGGGGATATTCTAGTCTAGAAGCATGAATTGTAGGTGTTTTTTCAGGTGCAATAAAAAAAGCAATAATATTTTTACCAGCCATTACTTTACCAAATATTTGTTAAACATTAAAGAATACATAAAAAAAAATTCAAAATTCAAAAAGTTACAGGGTGTTGAAGTGGGGGGGGTCTCAAAAAAATAGCGCGCTCTGGTTGACACGATTGCAACCCTCCTAGTGATCTAAAAAAAACCCAAATTAATTCTTAATCCAAACAAATGCGGCTATGGACCGAACTAAGGAAAAGGCAAAACATTTTTTTTCGCAAAATGGCGGCGGTCTGAAATAAAAAAGTTAACAGTTAACAGTTTTGTTGACTTTCCAAATTTAAAAAAAATAGTAGACACTGAAATTTTGTTATAGTTTTAGTTAGCGTGATAGAGTATTTTTTTTTACGTGAGCTCCACACAGGAGGCCCTGAGGAAAATAATTCCCTCAGGGCCTATGTCTTCTTTGGGGATGCTGTGTGGGGGTTTTTTTTAAGGAAAGGAAGGGGAGGAGAGTTCTGGGAAGGAAAAGGGTTTAAGGGGTGGGTAGGAATCTAGGGCTCAGTGTGTCCTAGTCATCCGCCTCCAAGACCTAGACAAACCTCACCCCATGAACCCGGGCACCCCTACTAATTAACCAAACAGTAATGAATAGATAGATAAAGCTCACACCAAATTTCAAGTAAATTGGTTTAGTAGAACTTGAGATACCGTCTTGAAAAAAAGAGTTTTGAGAAAAATGCGTTTAAAATTTTGTGCTATTTAGATTCTGGTTAAATTCCGTCTAAACCGCGACGATAAAATGGTTATAACTTTTAAAATAATGCGAACTTCGAAAAATCCTTTTAAGGAGATATTTTTGAATATTTAAACTTTGGAAATATGAAGAAAAAAAAATTCTAGACTTGAATAAAATAGCCTACATTTGCTACATTAGCCTATATTCCTTTCTCTATAATATTGGCCAAAGACAAGATTCATTGTTTATCGTTTTCCGCACCCTACGCATGTTGTGTGAATATTGCATTTGGTTGTGATATTTTGGAATACGCGCAAATGAGTTCAATTTGTGAATCATTAATAATAGTCGCAGCGGCTACACGTTATAATATCTATTATGAGAGATAATCATATTGATAATTGACCAGCGGCTGCATTGGCAAAAAGAAGAGACCAGGTGAGTCTAGGGCCTTCCTTCACAACCTTCCCTCGTAAGCAAATCAGCCAATTCAATTTTTATTAAGTAGTTTTTTTATTTGCATTTTACGCAATCCGCAGCGAACAAAGGTGTTTAAAAAAAAAAAATGGTTGTCTGTAAAGTCGGTTTACAGACGATAATTTTACGTGATAACGTGTCATATAATAACGATGGAGTGGAAGAGAGATAGATGCGTCACAAGTCGAACGCTTAGGCCGAACGCTTGTTCCGCGCTCTCGCTTGCACGCTCGGCTCAGGCGGAACGTGACAATGAGTCATGCTCTTTCGTTAGTGCAGCCGGCGTTCATAGATTTATAAGACGTTATCACGTCAAAAATTCGCGCAACCAGACGATTTTATGGAATCAGAAACATCAAGCTGTAATATGGTAATGACGGGTTTTTTTACCATCCTACTGATAGCTTATCCATAGGATAACGAATATTAATTAACAAACAAATAAATACTCGCAAACAGGCAAAAAACTCGGCCAGCTTATCCCTTATACAGCCACTGGTGACCCGTCAATTGGTCCTGCGACAATTGATCCTGCGACAGTTGGTTCGGACGACAGTTGTTCCTTCCGACAGTTGGTCCGGCGGACAATTGATCCTTCCGACAGTTGATCTTTTAGAAGATTTTTTTTTCAAGTAAGTATGCAAAGAGGATATACGGCTGTACAAAGTCGATATACTTATATCTGAAGACATCTTGAGTGAAAATCCGCTTAAAAATATTTTTACTAACAATAATTTCGACTCTCCGAAAAAGCATGCGGCAATAACAAAATACGACATACATATACATGCAGTCGGCTTAGCAAAAAACCGCTAAAGATTCCTACTTGCATATAATATAACTTTTTTTTATCTGAATAAACGTCAAAAATGTCACAATTTGAGTATGACATTATGCAAAACATCGATGGTTAATTCAAAATTCAATTTTGGAAACTCTTTCAATTAATGAAATTATTTAAAATACACGCCTATACTTTGAATCGAATCGAGAATTACAGATATTTTGAATAGCTACCAAATTTGATTGATACTTCTTACAATATACAAAAATGAATATTTGTAATATACAAAAAATTAGAATTTGAAAAAAAAATGTAATAGGTGACACGCGAGCCGTTTGAAAACTGAATGTACTGGGATTGAATACATGGAACGCGGGAGGGGGGTTGGTGGAAATGGTGAGGGATGGCGGGGAAGGTGGAAGGGGAACGCTAGAGGGGAATATGACATTGCAACGCATGCCAGGAACCAGCTGGCTTAAAATAAAATAAAGATTGACTTATTAGGTATATATTGTCTTCAACCAGGGTTGCGACATAATTATTAACGGTTTTAGAATAATATCACGTTCGCTTGTTTGGGTAACAAAGTCGTAACTAATAATTGGAATAAGCAAACGAAGTTACTCGTAGAGAAGGCAATTCAGTTTCCATTTCGGGTGCAGGTGAGTAATTTCTCTACCCAACATTAACCAGGGTTCCAGTCATAGAGCGGAGGAGAAAACTCTCAAGAGAATCATTGATAATTATTATAACAATGTTTCGTTCGGGAGACCTTTAAGCACATCCAAGGGGGCGAGATCCTCCCTCCTCTTCCTCATCCCCTCGACGGGAAGTTGGCAAAGGGTACCTCTGGGATGTGAGGGACGTCCGCCTTTCGGTGGATGCAGTACAACGCAATTAATTAAAATAGATGCTTGCGAGTTTCGTGGGCCACTTTTGTGAGCTCTCAGAAGAACAAGTTAGCGCTTAGCTTTTTAGTTCAATGCTACCTTCATCACATGCGGATAAAGTTTTAACAATGACTAATTCTTTGCCGTGGTTTTGAAGATGACTTACAGAGATGCACTAAAAAGTTTATTAAATTTAATGAGGTCACTTATAAAATAAAACTACTGGCTCACAAGCAGTACTCGTGTATCATTTTTTCGTATGAAGCTTCTACCCGTGGCTCTATCATACCGACCATACGAGCACATATTGTTACACATTTCTTCAGACTGATTCGTGAATGGTTTCAGAACTCGGCTATCATGGATAGCATCCATTTCTACTTTCCCGTTGCGTGTTTGATTCCTCGGCTGGCTAAGTCCTCCACCACGACTCAAGCAATATTTTCGGCTTACTCTGGTGGTAGTAGGAGATTTTCAAAAATTGTTGGATTATTCGTAGCCCGGGAATGTTTGTCTTTCTTTAAAAAAAATATATATTTGTGTTGGTGTGTAAATTCATTTTATATTTTGTAGATTAAAAGACACGTGTGTAATATTCATATCGGACGTTAGTAATAGGCTTACGTATGTACGGTTGAAATTTAAGAATCCGACTTCGAATACATCTCCGACGCCACGCCTTATGCAAAACCATCTTCGTACTTGAAGTTTGTTAAAAAACTCCTTTTGTAATAGAACCGAACTCAAACAAGTCGCCAATAATGCCAAAAAATTGCGCCACTTACGTTAACAGATCATATGAGGACCTGCCGCTGGCAGTTGTAAGTACTATTGGATTTGTAACTTCGTGAATCTTTCCGGGTATGGAAATATTGATGAAAATGTGATTTGATTATTATTGTAACTGACAGTTGTGAATAATAATACCATATGTCTATATATTATATATGACATAATTTCCTGTCACGGTTACTTTGTCCCGGTGACTAATTGTCACTGGATCCGAGGAACCAGCTATTTTTGGAACCATTTCCTATTGAGTTTATAAAATGGTCTCTCACCCTTAAACTGAGCGTAGCCGAACGAAAGCCGCACGCAGGTTTAAATTAATGCTACCTTGCCAACGCTGAGATGTCATCCAACGTTACTGTTATGCATGCAGGTAATCTAAAATCTTAAATTTTAATCAGGGAATTAATTAAATAAATGTGCGCCGTTAAATTAAGCTTTTCTGAAAGTATGTAAACTTTGAGTGCTAAGTAAAGCTCAGAGATCAGTAGGCAGGTATTTGTTCAAAAATTTTATCTCTCTATGAGAAAAATTTGGAATTTATTTGGTAAAGGATTCCAATATAAATATTGTAATATTTACATGAAAATATCTTCCAATTTCCCTTTTTTCCTGTGGAGCACCTACAAATGGATTTCGTTATGAATTTGCACGTTATGATCATTACTCCCAAAGATGTAGAAGGAGAAGAGATGCTTGAGGCGTGGAATTGCTTCAACATATGTCCTCCCCATCCCCCACCCCTACCCCCTAGACCCACCCCTCCAGTTATAAATGTTGGCATATTAATCCGAGGCCCGGAAGGGTTGGCTTCCTCGTAACCCTCGTGATAATCGAATGACTATTTACATTTAAGCACAAGTCCGATAAATCATGCAAATAACTCACGAATAGATAATTCTAAAAATGATAGCGATCTTCAAAGGTGAATGTTTTTGGTTAATGGACTAAGACAGGGGTGGTCCTTTTTAATCAAAACTAACACTTAAGGTAGTTATTAATTTATTGTTTTTAATTAATTGGTTGTTTGTCAGTTTTTTATTATCTTGGGTTGAAGCTCCGTCCGAAAAATTAATATTATTATTGTATTTATTGAATTAGGCAATTCTCTCAGTAAGTTCACATCAATGCTTACTTTAGATTTAGATGATGAACGATTAGCTTCGTTTGTTTATTAATTCAGTGTTGTAATTTTGTTAACTAATTAACTAATCATGACGCCGTTTCCCAGCAGGGGTAGGCCGAGAGGACGGACCGCCAAACAACTCGGTCTTGGCACACACTCTTTGCCTCAATCGCATTCATACATTGTCTCATATATACTTTTCTATTATTCTGAATTTTGACATGGCCCGACTCAAGTTTCTGATTCACTTGATCGTGCCATGTCTTCCTCGGGCGTCCCCGATTTCTTTTACCATTCACATTGGGTCATATATTCTTTTTACATTACTTTCTTCGTTCATTTGCTCTATATGCCCAAACCATCTGAGGGACCTTTTCTTAATCTTACTCATTATGCTTACATCAGCCTTACATTCTTTGCTGATATCCAAATATATCACACGATCACACACGGTTTTACCACACATACGCCTCAGGGATCTCATTTCGTAATTTTGTTATTCTCTTGTAAACGTTAATCTATTTTATATTTATTGAGAAATTGACCGCCTCCGTGGTCGAGGAGTAAAGCTCTTGATTCGCGATGAATCAAATAAATTTAATATGATAAATTTCTGTTATTTCACAATTAATCAATTAAAAATAATATATAGTATATTTGCGACACGTTTCAGAGTGGAAGATACTCTCAGTATCGTCCTGGTGTAAGACAACCATTCAAAATTCAAACGTTGCTTGAAATGGCTTTAGCCGTGTTTGGTGACCAGATCTGAATAGGGTTTCCAAATTTCCTCTTCTCCTTCTCTTTCCCCTCCCCGACGCTTTCAGCCCCCACAAAATACCCCAATTCGGAGATGCTGTCGTCTCACGGGAGCAGTTGGGACTTTTGTGCTCTATTCACACAAAAAAAACACAACAATAAATATAAATATATTTTTTTACATGAGCTCCACACAGGAGGCCTTGAGGAAAATAAATTTCTCTCAGGGCCTACGTCATCTTTGGGGATGCTGTGTGGAGGGTTTTTTAAGGAAAAGGAGGAGAGGAGAGTTCTGGGAAGGAAAAGGGTTTAATGGGTAGGTAGGAATCTGGGGTTCAGTGTGTCCTGGTCATCCGCCTCCAAGACCTAGACAAACCTCACGTCATGAACCCGGGAACCCCTGCTAAATCACCAAATGTAGCGAACCACTTGGGGTTATCTATGGCATAGATGTTGGTTATCCAACAAAGGTTCTCAGGGCGGCGGTACCCATTCCTGCCTCCCAAATGGAAATTAATTGAATTTAACATTGAAAAAAACTTGCAGTAACATATCAAAATTTGTTAACTTATCACAAATCGTTTAGGAGGAAATGAACCACGAAATTCATGCAAATACGTATTATGAATTTTTAATATTATATTACCCATGCAGAATTTTTTTAATAAGTTTCCCGAGCACTTTAATGCGACCGCATAATCCCTGACAGGCAATTGACAGAACAATGGCGCACACAATGGTCCGTTGCATGATATCGACTAAGGATATTATTACTGCTGGAATAATCTCAGATTTCATAATTCATTAGTCAGAGTGACAGATGATTATATAATTCCTAATTACTTTCCGATAATTACCATTTAGATATTATCATCTCAGTCTGCCATTAACGGGTCAATACAGCAGAGACCGTTACTTCTGATAAATAGCTTTCGATATTATAAATTCATTCCACCATTGGCGGCTCAATAAAACACAGACAATGGAAAATCTGAATTTCTCTAAGGCTAGCTTTACACTCGTAATTAAAATTTACGGATTACGTAAGATTTTGACAGGTTACTCACAGGAGCGTTTACATATGCATCTGACTTGTGGTAATTAATGATCACGGAAGTTTTTCGGAAGTTCGACCTGTGTAACTGCTCATGCGACCGTTTACATATGTAAATTTATTTGCGGTAAGATGGCTTCCTTTCAACAACGACCTGCTACTGTCAAATTTACACGATTTTGTCAATAAAGACGAAAAGGCCCAAATAAAGTGCCGAAATAGAATTTGGCTTTAATTAAACAATTTTCCACGCATATTTGTGCCGTCAAAGGCGAACATTAATGGATTTTTTTCATTTTATCCGAATGACAGCTACATGACAGCAACCGACTTCGTATTCAAATACGTAATTTTAAAAACAGAAACATTGAGATTAGAAAGGTTTGGACCGATAATTGAATAGAAGGATGCTCATTTTCAGAAAACTCAAATAAGCGGAAATAAATGCTAGTTTTGTGGGAAAAAATTCAAGAAAAATAATTGTCTTTTGATTGTTGACATTTCGCAAAGGCGCATTTTGGTACTATTTCTTACAGAAAGTCTCTCAGCTTATCAAACTGATTTTATAAGCTGTAAGAAGGCTGGAATTACGCGCGGACGCGATTAGACCTGTCAAAAAACTTCCGAAAGAAGAAATTCTGAAACATGTTTTAAATTACGTTAAGTGACTTTTGGTGTCATTTACATTGGTAATTTGGCCATAAATCGCTTACACGAGCGAATTACGGGAAAAAACTTACGAGTGTAAACCTAGCCTAACGTCAGAGTAACATCTGACTCAGGCGCGTCAAGCAGTAATAATTAATTAACCTCGCCCTCTACCGGCCGCTAGGGTAGGCTGATGAGAAATCTAGGGGAATAATAAAAAACAAGAAAAAGGCAAACATCAAGATATGAAGAAGAAATAATAGGGATTCCCATGAATTAATTTATATGGAAATTAGTTTGGAAGTTTTTCAGTTTTTAAACACCTTTTGTTTTTACTTAGATTCAGGCTGTAATATTTTTCACGGAGAGTCCTGCCAAGTTAAACGTCGCAAATGAATTTATTTCGTAAGTTTCCTGGCTGAAATTAAAGCTCTTTTTGAATTACTGCGCTAATTAAAGAAATCCGTAATATCTTTTCAAAATTTTTTCATAAAACTTGCAATTATTAACTTGCAGATTTAACACACTCTAATTAAGATAAGGGAATGTTATATTTTTTGAATACTAAATTTATTAGAAACTGTCGATTAGTTTCGAAAAACCGTTCTATCTTCGAAACCAATTTTATGTTTTATTTTAAAACTTGTTCACAGAAAATAAGTACAGCAGTTGACAAAGTGTTGAATTTAGTCATGTCAAATCACAATAACATGGCTTTTAATTGACAAAATAATGTAAAATTATCCAAAGAAACGAAACTAGCAATCGACAATGGAGTGCTGGTGCCTACCCTGATTTTTTTTTTACATGAGGAGGCACTGAGGAAAATAATTTCCCTCAGAGCCTATGTCATCTTTGGGGATGCTGTGTGGAGAGTTTTTTAAGGAAAGGAAGGGGAGGAGAGTTCTGGGAAGGAAAAGGGTTTAAGGGATACAAACCTCACCCCATGAACCCGGGCACCCCTGCTAAATCACCAAAGGTAGCGAACCACTTGGGATGACTTATGGCAGAGGTGTTGGTTATCCAATAAAGGTTCCCGGGGCGGCGGTACCCATTCCCACCTCCCAAATTAAAAGATTAGAAAAGCGTAATCATTTTATTTTAAAATTATTAAGAAATTTTTTTTTTTAATAACAATACCAAAAATAATATAATCAAAAACGCACCCGAATCTCGTTTTCCTGATACATTAATTAAATAATTTGTTTCAATAACAGTATTCTTTTAAGTATTTTCATTGAAAATTTATCTGTAATAATTTGAATGGACATACTTTATTAATTTGAATTGATTGAAACACATATAACAAAAAAAAAATGGACAAAAAAGGTGCTTTTATATTTCTGTTCCAATGCCAAAAGAGGTTTTTCTGTGCCAGGGTACCACAAATAAAAATATGAAAGATAATCGAAAGCATCACAAAGTTAACATGTCCTTTGTCAGAACAGACAGTAATCTAATGGTAGCTCCCACCTGTCTAGAGTCTAGAGAACAGACGTGATGGAGAAAGGTTTCGCTTGTGTCCCCTTCGCGGAGTGCTCTGCTAATTTACGTTGTCTTTTAAATATAACTCAGTAGGTTATATCCGGTTTCATGAATAAAAAACGATTTACATATTTCAGAAATAAGAAATTTCAACTTAAAAAGAGACATCACCACCTTTGTCGGGACTTTGCCCAATGCTCACATTTTAATTGATTCCTACGAATTAGTAACCAAAATAAAGATTTTTTAATAAATGGATGCACACAAGATGTAAGTTATTTATATTTAAGAAAAATAAAAAAAGTACCTGACATTAAGGAACTCAAGTCCAATTTTTTAATTTTTTTAAATGAATAATGACCTTCTAACTTAAATAACTGCATATTTATTTTTATAGTTAGTTTTAATAGTTAAAATAAATGTCAAAGTTTTAATTTTTCAAGATCCCCCGAAAATCACCGCATCTAGTGTGACGTCGTCATGACCAAAAGCTTTGGTATGCAACCGGAATCAGCTGTTCTATATTTTTGATACTGAATTATTTAGGCCTAAATAATTTTTCAATAAAAACAACAACCATAATAATACGTCTAAATCTCTATAAACCAATAACACGGAATGTTGAACGGTGTGTAAAAATCTCTATACAATATGACCACGTGACTGGAGAGTTATGAACGCGGTGACGTCACCATTAACAATCCAATGATACCAATTTGACAGCGTGTTTTAATGAAACGTTTTAAAATGAACTTTTCAATAATTTTTTAAAACTCTACGTTTAATATTATTTAATAAAACTTATACATTCAGAATCAGCGTTAATTGGTCTATATTCTATATGAACATATTTTTTTAAAGCCATAATATTTTTCACTGGAGTTCCTTATTAAAATATATTATGTAAAACGGTTTAAAAATTTTGTTTAACGTAACAGGTTGAAGTTGGCGGTAAGCACCAGATTTTTTTCTCTAGATGTCTAGATGATGATAGTAGTAACTTCCCGAGGTATTAAAAATAAAACAAAATAAAAATAAATTCTCAAAACAATTTCATAATGATGTAATCTATATAATTATTTTAAATCATTTAAAAATAATTTGTGGGAATAATTTAAATTCGAAAAACAATTTTATAAAGTTGTAATTTTTATCATCGTGTTGTTTTCTAAGTATATTATTTAGATGTTATTTTGGCCCAATACGATCACGTCCAGTAAGCCTATATACATTTTATATCTCTTGACCAAAAATTTTAAGCAAGGAGCATTAACAATTAAAAACAGTTACGAACTTATGTGTTTTCTTGGACCGTTATTGCACCCGGTGACCGGCCAACTCGGAATGAAACCAACTCAGAACCATCTCAGATAAGTCATTTAGAGTGATAAAAAAATATAAATAAAAATTGGTTAAATAGGTTAAGTTAGGTTAGGGTTATCGGCTAATTTAAAATTATTGTTTTATCACTATAAATGACTTATCTGAGATGGTTCTGAGTTGGTTTCATTCCGAGTTGGCATGGAACCATTGCACCCCACAACATCTGTACAACCCTCACCTCTTGGCGCCAGAAAGAAGTCATCACAAAGTAGGATATCTTACGCCGTATTTAATATTGTCTCTTTTTAATGTCTTTTATGTATATTCTCTCCAAAAAATATTTTCAAATGGTAAGTACTGAGATCTGTATTCTTCAGTACCATAGGAGAAAGACTAAGGCAACGTCCGCATAGGCAGTTGGCTTGCTTAGCGCCTAGAGCCTAGCGAGTCGCCTAGCGACGTGCCGACAAGATGTTATTTGTGGCGCGGCGCGTACGGTGTGGCGTCAGATATGCACTCGAAGCCGGGTTTTGAAATTCAACCGCGCAGACGCTAACCTATTAATACTGTTGAATAATACTTCTGCGGTCAAATGCGGTCCAGACTGAAGGCTAGTTCTGATCTGTCGGGCTCTTGAAACCTAAAGGATTCGAAAATTTACCTTCGGTAACCTTCGGTAACCTTCGGCACAACTCGGCAACGAGACCGATGTACGAGTATTAATGGTTAAATTTGTACCAGATCGTAGATTATGATACATTATAAATATGCTGGTTGCTGTAACTAGTTATAAATGTAGGTTGCTGTAACAAATTAAATACATTATCTACAAAACATAGATGAATATGTAATATTTTACAACCATGGCCATTTTCAGTTTCCAATCCAACTGATGAAGTTTCTGTAATGGACACATTATGCATCTGTTAAAATATTTAAGCGGCGGAATGCAATGGTCGATCAAGTACTGTAACAATTTTAGTATACTTACTGTATATGACAAATTATACGTTCCATTATCATGCAATCATGTCTGATTACGTCTAAAAGGGATCGTAATGAAAATATAGTCTCCTTTAACGGAAGCAATCTTCCGAACAGGACTTCAATCGATATGCTTGGAGTAACTCTAAGTGACCAGCTCAGGGTATGGGGGCTCCATCGAAGCCAGAGTTAAGTTAGCCTCTCAGAAACTGGGCGTACTGTACAGGGCCCGCAGATACTTTAATAGTACACAACTGCTAACCCTGTACAAATCGCAAATGCGCCCCTCGGTTGAATTTGGCAGTCACCTCTGGTCTGGAGCCCCAAAATACCTTAAAAAACCCTCGACTCTGTGCAGAAACGGGCGGTCCGATTGATAGACTCTCGTAACCTAACAAACGGATTGCAATCTTTAGAGCATAGGCGTCAGGTGGGGATGCTGTCCTTGTTCTACTGGTATTACAATGGAAGATGCTCCGAGGAACTAGCGTCATTGATCCCTTCGGCACCGGTGCATAGTCGGGAAACACGCCAAACACGCGCCCATCATTTGTACACGGTTGACATTAGTCACATGAAACGGGTCGTTTCTACGACTCGTTCTTGAGTTCAACAGCTCGGCTGTGGAACGATTTGCCGGCCTCGGTGTTTCCTCCCTCCTACAACATGGGTCTCTTCAAGACCCATATTCACTCCTTCCTCTCCTCAAAAACACCCTCCACTCAGCATCTTCAAAGATGACATAGGCCCTGAGGGAAATTATTTACCTTTTCGAATTTGAATTTTTCAGCCATCAAAATAATTACTTTGCTTACAATTATTTGCGTCAAGAAAATATTGTGCTGTATGGTTGGTACCTATTTCACATTTAAAAAAAACATGACATGCATAACTCATTTTTAATTTTCTTGTCCTGTACAGCATTTCAAATTTTAGCTATCGATATTATTCGTATTATTATTCGTTTAAAATGAAATATCGGTGATTACCTCTACGATTATCATTTAACTATTTATCGATTTAATGATTTTAACGATTATCATCAACTATTTATTTATATGATAAATTTAATAATTTAATTTAATACTATTATGGTAGTATATTATGGTAGTTATATTATGGTAGTCGTACCTCTATGATTGAAATTAAAATGTTAGAAGTAAAAAAACAAATATTTTGTATGTTTAATAAGTCGGGTACACCGCATACGTCAAACGTGTGTCTGGTAATATTATATTATCGTGAAAACAAGCTAATGGTTCCGAGTGATAAAGAAGAAAAAGGTTTGTAAAAAAAGATATTTTAACGAAAGTAGAAAAAAAAAGTGTCCGATCGAAACACAACTTTCTACCGAAACCGAAACAGAATCTTCAGTATCTGTCTCAGTTTCGGCCGAAACCTAAATTCTTTTATACATGTTGAACATCTGTTGTTTACTGAAATTTGGCTTATTTTTAATGCTTATAAAAATAAAATAAAAACAATAATTGAATAATGATAATTTTTTTTTTCTTTTTTATTACAAATCAAACAAAAATTTGTCAATAATCAACACTTACATTATGAAGGAAGGACCTCTTTAATTGAGAAATAACACATGATCTCACAACACAATCACGCCGGACCGGCCTGCGAACTCTGATAATGGCGGGAGACACACGAGCCACGAACTCACCCAAAGTCAGCCGAATAATTCACGAACGCAGAGTTTCGATGCGGCTGAAGGTTCGGCAGATTTTCTGCCGAAACCTAAACTGATGTCGAAACTAGATTTTTTGCCGAAACTTGCCGAAACCGAAACCGAACCTTCGGTCGGTCACTAATAAATTAAAATGTTAGATTAGAAATTTACATTTGGGAGGCGGGAATGGGTACCGCCGCCTCGGAAACCTTTATTGGACAACCAACGCCATAGGTCGCCCCAAGTGGTTCGCTACGTTTGGTGATTTAGCAGGGGTGCCCGGGCTCGTGAGATGAGGTTTGTCTAGGTCTTGATGGTGGACGACCAGGACACACTAAACCCCAGATTCCTACCCACCCCTAATACCCTTTTCCTTCCCAGAACTCTCCTTTCCTTCCTTTCCTTAAAAAAACCTTCCACACGGCATACCCAAAGATGACATAGGCCCTGAGGGAGATTATTTTCCTCAGGACCTCCCGTGTGAAGCTCACGTAAAAAAAAAATCGCCTCAAATTACCAATCATTTCATATAAGATGAACATTTTAACGCAGGTCAATCATGATAGGTACCCATCTAGAAGAATACATATTTATGGTCACATTATCACGTTTTAATTTAGTGATATGAAAAAAATTGGAAAAAGATGTAAAGAGAATATTTTTTAAGAACGTTTAAGGATGAAACTATGTAATTTTCTAGTCATGTTCAATTATGTTTCCCTTTCTCTAATTTTCGTTTTAATTTAGTTGTAATCATCCATATTTGTATAAACTTGTTCCTTTTTTCTTTGTTTTTTATTGTTTGTTTGATCTACTTACCATGTCTTTACTTAACTTAACCTGTCTTTTATTTTTTGTCTACATTTTGTATGAAATTTATATTTTTTATATCTAAGTTCGTTCCTATGTAAAATTGTTATTTCCTCCCACCTATGAATTGTATGTTTCTTCTGTTCTAAAATGAGTTCTGTAACTCATCGGGATTGCCCTGGCAAGAAATAAAAACAATAAAAAAAAAATGGAAATTGGACAAAGATGTAATAGAAAAAATGTGAACAAATTTTAAACGTAATTAGGACTTAAATGTAAATTTTTTTGTTTAATATTATTTTTGTCAAAATTTTCAAAGTATTGAAAATCTTCCATCTAACCCATAAACCAAAATCATTTTTAAATAATAAGTACAATTTTAAAATAATAAAAAGTTTACAAAACAACAACAAAGCCTTTCCAGGAAAAAAAACGATTCCACAGGGAATTAAACAACATTATTTACTTAAAATAATAAAAACATTCACCTCATCAAAAATGCTTTCTCTCTACCCGAACAACTGAACATCTCCAGCAACAAAACAATTTCCTGTTTCCAGGAACACACGTATAAAACATTAATGGCGCCTAATCCCGAGGGATGTGCCTTATTCTTTGTTTCTTCCCTGGCCGCTTTGTTCCGGGAACTGTCACGGCCAATCAGCCATCAGGCGGGCTGGCATCCCGAATACAGCCAGAGGTGAAGGGGTTCTACCTATACACCTGGGGGGATGCTGTTTGCTGGACTGATAATGTTTTATTTTTATCTTGTTTTTCCATTATAACCCAAAAACAAAAGTTTTTCTTGTAAGTATTTTTGATTAATTAGCATCGTTAGGGCGATTGTTCACAAAAAAATGCGTTGTAACAATCTACCATTCGCTTGCATAGTACAAGAAATCGTAGTAACTGACGACCCCTTGAATGGCAGGAGACCATATTTGTCCCAGCTCACATGCGTTACATATAAATCGCCGTAACTCCTTTGTTATCATAGTGAGAATTATATTTTAAACTGTGTTGGAAGGGCAAAACACCACGCTTTACAGTCTAATCTAAAAAATAACTACCATAAAAGTAAAATGTACAATTTGAAAAAAAAATAAGTGATAATTTTTTAATAATTATTTTTATATGAAAATACAGAAAAGTGAGGTGATAATAACATTTGAAATACATTTGTCTAATAAAATATTTAGGTGTTGTTATTTTTTTTCGTTATAGTAATTTTAGTTAGATAAACCGTGAGGTGAGCCATTTTTAAAACTTTTTATGTTTGCACCCAAAATTTTTATATTTTGAAATATATATGTTTATTTTAAATCATAAAATTTTAAAGCGTATTCTATCACCTTTCAAAAACAGTTTTTAATTTTGGAATATCATCAGAAATATTCCACTTATTTGCATTTTATTGTAAAGCGGAAATATTTTACCATCTGAAAAATAAGCCGAAATTTTGAAGGGTTAAATGAATGTGTTGACGCAAGTATGTATGTACATAAACATATACCTTTCTTTATTCTACCTACTTTAAAAACTTATCCTGACTGATACCACCATATCCTACCTACTTTCAAAACCTATACTGTCTGTTTGTTACCTACCTGAGGAACAAGCAGTATGTTTTGTACTGTGAAATGATCATCTCCTTAACCTTTAACTGCTGACCTCGGGGCCGCTCTGTCCTAGCAATAATAATAATATCGAAATACTCCACTCCCCCGCGCGTGACACACACGCCGCTTCCAGCAGCTTCGAATTTAGTGACGCCAGAGCCGTAAGTTTTAAATTAAAGAAATTTTAAGTTAAATTTTTGTAAGCTAATTCGTTTAAATTTTTTTGCCGACTTCTCTGACCCATCGTCAGTCCACCTGACTTTTTAAAGTTGATTTTTACTATATAAAAATAAACACAAACAACTTTACTAAAGTTTTACATATATAGTTTATTCGAGACATTATTCAAATATTATAATAAAAGTGAGTTCATTGTTTTTATTTAGTTTTATAGATAATAAAACTGATTTCTGATCTCAAGTGTTTTTTGTCAATAATTATTTCATAATATCCAAATTGTCAAATATAAGTTACTTAACAATAAAAAAGTATTTTATTTTATTTATATATATTTAAATTGTCCAATAAATAATAATTTGGAACTCAAAATTTTCATGGATATCTAATATTTAAACATTTGAAGCAACAGGCCCCCACGTCAGAGTATACGAAAAAAACACGTCAGCAGTTAAAGGTTAATGATCTTTCGGTACATTCAATATCGACTGGTAATGATTAACTCACTTAGAAACTGATCTCCCAGTTCTTAATTTCGAATCAAATGGAGACTTGTGCATGTGCTCAGCCAAGAGATTTTTAGTGACATAAAAACGTGCTCAAGAAGTCAAGGTGAGTCTGATTCCCTTCCCATGTCCACTGTTCACATCCCCGTAGTTGTTTCACTAAAACACCAAATTATTTTGATTTAATTCTAAATTATTAAATACACTACATTTTTGATTCGCAATCTATTTGCGACTAAAGAATGATTAACTAAGATAATTTCAGTACCACTCTCGTATGTATGAGATCAACAAAACCGTCACATTGACACTATATTAAATGATATTTGCCATTCCTTTGACTCCAGTCACACCAAATGCCCGTCTTATATAAATTTTGAACCGGTTTCAAATGCTCAGTTTCGAAATGATTTCACGATATCTGTGTTTCCTTCCTTCAACAACATGTGTGTTTTCAAGACTTATTGAGATTTGGTTAAATAGTATTTTGCGTCCTCAAGCATCAACGAGTGATATACGAATTTTCTCTCCAAGACCCATGATCACTCCCAACTCGAAAATGTTTTCTACACAGCCTTCCCTCAAAAACCATAAGCGCTAAGGGAAATGATTTCTTCCGTGGCACCCTGATTTATTATTTTTTTTGTTAATTTTTTTGTCAATTTCTAACTTTTAATTCACAATTAAACACAATTAATTTAATTAATTTTTTTATAACCAAAACACTATTTTTATAACTTTTCAAGGTTATTCCCATCAACGTAATATATCATTGAAGAAGAAGATAACAAAAATAATCTATATGAAAATATGAAAGAAAACAAGACACAGAAAAATAGAAAAAGATAATGGTCGCAACTGGGACACTAACCCAGAACCTCTCGTCTATCCGGGACGTGTGCGTTTACCAATTTCGCCATTGACATCTTCTGCCAAACCGTCATATTTGTCAATCTCATATTTCAAATTTTAATATTATATTCAACAAATTTGAACTACTACCCTTTTATTGGAAACAATATTTCTAAGAATTGGTTCGCAACCTAGATAGCGTCTTAGATAAATATATCCGATTTTATTTAAGTTCAATGAAATGTTAATTTAATTATTTAAAATTTTCCCATTCATGTGCTGAAACAAATGTAAAAAGTAAATTATACAAATATTCTCAAACGAAGTACCAAATCAAGTAAATTATAAAAATAGGAATTTGCACAATATCTCGTTTAAACACGTTCTGTTAATCTATTAACGATGTTTAATATTAAAATAACATAACTTCGACAGTAATCATTCACGCCAGCCTGACGTTAATCTATGTTTGCCAATTATTAATAAGGAAAAACATCAAAGCAAGTGAGTTAAACAGGCGTTCATTATGATGGAATTACATTTACTTCAAAGGACTCGATAATGATTACCCTCCTCAATAACTGAAGCCTGAAATTCACCGGAACAAAAATATATAATCCTCAAAGCTCTCCTTTCAGCTGAAACACAAAGTTAACGGAGCCCCAATACGATACCATCCAAAATATAGACATATATGCAGACATAAATTCATTCAGACATATCTGTCATACCTACAGACATCATATTCAGATATACATGAAACAGACATACAAGCGTACAGATGTGTACAAAGTTCAATATAGTATACTGTCGTGGTTAATGATCATTTAGTACTTGACTCGTTAAAGAAAATTTAAATTGAGTTTTAGTTATTGTTTAACTTTAAGACATTTACTTGCCAAAAATATTTGATTTAATGAATTAATTAGTTATTTATTTATAAATCTTAAGTTAGCTCACATTTTGTGTTCTAATAATTTTATAAAATACAAATTACGTTATTTGGCAAACATAATATATTTGAAATGTAAATATAATAATCACGAATAAAAACAATTTATCATTAATTGAGGTAGATATATTTTCTTAATTCCTTTTTAAAATTAATCATATTTTTAATCAGTAATTTCATTCGAGGTTTTGTTATGAAGACGGCCCAGTATTTCAGCCTATTTGAATTTTTTAAATTTTCTCTTCATTGCAGAGAAAAAAATACAGTAATTAAATTTCTGGTAATATAATTGTATTGTATATATTACTATCTGGTGTGTCTCTTCGTTATTACCCTACTACATGGCCTTAAAGAATATAACAACAACAGTCATATAGATCAACTGCATCGTCTAAGTGCAATGTTTAAGTACTTTTGCTACATCATTTATGTAGAGTAAAAACAATATCGGTTCCAATTTCGATCCTTGCGGTAACCCCAAAAATTGATATGTTCGGCCCTTCTCGTTCTCAAACTAAATCGTCATCGGTTCTGGGTATCGCTTTCTCATCCAGGCCGTTTCTCTAATATTTTGGAGCATTGAGTCATCCAGGAGTTCTTTGGTCTTTCTTTGGATGACTGTCGATGAAGCTTCATAGACATTGCCTGCTTCACTGTGTGTTCTGGTGGTAGCTGTCTTGTGTGCCCATACTTTCTCAACTGTCGCTTCTCCAGTTTACTGTTTATGTCCGTAAAATCAGGCTACCACGAACGCGTGAACTTTTAATCCTATCTTTTAGTGATACTCCTGACGACCGTTTAAGCATTCGCATTTCTGCTTTTTCGAGTTGCCAGAGTAGGAGTTATACACAGTCCAGCATTCAGAGCCATTATCGCGGGTCTAACAATAGTCTGGTATATCTTTCCTTTATGTTTTATAGGCATTTTCGGCTTATACAAGATTCCTGTTACGGATCTAAATTTCACCAGTAGTTCTAATATTTTGTTAGTTCTTTTACCAAAGATGAAGAGCCTACCTAGGCAATGAGTGCAAGTGCAAGTGCGAGGAATGAACGTGAACTCTGTTGTCTATTCGTTGGCGATCTGAAGTCGTGCTCGGTAACGTGAACAATTTTTTAAATTTTTTTTTAATGTGAATATCGCACAAGAGCCTCACTGCTCCCAACCGTCTGAAGGCAGTGAGACCATAGCATTCCCAATTAAGGTATGTTGGGAGACTGAAAGTAGCAAGGAGGGGTAGGCGGCGGGAAAGAGGAAGGCGAAGGTGTACCTAGCTATTCAGATCTGGTCACTAAACACGACTAAAACCAATTCAATTAAAGTTTCATTTCTGAATGGTGGTCTTACATCAGGGCAATACTGAGAGTATCTTCCACTCTGAAACGTGCTGCAAATACATACAAATTATTTTTAACGAATAAACTGTGAAATAACACAAATTAATCAAATAAAATTTACTTGCGTACGCCGGGTTTGAAACCATGACTTCCGGATTATGGAGTCGAGTAGAGAGCCTTACTCCTCGACCACAGCGACCGTCACACAACTAACTGACATTACCTATAAACCTTTATCGGCGCGTCAATGAAAGAACCCTTAACGCTCAAAGATCTTAATCGTTCACATATATTAGATAGGTATTTCTAAATAATCATTTTCCCGGAAGAGTTAAAAACCAAGTCTGCACGTTCCAGGAACTGAGAAATCTCCAACACGCTATACTAATGCAGTATAGTTTCGAGTCTTGGAGGAGTTGAAATAATTCCCCTTGCGATTGCATGCAAATAACATTGTTCGCAACAGTTAGCATTTCGCTTTGTGTTATCTGCGAGCCGAAAAACGAATTCCTTCCCGCCATAGTGTAGAGAATAATACAAGAAGTACCTTGTGGGCATGTTTCGTGATTCAATAACAGGCCTAATATCAGTCTATATTTTCATACAACATTTTTATAAATCAAAAATCGTGAAAAAACCAACTCCAGTGACAAGCATTATAGCTCAAAAAAATGCTATTATTTTTAATTTTTAACTTTTTATGAGTACAACCTCGAACTGTAATATTTAATTAAATGAAGACATTATGAGCGAAACTCAATCGAAAATCTGGAAACAGAAAAATCAGAAAAAGATATTTACACCTCTGGGACTCGAACCCAGGACCTCCCTGATAGATTGCATTTAGTTCGAGTTGAATCTTGCAATCATTCATAAAGATGGCAGGCAATTAAAAAATATGCGTTAAGAAAAATGAAGATAATGTGTGTGGTTCTTAGTCGAAGTATGGTACAGTTAAAGGTGACCGAATTGGATATATATTGACACCTTAGCTCAGTGGATAAGAGCACCGAACCTGGAAAGTAGGGAGGTCCTGGGTTCGAGTCCCAGAGGTGTAAATATCTTTTTCTGATTTTTCTGTTTCCAGATTTTCGATTGAGTTTCGCTCATAATGTCTTCATTTAATTAAATATTACAGTTTGAGGTTTTACTTATAAAAAGTTAAAAATAAAAATAATAATATTCATCCTAGACTTGCAGAAGAGTCAATAGATGTCGCACATTAAATAAAATGGATAAAAATTTATCCAGACACCATCTAGATTGCATTTAGTTCGAGTTGAATCTTGCAATCATTCATGAAGGTGGCAGCCAATTAAAAAATATGCGTTAAGAAAAATGAAGATAATATGGGTGGTTCTTAGTCGAAGTATGGTACAGTTAAAGGTGACCAAATTGGATATCGACACCTTAGCTCAGTGGATAAGAGCACCCAACCCGGAAAGTAGGGAGGTCCTGGGTTCGAGTCCCAGAGGTGTAAATATCTTTTTCTGATTTTTCTGTTTCCAGATTTTCGATTGAGTTTCGCTCATAATGTCTTCATTTAATTAAAAAAATGCTGATTCTGAATGTATAAGTTTTATTTATATATAATAAGGAACTCCAGTGAAAATATGTTCATGTAGACCAATAAACGCTGATTCTGAATACATATACAAGTTTTATTTAGTAATATTAAAGTGTAGTTTTAAAAAATGATTAAAAAGTCCATTTTTAAATCGAGTCATTAAAACACACTGTCAAGTTGGTATTATTGAATTTTTAGTGCTGACGTCACTGCTCTCCATAATTCTCCGGTCACTTGGAATGGCTTGCGCCATACATTTCAACATAACTTTAACATGCATTAGATTAACCGAAATTTCTTAACTATTACCGGCACAAAGCACTCTTTTCAGGGTGAATTGCCTAAAACCAAAAAAAAAAAAAAAAACATGCTGTTAGGTGTTATCAATATTTCATGTTATTGGTTTATTTACACACTGTTTATTGAGATTTAGATAAATAATAATTGAAACATTATTTAGGCCCTCAACAATTAAAATGATGACAGAAAAGGGTTGCTTCTGATAATTCGGACAATCTGATAATTTGCCAGGATTTGATACAGAAATGATGATCATGTTTTTCAAATATAATACGGACTGTGCAAGTGCTTGTTTATCAGTTGCGGTCATAAATGTATTATTGCACTTTGGAACAATACAACAACAGTAGCGATGAAATGTTGACATTTTACCTAATGTTTTTACATATAAAAAGTAGTTAATCTAGAATAAAAAAGCCTTGTCTTCTGACACCTAAAGTCATTCCTCCATTGATTCTTCCAAACAAAATGACAACACTTGTTGAAAATAAAAAAAACTTTTGGAGAGCGATGACGTCACGCGATTCACCATAGGTGGTTTCAGGGGATCTTGCAAAATTAAGACCTTGGCCATTTTTTTTTAACTATTAAAACTAACTATAAAAATAAATTTGCAATTATTTAAGTTAGAAGGTCATTATTAAAAAAAAAAAAAATTGGACTGGAGTTCCTTATTATCCGTAGAATTTGTCATTTAAAAACCAATAAAACGCCATAACATTAAAAAACACTTAGTCGAAGTATGGTACAGTTAAAAGTGACCGAATTGGATATCGACACCTTAGCTCAGTGGATAAGAGCGCCCAACCCGGAAAGTAGGGAGGTCCTGGGTTTGAGTCCCAGAGGTGTAAATATCTTTTTCTGATTTTTCTGTTTCCAGATTTTCGATTGAGTTTCGCTCATAATGTCTTCATTTAATTAAATATTACAGTTTGAGGTTTTACTCATAAAAAGTTAAAATAAAAAATAATAATTAAAAAACACTGTTTTGTTGGTACGGTTGAATCTGCCGACTTTACTCGAAATCAGGCTATATGAGTGGTAAATCTATGGTCTACGACTTCCACATTTGAATCGATGATGAAACTGAGGTTGTGTTTGAATCTAAAATATTTCATTGCTCTTGTTTCACAGTGTTGATGAAATGAAGCTTTATCTAGTAGCCTATGATAATTTATATGTTAGAATATTAATGATATTAAAAGGCGTTGATGTATAATTGATAGATAGTGATTGGTGAATTATTTATAAAGAGTATTTTTAGGTTAGTTTAAAAATTAAAACAAAGTAACATTTATACGATAATCAGCTTCATAATTGGACGTTTATATGAAATTACCACTGATAATTATAATAACTCTATCTTTACAGGTACCACGAAAGAAATATTATGGAAATTAATACTTATTTAAAAGTTATTTAAAAAGGAAATATGCTGTTGAATGACAAATGTGTAATAAAACTTTAAATACGGTAAAGGCTTAATTAGAAGTCCAAAAGTTTTAAATTTTGTACCTTAGTGATTAGGGAGCATTTTTGTAATAGTTAGTATGATGGCGTCACATTATTTTTTTTGTAATAATGCTGGTTTTTGAACACCGGTAAATTATTTATCTTGTGCGGTAATGTGAGTATTTTGGTGTAACGTAATATTAGTGAGAAGATGCTAACAGTTTACCTAGTATTCTTCAATATAATAAAAAACATCTCAACTTCCATAAAAAATACAGATCTGTTGAAAAAATTATTTCGCGACTGGTGACGTAACAGATTTGGTACGATTTTGGGAGAGTCGAAAAATTAAAATTTTGAAAATTATTTATCTATTAGAACTTAGTATAATATTAAAATAATAAATTGGTTTTTAAGTAAAAAAGTTATTATTGATAAAAAAATTAATAATAAAAAAATATACTGGTTTTTACTGTAATTATTGTTAAACCTTTTTTTTTCTCATAAAGTTCCTTACTATCATAAATTTCGGATATCCCCTATTTACATAAATTACCAACACCTAAATTACACAAACTTAAGTTGCACATACTTAAATAACACATACTTCAACTACAAATAAATACTTTAATTATACATACTTTAAATATACCTACTCAAAATACACATAGGACTTAAATTACATGAACATGAATTACTCATACTTACGTTAAATATTTTAATTACATCTACTTAAATTATACATACATAAAAACATGATCATAAATTAAGCTTACCCACGTCAAATTAATCCAATCTTAACCCTAGTAGCCCAATATAGGTTATTTTTACCTATACGCAAACAAATATCTGCTTTTTCTTTCGCACACTTCTTTCGATTGCCCTGATTGATCGTACCAACAAGAGCCCACAGGAGACGACGGTGTTGCCTTGGTAAGTCCCCTCATATTGGAGTTATTGTACTGTTGTAGGTCAATTTGACCTATATTTAGGCTTTTTGTAATTTTTAAATGTGTGTGAAAAGGGTTTATAAAGAAAAAATAATTATATGAAACTGTTTAATTATTATAAAACATTTGTTAGTTAGTAGAAAAAAGAATATTTTGTTCAGTTTTTTTTTTTAAATTTTTAGTTCGAAAGAAGCAAACCGAAAGGATCTCATTTTGTACCAAATGTTTGTATTAATTAGTAAAAGTTGTTTTTTTAAGTTTAATAAATAAATATTACTCTAATTATGCGTTGTTTTTCATTTCCTAAATAGTTAATACGAATAAATAACGATAAAAAAAAATCACATTGAATAGACTATGTTACAAGTGTATTTATTCATGTAGGTAAATTTGACCTATGATTGGGCTTTTTAGATAGCAAAATATGATTGGGCTTCTAGGGTTAAGATAGTTATTTTTATAAATATTAATTTTATTTTGCGCATGCTTAAACGCTTTGAAATTTAAATTAATTAACCAACTGATTTTTTGGTGTGTGTTATTCTCTCCATGTGTAATTTCATCCTTGTGCAATTCCATGATGTGTAATTGTGATTGTGACATTGGTACCTGAAATTCACGCCTGTGTAATTTCTTCGTGACATCCTTTGGAACGCCATGAGACTAAAAATAATCGACCCCGCAATTCACCATACTCACCAACCTTAGCAGCACCCATAAAGTAAATATAAATAATCGACCCCACAATTCACCATTCTCACTAACCCTAGCAGCACCCATAAAGTAAATATAAATAATCGACCCCACAATTCACCATACTCACTAACCCTAGCAGCACCCATTGAGTAAATATAAATAAAAGACCCCACAATTCACCATTCTCACTAACCCTAGCAGCACCCATAAAGTAAATATAAATAATCGATCCCGCAATTCACCATACTCACTAACCCTAGCAGCACCCATAAAGTAAATATAAATAATCGACCCCACAATTCACCATACTCACTAACTCTAGCAGCACCCATAAAGTAAATATAAATAATCGACCCCACAATTCACCATTCTCACTAACCCTAGCAGCACCCATAAAGTAAATATAAATAATCGACCCCACAATTCACCATACTCACTAACCCTAGCAGCACCCATTGAGTAAATATAAATAATCGACCCCACAATTCACCATTCTCACTAACCCTAGCAGCACCCATAAAGTAAATATAAATAATCGATCCCACAATTCACCATACTCACTAACCCTAGCAGCACCCATAAAGTAAATATAAATAATCGACCCCACAATTCACCATACTCACTAACCCTAGCAGCACCCATAAAGTAAATATAAATAATCGACCCCACAATTCACCATACTCACTAACCCTAGCAGCACCCATAAAGTAAATATAAATAATCGACCCCACAATTCACCATACTCACTAACCCTAGCAGCACCCATAAAGTAAATATAAATACTCGACCCCACAATTCACCATACTCACTAACCCCAGCAGCACCCATAAACTGAATATAAATTTGTGTGAGAATTGAACCCGTAACCTAAAGATAAAATAAGAAAGACGGAAATAAAACTTAGGTTTTAAAAACGCACGATTTATGTGGACTGACTTATTTTATTACCCAGGGCTCACCTAGAGTGTTCCAGACCAATGTTTAACAAGAATTGAATGTAAAAATTGAACGCTATTACCATAAATAAAATGTGAGCGCAAAGCAAGGAAGACTTTTAAAGTGCAGTCGCAGTAAATCTGTCCGATGTAATATTCTTTCGTAACCGCAGAAAGATAATATCTTACTTATAATCCTCTGTTCGGGGATATTTGTTTACCTTGGAAGTAAATAGCCAAGAGGCATTCATGTCCGCAAATCTGTTGGTATAATATTACAGCAAGGCCTTTGAGCGAATCGGGATTACGTCGAATTGACGATGCTTCTCTTCACTGGGCAATAACTATTCATTTCTGGAATAATAACTTTTGTTGGTTGTTGATATTCAATTCACGAAAACTTCTGTTCAAAGCACTATCAAAGCACCCAATCAAATACTACACTGGAATAACGATCCTAGCCAGAATGTTTCGCTATAGTTTCTCGACGCAACCAAAATAAGGTTTTTGATCCTTCTAATACAAATATTAACACGTAATTTTTAAGAATTCAATTTGTATTATAATTATATTTAAGGGAAACGGCAATAACAATTTTTTTAAAACAAAATTCTATATTAAATATTTAGTACTGATATAGGCCATTTTATTTATTTTGTTTTAAATGATGATATTGAAATATTCAATTTTTTATGAGAAAAACTCTCTTTTTATAACTTTTGAAGGTTATTCCCATCAACGTAATATATCATTGAAGAAGAAGATAACACTTATAATCTAAATGGAAATATGAAAGAAAACAAGACACAGAAAAACAGAAAAAAAAAAAAAAAAACAATGGTCGCA
The DNA here is from genome assembly GCA_936435175.1 of Glyphotaelius pellucidus. NCBI lineage: Eukaryota > Metazoa > Arthropoda > Insecta > Trichoptera > Limnephilidae > Glyphotaelius > Glyphotaelius pellucidus. Next base: position 10,502,458 of record OW386538.1, on the reverse strand, counting down.
ACTGGGACTCGAACCCAGACCTCTCGTCTAACCGAGAGTTATTTAGGAGTCATTTATCCGAGACGCTATTCAGGTTACAAACCAATTCTTTGAATGATTGTTTCCAATAAAAAGAGTAGTTGCCTATAATATGGAAAAAGAACTAGTTGAAGATAATATTAATGATTCTAAATATTTGAAATATGAGATTGACAAATATGACGGTTTGACAGAAGGTGGCAATAGCGAAATTGGAAAACGCGCCGTCCCGGTTAGACGAGAGGTCTGGGTTCGAGTCCCAGTTGCGACCATTGTTTTTTTTCTGTTTTTCTGTGTCTTGTTTTCTTTCATATTTCCATTTAGATTATAAGTGTTATCTTCTTCTTCAATGATATATTGAAATAACTTAAATTTTTTTTTATGAATTAATTATAATTATTTTTAAAATATCGTGCCTTATTTATTGTTTTAATATAATGAAAAATAAAATAAAATATTTATTTATTTGGGTAGTAGCTTTAATTTGGTGACCGTCCAACTCGGAATGAAACCAACTCAGAACCATCTCAGATAAGTCATTTGGAGTGAAAAAAAAATGTATAAAAAATTGGTTAAATAGGTTATGTTAGGTTAGGGTTATCGGCTAATTTAAAATTATTTTTTTCATAGATTTTAACGACTTTTAAAGGAGGTGTTGAGTTGACATTATTCCCAGTTGGCATGGAACCCTTTAATTTATATACGACAAATTTGTATTTCGACGTAAACAGGTCAATTGTAATTTTAATTTACATTCATTAAGTGCCTTCTTAAAAAAATATTTTTCATTTCATATTTTGTCATATTCCATAATAAAAATAGTAGAATAATTTTTTTTTAATATTTTTCATTTACTCATAAATAATTTCCCAAGTTGCCTCTGAAATTATGAAATATTAAAATCCTTAATGGTCTATATTTCATAATTTAAATATAAATGAAAAAAGTAGCAGATATCCATAAAAGATATTTATTACAAAAATAATTTTTCGTTTCGGTTGGATATTTTGGCCTCAAATATAAAATTAAGATTTGTATGAAACGAACAGATTCTGGCTGCATATCCGTTCCCCTTAAGAACTCACATAAAGTCGGATTATACTCATTCCGAGAAGAATATTTTCTTGAAAGCATTTTTAATTTGCATAGAAAAGTGTCGTTTTAATATTAGATTATAAATTTTAAGTTAGTTTATATAAAAATTATACGACAAAAGAAACACATTCCCATACGAAGGTAAAATCTATTTGATTAATCAAGTTAATAATTTGTTAATTTTAAGCATTCAATTTGGGTGGCGGGTGTGGATACCGCCGCCCCGGAAACCATTCATTGGATAACAAACCCCCACAAGTGGTTCGCTACGTTTAAAACCTGCCACAAGTGGTTCGCTACGTTTGGTGACAGGACGCTGAGTACCTACCTACAGGTGACCGGGTTTACGGGGTGAGGTTTGTGTAGGTAATGATAGCGTTTGCCCACCTACTGCGTGGCGGGCCGGATCGGGAGAGATTGGTTGAGAGAGACCTCTCCAGCCAATTTCTCATGATCGATCGCCTTGCACCGTAGTGGGAGGGAAAAATTGGATTCATACGTCCATCACTCTTAGACACATAGATCCCCAAATTACTACCCAACAATCGTACCGTTTTTTTCTTTTCAGAACTTCCTCTTCTTCCCTACAAAGGCCTTCCACCAGCATCCCCAAAGATGACCCCAATTTAATAACTATGTGGCGTTCATTATCTTGTTCCCTTGACTTCCAAGACCAAGACAAAACAAAACTGCTATTAACCTAGAGTCCGGCCACTGAGATCTCATTTGTAATTTCTCTATCAGTTACATGCGCCCTTTATAAGAAAGAGCGACAGCTTACAGCGGATCTATCAGCGGTACGCCTTCAGCCCTTTTTGTCGTGTCGCCAAGCGGCAGCTTTATTACCGCCCGGTAGTGTCCTCGCCCGTAAACTACGTGATAAGTATGAAACACCCTGTGTCACATAATGACAGTATTTCAAGCTTAAATATTCCCACACTACAGGGTGTTACGGCTCTCCTATCTAGGAACTATAACGCACAACTACAGAGTCCTTTCTTTATTGCGATCGATGAATTTGCTCTTAAAAAAGAAAGCCCGCCGGCCATTTGACAAGCTAAGAATATAAATTATGTGCAATTGAAAATTTTATATTGCTATCGAGGGTAATTAAGCTCAAAGCTGAAATATTTCAGGAAAGTTAACGAACGTTCAGTAATAAAAATTATCGCACTCATTAGGTTTATTTTGCCACAATGTTCGCATCCAAAGTTATTACAATTAAACTTTTAAATAAATACGTCGTTCGTAACAAAGTCCAAGCAAAACCAAAGAATAACACTTTAAATAGAAACGACGTTCGTAACAAAGTCCAAGTAAAACCAAAAAATAACACTTTAAATAAAAACGTCTTTCTGTCGTCCAAGTAAAACCAAAGAATAACCCTTTAAATTTTTAATAACAATTCATAAATAGGTATTTGAAAATAAATTACATGGTTTAGTGTAAGTTTTCATTCTCTTTTACTTTATTTAATAATTTATTTTATTTATTTATTAGTTTTATTTTAGTAAACTGTACATTTAAGTTTACAATTTCTTAATTAATTATATCGTATCATATTTCTAACTATATTTTTTCTTGTTTTATGTATCTCCTACAATACATTTTGAACTTTTCCAATTTGTGCGGCCTTTAAAGTTTCTTTTAATTAAAACAATTCGCGTCTTAATTTTCGACGAAAAATTGAATATTGTCATAAAAAGGATACCCTTAGCCAGTATGGAGTTTTTTACAAAATTAAGTGTGGGTACCAGCCCGGCGAACAATTTATAGGATAGCCAACACCCGTGCCATAGGTCGCTACGTTTGGTAACTTAGCAGAGATTTCCGGTTGCGTTTTGTCTAGGTCTTGGCGGAGGATGCGTTTGCATACAACGATTAAGTAAGACCTTTTGACCTCTCTAGCCGGACTCTCTCGATTCATCGCCTTGCAACGCGGGGGAGCGTAGATTCATACGTCCGTCACTCCTGAACACACTGAAACCAGATTCCTACACACCCCTCATACCTTTTCCTCCCCAGATTTTCCTCTACTTCATTTTCATTAAAAGACTCTCCACAGAGCATCCCCAAAGATAACATTGGGCTTGGACAAAATAAAACAATGTCATCAAATATTCCCGCTTGATGTTCAATTTCAAATAGATTCACTGTTTTAGAAGGTACCTATCCCAAAAATAAATACTATTTTTGAAAGCAGATGAAAGACCGTATTCAGTTTTTAATTTTTCAATTTGTAGTTTATTTACGCAAGTAAATATATTAAAATTTTGAGATCCAAATAGCGACCGATAGTTTTTTTGTTTTGTTTTTTTTTTTTTTACATTAACTCCACACAGGAGGCTCTGAGGAAAATAATTTCCCTCAGGGCCTATGTCCTCTGGGATGCTGTGTAGAGGGTCTTTTTGAGGAGAGGAAGGAATGAACATTGGTCTTGAAGATACCCATGTTGTAGGAGGGAGGAAACACAGAAGCCACCAAACGAATGAGTCGAAAAAACGACCCGTTCTCATGTGACAAATGTCAACAAGGTGCCGAAGGAATCAATGACACTAGTTCCTCAGATCATCTTCCATTGAAATACCGGTAGAACATGGATAGCATTCCCACCCGACGCCTGTGCTTTAAAGATTGCAATCCTTTCGTTAAGGTGGGAGAATCTATCAAACGGACCGCCCGTTTCTGCGCAGAGTCGAGGGTATTTTTCAAGCATTTTAGAGCTCCAGACCAGAGATAGATGCTAAGTTCAACCGTTGTTAAAAGTACTTACAACTTTATACAAGTATGATACAAAAACGCATTTAATTAAACCAACTTAATACGTATCACTTCATTTTTTTCCGTTTCATATAAAAATTATTTAAAAAAAAATTGGCACACTTTGATCAGATGAATTGTTTCACAGTTAACTGTTTTATAAAATTTTATTAAATTATACGAGAACGTTCACGGTAAACTTTTAAATGCAAATGAAAAGCTTGATATTCTCTCTTTCTAAATCTGTATCTCTGATCAAAATTTAAAATATATCTCTGATCACAATAAAAAATGGAATAGCTCGAGTGTTACAAAAGGACGTGTTGATGTTTGATATATCACTAGCTACGTGGTTTGCAGCCCAAATTGAAATAAATTACCCCGATGTAAGCACATAATAATAGGCGGATATTAATTATGATCAGTTCTATTTTCGTTCTGTTGTTTATGCTAGGTTTGGGTCACATGGTGTCGGTTGTGACGTGTGCCGAACATAGCCGAGAAGAACAAGTCATTCCATTTTGCGAGAGCTCGCCAGACAAAAACGATTCCACTTGCATTTGGGCAAGCAGAATATAAGAGCGGTGACTAACGTCGTCGTGTCTCACTCGAGCTCTTTACGTTATATATGCGAGTTCGCAAGATAGATGCCCAGCCGTGTTTTTTTACTTCGAAGGTATTGTGTGGGCGGTAATTTGGTATGAAGGGGTTCTCAACTGAATAATCATTTTGTGTCGATAATTATTTAATGCTTTGTTTATTTGATTAGTTATTTGTGCACGCCCCATCAGGACTTTTACATATGATTAAATTAAAAATACATTTGATATATTCAAAGAATCAAAGAGAGAACACAATTAAGTACCAAGTATAAAATTTTTAACTTAAGGAGACCCGGTGGTCTAGCCCCCATATTTTCGACGAGTTTTTAGGATTTAAAAAAAAAATGAAAACAGTGAACAATTCCACTCAAACTTTATAGATATATTAAATGACTATAATAGTACACAAAAATATTGTTATTAAATTTTTTAAAATTCTAAGTAGTTAAGGAACTGCGCTGAAGTTACCCTCCTCATAAATACGAACCTTGGTGGTGTGACCAGTTTTGGCTCTTTCACTTATCCGTAAACAAAAACAAAAAAATATTTATGATCAGTATGAGTGTAGTTATCGCAGGAACTAGAATAAAAAATAAATAAAAAAATTGACAAAATGGCGCATTGTTGAAATTTAAATACAGAAAACAGACTGTTTTTTCATTATATTTTGTATGTAAAAAAATAGAAGTATTCAAAGTAAAAACTTTGTTCCAGTTCCTGCGATAAGTACTGGTATACGGAATAACATAGTAAAATTTGTGACGAATCGGCCGAGTAGTTTTTTTTTTGCCTCACACCATGCAGAAAAAAGTAGTTTTTAAATAAATGAGTTTGAAGTTTCGCCCGGCCCTTTTACCTGCTTCTGCACCGACCTGCTAAATGGGCTGTAGAACTTTAAATATCGTCAATACCATTGCAAAATTTATACAATATGTTTTTAAAAGATTATACTTTTGAAATATTTAAATAATTTTTTTTTTTCGAAAAAAAGTTTTGAAATAAATGAGTTTGAAGTTTCGCCCGGACCTTTTACCTGCTTCTGCGCTGACCTGCTAAATGTGCTGCAGAACTTTTAATATCATCAATACCATTACAAAAAAATTACAGTATATTTTTATAGGTTTGAACTTTCGAAATATTGAAACAAATTTTTTTTTTTTTTTAAATTTCTAGACCACCGGGTCCCCTTAAAAACAACAAACGGAGTAAAATATAGGATGCACATTCATTTAAGTTTCGATACATATTGAAAACTTATAAAAATTTCAATAAATGTAAACGTTTATTGGGTATGTTTTTTAGGTAATTTTGATTTTTAAGCAGTGCCTTGGGCGGCCCGGTACCATTTGATGCAGCCCGAGGGTTGGGGACCACTGAACTAAACCATCTAATTTCGAATAAAGTTAATATGTCACATTTCATTACACTTTCGGCATTATTATACTTTGATTCTCCCCCGGCATGCATCGTGATTTCCGGCCATAAAATAAGGAAAAAACGCATAAAGGATCCCCACGCACGTGCGGAAGAAATAAATTGTTGCGACAAGGTAACCCATTTAATCACTTAAAGTGCAAACGTTTTTCCCCATAAAATGGTAATGTAGGTGTAAAAACGCCGTGACTTATATGAATATAAGTCATAAAATATCTCTGGTTAAAGGCGTTAAAATTGCTTCACCACTTTTACAAATTTCGCTATGGAAATAACTCGACGGTATATTTTTACTGTAAAGTATTTTTACCTTCGACAAAAAAACCGTTAGCAATTTTTGAAAAAATCAAATATCAAGTAGGATTGGAAAAAAATATTATTCTTCTATAAAATGTGAATGGCAGATTCTTACCGTGCTCTTCTCGTCACATTTTTAAAATTTTTATTGTGATATAAAGAATACGATTTTGGTCATGTATACCTCATTAGAAAAGAGGAGCTCTTGTGCCTTATGAAGGAGCCACGGTTTTTACATAAAATTATTTATTTATTTATTTATTATGAACTAGCTGGTACCCGGCATGCGTTGCCATGCCATTTAATAAATAAATTGTTTTCTCCTGCGTGTTCTTTCCCATTCGTCCCGTTCCCCTTCCGCCTCCCCTTCCTCTCCCGCGTCCTCTTCCCCTCTCGCGTTCCCACTCCGCCTCTTCCACCTTCCCTCTCCTACCCCTTTCCCCGTCCTACGAACCCCCCTCCCAAGCTCCCCTCCCCCCTCCCAGGTTCCTCCTCCCAGATTCCCCTCCCCCTCCCGGGTTTCCCTCCTCCCCCTCCCGCGAACTACCTACCCGAGTCCCCCTCCCGCATTTCATACATTCTTTCCCGGTACATTCAGTTTTCAAACAGCTCGCATGCCACCTTTTGCGTATTTCATAATGCCAGAGCTCACCAGTAATAAAATCCAATTTGGTGCAGTCGTTCGGAAGTCATGCGCGTAAATACATTTCGGCGATTCATTTTTTAGAGATAAATATTAACTACGATGCCTGAATTAAAAAATATATATCAACATGGTTTTCACGGCAACGATTTGTTTTGCTTTTCTTCTACGTTAGCAATAACTCGCCATTTTCGACAGAAAACGTGAATTAAATATAATATATTAATAATTATAATTTCGCAACGCCAGATCTTACCATTATATATAGCCTATATTACTCGCATATAATGTAGCTTTCTATTGGTGAAAAATTTTCTAAGTTCGGTTTATTAGTTTATGCGTGAAAGCGTAACAAACAAACACTCGCAGTTTTGCATTCATAATATCTATACTAATATTATAAAGAGGAAGGATTTGATTGTTTGTTTGTTTGTTTGTTTGTTTGTTTGCATCGAATAGGCTCCGAAACTACTGAACCGATTTGAAAAATTCTTTCACTGTTGGGAAGCTACACTATTCCCGAGTAACATAGGCTATATTATATTTAAAAAAAAATTAGGGATCCTTACTAAAACTCCAATAATGTAACCCAAGGTGTAAAAAAATTACCTAAAATATTCTTTACATCGCGTGCGCTGCGAAAACTATTGATGATGGAATAAAATAATGTACTACGACTTTGCAGAACACATTATTATCTACAAAAAATGTCGCGACAGCATATGTCTAACTATTATAGTCATGCCACAATAAGTGTTCTTTTATTTTAAAAATTTAATTGAAATGCCGCCGCTAGAAAAGACTCTTTATTTGTATCTTGGTATTAATTCTTATCAAAATAAATTATTTTATATTCGAGACTGCTTCAATGCCTTTATATAACTTTTTGAATTATTCAATTCGGACATCCCATTTCAAAGATATCACGAGTTTAAAAATGTAAGTATTATACGATGTAAGCGTCACTGGGGAACGGACCGTACGGGAGGACACCAACAAACAATCAAATCTTTCCTATCTTATATATAAAAATCAAAATTTGTTTGTTCGTATTTTATGCGCTGCCATACCGTTCATCCGATTGCGATGAAACTTTGGTGATTTGTTGTGCGCACGCCCGCAAAGGATAAAGGCAAATTCTGGCGTTATTAAATTTGAATTAATGAAAATGTGCATATTTCATATATTTTAGCGGCAAGGAGGAAAGGCAGGGGGGAGGGGAACGGGAGAGGTGGGGTACGTGGGTGGGAAAACGAGGGATGTGAAGGCGGGGAAGGTAGAAGGGAAACGCGAAAGGGGAAGGGGACTCGGGAGGTGAACGGGGACGCACGGGAAAGGACATTCAAGGACAATCAATTGATTTCTTTGCATTGCAACGCAAGCCGTACTTTGTGCTTTGAGTTTTGGCTTTAAGCTTTGAACTTTAAGCTTTGAGCTTTGATTTTTGAGCTTAAAGCTTTGAACTTTATGCATTAAATGTTAAGCTTTACGTGTTGAGCTTTAAGCTTGAAACTCAACGCTTTAATCTTAAAGCTTGAAGCTTAAAGCTCAAGGCTTAAATCTCAAAGCTTTAAGCTCAAAACTTAAAGCTCAAAACTTAAATATCAAAGTTTGAACTTCAAAGCTTAAAGCTCAAAGCTTAAGGTTGAAGCTCAAAGCTTAACCCTTCAAAAATTTTAAAGCACAAAGCTTGAATCTCAAAGCTTAAAGCTCAAAGCTTAACCCCTCAAAAATTTGGCGTATTTTGTCAAAAGGTATAAATGTTTCGATATATATCGACTTTGCAATAAAAATTCAAATAAATGGAATATTTGTAAACGTATCCAAAAACTAAATACTGGTTTTGAAAGGTGATGAAATACGCTTAAATAATTGGTATTATTAGAAATTACGAAAACATTTTTTAAATACAAATTTTTTTAATGTTAACTTTAAAAAAAATTAAAAATGCTCAACTGACATTTTTGATATTAAAATTACTGATCTATAGAAAATGTGTTTGTTTCTGTCTATGTGTGTGAGATGTTTTGCGTTGCTAAACCGTTCATCCGATTGCGATGAAACTTTGGGGTTTTGTTGTGCGCATGCCCGCGATGGTTTCTATGTACAATTGTGAGTTTTGGCATCGCTATCATACATTGCTAACCGTTCATCCGATTGCGATAAAACTTTGGGGATTTGATGTGTTTAAGTCCGCGATGGTTTCTATACGTGCATAGTGAGTTCTGGCATCATCTGGGACGAACGGGAAAGGGTTAGTAGAGCAGATTTTTTTTCCTTTATTAAGTGGCATAGCATATGCCGGGAACTCGCTATTGTATTTAAATGCCTGTGTCAGAATTTGGTAAATTGAATTATGTAATAGAAAGTACCTACCCTAAAATTCTAAATCTATACTAATATTATGAATGTGAAACTGCGTGTGTTTGTTTGTTACGCTTTCACGCATAAACTAATAAACCGATCTTAGAATTTTTTTCACCAATAGAAAGCTACATTATATGCGAGTAATAAAGGCTATATATATTGGTAAGTTCTGGCGTTACGAAATTATAAATATTAATATATTTTATTTATTTTACGTTTTCTGTCGAAAATGGCGAGTTATTGCTAACGTCAGAAGAAAAGCAAAACAAATCGTTGCCGTGAAAACCATGTTGATATAGATTTTTTTAATTCGGGCATTGTATGTAATACTTATCTCTAAAAAATGAATCGCCGAAATGTATTTACGCGCATAACTTCCGAACGACTGCACCAAATTGGATTTTACTACTGGTGAGCTCTGGCATTATGAAATATGCAAAAGGTGGCATGCGTGCTGTTTGAAAACTGAATGTACCGGGAAAGAATGTATGAAATGCGGGAGGGGGACTCGGGTAGGGGGTTCGCGGGAGGGGGAGGAGGGCCGGGAGGGGGAGGGGAATCTGGGAGGGGGAACCTGGGAGGGGGGAGGGGAGCTTGGAAGGGGGGTTCGCGGGACGGGGAAAGGAGTAGTGGAGTGGGGGGAGGGAAGGTGGAAGAGGCGGAGTGGGAACGCGAGAGGGGAAGAGGACGCGGGAGAGGAAGGGGAGGCGGAAGAGGAATGGGACGAATGGGAAAGAACACGCAGAAGAAAACAATTTATTTATTAAATGGCATGGCAACGCATGCCGGGTACCAGCTAGTTATAGTATAGATTTAGAATTTTAGGGTAGGTACTTTCTATTACATAATTCAATTTACCAAATTCTGACACAGGCATTTAAATACAATAGCGAGTTCCCGGCATATGCTATGCCACTTAATAAAGAAAAAAATTCGCTCTACTAACCCTTTCCCATTCGTCCCAGATGATTCCAGAACTCACTATACACGTATAGAAACCATCGCGGGCATGCGCACATCAATTCCCCAAAGTTTCATCGCAATCGGATGAACGGTTTAGCAACGCAAAACATCTCACACACATAGACAAAAACAAACACATTTTCTATAGATCAGTAATTTTAATATCAAAAATGTCAGTTGAGCATTTTTTATTTTTTTTAAAGTTAACAACACGGGCATGTGCCTAGCATGGTGGTCGAAAAATTCTAAAATTTGTGTAACCAACAATTCAATGAATAAAGAAAACTTAAAAAAAAAAAAATTAAAAAAAACATTAAAAAATTAAAAAATTTTGTATTTAAAAAATGTTTTTGTAATTTCTAATAATACCATTTATTTAAGCGTATTTCATCACCTTTCAAAACCAGTATTTAGTTTTTGGATACGTTTACAAATATTCCATTTATTTGAATTTTTATTGCAAAGTCGATATATATATAAACATTTATACCTTTTGACAAAATACGCCAAATTTTTGAGGGGTTAAGCTTTGAGCTTTAAGCTTTGAGATTCAAGCTTTGAGCTTTAAAATTTTTGAAGGGTTAAGCTTTGAGCTTTAGCCTTAAGCTTTGAGCTTTAAGTTTTGAGCTTCAAACTTTGACCTTTAAACTTTGAGCTTTAAGTTTTGAGCTGTACGCTTTGAGATTTAAGCCTTGAGCTTTAAGCTTTGAGCTTTAAGCTTTGAATTTAAGTTTTGAGCTTTAAGCTTTGAGATTAAAGCCTTTAGCTTCAAATTTTGAGGTTAAAACTTTGAGCTTTAAGCTTTGAGCCATAAGCTTTGAGCTTTATGCTTGAGCTTTAAGTTTAGAGCTTTAAGCTTTGAGATTAAAGCCTTGAGCCTAAAGCTTTGAGTTTTGAGATTTAAGCTTTGAGCTTTAGGTTTTGAGCTTTATTAAGCTTTGGGCTTCAAGCTTTGAGCTTTGAGCTTTGAGCTTTTAGCTTTAAGCTTTGAGCTTTAAGCTTTAAGTTTTGTTATCAATGCTTGAGCTTAAAGCTTTGAGCTTAAAGCTTTGAGATTTAAGCTTTTAGCTTTAAGTTTTGAGCTTAAAGTTTTGAGTTTAAAGCTTTGAGCTTCAAGCTTTGAGCTTTAAGCTTTATGCTTTAAGTTTTGAGCTTAAAGTTTTGAGCTTAAAGCTTTGAGCTTCAAGCTTTGAGCTTTGAGCTTTAAGCTTTGAAATTTGTGCTCCGAGCTTCAAGTTTTGAGCTTAAAGCTTTGAGTTTAAAGCTTTGAGCTTTTAGCGTTAAGCTTTGAGCTTTAAGCTTTGAGATTAAAGCCTTGAGTTTCAAGCTTTGAGCTTAAAGCTTTGAGCTTCAAGCTCCGAGCTTCAAGTTTTGAGCTTAAAGCTTTGAGCTTTTAGCTTTTAGTTAAGCTTTGAGCTTTAAGCTTTGAGTTTAAAGCCTTGAGTTCCAAGCTTTGAGCTTTGAACTTTAAGCTTTGAGTTTTAAGCTTTAAGCTTTTAGTATTAAGCCCTATGCTTTGCGCAAAGCTCAAAGCTAAAAGCCGAACGCGTAACGCTCAAACATTAAACTTAAAGCTTAAAGCTCAATCTTAAAGATCAAGCTTTAAGCAAGGTTCAAAGTTTAAAGGCCAAAGTTTAAGCTTAATATCAAAGCTCTAAACTTACGTTCAAAGCTTAAAGCTTAAATTCAAAGCAAAAAGCTTAAAAATAAAGTTCAAAGCTCAAAGTTAAAGCTCAAAACACAAATCTCAAAGCACAAAGCTTTAAGCTCAAAGCTCAAAGTTAAAGCTCAAAACCCAAATCTCACATCACAAAGCTCAATACTCAAAATTCAATATCAAATCTTAAAGTTCAAAGGTTAAAGCTCAACACGTAAAGCTTAACGTTGAATGCATAAAGTTCAAGGCTTAAAGCTCAAAAATCAAAACTCAAAGCTTAAAGCTAAAACTCAAAGCACAAAGCACGGCTTGCGTTGCAATGCAAAGAAATCAATTGATTCTCCTTGAATATCCTTTCCCGTGCGTCCCCGTTCACCTCCCGAGTCCCCTTCCCCTTTCGCGTTTCCCTTCTTCCTTCCCCGCCTTCCCATCCCTCGTCTTCCCACCCACGTACCCCACCTCCCCCGTTCCCCTCCCCCTCCCTGCCTTTCCTCCTTGCCGCTAAAATATATGAAATACGCACATTTTCATTAATTCAAATTTAATAACGCCAGAACTTACCATTATAAATAGCCTTTATCCTTTGCGGGTGTGCGCACAACAAATCACCAAAGTTTCATCGCAATCGGATGAACGGTATGGCAGCGCATAAAATACGAACAAACAAATTTTGATTTTTATGTGTAAGATAGGAAAGACTTGATTGTTTGTTGGTGTCCTCCCGTACGGCCCGTACGGCCCGAACCCCAGTGACGCTTACATCGTATAATACTTACATTTTTAAACTTGTGATATCTTTTGAATGGGATGTCCGAATTGAATAATTCAAAAAGTTATATAAAGGCATTGAAACAGTCTCGAATATAAAATAATTTATTTTGATAAGAATTAATATCAAGATACAAATAAAGAGTCTTTTCTAGCGGCGGCATTTCAATTAAATTTTTAAAATAAAAGAACACTTATTGTGGCGTAACTATAATAGTTAGACATACGCTGACGCGACATTTTTTGTAGATAATGATGTGTTCTACAAAGTTGTAGTACATTATTTTATTCTATCATCAACAGTTTTTGCAGCGCACGCGATGTAAAGAATATTTTAGGTAATTTTTTTACACCTTGGGTTACATTATTGGAGTTTTAGTAAGGATCCCTAATTTTTTTTTAAATATAATATAGCCTATGTTACCCGGGAATAGTGTAGCTTCCCAACGGTGAAAGAATTTTTCAAATCGGTTCAGTAGTTTCGGAGCCTATTCGATGCAAACAAACAAACAAACAAACAAACAAACAAACAAACAATCAAATCCTTCCTCTTTATAATATTAGTATAGATTAACGCCGATTAACGGCTCTTACATAGGAATTACAATAATTAAAAATGGATACAGAATATGCATAGTTAAGAAAAAATATTCATATGCCAAAAAATTAAAAAGTACGTATTGAAGTGGCAGCATAAAGTAGAAAAAGAAAACCTCATATATATTTATACCTGCAAGGTATTTTGAACTAAAAAAATAACTAAGTAAACTAAGTAAATAACTAAGTACGTAACAAAAATAAATTTAGAAATCCAAATTCAAAACAATAATAAATTAAAAAAAAGAAGTAAACATTGATGAAGAATATAAAGTAAATTTGATAATAATCCAACTGAGAAGCGTTGACAAACAGCTTTAATTAAATAATGTTTGTATGTTGATAATTTTTAAATATTTATCACATCATCAACAACATATTTGTTACCAAACATATGCAGGCGATTTATTATGGAAAATAATTCAGCATTAGATCCTGTATTATTACAATGATAAGGTAATTTGTGACGAACTGATCTACTCGGTACATGAAAACATATCAACGAAAGAAGAAACATATCAATCAAATTATATATTTATTTGCATGTGATTGCTGTGAGTTAAACCAATGTGTGGCCGTATTACGAATAAGAGTACAAGGCCGATTTAAGCGTATTGATTGGGGCGAAGAAAAGGACTCGTAAGGAATGTAATGTAATGAATGTAAAACAGCTGTATATTACGCAAACGCTTTGTAGATTTTTTAATAATATTAATATTGCAGAGAGAACTCAGCAAATTCGTAATACTAGAATTGGCTTTGGTCTGAACTTTGTGGCAATTCAAACAAAATCTTCTTTTGGTCAAAGAAATTACTTTTATCAGGTTCCACTCATATTTAACAGTCTTCCAGAACATATTAAGTCATCAAATTCCTCGAGCACTTTTAAAAAGATTGTTAAATTATTTGTGTTAACCGAGGATTACAAATCTATTTTTTTTACTTTGTCATTTCTAAATTAATATCATATTAACTATTTATTATTAATAAACTCTTAAAATATTAATTTTCACATTCATTTTAATTTTCTATTTAACTTACTATTACATATTAATTAATTAACCGTTTAGCAAAACATAAAAAGCTTTGTTTTGGATAAAAGTACAGAACCGGATTTAAATATTAATTTAATGCCTTGCAAATTTTTTTTTTTAGTTACAATTTAAATATTAAAGATAGTAAATAGCTTACAAAAAAAAAAATTATTTCAAAGCTGATTTCAAAACATGGTCACCCTACTTGTTTACATTTAAAATATTAGTTCCTACAGCTTAGTAGAGGCCTATATTCTGCGAGAAATATTATTTTAACAATATTATCTCTCAATACTTGTATTATTTTGTGTATTTTTATAAAATTGTTAACCTACCTCCAAGTGAGGTTAAAAATTTTAATTTTAGTATTTTGCTTTTTCAACTGTTTGTTTATGACCAATATTTATGTGTTATTTTGAATAACTTGTAAAATTATTAACCCCGATACAGGCGAACCCAATAATTATATGCTTAAATGAATAAACTTGTGAAGAAGCTATAAAATAAAATAAAATAAAAATAAAATAAAATGGTATCTTGTACATACGGGCGCGTAGATCGGACGGATGGAGAAAGGAGTTTCAGTAGAATAAGAGACACACAAGTGAATGGAAGAAGAAGTCGGGAGCAACATGACACGATCAAGTTAATCAGATATTCAGAATCGAGTTTTCCCCAGAAATCAGAAAAAAACATAGGACAATGTTTGTACGTTAGCTAAAGCAAGGAGAATGTTTTTTTCTTCTCTGCGTATCTCTTCTGAAGGCAGTATTCTGGTCTAGAAAAAAAAAACAATTTTTTGTCCTTCATATTTCAAAAATTTAAATATTAAAAAATATCTCCTTAAAAGGATTTTTCGATATAAGCATTATTTAAAAAATTAAAACCATTTTAATGTCGCGGTTTAGACGGAATCTAACCAGAATCTAAGGAGAACAAAATTTTAATCGCATTTTAATTACTTTTTTCGAGACGGTTGACGCGATATCTCAAATTCTACTGAATCAATCTTGAAATTTGATGTGAGTCTTCTCTGTACTATTCTCTTATTCTATTGCGCTAATTAAAATAATAACAAAATTAAAATTTTTACTATTTTTTAAAAATTTTGAAAGTCAAAAACATTGGTAAAAAAGTGTCGTTTTTATTTCAGATAGCCGCCATTTTGCGATTTTTTTTTTACTCTTCCTTAGTTCGGGCCTTAGTCGCATTTGTTTGGATTAGGAATTAAATTGTTTTTTTTTTTTTAGATTACTAGGAGGGTTGCAATCGTGTCAACCTGGGCGTGCCGTTTTTTTGAGACCCCCCAATTCAACACCCTGTAACTTTTTGAATTTTTTCGTTTTTTTTTAAATGTTTAATAAATATTTGGTAAGGTAATGGCTGGTAAAAATTTTATCGTTTTTTTTTATTGCACCTGAAAAAACACCTACGATTCATGCTTCTCGACTAGAATACCCCCCTAAGAATAGACGTCTTTTTTATTTTATTTTTTACGTTAGATCTACACAAGAGGTCCTGAGGAAAATAATTTCTCTTATGGATTACGTCATTTTAGGGAATGTTGAATGGAGGGACTTTTTAAGGACAGGAAGGATATGAAGTTCTATAAAGGAAAAAGGTATGAGGGGTTGGTAGGAATATGGGGGGGGGGGTCAGTGACCAGGAGTGACAGACGTATGAACCCATCCCTCGAATTGCGGTCCATGGCGATGGGTTGAGAGAGTCCGGCTGGAGAAGTCAAAAAGCTTCCCTCAACCAGTTTTTCTCGGTAGATATTTATAAATATATGTACATACAAGCATTTTCCTCTATTTACTATTTACAATATTCTATTTACAATATACATCAGGTTTATTTAAAAAAAAATTAATATAGTTGTGGAACTTAGAATGGTTTATTAAATTCATAAAAAATCAACCCATTAAAAAGAAGGTTTTTAAAACAGTTTTTTTTTTTATTTTTTATTTTAATTCATTTATTTTGCAGAAACAAACAGTACATAATTATATAGTAGAAAATAGTTACAAATTTATAGAATTTAATGCAATAATTTGTACCAATGACATGTCGCTGTTACATATATATGTTTTGTGTGATAAACTATACATTTTACCTACGTTAGTTAGTAAATTATTATTGAAGGAAGGGGTGTGTGTGAGTCTTCGTGTGTGTGTGTGTGTGTGTGTGTGTGTGTGTGTGTGTGTGTGTGTGTGTGTGTGTGTGTGTGTGTGTGTGTGTGTGTGTGTGTGTGTGTGTGTGTGTGTGTGTGTGTGTGTGTGTGTGTGTGTGTGTGTGTGTGTGTGTGTGTGTGTGTGTGTGTGTGTGTGTGTGTGTGTGTGTGTGTGTGTGTGTGTGTGTGTGTGTGTGTGTGTGTGTGTGTGAGTAACGAGCGCATGAGAAAGGTTAGTTAGGCGTCAGTTTCGGCGTTAGTTAGGTCTCCCTTAACCAGTCTCTACGCAGTAGGTAGGCAAAAACATTCGCCGCCAAGACCTAGACAAGCCCATGCTCATGAACCCGGCCACCCATGCTAAATCACTAAAGGTAGCGAACCACCTATGGTTGTTGGTTTTCCAAAAATAGGGGCTGGGGCGGCGGTACACATTCCCGCCTTCCAAAATAGATATACTTAAAAATAATAACCAATTAATAATAATGGTTTGTGTAGCAAAAATTAGGAATTAATTTCGCTAAATTATTCAATTAATTAAATATACACAGTTAATTGTTATTGTGAGTGAAATTATGCACGATCAAGCGAACCAAAGGTATGAGTCGGGTCATGTCAAGAGTCAGAATAAGGTTAAGTATAGAGTCGATGAGTGAATGTGAGTGAAACAAGTATGTGTGCCAAGATCGAGTTTTTTGGAGGTCCGTCCTTTCGGCCTACCCCTGCGGTGAATGGATTGTTATTGAATTTAATTAAAAGTTTTCACGGAAATCTTAATGTTGTACATTGAATTTATACCATTTTAAATCTTTTCGGTATTAATCACCTTAAACAATTATTACGTGCTGTTTGATTATAAAATTGATAAAATCCGTAAAATGTAATTTAATGGGTAGTTGGGTAATTTAAGAGATATGCTGGGCAAATAAAACACCGAAAACGCTTCCTCTTTCCGTCCACAAATCTTCAATTCAGGAATGTTTAACAAGCCCTAAATAAAACATGGCCCCGTAAAACTGCCCGCGAGCACGCCACTGTTCAAATTACTGCTTTAAATTAATGTTAATTACTGCAGTCTCGGAGTCAATGTTAAACAAACCGAAAAATATCAATGAAGAAAATGCAATTAAAAATATCTTCGGGTTTAAATTGAGGCCCTGAGGACTTTCCTCTGGGCCTATGCCATCTTTGGGGATGCTTAAGGAATGTATTTTTAAAGAAGAAGTTTGAGGAAGGAAAAAGGTATGAGGGTGGGTAGGATTTTGGGGATCAGTGGGCCCAGGATTGATGGACGTATTAATACACCCTTCTCATTGCGGAGCAATGCGATGGGTCGAGAGAATCCTGCTGGAGAGGTCAAATGGTCTCCCTCAATCAGTCTCTCCCGATCCGTCCTGCCACGCAGTAAGTGAGCAGACGCATCCGCTGCCATGACCTAGACAAACTTCATTAACCCGGACAACCCTGCTAATTCATCAAACCTTTGTGAACCTTTTGGTGTAAACTAAGGCAGAGGTGATGGTTATCCAATAAAAGGTTCCCTGGGCGGCCTTACCCACACACGCCTACCAAATTGAAAAAGAAAATTGTATGGAAATGCTACAAGATTTTTTGAAAATATCTAGGGTAGTGAATTTCTCTTTAAAGCCGTCGTAATTGAAAAGTTTTCAAGTGTCTGAAGTTGTTATTAAAGTGGCTCTTTGAAAAAAATCATAGATAAAGGTTGTAAAATTATGATTTCACACGGTGACCAGACAACTCGGAATGAAACCAACTCAGAACCATCTCAGATAAGTCATTTAGAGTGATAAAAATATACATATAAAAAAATGGTTAAATAGGTTACGTTAGGTTAGGGTTATCGGCTAATTTAATTTTTTTTTTCATAGCTTTTAATGACTTTTCGAGAAGGTGTTCAGCTGATTTTATTTTCAGTTGGCATGGAACCTTTTTACACAAATACGGCACTATACACAAATAATTGAAGTCCGGTTTGCAGAACTATCTTGCCAATGGTCATGCCAGTCGAGAAAGCTGTCTTGTTTTTAAATAAAATCACTTCGAATATCAATATGTTTAACATCAATGAAGCACAATTTAGACGGCTAGCTTTGTTGCTGTCAAAAAATTCTGTTTAACTTAAATATCATTTCTTCAAAATTCGCAAATTCACTTTGTGGCGTCATTATTAATTTAAAAAAAAAAAAATAACAAAAAAAAATTATTTCCCTTTTAAAAACGCTTAGAAATGTTAATTGTGTAATGCTTTTTAAATGCATAAAATGAATTGAATTGAATTGAAATGTCTTAATTTTTTTATTCACTTAACATTTTGTTAACCATTTGCATTTTTTTGAGAAAGCTGAAAAAATATCGATATGTATGGCGAGCGAAATGCTGAAATAGGCAAAGCCAAATAACGCTGGCGCTTTTATAGCTGAATCTGTCGGCCACATTAAATCGCACAATAATTTCGTTACGCAATGAATTTAACCTCTTTTTTAATTTTAGGAGATCGAGTAAATTGTGTTAATTTGATAAGTTAATGAAATAAAAACTATATATCACAATCTATCAACAAATTACCAAAAAGAAATACTTTAAAATTGGCCGAGAATGTTTAAAAATCACTTTAGGTAAAAGAGTGTACAATTTGTACAATACCTAATAATAAAAACTTAACTCATAACTTAAATTTAAACATATTTTTCTCATCTCTATTAAAAATGTTATTTTTTTTACGTAATTTTGTATATTTATTTGGATTGTTTTATTAGTATTTTAAAAGTTTGATATAAATGCTGGCATTTCAATGTATAATTGACTCATTTGGTGTGTTTTTTAACCAATATATTTTAAAGTACGTCCGAAACGTTGGCTAAAGAAGGAGGTAGCGAGACATAATACCCCAAAAATCATAACAAAATATCTCGTATTATTTATTATCTGTCAGAATAGGCATCGTTTAGAGAGGCGGGTAGCTTACTAGCATTTTTTTTTAAGTTTTCTTTATTCATTGAATTGTTTGTTACATAAATTTTAGAATTTTTCGACCACCATGCTAGGCACATGCCCGTGTTGTGGTGGTCGATTTTCTATATATTACATTAACATATAAGCAATAAAAAAAATGTGCGAGAAAATAAAAAATAAAATAATAATAAAGAAATATTATAGAATACAAAAGAATATAAAATGATGTAAATTGCTATAGAGTAATTGTTTTGTTTTGGAAGAAGGAACTTCATAAAATAATAAGGCCGCTTCAGGAAACTTTCAAAGGACTCGTGACATTTTATTTTGCTTTATTCCCAATTACATTGTGAATAATTTCGGAGACACAAACTACCCAAGACAGAACAAGGATTTTACTATTACTTATTAAGAAGTTAGGATGGTGAAAAGAGAAGGAAAAAACCTAAACACAGGCCTTTTATATCGGTCTTGTCTGAAGAGAGTTTGCGTCTCCTGACATCTATTGATAATTTCATTTGTTAATTAATTGACTTTAAACAAACCAACAAATCGAAATGTCTGGAGAGGTGTGAGCCTTAGCTAATTTAAATTAAACATATTCCCGCCCAAAAAACGGTAAAGGCCAGAGTTTTTTTTACACAAATAGAATATAATAATTAAAATATCTCACTTATACTACTAAAGATAACTCAAACAACTTTAACTGCTTCACACCAGATTAAATTAACTAACCATTTCATATTTTACATGTTCCAGTTAAACATTAAAGCTAAAGATTAAGTTAACGATTAACATTAAAAATCAATAAGTTCTACAATTATTAAACATTTAATTTTAGGACAAACACAATGCCATGCGGATTGGACCAGGTCTTCCTTCCAGGACAGCTAATTTTATTATATACATTTAAATGGGCACTTGCAGTGTTCTTTCATTTTCCTTTGGCTAGATTATGACCTTTAATTTTCATATGAGTTTTCACAAGAGGTCACGACCTCCACCATCTTTATTTATTTTGCACCTTTTTTTTTTAATTGTTTTTTCCACTTTTCTACAAGCGAATTTATTATTGTTTTTCACTTTTATTTACACAAGCGAATTTATTATTGCTTTTCACTTTTATTCACACAAGCAAATTTATTATTACTTTTCACTTTTATTCACACAAGCGAATTTATTATTAAAGTCTGATTATAAAAACAAACACCCAGCTTCATCCATATATTTCCTTTGCTTGTGGGCGCCGCACTGTGCACAGGCGCTGCCGGGTCGCTTCTTATACTCCTTGGTCCATCTCGGGTAGATGGTCTCCGCATTTGTTGTCCTCAATTGGCAGCAGGCATAGTTTTGATATTGCCCTCTGAACCGTTCCCTGTCCTGTGATGATGGTAGCTACTCGTACTCTTCCATCGGGCCCCGGGTGTACAGCGTGCACTCGTCCTAGCCTCCAAAAGCAAGGAGGCTCATTATCTTCCTTCAAAATGACCATTTGGCCTGGTTGCAGCTGCCTTTGGTGGTTGCCAGTCCATTTCGTCCGGGTCTGCAGCTCAGCCAAGTACTCCTTGCGCCACCTCGACCAAAACGACTGTATTAGTTGATTTAATTTTTGGTAATGATTCAATCTATTGACTGCCACATTCTGCAAATTCTGCTCCGGGATCGCTGCTAAACTCGTTCCAATGAGAAAGTGACCAGGAGTCAGAGGATTTAGGTCTTGGGGGTCATTGGACAGCGGACAGAGAGGACGGGAGTTCAAGCATGATTCAATTTGACATAACACAGTGCTGAATTCCTCATATGTTAGTAGTGAAGCATTTGCCACCCTCTTCAAGTGGTATTTTACTGATTTGACCCCTGCTTCCCACAGTCCCCCAAAGTGCGGAGCCCTTGCGGGTATAAAATGCCACCGAATGGATAAATTGGCTAAGTATTTATCGATTTTTTCATTTGAATTCTTCAAAAATTCATAGATTTCCCTCAATTCGTTATTCGCGCCCCGAAAGTTCGTGGCGTTATCTGAAAACATTTTACTGGGTTTCCCTCTTCGCGAGATGAAACGCTTAAACGCATTTAGGAAGCTATCAGTGCTTAAAGACATTACTACTTCTAGATGTATAGCTTTGGTTACCATACATATAAATAGACATATATAAGATTTTACGCTGTGAGTCTTACGGCTGACACCTGATTTAATCATAATGGGTCCGCAGTAGTCCACGCCGGATAATTGAAACGGGCGACCTTCCGTTATTCTTTCGGTCGGTAAGTCCGCCATCAGCTGTTGCTCTGTTTTCGGGTTACACCTAAAACATACAATACAGTATTTCAGAACCTTTTTAATTAAGTTTTTACCCATAATTGGCCAGTATTTCATTCTTATTAACGCTAACAATGCCTGCGTTCCTGCATGTAAATATGAGTAATGGTAGTGCCTGACAATAAGTT
Source organism: Glyphotaelius pellucidus (assembly GCA_936435175.1). Taxonomy (NCBI): domain Eukaryota; kingdom Metazoa; phylum Arthropoda; class Insecta; order Trichoptera; family Limnephilidae; genus Glyphotaelius; species Glyphotaelius pellucidus. The sequence goes on along the minus strand of OW386538.1, from coordinate 10,480,632 downwards.
CACTTAGTTTATGATGTGAAGGTAGTACTATGGGGTGTTGTTGACTTTCCGATATCATTTTTCCGTTGGACAACCTACCCCCCACCCGGATTAAATCCTTAAACAAATAAGGATTTAATGACTTTAATCTACTACAATTTCTCACATTTACCCCGGTTTTCAATGCCCTCGTCTCCTCCGGGAATGCAAAACATTGTGCGCGAGATATTAATATGTGAAGTGAATTCTCCAATTCGTAAACAGTTAACGCTCCGTCACGCCCTGACAAAGGATTTCTGCAATTAAAAATAAATCTTAAAATATAAGCTGTCACCCTTTGCAATTTGGTTAAGCAAGAGTATCTGGAGAATATTTCCCAATCCTGTTTTACTGCTGAAATTAACGTTAGTTTCAATCTTTCTTCTGGTAAATCCAACGGCGTAATTTCACTGCAAGTAATCGGGTAATCGCCTGAAGTCAACCAGGTGGGCCCATGCCACCAAATGTCAGATTTAAGTAGTTGCGAGACTGTGGTGCCTCTGGATAAAACGTCCGCCGCATTATCCTCCGATCTTACGTGCTTCCATTGTGCGGGTTGACTGGATTCCTGGATTTCAGCCACCCTATTGGCCACAAATGTGTTCCACCTGGCTGGTTGTCCACGAATCCAGAAAATCGTTATCATGGAATCGCACCAGTAGGTTGTATCTATTTCATTTAAGTTCATAGCTATTTTGACATAGTTTACTAATTTTGTGAGTAAAACAGCACCACAAAGCTCCAGCTTTGGTAGTGATATGCTTTTCAACGGTGCCACCCTTGATTTTGATGTGACTAAATTAGAAGTTGTGTTTCCTGATTCATCAGTAGACACTATATATATACAAGCTGCATAGGCCTTTTCTGACGAGTCACAAAATCCATGCAGATGCAGTTTAACTTGATGTTTGCAAATTATTTTTCTCGGTATTTTTAACTTGTTCAAAATAGGTAATTCATTTATATACGAATTCCATGCATTCATCTGCTCAGATGGAACATCCTCGTCCCACTGAATTTTAGTTTGCCACAAACCTTGCATTATCAGTTTTGCGACTAAAGTTATTGGGCCTATCAGTCCCAATGGGTCAAAGGTAGAGGCGATACATGATAGCATTTGGCGTTTGCTTTTAACGCACGCTTCTAAGGGCTCTACAATGTACTGAAAATAGTCTTGCTGGTTATTCCATGACAACCCTAAAATTTTCTTTTCCTTGGGGTTATCAGTAATAATCATATCTGCATCATTCTCTGATTTCGAACCTATAGAGGGTAGATTCGATCGCCATTTTCGTAAATTCATCCCAGCAGATGCCAAAATGCTGCTTAACTGATGCTTAATAGTGAGACAATCTGCCTCATTTTCGTCGCCAGTTATCAAATCATCCATATAAAAATTGTATTTTAGGATTTGACTGACCTTTCTGTATGCTTCCTGATTTTCCGTTCCTAACTGCTCCAAGCATCTGGTAGCCAGAAAGGATGATGGTCCCAAACCGTAGGTGACAGTATTGAGTTGGTAGTGTCGGATTTCTTCCTCCGGAGAGTCCCTCCAGACTATGCGCTGCAAATCTCTATCCTCAGGTTGCACCAATATTTGACGATACATCTTCTCGATGTCGGCGGTTAATGCATACTGGTGCTTTCTGAAAAATAACAGTTGTGCACATAAATCCTTTTGTAAAACTGGCCCTACCATGAGGGCGTCGTTTAATGATATACCGGTTGATGACTTGGCTGATCCGTCAAACACGACCCTGGTTTTGGTTGTCGTGCTAGACTCCTTCATCACTGCATGGTGTGGCAAATAATAACAAATTTTATCTTTTGGTGGTGCTTCGCACAGCGTCATGTGCCCCAATTCCTGATACTCTTTCATGAATTTTTTATAATCTAGCATCAGGTCTTGATTGGCAAGGAATTTCTTCTCCATATTATAGAATCTTTTTTCAGCCACCTTTAGGGTTTCACCCATTTGATTAATATTAGGCCGCAGCGGTAATCTTACCGCAAAACGTCCTTTCTCATCTCTTTTGTGCGTGTGTAAGAAGCTCTCTTCACATGCTCTTTCTTCGTGGCTTCTATGTTTTACAGGAGCTAGTTCCTCTATTTTCCAAAAGTTTTCTAATTGCTTATGCAATAAATTTAAAGATAAATGACAGGAATTTACTGGCCTTTTTGGTTTCGGAGTGGAGATAGGCCCGGATACAAGCCATCCTAGCTCGGTCCTTTGCAGCGTGAGTCCCGCATCTCCAATCCTCATTCGATCGTTATGCAAGACTTCCCAAAATACCTCCGCTCCTAGTAGTAGATCTATCGGGCTGGTAATGTTGAAGTTTGGATCTGCTAATTGGAGACCGCTGGGGATCTCCGCTTCTTTTCTCTGAAAGGAAATTTGGGGCAGATTACTGGTCACCTCAGGTATAATCAGGCATTCTATCTTCTTTTCGTACTCAGAGTAGCCTGAAGTTATATTTAATCCCACTTTAGATCTTATATTTAAAATTTTATTGTGGATTCCCGTGACAGGAATGTTGACTTTTTTCGTTTTTGAATTTAATTTCTTGACGAATGCCTTACTTATGAAATTCGTTTGAGCTCCAGAATCTAATAGAGCTCTTGCTTGAATTGAGTTTCCTGCATCATCCTTTATGTTGATGATGGCAGTTGACAATAACACGAAATTTTGTTCTACCTTCGCGGCATGATTTGATACTAAAGGCGCTTCCTTCGCGGAAGATGTTGATGCCCTTTCGTGTTTTGATTCCTCCTCCTTCTTAACATGAAGTAAAGTATTATGATTTTCACCATCGCATTTACGGCAATTGAATTTAGACCTGCAATCCTTCAATTTATGACCGGGGTTTAAACATTTTAAACAAGCGCCTAATTTGTGTATTTTATCAATTCGTTCTTTCGGTTTTAATTCCAAAAATTTGCGGCAATAATAAATTTTATGATTATCGTTGCAATGTAAACATTTTAATTTTTGTGCGGACAACGACACCAAAACTTCCTTTTTATAATTATGCGGATTCGTTTTTCCCGGATTAATTCTTTTTTCGTTATTTGCCGAGGCTTCTAGTACTTGGGCCCTTGTATACAAACAACTAATAAATTCTTCGTAGGTAGGTAAATTATTCTTTGTTGGGTATTGTTCCCAATGAGCCCTTGTATTTGAATCTAATTTGCTTGATAACAAATAAATTAATATTACATCCCAATTTTTCGTAGCTATATTTAAGTTATTTAGTGATTTTAAATGTAATTGCGCCTCGTCCAATAGATTCCTTATTGCGACGTGATTTTCTGCCTTTACGTCCGGTAATTTAAACAATGCGTTTACATGATTATTTATAATTATTTTTGAGTTTTCGTATCTATCCGTAAGCATCTCCCAAGCCGTAACGTAGTTATCCGCGTATATCGGTAACGCTGTTATGAGTTTAAACGCTTCCCCTTTCAGACAAGACCGCAGATAATAAAATTTTTGAACGGCATCCAGGTTATGATTGCTGTCTACTAAAGATATGAACGCATCCCGGAACTGCATCCATTCGCAGTAATCCCCTTTAAATTTCGGTAATTCAATTATCGGTAATTTAATATTGTTATTCGCCGTGATTGCAGAATCCTTTTTAGCTAACCTCTCTTTTGCGCTGGCCAATATACAAAAATAATCATTTTCAAAGCTCGCTCGGTCGCCTTCAACATCGTCGGGAGATAATGCCTCTATTCTATCTTGAATTTCTTCAAAATTATCTAGCAAAGGTTCGAAACGCTTTATACGCAATTCTAGTTCGCTTTGCGTCAGTGAATCTTTGTTTAAAAATTCTCTGAACCTTGTCATCTTGCCTTTACAAACGCCCCGTTGAGCGATCAGCGTTTTTAAATCCATTTTGATTAATCAGATGTGTACTTACAATTTACAGAGTTATCCAATTATTTTATCGCAATCACCGTTTAATCACTATTAATCATATAATATACGCACTGATAACTTCCCAAATTTTAGTTATTTACTTCACGAACTGTCACGACACAACAATAACAATAATTTACCAACGTCGTTAATCATAGATGAATCCCGTTGATTTTTATTCAATCGCCCATAGAGCATTTCCAACAAAAACTGCTTTATTGACTTCGCGGCTAATTTAAAATAAAAATTTCAAACAAACTTTATAAATCTCGAAATTTAAAACATTGCTGTAGTTTTTGTCAATAATCAATAATTTTGTCAATAATTTTGTCATACCGGCTTGCAACAATTTTTTTTTGAGTAATGCACAATATTGATGTCATTGATTTTTTTTGCTTTTAAGGATTTTAATGGTAAGGTAGATAGTATGGATATGGATTGGTCACTTGCCCTTTTTTATCGCTGATGGCCTCTGCTGCTTGCTGGATGCTGGAAACTGCATGTTGGCTGTTCCTTTTTTCAGTGCTGGTTCTTCTTTACTAATTTAATCACTCGCGTTAAATTATCCGACTCGTAGGATCATATGTTTTGTTTTGGAAGAAGGAACTTCATAAAATAATAAGGCCGCTTCAGGAAACTTTCAAAGGACTCGTGACATTTTATTTTGCTTTATTCCCAATTACATTGTGAATAATTTCGGAGACACAAACTACCCAAGACAGAACAAGGATTTTACTATTACTTATTTAAGAAGGGCTGGCTGTTGAGAAGAGAAGAAAAAAACCTAAACACAGGCCTTTTATATCGGTCTTGTCTGAAGAGAGTTTGCGTCTCCTGACATCTATTGATAATTTCATTTGTTAATTAATTGACTTTAAACAAACCAACAAATCGAAATGTCTGGAGAGGTGTGAGCCTTAGCTAATTTAAATTAAACAGTAATTATAAAAGAGTTAGGAAGAATACAGTAGAATATAAAATAATACAGTACTAAAAGTGTAGAACATAAAAAAAACATATATATACTAGAAAGAATATAAAAAAAGTAGGTGATTATAAAATATATAAGATCAAAGTAAGTGCTATATAATAAGCAAATAATCAAAGGTTTTTTGTTACGATGGAAATCTATAAGTGCGTGGTTATATTGGTAGATAAATTATATTTATTACCAATTTTTTGTACAAATAAATTTTAGAATTCATTTTTGTTATTGTTTTTGGGGTGTTATGCCGTGTTTCGGTACCTCCTTCTTTAGCCAACGTTTCGGACAGCGTTACAGTGTCCATCATCAGGGCAGATGAGTAAATGATATTGGTGAGAGTGTTTACTTATGTGTGTCGAAGCGATACCGTGCTGCCAGCTCCATTTCTCTACGAGCTGGTGTTAGAAAACATTCAGCATGGTTTTTTGCGTTTAGCTTTGGTGTAGCCGTCAATTACTGGATACCAAGAACTATTGAGCTTAGCTCCATTGTCTCTGTTAATATTGATGGGGTTTTTATGGATTTCAATTGCCTCCGTAATTAGGCGTGCTCTGTAAGTTTTGGGTCTTCCCAGGACTTTAGGAACAAATCCAAAGTAATGGCCGGTTTCGATTAAGTGGTTAAAAGAATTGCGCGCCAATGAGGAAATCTTGGTTCTGCCAGCCGACAAAGGCAATGCCACTGTCGTGATTAATACGGTAGACTACATCAAAAAGATGGAAGACCTCCTGTGCGATGCCGGCACCTATAAGAAAATAAAAAACAACCCCACCAACAAGATTGACCTGAAGACAAGGGAACTAGTTAAAGCTTCCAGTATTAGGAAAGAGGATCGATCTGGGCTTTTCGTAAAAGCCTCCAGAACTCCTGCCCTATTCGGTCTTCCAAAAATCCACAAAAAGGATATCCCAATGCGACCGATTGTCAGTGCTATTGGTGCATCGACGTACAAACTTTCCCAATACCTATCGAGATTGTTGCAGATGCAAACTGGGAAAACTGAATCTTGGATTAAGGATTCCACAGATCTAATCAGTAAGCTCAAGAAGGTAAAGACTGATGAAAGAGATATCCTTGTCAGTTTTGATGTAGTGTCTCTTTTTACAAATGTTCCTCTAGAAGACTCCATGACTTTGCTCAGGGAGATTTATGAGGATGACATTTGCAAACTTTTTGAACACTGCCTCAAAACAGGTTATTTTGCTTTTCAGGGTGAACTTTTCGAGCAAGTGGAGGGAGTTGCGATGGGCAGTCTAATTTTTACAGTTTAGTCTTCAGGGCCAAAAATACTTTTTGGCCCGGCGAAATTACACTGGACACTAGAGTAAATTATTATTGCTACATTATTGGACACAGCTAGTGTGTAGGCAGTAGGCTCAGCGGACAGAGTACACGGTACTTGTAGGCACCGTAGAATCTGTTACTTTAAGGACACATAGTGGTAGTAGACAGTGGTGCCAAACAGTTTTAAGCAAATAGTTTGAGAAGTATTTAAACTTTTTGTTATTAAAACGAATGTTCGGGTTGCCGGCAATTAAACACAACAAATAAGTCAGAAGTAATCTTGTTTCTATATTTCAATAGTGTTACAATAAATGCACTAAATAAGCAATATGGATAATTAAAAATGTTGATTTACAACTCGGCTAACTAGAAATTTTAACAATATAAAGTGTATTAAACTGTTATATATTGTTTATGTTAGAAATCAGCTGGAGTACAATTCTCCCGTCTGAAATCCATATTATAATACTCACTAGCTTTTCCCCGCGGCTTCGCTCGCATGGTATTACGGGAAATTACTGTAGCGGTTGAACTTATCGATTATCCCCCCTCCACCCCACCGCCACCCCCTCCCGCATTTCATACATTTATTCCCTTACATTCAGTTTTCAAACATCTCACCTGCCACCTAAATTTCATAAAGCTATAGCTCAAAGAAAAAAAGAATTATACAATTTTGTTCATTCGTTCAGAATTTATAAGCTTACAAACACTTCGGATATTCATTTTTAATTAAATGTTTGGAAGTTGGTTAATATAATATCAAATTACACTCGTTAATATCAAATCGTTACGAATTATATTTTTAATGTAGGAACCAATTATAATCTATAATAATAATCTGACATTTATTCCAAAACAGAAGCTTGTCTAAAAAAAACAAATTATATTCTAATATTTGAATTTTCTGGAGCAGTAGCTGACCAGGGGGCTGAGTATCTACCAGCTTAGAGCCCACAAATATATCAACATCGTTTCCATGGAAACGATTTTTTTCTGACGTTAGCAAAAACTTGCTTTTGTTAGCGACAGAAAACGTATAACAAATATAATATATTAATATTTATAATTTAATAACGCCAGAGCTTGCTATCATATACAAAATATAGTCTGCGCATATAATTTAGCTTTCTATTGGTGAATCAATTTTTAAAGTCTTTTTATTGATTAATGCGTGAAAGCGTCATAAATAAACTCGAGCAGTTTCGCATTTATAATATTAGTATGGATATGGATGTACAAGCTGTTGAAAGAATACAAAACAAATTCTTACATTTTCTCTATTTTAAAATGTGTATTCCAGCAAATATGTTGAACTACAACACTCTGTTAAGTGATATGAATGTGCTCAAATTGTCAGACAGGAGATTTTAGTTGATAGTCCGGTATTGCTTGAACTGATAAGCTTCCGGATACCACAACGTAATACCAGAAGTCAAGATTAATTCTGGATTTAACTACCATATGTATTCCTCTTTGCCCGGAATACTAATGGAGGGAAATAATTATACCGAGTCAGTGGAGGTCTTCAATGTATCTTTAAACAAATATAAAATATTGTTACTGAGGCAATTCAATTATTTTCAATAAATACTGTATATTTCTTAATATCCATGTGTAAAAGCCCCCAAAAAGGGCGTTTATAAATAAATAAATATTTTTTAGAAATTATTAATAAAAAGTAACAGACTAAAATGTATTATTATAACATTGTGTTTTATTATAATCTTTAATCCCTGGCAAGACTGATGTCCAAATACCCAAAATGTTGGTCCTAGATCCGCGTCCCCATTCCCCATCCGCCATATCCAGTATCCACCCACCACGAGCGTGAACAGATTTGCACAACGTGTGAATTCCACCAAATGCTCTGCTCGTGTTTGTGTGACAGCCATCACAAAAGGAAACATGTTCGTTCAATGGAAACCCCGGAGGCATTGAACAAGAAAACCATCCGACGGGTGGGAAAAGAAGTTTCAGTTTCTGAGTGGCATAATAGTGCATACGACTAACAAGCCGTAGCGCCAGCGTTTGATGCTCACATAAATAACCTAGGCAGATATAGGATTAACGGATTAGATATAAGAATAATATAACGGTTTACATCTAGGTTCCAGAAATATAAACAAAGTAAAATTTATTTATTTACGCCTATTTAAGCTTTTACATATATATAACAATATTTACGAAATTATACTTGTAAAAAGTGCAGGAAACGACTGTTTAAAACACCTGCACAAAAATAAATATCAAGTAAAAATATTATTGAATTTGATCCACATAGTATATAAGTACAAAATATCAAAAATATAAAAAAAAAAATCCAAAAAAGTTTTTTTTTTCTTTCAGCTGATAAAATACTGTTAATGTGTTAGTCAATAGCTTTATCAAAATATTCCCCTACTTGATGAAAAAAAACTTTTATAAGGTATTTTATACAAACAGGTTAAATCGGAAATGATTCTACGATCAAATAATTTTATTAAATTTAATGAACAAAGTACGTTATCGTAATTTAGGCATTCTCTAGGAATGCCCATTTAAAAATTTACATATGTTAAAAATTTATTTTGGATTATTTCAATCGCATATGAATGAATCTCATAATGTGGGGACCAAACCGTGGAATTATGTTCTATTTGACTCTTTACTAGTGACATATATAATGTTTTTACAGAATGGACATTATTGAAATCACTAGATACCCTTAAAATAAATCCCAACATTTTCAAAGCTTTATTGGTTATTATTTCTATGTGCTTGATAAAGTTGAGTTTCGTATCAAACCAAAGTTTCAATTCGTTAATCTCCGAGACAGATACTAACGACATATTGTTAATGGAATAATCGAAAAATATTTGTTATTGAGTAAAACACATTTTATTATAATCACATATTCCTCAATTAGTGGCAGATTTCAAAATTGGATACCATGTTACATTCCATAAAGTGTTTTTATCTGTCGTTTAGACGTCTCGGTAAATAGTTGGTATTTACCTTAGATAGAGTTTGTTCTAATTGCGGGAATTGGTGTATCAAATAATTTCAAACCAAATCTATATATATAAAAATCAAAATGTGTTTGAAGATTAGTGAGATGATTATGTATTGTTATATTAAGCATAGGAAATGTTTGAAACTTTCAAAATACCTTCTTCAAACCCCCGCAAAAGTTTATGGATTATTACACCACATCTGAAAAGATTTTAATCATCACAAAAATTCTTGCGAAACTGTCAAAAGTTTTAGAATTACATTTTGGAAAACAATGATTGTTATAGTCTGTCAATTAAGGGTATAAAATATTAAAAATGGAACTATAAAATTTGTAGGCTGGCAATATCAATTTAACTGTCAAATATTATTTTAAAGCTTAATAATATATAGAAGACTGTAAATCACATTTAAAAAAAAAAATTGGTACAAAAAAAAATTTATAATCGAGGAAGCACTGGGGGGGTCAAAAATTATTAAATTCGTATGACATAATTTATGGATGGCCCCTAACAACATTAAATAAAATTTACCTTTACCTTTTAATAAGAACATTCTGTCATTAAATACAGTATTAAATGATTCTGTCATTAAATCATTCAATACAGTAAATTTTGATTTTAGTTCAATATTAGTTTTGACAAAGGACAGGTTCTTCTGAAAACGGCCGGGGAATGAAATAAATAGAACTATTTTTTTAAATTATAGTCCAGTCAAGTAGATAGCTGGTTTTTCCAAACTAACGAGAATCATACCGAGAATTTTAATTTATTTTTATTGTTCTCTAGATTTTATGTCCGGGTTAAATCTTCCTCACAGGAAAAACTTAATCCTTCCACACACTTTTTCACAAATGCTAATCTAGTCAATTCACGCGATGTAATTGCATTGTATGTATACTAAATACAAAACTATACAATAACAACACGTCAACCTACCAGAGACCATATGGGAAAATACTTCACCGACTCCAGATATTTTCATATCAGAGGGTTCGGCTCGATAGAACTCCTAACTGAACCGATAAATCCTACCGATCCCTCAATATAAATATTTAAAAAATCTTTCGTAATCCTACATGTATTTAATATGACTGATTTTTGCATTTTTATATAAAGATTCTTTGACAAATCTAATAAGCCTAAATTTTTAATTAGAGAGCTAGGTATAATGCCAGTAGCCGAAATAACAAATGGTAATATTTTTATCGTCCGAGAATGCCAAATTCTTTTAATCTCATTTAAATATAATATCAACAAAAGTAATTAAACTATTATTAATTCACAGGTTAATTAATTCGCAAACAGCCGTGAAGAGAAGGTGTTTTGCGGCTTGGAATAAATACGGGAGCCGGAGTGTTTTCTGGTATAAATTGGCACTTGGGGTGGTGGCGTGGGACGGAGGTCAGGGGGGGCGGTTTCACTTGCGGGCGGGAGTAAATAGGGGTCGTTGGTCATCAGAATTGAATCACGACGACCCCCCGCAAGGATTTCGCGCTTTATTTCCCCCTTTATACCCCGCCGTATATTACACCCGCCTTGAGGATTTAGGGACAATGTGAGTGGGTCGCAGCTAGTAGGAAGTAGGAAGTAGGAAGTATGAGTTGGGATTGCCTATCATACAGAATTTACTGTAGCCCGTACGTGTGGGGGGCAAATAAACTATTTATATTCCATTCGTCACACGTGCTGTCGGTTTGATGGCAAGGAGATTAATTTAATGCTTTTGAAAGGTGAAATAATGAAATTTGTTTCATCACCCCTCACAGCTAAAATGATTGGGTGCTTAAAAAACATGTTTTTGAATTCTGAAAAATATGAAATAAATAGTTTAATAGACTTGCAAATGCATAAAATTCAATCAATGGAATACCGAGTAGCAGTTTTCTTACAAACATGCCAAAGGAAGCGACGGTTGCAGCCGACAATAGAGTTCAGATACCTGCTGTTGATGCCAGGTAAAAAATTCGACAAATTGTCACTGCAATGATTAGAAAATTACCTGCAATCGCAGACACAATACCAGATGTCTTAGAAAAGAAATTTTGCTGTTATTTTTTTAGTCAATATATGTTTGCTTGGGTATATTTGATTGGATGAGAGGAGTGAATTTTTTTTTCAGAATTTCGAAATCGGCATTTTAACAATTAAAACTAATTTTTTTGTTGGTTGATATTTACCATTTCTAGACATCGCGAAAGCTGTATATTTAAACATTTTCACGATTTTACCTAAGTATTTATAGCTCGTTAAGTTAATTTTTTTTGTTTGTTTATAGCTTGTTAAATTAAATTTGTTTTTAATATAGATAATATATTCACCATTTATTATAAAGATTGATAGATTTTTTTTATTTAAAATTTATTTATTTATTTAATTTTCACAATTTTACATTAAATAAATACAATGTTATGAAAATCATAAGAGTAATGGGAACTAAATGCGTTGGTAATAAAGTTAAATATGTTTTATTATTATTATTATTTTTACATTAAATCCACACAGGAGGCCCTGAGGAAAATAATTTCCCTCAGGGCCTATGTCATCTTTAAAGATGCTGTGTGGAGGGTGTTTTTGAGGAGAGGAAGGAGTGAACATAGGCCTTGAACAGACCCATGTTGTAGGAGGGAGGAAACACAGAGGCCGGCAAATAGTTCCACAGCCGAGCTGTTGAACTCAAGAACGAGTCGTAGAAACGACCCGTACAAATGTTGGGCGCGTGTTTGGCGTGTTTCCCGACTATGCACCGGTGCCGAAGGGATCAATGACGCAGCATCGGATCTCATCAGATCTCGGAGCATCTTCCATTGTAATACCGGTAGAACAAGGACAGCATCCCCACCTGACGCCTATGCTCTAAAGATTGCAATCCGTTTGTTAGGTTAGGAGAGTCTATCAATCGGACCGCCCGTTTCTGCACAGAGTCGAGGGTTTTTTTAGGTATTTTGGGGCTTCAGACCAGAGGTGGCTGCCAAATTCAACCGTGGGGCGCACTTGCGATTTGTACAGGGTTAGCAGTTGTGTACTATTAAAGTATCTGCGGGCCCTGTACAGTACGCCCAGTTTCTGAGAGGCTTAACTTAACTCTGGCTTCGATGGAGCCCCCATACCTGAGCTGGTCACTTAGTGTTACACCAAGCATATCGATGGAGGTCCTGTTCGGAAGATTGCTTCCGTTAAAGGAGACTAGATTTTCATTACGATCCCTTTTAGTCGTAATCAGACATGATTGGGTCTTTGAAACATTGAATTGACAAGGTTATTCTTACCCCAAGAGAAAACACTCTCGAGGTAACCGTCCATTCTTTGTTTCAAAGCCCTCCGAGCCATTGAGGTTTTTTGTGTGCCCTTTGGAGGCTTGTCAAACAAAAAGCCATCGTGGACTGTACTGTCATCCGCGTAACAATGTATTGGTGCACATGACAAAAGGTCGTTGATGTGCAACAAAAACAAAGTCGGAGACAGAACCGATCCCTGTGGGACGCCAGCATTTATCGAATGCGAGGAAGAGGTGAAACCGTCAGCAACTGCCTGAATCGACCTCTCCCTTAAAAAGTCGGCTATCCACGAACACAAGGATGCGGGAAGTCCATAAGAAGACAAGTTTGTTGACAAGCCCTCGATGCCAAAGTACTCGGTGTACCTAGAAAGAGGTTGATGTTAATTTGGTAGAGTGGAAAGAAAAAATGTGCACATATTATTTACTGCATTGAAAAACTTAAAAATTGCAAAAGTTGCTATGAACGGTACTACACTTTGTTGTCAAAAAGAGGCATAAAGTTTCGTTATTCTAATCTTGTATTTATTAAACCATCTCGTCTCAAGATTTCAGCTGAGGCTTTTGTAACAATTTTCACATATCCCTCTGTGGCTTGAGTGGGCGAAGAAAATTGTTTATCACGACGTCGTCAATTATCGTTTGATCAGTAATGACTTGTAAAATTGTCTCGTCCCTTACAAATTTGATGAGTGGTGACTTGGTTACATTTTCCCAATTCATAATACCGATATAATAATAATATAACGAAAAACCTAAAACAGGCACTTTGAAGGTATAAATAACGTCTGATTGCATTTTTATTTGTGGGCTTTCAATATTCTTCTCAACGCCAACTCTCTTACATATTGTCGGTTGAGGGTCAACATGGCTAACAATATGTTTTTGTAATGCCTAAAAAACCATTTCGCTGGATTACTGAATCCATAATTTACTTAAAATTACTGGAAAAATATCGTGAAAGCAATATTGTATCAAGCATAATAGTAAAACATAATGGTTTGGTCTCAACGTTGAACCACACAGGCGCGTAAACTATCGTTAAAATTAACAAATTTTCTGATGGTTTTAGGGTAGAAATACAAAGCAAAAGAATCCGCTTTGCTTTAGTGAGCTACCTGAAATGTACAATTTTAGTGGGATTTTTTTTGACAAGTTTTCATTCCGGAATCTGGAATCATAAATCTCATCAATAAGTCAACAGTTTTAAACATTTTCAATAGATACATCTTATCTGAATTTAAATCCTGTTCATTTCTCACACTTGACAATGAACATTGAATGACTTTAAATTCCACGATAGGAAGTTGTTCACACTACCAAGAGAATTTTCGCGAGATGTAGTGAAAAAGTAATCACAAAATAAGCTCGTTTGGGTGTAACGGACAGACAATCCACTGTAAAAGCTGTTTGAGACGTGATTCAAGATACAAAATCATACCTCTTTTGTAGCCTGTATTGATAACAGTTCTACTGCATCCAATTGCATCAAACTATGTCGACAAATTTTACTCCTAAACAAAGGAAAACTCTTGTAATACAGCGGAAACAATATCTGCTTAACGTTCTGGCCACAAGAGGAAAAGATTTCACCGTAGTATGTTCAGCATGATGCTGAATATTTTTTATGCTTCATTTGGTATTGAAGTCGAAGTACATTTTTGAGAGTCAAATGTTTAAACTACAAGAAGGAATAGCTTCAGTGTATTTGTTTTTACGTTCAAACCCATCGCAATGACGTTTTCTTGTCTGGATTCATATTTTTTTTGTAGTGGCTGGGTTCAGGCCACCTACCGCCGTTTTTTGATCCAGTAAGAAGTTTTGTTCTTTGATAGGAATTTTTCGCTCCTTTTCACACGAACACGAGTTGAAATGTGCATTTGAATGGCAGGAGACCGTATTTGTACCAGCTCACATGCTCGTATAAATCGCTGTAACTCCATTACTATCAGAGTGAGAATTATGATCTAAACGGAATTACGCTTTGTAGTCTAGTCTAAAAAATAACGACGCAAGAAGTTAAATGTATACCTTTAAGAAACTAAAGTTTTGAATCGCAATTTGAAAAAAAAAATTAAAATTTTGTGAATTTTTTATCAATTATTTTTATATGAAAAGACAATAAGGTGAAAATAAGGTTATAAAAGTGACAATAAGGTTTATAATACAATAAAACTTTGATATTATTGTATTATTATTATTACAATATTATTACAGCAATATTTTTACAGCCAAGATAGGTATTTAAAAAATATCTGGAAGGTAATATTGGAAGGTGTTGGGTTGAATTGAAATCCGTCAAATATATTGCTATAATTTAGTTTGCATTATTACAAGACTGATTTTTTAACATTAGCCCCATACAGGAGGCCATTGAGGTAAATAATTTTCCTTATGGCTTACGTTATATGTGGAAGGGTTTTGTATGGAGGGTCTTTTTTAAAAAATAAATGAGAAGCAGTTCTGGGAAGGAAAAAGGTATGAGGGGTTGGTAAATATCTAGGGGTCAGTGTGTCCAGGTTACTCCTGATGACGGTGCGATGCAAGACGATTGGTGGAGAGAGATCAGCTGGAGAGGTCAGAGGATCTCCCCAAACCGGCCTCTCCCGATCCGGCCCGCCATGCGACTGGTGGGCAGGCGCACTGCTTCCAAGATTTGAACACACCTCACCTGATGGAACCGGGCACCCCTGATAAGTCACTAAACGTAGCCAACCACTTGGGGTGACCGAAGGCAGAGGTGTTGGTTATCCAATAAATGGTTCCCGAGGCGGCCGTACCTAGGTCGGCTTCTCAAATTGCGAAACTGTTGAAATAATAATAAATATTTTATAAGATACAAAACCAATTAGAGTTCCATCCTTCTTGCCAGGGAAAAAAAACAGTAAGTAGGGGGAGGCGGGGCTAGTTGTCACAAAAATGTACAAAAATATTTTTTATTGGATGACCGTTGATTCAAAGGAACCAAATAACATTCATTATAAGTGCACACTTTTATCAACAACATAACATTTTTTTGCAATAAAAATATAGGTCACAAAAAATATAAATTAAAAAAAAAAACTAAAATATAATTGATACCGTGTAAAATTGGTTTATCAATTTTGATGAACATTTTTTTTATCTTGGTAGCTACTTAATGTTCGTCAGAGTCACAATTTTGACAAATTAATAAACTTTATCGGAAATGCAAGAAATTTGCTACACCAGGCAAAGGAACTTAGCATTTTTTGAGACCAAAGAAGAACAGTCTGCCTTATTTTTATTAAGTATCTGTATGGGGTACATTGTTATACGTAACAACTTGCTTCCTAATTATTGTAACAATTTTACATAAAAAGCGTAATGTCATTTACACGAAATTTAAAACGGCTAAGATAAATGTTCAGAAACTAAGCAGAAGGGTGTAAAACATCAAAAATATAATATAAATTAACTTACCTATTCAAGTAACGTGACAATATGACTTCAAACTTTTTCAACGAAAGTTACTTTGCACACGCGAAATTCATTTTTATTTATTAGATTTTTTAGAACATCCGTTTTCGTTGACGTTTTGTGGGACACTGTGGTCGGCTAATTCACGCATGTCTACCACACAAAAATTCGCTCTGGTGTGTGATTTATCGATGATCTAACAATGTGCCCCCGTAACTTCGTGCCCCGCCTCCCCCTACTTATTCCAAATTAATTCTCTACAAGGAAGAAACAATCCATCGGTTTTTTTTGCCAATTAATGGAAATGTGAATACTTAATTTAATTTCTTGTATAAAAAATGCTACTTTATATGTTTAAAATATCTACCCTAACATCAAATATTAAATTTTCTATGTATGTTCTTCATAATGAGCATTATGTTATGTACCAAAAGCTCCTTACAGAATATAGGATCTAAGGCCCTTAATAATTTAAGCGGATTTTGATTTTCGTATTCATGCTACGCATAAGTATCTACCTAATTACTGGATCCGAATTTTGAGAATTATTTAGATCTTGAATATTTTTATAGGCTCTCAATAAAATAACGATTTATGGGAAAATATTACCCCTCCCAAAAATAAAATATTGAGATATTTAAAAATAAAACACATCGCAAATCTGAGTTTTAAGTGAAAATATTTTTTTATTAAATGAAGACACTATGAGTGAAACTCAATCGAAAATCTGGAAACAGAAAAATCATAAAAATATATTTGCACCTCTGGGACTCGAACCCAGGACCTCTCTACTTTCCGGGGGTCCCAGAGGTGCAAATATCTTTTTCTGATTTTTCTGTTTCCAGATTTTCGATTGCGTTTCACTCATAGTTTAAATTATTTGCTTAAGATGAAGCTATACGTGATATCCTATTTAAATACTATTTAGATTAATCTTTACAACGAATCGGTTTACAGCATGAACATAAAAAAATATGCTACGGATAAATTCAAGGTTTAACTAGCTTTTCTATGTATTGGAATTACAATAAAATTATTATTTAGATAACAAAAAATATAAGCGTAAACCACAAAAAAAAGTTTTTTCATGACTTAACTATGAAGTAATGAAAGAAACAATTTTTAAAAAACACTTCTTTATGGGAAAGACTATTTTTGAGGTTTTGTTTGTTAAAATTTTTTTCCATTCTTATAAAATTATGCACAAAATAAAAAAAAAACACTTTTTCGCTTACTTGCCTCGTGAAAATAAGAAGTTCGATTTTGAAATTTTGAAGGCGTAAGAATCGATTTATTTCTAGCGTGTATATTCTTTTTTAAAATTTAATTTTCCATATTATTACTTACAATAAAGTTTTGAACCGAAAAAAGGTTAGAGAAACTTTGAAGTAGTTTTTAGAGGCCTGATACTTAATGTTTTTCGGGGTTATATAGACAAATATGTATTCGATTCGCAAAATTTAATTGAACATGTTAAAAATTTAATTGAGAGAGAGAGAGAGAAAGAGAGAAAGAGAGAGAGAGAGAGAGGCAAAAGGAAGTTTTTTTTACAATTAAATTAAAAAAAATTAGCATTAAATTAAAACACCTTCAAACCAAAATCACATTATTGTGCATTGCTTAATAGTACATCACCTTAAAAGCACCAACATTTTCTTTACCGCACAGGAACTATTTTAGGAAAAAGTAGCAAAGTTTACAATGAAAATCTCTTATATTATATTATAGCATACTTATATCACCTTTAGTAATATTTTACCCTGATAACATAAGTAACAGAAAATATAATAAATCGCAGATTTATCTAAGTGGTAATAAACAGTAAGGCAAGTTCCTTGTTTCCTAGTACTTTGATTGATATAGCAATAAAACTGTGGGGACCCTATCAGAAATGAACTTAGAGTATTAAGAGAGAGAGAGTTAGTATTAGAGCCGTTGGATTTTGTCAGCTACCTACCGGGTCGAAAGATTGATGGCCACTTATGAATTGAGTGTTTTATCGGAATGTATTTATTGACCACTGACCCAATGCTACACCACTTACAAGGAATGTTATAAATCGGCACGACCTTCGTTAGATTATACACTATTATATCAGCAAATTTGACGTCGTACTGGTAGTATTTTTCTCTTTAATTTCTTGGTTGAGATGTTCAGGGACAATATTGTTTTAATATTTGAACAAAGAACAGTGTCAGTTTTTGGGAGAAAGTCATTGAGGGAGAAAGGAGGATGCCTCTTGAAGACATGGCAATATACAGTGTGTGTGCGAGCCACTATTGTGGTAAGTTCTCGCTCTTTTCCAAGAACGATGTCCCAAGCATGACACAAAAAGAGAGGAACACATGAAATACTTGTGTTCAATAATGCGAATTTTGTGTTCAAATGTAAATGGAAGTGGCGACCTCGTTGATGTTTCAAACAGCATCCCCGATGATAAAACGTCGAAAAGAAAATGACGAAAAACTTTTCAGTTTCAAATACCTATACGAAATCCCGACCCATCTTCCGAGTACTTTTTTCCTAATTTCCAATTTTCCCTGAAGAAATCTTTGAATTGTCAAAAAATGAAAAACTTCTTAACTTCGCACAAAAAAATCAAAGAGACCAATTTCTTAATTAAAATTTTCCCGGCGTACAAATTATTGTTTTCCAATTTTCCCAGAAGATTTTTTTTAGAAAAATAAAATTTTGCAGCACTTAAAAATCCTCAACATGCAAAGTTTCAATACTTAAAATAGCAAACCCAAAAACATTAATGTCTAACCAAACATAATGTTTCGAAATCAAATGTCAAAATTGAAAAAAAAAAAACTTAACTTCGTGTACGACGATATTCCTATCTCGTTTTTTTTTATTCCTGTGACCTTTCTGCCACTGGTACCCCCGATATTATTTTTCCAAAGAGACGGCTATGTTTGGTAGCGGTCCCGTTTGGCATGAACAACAAAATGCATCGAAAATGATATATTATTCATATAGGTATCTGGAAATTTTAGAGCCCTCAAACCGATTTGGTCGAAAATAGCGATATTTTTTTTAGATTAGTTCCACACAGGAGGTTTTCAGGAAATAATTCCTAAAAAATAATAAATAAAGAATTTATTTATTTATTTGTAAGAGACAAACAGCTCATAAATAAAATATAAAATTAAGTTAAATGAAGTTAAGCCATAAAAGTATCTTATGCTAATGTTGCTTGAGTATTATTGAATTACAGTGAAATACAGTAGTAATTTTGCTTGACAGGTAGGATGTTCCTTTGTAGCATGTGAATCCCGAATGAGTTCAAAACAAAGCCAGAATATTTATGCATCAAATTAACTTATCTTTCTTTGAACTCGTGTTTTCCTTAGCGTTTTATTCATTTTAAAAATGCATTTGGTCCTTAAAAATTCACATCCGAATAATTTATGTGGGTCATTAGACGCAAAGAAAAGTAGCAGGGAACAAAATGAACATCATAAATTAACATTTTATCTGCAACTTTATATGCGAGGGTGTGTACTGTATATTGCATAATTCTTCAGGAATTGCGGACTTTTTGAATATCGGGAATTCCAGTATATATTATTTTTGTGATCGTTACAAGTGCATCGTGTTTTAAGTGCAATCGAAGCACGCATTTTAATGTTATGCTGGCACAGATTCTTTCAAATTCATAAAATTAATAATAATTATTAATTATTATTAATTTATTAGGTGAGGGTTGTGGGAGGGGTGATTTTGGTAGAGGTGGAGAAAGATTGCTAGTGAATGACACGGATGTGTAGCAGATAAATAAAAATTAAGTAACTGTAAATTGTAAATGTGAAATAAAACTCTTCAAAATAAAGTATCAAGAAATTGTTACATAGTTAATGCCCAAGAAATACGAAAAATCGTATATTTCTGTATAATATTTTGAGGAATGATATTAATTAAATAGAATGGCCAAATCGAAAACCGAACACCCACCGCTCAAGTGGACATTCACAAAATTCCACACTATTTTCCATTTTTGTGGACGTAAAACAAATTATGGAAATAGAAAAAACCAAATTTTTTGAAATGAAACTTATTTAGCCCCGTTAGTGATTTGAAATTCGGATGAAACGGAAATACGTCACTAAAATTTATTATTTGATGGGTCCTCAGTTCTAATTTAATGCGGTAAATTCGTGCCTCGCCACGCATTTTATTTAATTAATTTGCGGTTTTATCACAATTAGTTATTTAAAAAATAATATACAGTGTATTTGTGGCACGTTCTAAGTGGAAGGTTTTCTCAGTATCGCCGTGGTATAAGTCCACCAGTCAGAATTAAAAGGTTGCTTGAAATGGCTAAAGCCATTTCAAGCAACGTTACGTGCTTGATAACCAGATCTGAATAATCAGGTACTTTTTCTCCTTCCTCTTTCCCATCTCCTTCCCCTCTCTACTATTTTCAGCTTCACAAACATACCCCAATTGGGGATGCCATAGTCGCACTGGCTCCAGACGGGAGCAGCTGGGTATTATATTATATGTCAAAAAGGATGTGGAACAAACCAACATAAAACAAAACAGGGAATGGTGAATTTGTCGCGAATTGTTTTGTTGTAAATATAAAATTATTTTGTTATAAAACAAACCAATAAACTAGGAATATAATAAGCACCGTTGTGATTTGAAACTCGATGAAACCAAAAAGCGATATTAAAAAGAGACAAACTGCAGGATTTAGCTTACGAGAGAATGAGATAGACTAATCGGTCTTGTCTTAGTGCGGTGCTTCGTAGCCTCCCCCACTCAAGTCTACTTTGGTGTTCTGAAGGTTTCACTTCTACCGCATGTGAACTGCATCCAAATTTTTGAAGTGAAAACATCTTTAACACCGTGATGAAACGGAAACGAGCGACAAAAAAAGACAACCACATACATCTATAGGATATAGCCTGTGAGAGAATGAAACCTTACCTATGTACAGTACCAACGAAGCATCGCCCTTTGTCAAGCTGTCTTTTGTACAGATAAAACAACGTTTTAATAAATTCGCCGGAAGACAAAACATAATCGTCGTAAAAAGCAACGAAGGTTTCTATTGGATGTGTTGTGAATTTGCGATACCTCTTGTTTACATATTGAAACTAATTTTTGAAGTAAAAATTTCTTAAGCACCATTGTGAGTTGAATTTCGATGAAACGAAAAAGTGATAAACTCATACATCTATAAGATTTAGCCTGCGAGAGAACGAGCATAATAATCGGTCTCCTCTAAGTGCGATGCTTTGCAGCCTCTCCACTCTAGTTTACTTTAGTTTTCTGAAGGTGTCACTTCTACCGCGTGTGAACTGCACTAATTATTTTCTTCAATAAATAAACATCGATATTAAATATCCATCGATTCTTTTTATATGAAAATGTCCATTTAGTTCAAACATGGTCTGTGGAATAAACCAATTTTCTGTTGGCAATAAATCAGCCGAGTAAATCCAGTATTTATTTCACTTGGGATTTTACGCTTAACCCAGTGATTCTACATGACGTGTAATATCCTGTTTGGGTTTTGTTTACTCATGTAATTAGGTAGGTAACTAAGAAGCAAAAGCTATATCCACCCCGCCTGACCTAAGAAATATTTAAATAAGAGAAAGCGAGAACGTTAAATAGGAACTACTGTAATCCTTTATGTATTTTTTGCCCGTCCTTTCAGACATCATTGACTGAGCTAAGTGAAGTTCTGTTTTGACTTCCCGCACATTTATTTTGTGTGTGTTTTTTTTTTTTTTTACAAATATAATACCTTGTATTTTGAAATTAAACTTCTTTAGCGTCGTTAGTGATTAGAATTTCGGATGAAACGGAAATACGTCACTAAAATTTATTAAATGATGGGTCAAAGAGACATTTTTTTTTTTTACATTAACTCCACACAGGAGGCCCTGAGGAAAATAATTTCCCTCAGGGCCTATGTCATCTTTGAAGATGCTGTGTGGAGGGTGTTTTTGAGGAGAGGAATCAGTGAACATGGGTCTTGAAGAGATGACGCTAGTTCCTCGGAGCATTTTTCATTGTAATACCGGTAGAACAAGGACAGCATTCCCACCTGGCGCCTGTGCTCTAAAGATTGCAATCCGTTTGTTAAATTAGGACAATCTATCAAACGGACCGCCCGTTTCTGCACAGAGTCAAGGATTTTTTTCAGGTATTTTGGGGCTCCAGACCAGAGGCGGCTGCCAAATTCAACCATGGGGCGCACTGCGATTTGTACAGGGTTAGCAGTTGTGTACTATTAAAGTATCTGCGTGCCCTGTACAGTATGCCCAGTTTCTGAGAGGCTAACTTAACTCTGGCCTCGATGGAGCCCCCGTACCTGAGCTGGTCACTTAGAGTTACACCAAGCAAATCAACGGAAGGCCTGTTCGGGAGAATTCTTCTTTTGAAGGAGACTAGATTATCATTTCGATTCCTTTTAGACGTAATCAGACATGATTGGGTCTTTGAGACATCTAGCGACTCCCTAGTTTCACTTTTACCGCGTGTGAATTACACACTCTAATTTTATTTTATTTAAATAGTGTGTGTTCCATGTATTAAATATGTTTCAAAAACTTTCAATAATAAAAAATTAACTATGTACAAAAATGAAAAAAATATTTAAAAAACTAAACCATTTTACATATCGTTTACTGCAAATTTTATTGTACGTTACGTTTCCGTTTTAAGATGGTGGCCGTTTTA
Source organism: Glyphotaelius pellucidus (assembly GCA_936435175.1). Lineage (NCBI taxonomy): Eukaryota > Metazoa > Arthropoda > Insecta > Trichoptera > Limnephilidae > Glyphotaelius > Glyphotaelius pellucidus. The sequence continues at coordinate 10,458,013 of OW386538.1, read as the reverse complement.
ATGATTGAGTAAAGATTATTTTTTCTAATGTTCAATCCTATTATCTAATTGAATTTTTTTTGATACTATACAATACTTACATTCCTAAAGAATGCCTGAGAAAAGAATTGGCATTGAGATAGTGACCTTTCTTTGGATAAATCGTATAACTAAATCCTGATTTTATATTTGATGACCGGGGTGGTCCAGGGGTTAGGCTCTTGACTAGCAATCCTAAGGTTGTTGGATCGAATTCCTGCGTGGATTTTATTAATTTGTGTTATTTCACAATTAATTAATTAAAAATAAAATATAGTATATAGGGCGATACTGAGAAGATACTCTCAGTATCGCACTCCCCTTGATACAGAGCTCGGGACGCAACACACTGCTTGCCACACTAATTCTTCGATTAATTTCTCCGTCTTGCCGTCCATCGCTGGAGAATTCAACCCCGAGGTATTTGAATCTGTCCACCTGTTTCAACTGAGTCCCATTAGCGAGTATGTTGCACTGAGTTTGGTCCCTTCCTATAACCATCACCTCTGTTTTTACTATTTTATATAATACTAGCTTTTCCCCGCAGCTTCGCTCGCATGGTATTACGGGAAATTAATGTAGCGCTCGCACTTATCAATTATCCCCCCCCCCCCCCACCCCCACCGCCTCCCGCATTTTATATATTCATTCCTTTACATTTAGTTTTCAAACATCTCGCCTACCACCTAAATTTCATAATTTCATTCGTTCGGAATTTATGCGCTGACAAACGTTTCGGATGTTTATTTTTATTTAAATATTTGGAAATTTGTAAATATAATAAAAAAAAACACTATTTATTATTCAGTCTTTATAATCGCTAAGAATTATATTTTTTTATATAGGAACTCTCATCTAACATTTATTCCAAGCTTGTCCAAAAAAAAAAACAAAACAAATTCTAATATTTGAATTTTCTGGAGCAGCAGTCGACCAGTAGGCTGAGTACCTACCAGCATAGAGCCCAAAAATATATCAAGATCGTTTCCATGGAAAGATTTTTTTCTGACGTTAGCAAAAACTCGCTTTTGTTAGCGACGGAAAACGTATAACCATTATAATATATTAATATTTATAATTTCATAACGCCAGAGCTTACCATCGTTTACAACCTATATTCTTCGCATATAATTTAGCTTTCTATTGGTGAAAGAATTTTCAAATTGTTTTTATTGGTTAATGCGTGAAAGTGTAGCAAACAAACTGGAGCAGTTCGCATTTATAATATTAGTATGGATATTTACTTTGAATCTTATTCCAAAGAGGACAGTATTAGCAGGTAATAAATATTCAAAGATTTTTGTATTTTTTCATTATAATACATGTGGGTAATATAATTGTTGAGAAAACTTGAGAAAAGAATATTTAATATTGTAATTTTTCGTTATAATAATGCGGGTTTCATAATTGTTGAGAAGAATTGAAAGAAGAAAGTTTGAAATTGCAATTTTGAATTCTAATGCAAATGGGTAACTTATGCCAATCTCACATCGAATACGGAATTTTAGCTTGGGGTAATGCTTATTCCAGTGCCCTCGACCCCATCACTAAAGCACAAAAACTTATCATAAAAATTATTCTTAAACTGCCTCTTACTACCAGCACTGATACGATCTTCAATACTTTCAACGTTATGGACATTAAACAACTCTACGCAAGATCCATATTAGTTAATTTACACAAAAATAACAAAACATCATACAAAACAACACAATCAATGCACAATACCCGAGCCAAAAACAAAGAACTTCTCCAAACTCCTTTTTCCAAAACTACCTTTCGACAAAGACACTTCAAATACATAGCTTGCAAACTATACAATACACTACCAGCTACAATCAGACATACTGAATCCTTGACAAAATTTAAACAAGACGTAAAGAAATGGATTGTTAGTATTGCACGCCACACTACTGCAAACATCTGTAAAGTAAATCATAAATAGACAGTAAACAATTTGCATACGACCTAATCCATGTAAAATAATTTAAAAATAGAATCATGTCAAATTAATTAATCAATCCCATAAATAGATTTGACAGGATTTACTATTCACTGTACATCATCTCTTCCTACATTTACATAACTCTCTTTAAAGTATTTACCCACACTTCCAATCACCTTTCCATTTTTATAGTATTCAATTGAATTTGTATGTAACTTAAAATATTCCTGTAATTTTAAATGTACCTCTAAGCCTGTCTCAACACAGGTAAATCCTAGTGAGACAGGCATCAATTAAACCCTATGTAAAACCCTATGTTTATAGATTAATAAAATAAAATAAAAAAATAAAAAATTATTAAAATAAACAATGTTCTTTGTCAGTTCAGTGAATTTTACGTAAACACCATATTATAATGATAAAAAAGAACAAAACAAGTAAAAAAAAACTCGCGTATATTTTGATATCATCATCAGTAAATTAAAACGTGAAGCAAAAACTTGAACTCGAATTTCGACCATTGGGCGACCACTAGCAAACTGAAAACGCTTTGGTTCAGCGAAGAAATCTTTTTGGCAGCAAACATCCCAGCCAAGTACCTACTTCCTAACCTTAATCTCACCATTTTCAACCTCAATTCCTTCAGCCTCAAATTAGAGATATCATAGTTTCACTTGCTCTTGGAAGTTGTGACTCTTGTGTGGTACCACCATTTCGTAAAAGCTTAGACAGTAACATAATTGTTAATTAACATTTAAATTGAAAACTTTAAAAGGTCGCCTGAAATGCACACGTAGCAGCCGCCGATTATATTTTTCACCTCTGAAATTTTTAAGCTAAGCTTTCGCGTGAACTTGATTGAAAATATTGGCTTAGTTAGCTGAATACATTAGACCCGTAAGCTCTGCATCAACAGGGTATGTGTGTACACAACCCATAGTAACTATGTACGAATCTACGTAAGTTCCGAAGCTTTGGGGTATCAAGTGGAACGTGGAACCAACCGAACCTGCGGTATATTTGCATACTACTGCCTGGGCATCAAATCTCTCGCTAACTTCATTGTATAAACTATTTGATTAATTTATGGCAGTAACGTAGTACAAAGCTAAGTTTGAATATTCAGGCGTTGGCTTAGGCATTAATTGTATTTTTGAGGTTACGATTTATGATGGAGTGAGATTAGTTTAAGCTGGACTCTGTGTAGCCGAAATCCAGCGTCGGTAATAATGTATTCAAATAAACAGACAAACAAGTTATTAAAACAAGTGATATTAAAATGTAATTTTATGTGAACATTAGCAAAGTTACGGCCGCCTAGAAATAAATAGACTAAAAATATTGTGCAAGAACTATATGACAGAAGTTATTGCTAAACTAAATCTGTAATGCACAAAATTTTGTTAAATTTTTATTTATTTTTGTTTGAATACCGCACAAGAGCCCCTATTGCTACCAACCGCCTAGAGCTTGTGTGACTACGGCATCCCCAACTGGAGTGTGTTGTGAAGCTGAAAGTAAGTGGGGAGGGGAAGGAGATAGGAAGTACGTGTCTATTCATCGTTACCACACACGGCTTAAGCCACCGCTACCCGAATTTCTACCGATTTCTTGCACAAATCCCTTGAACATTTGAAGTTTAAAAAAATATATGTTATTTTGAAGATAATATCTATATATTTCCCACGCCGAAAATCAAATTATATAAAATTCCCTCGATAGAAAAAAATCGCAAAATATGCTCCGAAAATTTTTATTTTCACGTTTGTCTCTATTTTTTAACAAGTTATATGTATGAAAAAATTCACAGTGTTTCTTTGAACGTTGTTTTAGACAAATCCCACAAGATTTTTACTCTATTCTAAACGAGTCGTGTTTTATTAAACTTTTTCATAATTATCGCTTCAATTTCATCGTTTTAAATATTCGCGCGCTCTCTCCGACATTCGTTATTACATATCTCTCCATTTTCTTCTTTTCGAGTGAGGATACGTCGCCTTAAGTTATTTCAAGCAACGTCTCAATTCTGAATGGTGATCTATCACCAGGGCGATCCTTAGAGTATCTTCCACTCTGGAACGTAAAAATATACCTTATATTATTTAAAGTGATAAAGAAAAAACAATTAGTGAAAACACAAATCAATCAAATAAAATTTACTCGCGCACTTCGGGATTTCAACCCGCGACCTCCGGATCACTAGTCGAGAGTCTTGCCCCTCGATCACCCTCAAGCCGTCTCTCTATGTCATTGATGATTGCACAATTTTTTCCTGCATGAATTTTCATCGAGTAAGGCATGGAGTTGTGTATTTTTCATTTATCAAACTGTGAAAAATATGATAAATTGCGTTTTTTACATTTATTAATTAAGTTAAAATGGTGTGCGTCATTACCATTCGGATATTCTAGATTAAACAAAATTTGATTCCTTTGTTAGTCCTCTTGTTTAGAAGAGATACATTATTATATCATATTCAATCTCTAACAGAATAAACATCAGTCAGCCAAAATACAACAGTAACTCAAGCCCTCTTAAATCAATGAGATTTCGCTCGAACTCGCCCAAGAAATATGAACCGAGGACACCGAGGCCTACTCAATAATTCAGTAACCAGACAACCGAGCCAAGCTCCCAATAACTATCCAAAACATCTAAAATAACCCATCACTACTTGGAAATACCAAGTACCGTCTCATCAGAAGTATGTAATATATATATAATAATATTTAATGAAATGAAGACACTATGAGCGAAACTCAATCGAAAATCTGGAAACAGAAAAATCAGATAAAGATATTGGCACCTCTCGGACTCGAACCCAGGACCTCTCTGCTTTCCGGGAGAGTGCTCTATCCACTGAGCTAAGGTGTCGATATCCAATTCGGTCACTTTTGAACTGTGCCATACTTCGACTAAGAACCACCCATATTATCTTCATTTTCTTAACGCATATTTTATTGGCTGCCATCTTTATGTATGATGTATGTGACTTTTCTGTTTCCAGATTTTTGATTGAGTTTCGCTTATAGTGTCTTCCTTTAATTAAATATTACAATTTGAGGTTTTACTCATAAAAGTAAAAAAAATAAAAAAATAATATTCATCCTAGACTTGCAGAAAAGTCAATAGATGTCGCGTATTAAATAAAATGGATAAAAATTTATCCAGATACCATCTAGATTGCATTAAGTTCAGGTTTGAATCTTGCAATCATAAATAAAGATAGCAGCCAATAAAATATGCTTTAGGAAAATGAAGATAATATGGGTGGTTATTAGTCGAAGTATGGTACAGTTAAAAGTGACCGAATTGGATATCGACACCTTAGATCAGTGGACAGAGCACTCGCCCGGAAAGTAGAGAGGTCCTGGGTTCGAGTCCCAGAGGTGCCAATATCTTTTTCTGATTTTTCTGTTTCCAGATTTTCGATTGAGTTTCGCTCATAGTTTTTTCATTTAATTAAATATTAAAATTTGAGGTTTTACTCATAATAAAAAATAAAAAAATAAAAACTTAATTAAATATTAGAATATGGTCTTTGGACGGTTTGTATCGGGTTAGGTACAACATGCTACGGCGCACAATCGAGTGCAGACCACGTAGCAGGTCACATGGACCGCTAAACGCGATAGGCACTCACGGCAATAGGAATAAAGGCCTTATTGATTTCAGGCTCGCCGCGTGAATAATGGAGTTGTGTGTCAAGCCCATCCGACGACCAATTAACTCGCGGAGCAAACAACATACGAACAGGGTACAGGGCCACCCTACTCCACTCCACGGCTCTGCTCTCCGCTGCCCTCAATGCTCTTCATGTATCAGGGCCGCATCGAGAAATTACATTACACACTGCCATATAAGGAATACACTTTTACAAATAACTGCGACTCAACTCAAATTTGGATTTTTCGGAGATGACTGACTAATCAATCCGACTTTTAATAATTGTTCTACATCCTTCATTATTCAAATTGCAATACGAATGTTGAATGAAAACTCAATTTGGGAGGAGGGTATGGGTACCGCTGCTCGGGGAACCATTTAATGAACCATTTATTTATTTAATCTCGGGGAACACCTCTGTCATAAGTCACCTAAAGTAGTTCGCTTTGACCTCTCTCGACCCATCACTTTGCAGCGCAGTTTGAGGGATGGATTCATACGTCCATAATTCCTGGATGCACTGACCCCCAGATTCTTTACATTTTTCCTTCTCAGAACATCCTTTTATTCCCTTCCCTAACAAGTTCCTGCACACAGTATCCCCAAAGATGACAAAACAATTCTTCAGGGTCTCTTGTGTGGAGCTTATGTAAAAATAAACACTCATTGCTTTCAATCTCTGAGGAATCTCGAAAATCATTGTAATTTTGTAATACCTCAAACAATGAAACTATTGATGTACTTTTCGTTATTTATTTTTGGGGTGTTATGCCGTGTTGCGCACAACACCCCAAAAATAAATAACGAAAATACTTTTGGCCGTGAAAATCTAAAAACCTACAGATGTACTTGTCGATTAAAATTATATTACATTCATTTGTACTTGTTTATTATATAAGGCTTACACTATTCACATATTTATATTTATACTAGTTTGAAATTTAATCAATTTATATAATTGTTAATTTATTATCAACGTTTTAGGTACAAATAAACTGTTTGAAAATGTACCATGTTATTTCATAAAATGTTGTCATTATGTACCTGCTGACAAACTAAATAAGTATTTTTGGAGGATTTAAAGTAAATAAAATAAATGTTGCCATAGAAGTAGGTTCTGGAGGGCAAATTAAAGAGGCAGCCCCATAGACATACGAGTATTAATATTAGTTGAGCTGCACTAAGTGATAAAAGCGTATTATTTCCCCCTCCCCATACTGGTTCCATATGGAGCCGGCTGGGCTCGCATATGATCTCGCGCGAACCTAGAAAATGTGACGACATCATTATTGCGCGAACCAGCGTCGAGCTCTCATCGGTACTTTTTACGAAATAACATGGCGAAAATGGTGGCTTGTGCTATAAAAACGCGTTAAAAAAGAAATGAAAAAAGAGAATAAGCCCAGTTGTCGTATAACATTCCACAGGTAAGCATTATTTTACTTTATTTTAAGCTTATTCAGATCATATAATGTGATCAGTTTTAATAACATATAGAAATGTAGGCGTTTCTCAAGTGTGCTCGTCGCTGTTTACTAGGGTAAGTAAATTATGAAACATTTGTAAAAGTGTTTTAACTAAATACGTCAACAAAATATTCGACTCTGAAAACAGGTGAACTTTACTTTGCCGTATTTGGACTTCGCAAATTTGTTCATAACGTGGCGAGCAATTCGCGCTCCCATGTAAAATAGTCTATTAATTCAAAAACAGATTTTACTTTTAAGAAATAAATGGTGATATTATAATGCGAGATGCCTGTATACTGTCAGATTAATTTATTGACGAATCACATATCATCACAGTCATCTTGCCCCTCTGCGTCCCGCTAGAGTTGGTTTGTACTAGGGAATGCAATCCCGATCTCGCGGGATCTCGATCTCGCAAGATCTCGTGACATATTTCGGGATCATTCCCGAAGCATAATGCTACGGGCACACTTGCTCATTTGAAGCCAAAGAGCATGCTACCTAGTAGCAATTGCTACCTAGTAGCATGTGTGTCCGTGACGTTGCTAGTAATGAGCATGCTCATTTGAAGCCAAATGAGATAGCTGATAGAATCAACAGCCGTTTGATTTATGAGCATGCTCATTGGATTATCGGGTGGAAGGGGAAGCCTCTAAGCATGTGTGAACAGGCTGGCTTATGAGCATGCTCATGTCATTCCGATCTCAGTTCGCGCCAGGGATGGTATGCCCAAAAAAATTATTTCCCTAGATGTTGAGACAAAATTTCCCTAGATTTCGTTAAAATAATCACTTTTACGCAAGTTCGCAGTCACCGCTTTTATTATCTTTCTTACATGGTATTTTTTAATTTTGCTAATGGAAATCCTCGATTCTCAATGGTAACACTGGAACAACTAATCTGACACAGCTCTGTCACAGTGTCAAATGTATACATACAGAATAATAATCATCACACAGTATTAATACCCTTGCTTCTGCGTGGTTGAATTTCAGAACCCGACTTCGATTGCAAATCTGACGCCACGCCTTACGCGCCGCGCCTCAAATAACATCTATGTTCATGAAATTTCAGGCAAATCTACCGTTGTAATTCGGTTTTAATTCAAGAATCTGTCAGCAGCTCGCATGTGTAAATTCCCCCCCCCCCCAGGTATATGTACTACGAATTTATAGAATTAAGTATCTTTCAGGATATGAAAAGGTGATACTTGACGAGTTGTGAATAATAAAATCACGCGGCTACACGCGATATATTATGAAATTTGGGAGGCGGGAATAGGTACCGCCGCTCCGGGAACCTTTATTGGATAACCAACACCTCTGCCATAGGTCACCCCAAGTGGTTCGCTACGTTTGGTGATTTAGCAGGGGTACCCGGGTTTATGGGGTCAGGTTTGTCTAGGTCTTGGAGGCGGATGACCAGGACACACTGAACCCCAGATTCCTACCCACCCCTTAAACCCTTTTCCTTCCCAGAATTCCCGTCCATTTCCTTTCCTTAAAAAAACCCTCCACACATTATCCCTAAAGATGACATAGGCCCTGAGGGAGATTATTTTCCTCAGGGCCTCCTGTGTGGGGCTCATGTAAAAAATATATATATATTACATATGACGCCATTGCGTTTCTCGGTTACTGTGTCACGGTTACTTTGTCTCGGTGACTAGCTGTCACTGGATCACAGTGAATCCGAGGAACTGGCTATTTTTGGAACCAGTTCCTATCGGATTTATAAAATGGTCACCAACACTCAAACTGGGCGAAGCCGAAACAAAAGCCGCCCTCAGGGCCTAGCATCAAAAACTTGTGGATCGGATTTTTAACTACTAGTGAGATCATAATTATACAAACGTCCCATTTCTTGCGGTAATTTTCCAAATAAAACACTTTTTGCCAAACGAAATAATAATTTCAAAATATGTATACACTTATAACTGAATTAAAAACGATATTCCTATTAAAAAAATCACTTTGCAAAATAAAAATCAACCGCAATCACCGAAACTGAAGAAAATATCTTGTAATAAACATATTTAGATAAAAACGCAATTTGAAACCTAAATTTAATATCATTTTGAGTTGTCGGTGTTAAAAACAACATTGCTTGATTTATGTCAGTATATTAACAGTATATAGGATTCATGGAAATTAAAAATAATAATAATTATCGACTAGCAATACCAGTAATATTATCATACGTAAAAAAAAATTGTACAAAGTGTTTGAGTTCGAAATTTCCCTAGATCTAGGGAAATTTCCCTAGACATACCATCCCTGTTTCACGCCTGCGCGTTCTTGGCAAAAATGTCAAAATAGATCGCTAGGTGGACGAAAAAACCTTTCTTTTCATGATTTATTATGGGAATCACGAATGTGTTTGGATTTTTATTATTACAAGGTCACCACAATATCCACAATAGACTTCCGAATTCCCCAACAGTTCCTTTACCTCTAAAATGAAACCACATTCTATTGAAATTAGTATTTATTTTTTATAATTTAGACATATTCGAATTTGTTGACGTCTTTGACGAAAATCAACCTTTAGAATATCATATGCGGAATAACATTCCGCGTATGAGTATCTCGTTTTTATATCACGCTTTCAATTTTAGAGAGTAGCTCGTCAAATTTCTGCGGAAGCATTCATAATTGATTTTTATATCCGTTGATATCTTCTTTTCGCATTTCTACTAACAAATGATTACTTGCTCCAAGGTTTGTTCTTCTAGTGATCCAATTGCGAACCCAAATCGAACTTTTTATTTTGTTTTTTTCTTTCGCCAAAAGTTTCTTCAGTAAATGAGTTGCAAGCAATACAATTACTTTATTGACTTCTGCGCGGACAGAACTGACTCTATTATGTCCTTGTAATTGTATATTCGTTGACATCTTGTACCCAAATCAACCGTTTTGTTTTCTTTCGTCAAAAGATTCTTAAATAACGAATAATTGCGTTGCAAGCAATACGATTACTTTGTTTAGTTCTGGGCGAACGGAACTGACACTACACGATGACATCTATTATTTGACATGAGCATGCTCATTAAATAGCATGTGTGTTCAAATGTTGGCTTTGAGCACGCTCATTCAAGAGAAAGCTCAAACCAAGCCTGCTCGTTAATGAGCAAGTGTGTACAGTTGACTATTTGACATGAGCATACTCATTAATGAGCATGCTCATAAGTCGGCTTGTCAATGAGCAAATGTGTCAGTACCATAATTTAACGAGATACCGTTCGAGATCGACGGGATTGGGTGACAGTAGTCAGCGACGCTACACATGTCCACTCTGGGCGCGAGTGGCGCGCTGACTGACTGACGGCCGGACGGGAGTGTCGATCGAAGAAAGAAAACTATCCCGACTATTTACGAATATTATGTGGAGAAACAAGATGGAGATTTTTGCAGTTTGCTTAGTTAACAAACAATTTAAAGAATAAAGAAACTTTAAAAAAAAAACTTTAAAAAAAATTGCTTAGTCACGCTGCTGCCAACCAGTGTTGAGTCAGAGAGGGCATTTTCAGCAGCTGGGTACATTGCGACGGACATAAGATGCCGTTTAGCAGATAGCACCCTTAATACACTTTGTTTTTTAAGAAGTTACTTTCAAAATCACCCGTAATTACTTTCTAATCTCCTTAAGCTATATTTTTTCTTTTGATTATTTTAATTTAAAAAAAAAACTGTTAATGATTTAGTAACTAATATTAAAGAATAAAGGTTTTTGTTTTCTTTCAAATAATATTTAATTTTAATTAACGAGATCCCGAAAATTCCGAGATCTCGCGAGATTGTAATTTCTAATCTCGCGAGATCTCGAATTTGCGATCTCGAGTCGAGATTGCATTCCCTAGTTTGTACCAATCTCCTCTCTGTTCTCGTCTACTAATATTCATATATGGGAAGACCGTTGGTCCTCGCGCCCCAGTACAGTTTCCCACGAATTTGCGCCGCTCCTGCCTGCACTGATCTCCGCCCTTGCCTCACACTGCCACAGCGGCGCTAGAAGGTTAAGAGGTATTCCGGGAATGTATTTGCCAGAATACTTTCTGATATGGAGTGCTAAAGCGGTACGATTAACTACCGTATTTTTCTGTTGAGCTGAAGCGTAGAGTAATGTTTGCTCATACTATTTACCACTTGACCTTTATTATAACTGCCTTAACATTGCTCTATTTCCTTTCAAAATAAATACATTTGTACGCGACGTTTGAAGAAAAAAATGAAGTAAGTCAACATTTACGAATAACCTAACTGCATTTTGAGAAATCCTACTACAATAATTATTCCAAGCGGAAAATGTTACTTATCCAATGAGGGAGGACTTTTTGAGACTAAACGAGAGTAAATTAGTTAGTGAGGTGTTTAGTCATATTTCAACCACTTTTGTTTCTCAAAGATCGAACGGAATAAGTTGATCGCATCTTAGATGAATCATTAACACCTATGTAACGTTGGGCTTAAGAATGAAAATCCATAGACAGATCCACCAGTGTTGTCATAATATACCGATTTATTAATTACTAGCTTTTGTCCGGGGCTGTAGGGGAAATTACTGTAGCGCTTGCACTTTTCAATTATCCCCCCTCCCCCCTTCCCCCCCCCCTCCCGCATTTCATTCATTCATTCCCAGTACATTCAGTTTTCAGACAGCTCGCGTGCCACCTAAATTTCATAATGCTAGAGCTCGAAGAAAAAATAATTATCCAATTTGGTGCAATCGTTCGGAATTTATGCGCTTACAAACATTTCGGAGATTTATTTTTCGGAGATCAATTTAAATATGTGGAAGTTTGTAAATATAATAAAAAATACACTATATATTAAACAGTCTTTATAGTAGTTACGAATTATATTTTTAATGCAGGAACTCTCATCTGAAGTTTATTCCAAAACATAAGCTTGTCCAAAAAACAAATCATATTCTTTCTAACTTTTGAATTTTCTGGAGCAGCAGCCGATCAGTAAGTAGGGAGCTGAGTACCTACCAGCATAGAGCCCACAAATATACCAACATCGTTTCCATGGCAACGATTTATTTTCTGACGTTTGCAATAACTCGCTTTTGTTAGCGACAGAAAACGTAAAATAAATATAATATGTTAATATTCATATTTTCGTAACGCCAGAGCTTACCATTATATACAGCCTATAGTCCTCGCTTATAATTTAGCTTTCTATTGGTGAAAGAATTTTTCAAATCGTTTTATCGTTTAAGCGTCACAAACAAACTCGAGCAGTTTCGCATTTATAATATTAAGTATGGATTCCTGTTCAATACCGAAAACCGGTATTAAACATTGGCAGTTAACGCCTGTCGATCTGATATTGTTAAGTTTTCGATTTCACTACGCTAGGCCTCCTGGTACTTGGGAAACAAAACTAGTATAAATAAAATTATACTTAAGTCGTAGATTTAGCTTTATTATAAACTAGCAACCTCAGTCAATAATGAACGAGCTCCTAAACGGACGTGTCTTTAATATTACTCCCCATTAATAGTAATTTAATTTAATGAAAAACAAATACCTTTGTATAACACCACTATTTTATTAACAATATCAACATGTTTCGAAAACTATGTTTTCTTCGTCAGGATAATAAGTCAATAATAAATAACAAAAGACAAACAAGTATAGACTAATTAGAACATAGACAAAATATTAGAAAGGAGAGGTGATTAATTACCTAAAATATATCATAAAAAACAATTATATAAAATAAAATATAAAAATTATTTTAGAATGGGTAAAAAATTACATTAACATAATAAAAAATCTTTTAAAAGGAAAACAAGAAGTCTAAATAACAAAATAAATTATTATAAATATAAGTATTAATACGAAAATAAATTTAAAAGATGGCTATTTTTAAAAAACGTTTGGTTATTTATAATATTTAATTTACTATTAACACTTTTTCTAATTTCTAAAATTTCTAAATTATCTAATTGTATACCCGTTGTGTTAGTGTGTAAAATTTTTAAACCTTTATTAATATCAAAAGAATGACCTGTTTCCAAAATGTGGTTTGCAAATTCTGAATAATTATTATTATTTAAACATCTTAGATGTTCCTTAACTCTAATGTTAAAATTTCTTGAAGTCTTCCCAATATAAAAAAAGTTACAATCATTACAAATTAATTTATAAACCCCAGATTTGTTCAAAAACACACCTTTGTCCTTGTTATTTAATATATGTACTCTAAGTCATCGCCACCATAGTATGTTCGAATACCTACCTAGACCCATTAAAAACAATTTTATCTCTTATTTTCACAAATAGAAATTTAGAATGTTTTTCAAATTGAAAAAAACATTTTCCTGACTATTTTGTCTGCCAGTGTTTTTCGGTGTTTTACATTGTTGGCATCATAATAAGGAAACAGTAATAATAAAGTAAAAATGGCTTTGGAAGCGCTTATCGGGCTGGACAAATACCTGAATCTGAGTCCTTTAGATCGGTACAAGGATTTACACAATGAAGTAGCTCACCACACCAGAAACTTCACCGCCAATTGCAACTTGAGCGTGCCACCGTTCACCGATCCCGCTGAAAACTTAACCCGGTTCACCAAAGATGAGTCGGGGAAACAGCTAAATATGGATTTCTTTCACGGAACAACCACGTTAGGCTTCCAATACCAGGGAGGGATAGTGTTAGCAGCCGACTCCCGTGCAACTGGGGGTCAGTACGTCGGCTATCAGAGCATGAAGAAAATTTTGAAGATAAATGACTTCATGTTAGGGACCTTGGCCGGAGGTGCAGCGGACTGCGTTTACTGGGACCGTGTTCTAACCAAGCAATGCTACATGTACGAGCTACGTTATAAGAGGAGAATCAGCGTAGCAGCCGCCTCCAAAATTTTGGCCAACATGATCTACAGCTTCAAGGGCCTAGGACTAAGCATGAGCATGATGTTGGCCGGATGGGATGAGAGAGGCCCTAACCTGTACTTCTTGGATTCTGAAGGTACTAGGGTTGCAGGGAAGTGTTTCACTGCGGGATCAGGATCCTCCTATGCACAGGCAGTTTTTGACAGTGAATTCAAGTGGGATATGACCGATGAGAAAGCCTTTGAGCTGGGCCGCAAGGCTATCTACCATGCAACTCACCGGGATGTCTTCTCTGGTGGTATTGTTCGAATTTACCACATTATCAAGACCGGATGGAAAAAAATCTCAACCGACGATTGCATGACCCTCCACTACAATTACCAAGCAGACAAGGCCAAGCCCAGGAGTGTTCTCATAGTATAAAGTTATTATGTTAGTTATTATAAATTGGAAAAATATAAAATTGCAAAAAATATTTCAGTTTCAAATTTTTTATTTTTTTATTTGAGTTTATTCATATACTAGCTTTTCCCCGCGGCTTCGCTGGCATGGTATTACGGGAAAATACTATAGCGCTTGCACTTATCAATTATCCCCCCCCCCCACCCCACCTCCATCCCCTCCCGCATTTCATATATTCATTCCCTTACATTCAGTTTTCAAACATCTCGCCTACCACCTAAATTTCATAATGCTATAGCTCAAAGAAAAAAAGAATTACTTATCCAATTTTGTTCATTCGTTCGGAATTTATGCGCTTACAAACATTTCGGATGTTTATTTTTATTTAAATATTTGGAAGTTCGTTAATATAATAAAAAAATACTCTATTTATCATTCAGTCTTTATAATCGTTACGAATTATATTTTTAATACAGGAACTCAAATCTGACATTTATTCCAAGCTTGTCCAAAAAAAAAACGAATTCTAATATTTAAATTTTCTGCAGTAGTAGCTGACCAGTAGACTGAGTACCCACCAGCATAGAGCCCAAAAATATATCAACATTGTTTCCATGGAAAAGATTTTTTTCTGACGTTAGCAAAAACTCGCTTTTGTTAGCGACAGAAAACGTATAACAAATATAATATATTAATATTTATAATTTCATAACGCCAGAGCTTACCATCATATACAACCTGTAGTCTGCGCATATAATTTAGCTTTCTATTGGTGAATGAATTTTTAAAATCTTTTTATTGGTTAATGCCTGAAAAGGTCATAAACAAACTCGAGCAGTTTCGCATTTATAATATTAGTATGGAAGTGTGGATTTAATCCATCCTTTACGATGTTCAAGGAAACACTTTATTAATTTGTCATCGTAGCTTGGATTCTGTTACTACATTGTGTTAACTATTTTATTCTGTATTGTGTGTTTTTGTGTTTTCCACACACATCACGGAGAACACGACACGCTCAGAATCTGGAACGTGTACTGAAAAGGAACAGGATGTTCATAATGACTTACATAATATTTCAGCATAATAACCAGAAGCAGTCTTGGTCACGTAGCATTTCTCAATAATACGGAAGGGAAAAACAAAAGTACGAACATTCAAATAAATGTCACAAAACTTCACACTTAGTAAAACCCACCCATCAAAAGTTAAAAAAAAATTTAAGCAAAATTTTTTTCTCCTCAATTTGACTTGGTATTTTTTATGCGGGGCATTTATTTTGTTTGAAGGGTTCATTGTGTTTGGTTGTTGTCTGTTTTGGAATAACGTTCTTGGCGTGACTGAGGCATCACTTGGCATTCGGGCGAGCAGTTCTTCAAATCCAATTATTGCTTCTCGCTTTCAATGCATCTTCGTTTTGTCCCACATTTTTCCAATGATATAAGAAGTGAAAGAGACGTGGCGCTAGAAAAACTCGAATTATTTTTGAATCGGGCAAATCACCCAAAAAATAATACAAGTGTTACTTATGCAATGAGGGAGGACTTTTAGAGACAAATCGAGAGTTAATTAGTTAATGAGGTCTTTAGTCATATTTCAAACACTTTTGTTTCGCAAAGATCGAACGGAATAAATTGATCGCATCTAAAATGAATTAGCCTGTGGAACGTTGGGTTTAAGAATGAAAATCCATAGGCAGATCCGCCAGTGTTGCCATAATATACTGCTTTATTAATTATTCCTGTTCAATACCTAAAAGCACTATTAAACATCGGTATTTTAATTTGTAAAACATTTTAAGGTTTTCAGGTGGATAGCGACGTTTTGTTGATGGTTGATGGAACAATGTTATTTGATAACTTTGGCAAATATGAGACACCAAGAGACCCAAGACCCAAAGAGAACACCAAGTTCCAATATTTGACATATTTATAAAGTAGCATTTATGAATTTATTTTTTTAAATATTTAAAAAAAATATTGTACGGCAGATTAATCAATTATTTTATGGTAAAAGGTTTTAGACTTTCGCGGCCAAAAGTATTTACGTTATTTGTTTTTGGGGTGTTATGCCGTGTTGCGCTACCTCCTTCTTTAGCCAACGTTTTGGACAGCGTTACAGTGTCCATCATCAGGGCAGATGTGTAAACATTTGGGAAGACGGGTATACAGAAATTATTAAGGTTAATTAAGGCGTAATTAGTTTTAGAAACTTCTTTCAACAGCACCATTCCTATTGTTCGCTAGTCTATGCTGGAACATCTGTTCTGCCGTGCGGTATCTTGAACAAGTCATGGCGACAACAAAGACTGATGCTTTTAAGAGAATGGGCATTCACACGTAATTATAATATATATACGCTACTCTGCGTGTAGCTCGGCAACGATACCATGCAGTGGCCAAAGGAGGAACTAACCTAGAATGGGTCACTCCAAGTGGTTCGCTACGTTTGGTGACTTAGCTGGGTTCACGGGGTGAGGTTTGTTTAGGTATTAGTAGTGGATACGTTGGCCCACCGTCACGGGGCGGATTGGGAGAGAATGGTTGAGGGAGACTTACCTCTCCAGCCGGACTCTCGATCCATCCATAATGTTTTCGATCGGAATTTGAAAAAAAAAATTGAAGCTTTGTGAATTATTTGTTAATTATTTTCATATGAAAAGACAAAAAGTGAAGTGACTAAAGCGTTTATAATACATGTGTCTAATAAAATATGTGTGATTTTTTATAAAATATGGTATATCATTTTTAAAGCTTTTCATGTTTACTTTTACAAATACAATTTTAAAGCGTATTTTACCAACTTTCAAAAATAGTTTTTAGTTTTCGAATACGTTCAAAAACATTCTTTTTATTTGGAGTTTATCGCAAAGCGGAAATTTTCTGACCTTCTGACGGTGTGTGCTCGAGTCCTGACGGGTTGATGAACCGAAACAGTGTAAGACTACGTTTATATTTCTGTACGTACATTACTCTGGAGCGCTTTTTGCCACAATATGGCACTATTTAAAATACCTCGGATTGCTTTGCTGCCAATTTTGGCAATTTTTTTCTTATTTGTAAGTAATTAAGTAGAGCTTTACGATTTTATAATATTTTTTTTATGATTCCTATGAATATTTGATAATCGACAAAAGATGGATGAATTCATTGGCTGTATAGAACTATAATCAGTTTGTATGTCTCCATATTAAAATTCGGAGGTATGATTTAAGTGGGCGGAAAATATTCAAAATGATCACCAAAAAATCTCGAGCAATGGAAGAAGAAAGTTTTAAATTGCGCTGCCGCTCCAGTGGATGTGAACGAGTGTTAAGAATTAGAAATAATTCCACTGACAACTTATAACACTACCGGAATCACTAACATTTCAATAATCCAAGCATTTTTGCCTTCAGCCATTCTTTCTGGTAAAAAGGCCCTTACCACACGTGTTCTTTATTTTTTCTGCCCAGGCGGTGGTAGAGTTCCCGGCTAAATTATGTATTCGGTTCGAGTCCCGGCTGTGTTATGTATGCGAAATGTGACATTGTGCTTGGAAGGCGCTTCTCCTTGGGACCCTTTGATAACATATGCTTGCCGATATATCGTCTTACAACTTTAAAGTTATGTCTTTCTAAGGGTAAATAAGAGTTTTTTTTTTGTATTTTTTGGGCATTAACTATGTAACGAATTCTAGGCATTTTTTTAAAGAGATTTAATCACAATGTACATTTGTTATGTAATTTTTTTAATTTTCTACCGGTTCCGAGACATACGTGTTATTCATTAGATGCGAGGATAGTGAGAGTGGTGATTTGGAGAACGGTGAAAGAAATCAGAATAACAAGGAAACATGATCAACAAAGGTGACAGGGTGCTATTATTTTGTTTACTATAATAAAACTCTATAAAAAGAAAAGGTGAATAAGATGTCCTTACATATTTAAGGCGCCTAAGTATTAATTGATAGTTAAATAACGTTTTTTTCTAGTAACTACACATACATGTACATCCAAATCTGTTACGTTGTGCTAGGAACTAATGTAAAATAATTTGTTCAAAAATGTACATTTCGATTTTCCATAAATGTGTTTTAATTAATTATTAGCTGGTTCCCGGCTTGCGTTGCAATGCCATATTCAAATAAATAAATTGTTTCTCCCTGCATGTCCTTTCCCGTGCGTCCTCGTTCCCCTCCCGCATCCCCTTCCCTTCAGGCGTTCCTCCTCCACCTTCCCCGCCTTCCCTCTTCTCTCTCCCTCACCCTCGTCCCGCCAACCCCCCTCCCGCGTTCCATATATTCGGTCCAAGTACATTCAGTTTTCAAACAACTCGCGTAAACCTATTACAATTTTTTTATTCAAATTTTCATTATTCATATATTACAAACATTAATTTTTGTATATTTTAAGAACAAAAAATCAAATTTTGTACCTTGCACAGGTACCTATTTAAATACCTATAATTCTTACTTTTTAGTACTTCAAGTAAATTCATTAATTTAAAGAGTATGTTCGAAAATTGAATTTCGATTGAATAATCGATGGTTTGCAAAATGTTACTCTCAAATTGTGACGTTGTTGACAGTTTCGTAAAAATTTTTGTAATGATTAAAAAAGTTTTCAGATGTATTGTCATGTGGTCGTCATAATCCAAAAACCTTCGCTTGGGTGGAAAGAAGGTATTTTGAATGTTTAAAACATTTCCTAAGATTAATATATCAATATACAGACAACTTACATACATATAAGCAAGCATATTTTGATTTTTATATATAGACAAGTAATAAAGTATAGTTCGGTATGTAACTTTAGCCCTCAAATACATGAAAATTGTTTTGTTAGTTTTGTTAAGAAGGTTGAAATGAAAAAACAGCTATAGATTGAAATGCTCACATATGGCTAAATAATATTATGAAGATCAAAATAGCTGTTCCACGTGTTAAATCTTCAAGTTCCTGTTTGTAAATATATTATGTCCGTAGATCCGTTTAAGACCTTGCGGAAAGGGAGCTAAGATATTTACGTGATATATGTTTTACAAAATCAAAACATAATCACAAATTATGAATGTTTGTGCGACATGCCGTATGGACACATTTCGATACAACGAACATTGTTAGGTACACCTGCTACTACAAAAATGCCGTTTTGTTGAAAAAATAATATATTTTTCATAAAGTAGCTGTCTCTTTAAACCAGTCTGAACATTTCATGAAACCTGAAAGAATATTACGTTTCACAAATAATAACATGACCCTTGGCGGAGAGCAGAGTGCACCGTCCGAACGCATTCGGAGACAGGAGTTCTCCGAGCGCAGAAAGCGTCCGAGGGCTTCGCGCGCGCTGATGCGTGTAAATCTGTCCGGACTTGTACAAAGTTGAACTTTCGGAACGTATTTGCGGACATGTTTGTACTGACACCCTAATACCCGATCTTCTCCAGCTGAAAACTTAAACTTTTTAAACGCACACGCGTAAAAAAAACATCCTCAAATATATGTCCACGAAAATTCGTAGTAAAGCGTATTTAACCTTTTTAAGGCGTAACATTTTACTGAAATCAGGCTTCGAAATTCTGGTTTGAGCCTAATAGACAAAATAAACCACACTTTTAAACTGCACGTATACCGAAAATGATAAGTTTTAAACGCTTCTGTTAAACAACTTGGTGTGTTTAATAAGATTTTTTTATAACGTGGCTCATTTTCCAGAGGGAGTAAATGGAATTTGGGTGGTGAGCTTAATGGACCCGCTTTGGGGTGACGGGTCTGCCAAAGCCAAAGAGGACACTCGGTGTTTTGAATGAAAGCTTTTTAATTGTCGTTCGTTAAGCTGGCGAGGGCGTAAGAGTGCATTTTGGCCAAAAAATAGTCAAATATAAAATGTGTTCTAGCTTTGAATGAATTTAATAAAGAATTTATGAAAGAATCTAAAAAAAATCCAAAAAACATTTTTTTAACACATCGAAAAAGTCATTGGATTTTAAAAACTGTCTTCTAAAATTTTGACACTAAAGGCCTTCGTTCGCGGAGAAACTGAAATGAAACCAGTCGTCAACGCTATTAGAAATTCGTGAGCGCTACCGTGGCAACCTGTTAATAAGGCAACTGAAAAGTAATTGCCACACAAGCAAAAGTGCTGGTGCATTTACAACTGGTTTCATTTCAGTTTCTCCGTGAGCGGAGACCTTTACAGTTTGTCAAAAAATAAGAGTAGAAAACATAAGTGGGCACTAATGTTGCTCAAATGGCAATACTAAAAATATGACTGCCGGTGAAAATGGATAGCTGTGTAAAGTACAATTTTTGATAAAAATTAAAAAGGCATAAAAGTGAAAAAAATATTTTTTCATTTCCAATATAGATACCCACTGATCTCAAAATTAGAATTGCATATAATTATATTATACCTTTACAATTTTGTGTTAACATAATGAAGTAGCTTAAGAACTCATTCAGATCTAAAAGTAGTGTAACTAAACTCATCATTAGTGATTCTTCCTTTCTACCCACTATTAAATTCAATGAAAGCAAATCACTTTGTAAGACACCATTTAATCAAATTTGTCATTAAGTAGGTACTTTAACAATAGTGCTATTTAGATTTTAATTTTTTTTTCTTTAAGAAAAAAAAATGTTTTTTTAAATGTGGTTTGCAGTGTTCTATACATCCAGTGTCAATGCTTTAAATTAATATTTTGCAGTTAAATTGGTGTTGTCAGCCTACAAATTTTGAAGTTCTATTTTGAATATTTTCAATCTTTATTTCACAGACTAAAATATTGGTCTAATAAAATAATAACGCACTTAAGTAACCCTAAAGCCTTTTTTTACAATTTCTAGACATTTTGTTTTGAAGGGTTTTTACTTTTCATTTACATTTTATCTGCTACCAGTTTCGACAAATCTGCGTCATTTTTTAGTTTTAAGTTTGCTAGTGAGTGAAACCGGTAGCAGATTAATTAAAATTTAAGTAACAAAAACCTTTATAACAATTTTTATATTCATGCTAAGGACGCATTTTTAAAGTATATGTAAAAATATACTTTTAAAGGACCTTTGCTGTTAAAGGAAGATTTATTTTCTTCGTATTTTAATTTCTTTCGAGAATCCAAGATGGCCTCTGACCCACTCATATCAACTGTCGCAACGATTTGTACCGCTCACCGATTTTAGATGGAGCTTTTATAAGAAAGGGGGCTGAAAATAAAATATACATTTTAATGAATTTTAATACTTTGAAGGTGATTTTTGATTATAGGAACAGGATGAGATTAACATAATAATGACAAAACGGAAATGTCCAAAGGATTCTAGAATCAGTCAGCGTAAATCTGATGACACGATATAACTAGGTACATTTAATAGATCTTGTCGTTGAATTTTTTTAAAATGAACAAAGTTAATTTATTTATTGTTATCAAGTTTAATTTGTAGAACTTCATTTTAATTTTTCATTTCTTTTATATATTCAATAATATTATTATTCAATTTATAAAAACAGTTTATTTTAATAAACAAGTTCTGCAAGGTAATTATTATTACGCGTCACAGCTGTTTCGCCTTCTGAAGGCATTATCAAACGGTGGTCATGCCACCTAAAGACGAGGTATATATGTTATTTCTAGATAGGATAATGATGACAAATTTTTTTATTTATGAGTAAACTGACTGAAATTATTTATGGTTATTACCCTATTTAAAGTTTCCCAATTACTTATATTGTTTAAATTCGACTGAAAATCGTTATGTGCTCTAATCATTATTCCTAATATGAATTATTCCCAAATGATGACTCATGGTTTTATTTTCTGCATAACTAAGTTTATGGTCGTTAATACTCTAATCATTACTGCTAATGTGAATTATTCCCAAATGATGACTCATGGTTTTATTTTATAGCATAATTATTTGTTTTTTAAATTGGTTCGAACATATCTAACAATGGTGAGTGAATTATATTTGTTTGTTAATTTATTGAAATAGCTTTAGGATTATTAAAATGTTTGTTAATTTCTAATTGTTCTAAACGATAAATTTGTGTCCTTTATTTTGTACATGTAGAGGAGTTGGCTTATTATCATCGCTAAGTGAGTGATTGAACAAAGCTCGATCATCTGAACAAAGTTCATATACGAACACAAAATTTTGAAATCATAGTTTTTTGATCTTATTTCTGCCCTTCTTCAAGATAAGTGAAGCTATTTTTTGGCATAAACATTTGTCTAATGTAAAGTGGAAATGTATTTTTTCAAAGTTTACAACAAATTAATCATTGTCTTACCTTTTAAAATCAAAGTAGAATATGCAGCCAGGGGAAACACAAAAGGTTTTATTTATTTATTTATTCATTTAAAAAAATTGTGTTAATTCACAGTTACAGTTATTAAATTATGAAATTCAATTTGATAATAGTGGTTTTTAAAAATTATTATTATACAACTCAATTCAATTTAAGTAACACATTTTACATATCAGTTTCTAAATGTAAGGATCCATTGTGATCATTGTTTTTCAAAGGTGTGGGGTTGGGTTTCGGTTTTTAAGCTCTCAGGGAGAAGGTTAAATATTTTAGGAGCTAGGTACATGAAATGTCTTCGAGCTTCTCCTCATTGATTGTTCCTCCTCATGTTCCCTGAACAAAATTTAAACATTGCAATGTTTATTCATATTTTAATTTGTGCGCTTTAGAAACCCTAGAAATAAACAAACAAAAAAATCGAAAATTAATTTAGTTAATAAAATAATAGCACCTTGTAAATCACCTTTATTAACTATGTTTCCGTGTAATGTTGACCCCTTCCACCGTTCTCCCCCTCCCCTAAAATTATCCCTCCCACTACCCCCACCTAATTAAATCTAACTCATTTTGGTACTTGCATAGAATTTTTAAGTTAGTTTTAAGTCTGCTAGTGATTGACACGGTTGTGTCGAAACCGGTCGCAGAAAATTTTAAATTAAAGTAACAAATATACATTGAAAAATGAAACTCTTCAAAACTAAATAACCTAACCTATCCTAACAAAAAAATGGGACAAAAATAATACATACATCCCTTAATTATTGTTATCAGTGTTATTTTTGTCCCATTTTACTATTTACCATTTTACTATTTTTGAACAATAATTTATTGTCTTTGCAGGAAGTCGGTATTATTTTTGTACTATTTTTTTGTTAGGTTAGGTTAAGAAAGGTTACGTTTTTGTAGATATTTTGTTGGGGGATGTTTTGTCGGAGGATATTTTGTCGGAGAATATTTTGTCGGATATATTTTGTCGGAGGATATTTTGTCGGGTATATTTTGTCGGAAGATATTTTGTCGGGTATATTTTGTCGGAGAATATTTTGTCGGGGATATTTTGTCGGAGGATATTTTCTTGGGTATATTTTGTGGGAGGATATTTTGTCGGGGATATTTTGTCGGAGGATATTTTGTCGGAGGATATTTTGTCGGGGATATTTTGTCGGAGGATATTTTGTCGGAGGATATTTTGTCGGAGGATATTTTGTCGGGGATATTTTGTCGCGGGATTAAAGCGTGCATTACCCCTTTTTGGTATCATGCCAGTAGTCACTCTTTATGGTCAATAAGTCAAGCTGACCCGGTTCCTTCTAAAAGTATTTCGATAACAGGATATGAATTTAAAGTGTTTTATATACCGCGTAGGCCAAAATTATTTTAATGCTTAGTCACAACTTGTATCCAATCATTATACAAGTTGTGTTGTGTTGTATTTTGTCGGATATATTTTGTCGGAGGATATTTTGTGGGTATATTTTGTCGGAAGATATTTTGTCGGGTATATTTTGTCGGAGAATATTTTGTCGGGGATATTTTGTCGGAGGATATTTTCTTGGGTATATTTTGTGGGAGGATATTTTGTCGGGGATATTTTGTCGGAGGATATTTTGTCGGAGGATATTTTGTCGGGGATATTTTGTCGGAGGATATTTTGTCGGAGGATATTTTGTCGGAGGATATTTTGTCGGGGATATTTTGTCGCGGGATTAAAGCGTGCATTGCCCCTTTTTGGTATCATGCCAGTAGTCACTCTTTATGGTCAATAAGTCAAGCTGACCCGGTTCCTTCTAAAAGTATTTCGATAACAGGATATGAATTTAAAGTGTTTTATATACCGCGTAGGCCAAAATTATTTTAATGCTTAGTCACAACTTGTATCCAATCATTACTACTAATCTAAAATATCGGCAATTCTAAATTTCAATTAAGTGAAATTAATACATTATTCTGTGTAATTCCTGCATTCTGGAATATGTTTCCAGTTAGAAGATCGGTTTAATGTGTGTTGTAGCTTTTATTACATGCGCGCAACCAAACGAAATTATTTCCAAATTTCAGTGCTAACCGAGATAAATTATACAATTAATATTTATTAACCGCACGGGATTATATAACATATAAAAATATTTCATGTGCGCTGACAGAGCTACACATACATACATCGATTATTAATATGGATGTAAGGTTATGTAGCACGGTCGACGGTATCGATAATTTCGGTAACTTTTTAACGTTCCCGAGCATGACTGATGATAGCCAATTAACAAACAACAGCCTACAACGACCAAGTGTTCTTAATTTATTCGATGTGAACTATTTTTTGTACGTTAGCGTTGCTAGCTTCACTTCTTTGTCCAGTTTTTATAATAAACAAAATCAACAATTTTTACGTTAAAAATGGATTTAAATAAATTCCTCTATATTTTTATATTAATAAAATACAAAAATAATATCTGTTTGCGTAAATCAGTGTTCTTTTTTGTTTAAGATTTAGTACTGAAAAACTGCTTATTCCTTTACCCAGTTCCTACCATCAATTACCTACCTTTCATCCATCCGACGCCAAGACAAAACAAAATCGCTCCGTTCTATTGCAGCATGTCTTTTGTTTTCTTCACTTGTCGAAAACGCAAACCAATTCGAGTGTTGGTAAAATTTGTGCATTTTACTTAATTGGAAATAACGCAATAAGTTCAATTTGTGATCTTGTTTTTATATCCGCCGCGGCTGCAGATGTAGCCGTGTTTTTTGTATTGTGTTCTGAAACCACTCGTCGCGTGTGAATCTATCTTGCTACCAAGTGCAATTGCCGGTCAATGTGACCGACGACATTTCACCGCCAGTGTGATTGAACTGTTATAAAGATTACTGTTATAAGTGAACTATTGAACTATTATAAGAATAAAGGAAACTGTTGAATTGTTAAAAAGACCACAGAACCAGCGGCAAATGACCATTCGAAAGTGAACTCAGTAAGTCTTGGCTCCATAATCCTTCCTTTCCTTTGGGCAGTTTTCAGTGAAATTGTTGTTTTAGATTCGCACCGCACCCGCCTGCGAACGAAAGTCAATTGATTTGCGCAACCAATATCTACCTACATTAAATTTCAACTTATCTTTATTTATTTTTGGATAATCTACTATGCTTTTACAACTAAAACGCCCACGTAAGAAAAATACACAATATTCCGTACACACATATAAAAACTTCATTGAAACAAATAAAAATTTATTACGAATACCCACAAGTTTTAAATTTGCTACTAACTTTATTCCTCGTGTAGGATTTCGAAAATTGTAATGCAATAAGTTTCCCACACTTATTGAGAAGAACAAGGGAGCAAGTAAGACTTTGCCCGTAGTTTCCCATAGAACACACTCGCTGAATTCCGCTGACCATGAATACAAATTTAGAATGAACAGTTTGCCGAAACTGTTTCATATTCGGGCTTATGATGAAACAGCCCTGGAGAAGTATAACATTGGTCATAGGGGAATCTATTGCACGTAACTATGCAAACTTTCATATCTTCTTGTTCACGTTAGTTCACAGAAACCAGAGTCATTGTTTAAGATTTTATTTTTCCGGAGCAAAATAATGTTTTTTTAATTTTATTTCGGAATTGTGGAATGTGTCGCTGGGTCAAAATTATGTCAATCACAATCTTACAACTAGGTACATATTATTGAAGAAGAAGATAACAATAATAATCTACACGAAAATATGAGAGAGAACAAGACACAGAAAAAGATAATGGTCGCAACTGGGACAACAATACGGAAAAAAAAATAGTTGAAGATAATATTGTCAATTCTAAAATTTGAAATGTGAGATTGACTAATATGACGGTTTGATTATCTGTGAATCCTTTCCAGTTGCATACTTGTCATTCGACTTACTATTGTATTCACTCTTGAGTTGTAGGTATGTACAATGTACATATTATTATTATTGCTGTTGTGGAGTGAGAATAGATTTCTGACTCTGAATACTTCATGTTGGAAATTTAGTAAGCAGGTTATTATAGTTTATATTGTGTTTTTATATATTTTTTTTTTAATAATTTAATAATAATTTTTATATGTTTGTTAAGTTCTTACGGGTACAGGACCCTTACTTTTTTGTTTTACTTTTTAATTATAATTTTAATTATGTGAAAATCTGTCATTGGATATTACGTATATTATTATTTTTATTATTATAAGTGTAAAATATCTGTTGATTTTCCATAATAAATAAAATAAAAATAAAAATAAAATAAAATAATCTTTTTCTGTTTTTCTGTGTCTTGTTCTCTTTCATATTTTCGTTTAGGTTATAATTGTTATCTTCTTCTTCAATGATATATAACATTGATGATAACCTTTAAAGTTATAAAAAGAGAGTTTTTGTTTTAAAATTAGTTAAATATTACTTTATAAAAATTACAACGACGAATCACTTATTAAAAAGTAACTGTTTAAAATTGTTCTGACATTGGAAGGCGGGTATGGGAATCATTTATTGGATAACTGAAAACCTCGCTACAGGTCACCCCAAGTGGTTTGCTACATTTGGTTATTTATCAGGGGTGCCAGGTTTGTCTAGGTCTTGGCGGCAGATGCGTTTGCTCATCTGCGGGACAGACTGGTTGAGGGAGACCTTTTGACGTCTTCAGCAGGACTCTCTCAACTCATCCCCTTGCACCGCAATGGGAAGAATGAATACATGCGTCCGTCATTCCTAGACATACTGACCTCCAGATTCCTACCTACCCCTCATACCCTGTCCTTCCCAGTACTTTCTCTCATTTTTTTTTCCAAAAAGACCCTCCATACGGCATCCCCAAAGATGAGACTGGCCCGAAGAATTTTTTTTCCTTGGGGTCATTTATGTGGAGTTAATGTAAAAAAGGTATATATATATTTTTATTTAAATTTGTATTTTAAATACGAATTTATTATTTTGTGTATCTACAGGTTTCGCTATATCTCATGTTTTTTTTTAAAATATAATGTCTAAACACAAAGTAATTACTTCATACAATTTTTTTTAATTAATTCATTTTCGGGAAATCAACAGTTGATTTTTTTTTCAGTTTGTGTATGTGAGTAATATAGTCAAAATAAAACCAATTATGGATTTCCTCCTTGTGAAATTATCTCTAATAAGATACCGTAATAGGGAATAAGAGAGATTTAAATTTATAAGAGAGGAATATGAAGCCGAAAATTATACAAAACGAAAAATTACGAAAAAATTACCTTACAATTATGCATTATTATCGATAAAAGACAGGTATTAAATTGTAATCACAAATTTAAATTAAAAAAGGACTTTTTTTGTTCTAAAAGCTTTTTTATATTTTTAGAATACTGCGCACCAATTAATATAAAATAATAATACTGTGAGTTAGGTTGTATTTGGATTCTGAATTTAATTTTGATTTTTAATTTTTGGGCGACCCAGGCGATGATAAATTGAGTTAAATATTCTGAAAATGCAAGTAAGTTACTCGCCTCACAAGACGATAACTGTTCTGAAACAGTTAAGGCCCTCCATTCATGGAGATACTTACAAACTACGTGATTGTGACACAATCACAAGTACCCTGCAGAAATACTACTTTTTAATGCTGGTTTACGTACACGGCCGCTACCCAAAATATACTGAACTTGATCATTTTTCACGTACAGCAGTGGAGTTAACACGACGTCAAGCGATGTCAAATGACTTTTATTCCAACATCAATCTATGCCTTCTCCACTAAATCCTTTCTTATGTATTCTGGTTATGTATAGTTATAAAAACACGCTTTTTTTCCACTTCCTGAACAAATCTAACACTACTTTCATGTTCAGACGCCGTTTCTGTCAAACGTCAAACGAAAGTAGTAGACACGAATGCTGCAATGCGTAGCGCGCTACCAGCACCGTCGGTAGCACGCTACCGACTTCAACCCGAAACCCGTCGCGTAGCGCCGTGTACGCACCAGCAAAATTGTATGGCGGGTACCCACGGTGAGTCGCTAAGAATACAACAAATTAAAAATATTATAAAAATTAAAATGACTACACGAAATTTAGCCGAAACTCAAATGAAAAACTTTCAACTTTTTGATGCATCCTTGCAGGACCATTATTTGGTCTGGACGAATAGAACACAGACAAGGTATGTACTCTGTGGACAGTGCTCTGTGGACAACTGTGCAGTGTACATTCGTTGAAACTATATGGTATAAGCACGTGAAATGGGAGCTTAAATGTAATTTATTTATCACTGTGCCGTAGCCGCATTGAGGTTATTGGAAAATTTAAAAGAGGAAATTTTAGCTTTATACGCGAACGGTTATTTTTAAGGCTTTATTTTAACGGGTAACGACGGAATTGGAGATAATACTAAATTTATTGCACATCTTAGTAAGTAAAATAGTTTTTATTTCTTCTGAAAAGCGAGATAAGTAATAGAACTTTAGTTGCATTTTTTAACCGATTGAAAGATTTGATGTTGTTTTAAAAACATGCTGTGTTGAATTAACCAATATAAAAAATAAAATAAAAAAACAATCACCAATATAATATAAATTAGACCACCATTCCGAATTGGAACGTTGCTTGAAGTGGCTTTAGCCGTATTTGGTGATCTGAATAGTCAGGTACTTTTCCCACCTTCCTCCTCCTGGTCTCTTTCCCTACCCTTCTACCTTCAGCCTCACAACATACCCCGATTGGGGATGCCATAGTCTCACTGGCTCCAGACGGGAGCAGTTGGGACTCTTGTGCGGTGTTCATATAAAAAAATAAATAAATAAAGAAACCCCAATTCTCCCACAATTAAGACCCATCTTCTCGCAGACTTTGTTGCACCTCCAATATTTAACATCTGTTAAAGATTACTTAGTATTTTTCATATTTTTTTATACGCGTTATACATCCAGATAAGTATATTATTGCCATATTATAAGATAGGAATTTTAAAAAGCACATAATAATTTTACAGATTTTAAAGGATTTTTTTAATTGATAAAAAATAACCGATTATAAATAATAAATAAACAAATTTGAATAAATAAATTAAAAAATTACCCACCATGTTTTTGAATGTTACTTAAAAAAATTACTAAAAGAGTCCAATATTGCTATAATTTTTAAAGTTTTTGTTTCTGTTTTCGTTATTATTTTCTTGCATATTTTTATTCATATTATTATTAGAGCTCGAATTTTCCCACCAAACCCAAAAAACTTATCTATTTATGGTGACGAAAAGCTTTTATAATTTTACTTTGCACTATGTGAACTGTGATTATTGTTCATTCTGTTCTAAGACACGTACATATAATAAAAATTAAAAAGATAATTGATAAGGTATGTTTTTAGGTTTTCACGGCCAAAAAGTATTTTTGTTATTGTTTTTGGGGTGTTATGCCGTGTTTCGCTACCTCCTTCTTTAGCCAACGTTTCGGACAGCGTTACAGTGTCCATCATCAGATGGTCATCTGCCCTGATGATGGACACTGTAACGCTGTCCGAAACGTTGGCTAAAGAAGGAGGTAGCGAAACACGGCATAACACCCCGAAAACAATAACAAAAAAAGATAATTGATAATATTAACGTCTTCTGAGTCCTGGAATTCTCTCGAATTTTAAATGAAAGCAAATATATATATATATATATAAGTAATATTGCATATTGGATTGTTTTTAACTTAATAATTCTTATCCTTCACAAATAAAATTATTTCCAGGGGGAGTTTTTCTTATTTTTCTTTTCACAGAACGCTCACTTACGATCCAGATTAATTTAATAAATACTGGAACAAGAATAATTCGCGGGACTATAACGCCTTCCATTAAATCTTAAATAACACACGACTCTCCCAGTAATAAACTGCGGGATGTATTATCCCTGGTCACACCCGAGGTTTATGAGAAAATGGTAAAGAGAAAATAGAGAAGAGAGGCCTGAAATGTGGTGGAAACTCGGTTATGGGAAATTCAGTTATTTCAGAAAGCCTCTGAAATTTTCTGAGAGCGCATTGCACCATCAACACTTTTTCTTTTCACTTTCAATCGTGAAATGTTTTGTTGTTCGTGATCATTTTACCAATGTTCGAAAAATGCAACTGGAATTCTTAATCTTATACTACATCTGTGTGTAATTTAATGTTTTCTTTGAATTCTAACCTCATATTTATGGATGATATCCCTTGTGGTTTCAGTGCTCGCTTCGCAAAGGAGTGTTAATACGGAAAATATTATTTTTCACACTCAAAACCCGATATAAGTGAGTATAAAGGAGATAAAAAAATAATTTCAGAAGAGACATTCATTGCACCACGGTTGTCTGAAAAGAGAAGACCAAAAAATGGCTTCACTGCAAAAAACGCGAGAGCCCATTGCTAATGTAATCGAAGCAGAATACCAAACCGATGTCTCTTTATTTAGAGTAGTTTCACCACTAATGTCTCTTCATTTAGAATAGTTTCACCATAAGATCCTAAAGGATGGATTATATTGATCGCGCTAAAAATATTAATTTATTTCAGGTTAAGGTAGTACACAATCCTAATAAATTTTGTTTGCTCAAAACTCACATTTTAATCGTTTTCGGCGAATTCGTAACTAAAATAACTTTTTTACTCCAACCAATACCTGGGGATGTAAGTTATTTATATTTAAAATTAATAAAAACAATACCGCACCATTAATATATATTACGTAAAATTATTTTAAAACTTTATAACCAGTTTTTCAAGTATAAAATTAGCAGTAAGCACCAGATTTTATTTTTCTAGACGATGAATTAATAACTTTTGGAGGTATTCATTTAGAAACTTTTAAATATTTGTAACACGTTCTTCAGAATGAATTAAAATTAACGTGGCGGAAAGGTCGAATCTCCAGGCCCGCTACGGCAAATTCGACCGTACGTTCGTCTAATAAGCCGTGCCGCGGGCGTATATTTGTTTACACGCTTTCTTCACTTACGTCGTTAAGATTCCCACATTATAATAAAATTGTACGAATTAAACAGTATTTTCTCGTCACGCTCATTCAAACAGAACATACCGGTTCCATGACGGTTGACCCGCCGACAATTACTTATATACAATGTTCAGTGGGTTTAGGGAAAATACGATATACCCAATTTCACAAAATATAACCAAATGACCCCTAAGGAATCTGCAGAGAGTATGTACCGTCGAATAACAAAAGTATAAAATATATTTTCATTCAAATACACCAAGGAAAAATCTGCTTCTCTATATACTGTGTACATCAGCGCATGAGTACAAAAATATCAACACTGTGTATTAATTCGTTTGATACTCATACCAAATTCTTATTAAGGGTATTTTTTAACCAATTTCATGCTTGAAATTGGTAAATAATGCACACAATTTTCTTTAATAGTAAATACCATTTCGAGGGGACAATTGCCGGCGGATCAACTGACAGCTCACTGAAATTACCAAATTATTAATGCCAGTATATTAATTTAAAATAACTTTACTTTCACATGACAAATATAAAATTAATTATACTTGGACACATCGTAACAGCGGACCTCAACGATGATTCGCATATTGAGCGACAGGAAGAGAAGATCACTGTGCATTAGGGCAAATATGATTTCTAGAAGATTAACAAGTGCAGCAAATAGGCAACTTTTTAACACGTACTGTACGAGCCTATATACCTCAGAGCTGTGGACCAACTTTAACAAAGCATCACTAAAAGAATGAAAGTACAATACAACAATTCATATCGAACGCTTTTTGGGTTGTCCTGGTACTGCAGTGCCACCGAGGTGTTTGAAGAAGGGCGCGTTCCCGGATTTCGAGCACTAATGAAAAAACGGATCACCAAATACAGAACGCGACTAGCGTCGAGCGAAAACGGTCTTGTGATGGCAGTATTCCACTTCTGACAGGGCTCCATCTACAAACGATGGAGACACTTTATGATGACCTAGATTTAGAACAAAAAGTTAACTTTTTTCAAATTCTCTACTTTCATTTTCGAATTATTATTTTCTTTTAACGTATTTTTTTTGTTTCTTGCAATACTTTTATTTTTACTTGTTTAAATTTATAATATGGAACTCGTGGGACTGCACCACCCTTTCCGAGATCTGGAATAAACAATAATACATTATTTTTGTTATTGTTTTTGGGGTGTTATGCCGTGTTTCGCTACCTCCTTCTTTAGCCAACGTTTCGGACAGCGTTACAGTGTCCATCATCAGGGCAGATGAGTAAATGATATTGGTGAGTGTTTACTTATGTGTGTCGAAGCGATACCGTGCTGCCAGCTCCATTTCTCTACGAGCTGGTGTTAGAAAAAATTCAGCATGGTTTTTTGCGTTTAGCTTTGGTGTAGCCGTCAATTACTGGATACCAAGCTCAATAGTTCTTGGTATCAACCTCAACACCACAACACCACAAACCGCCTTCGTCCAGCCAATGATGTTCCTTGAACGGACACTAACACACTTACTCGTGTGTTTAAGACACGGTCTAAATAAAAGTGAATTAAAGGATCTTATAACGGTTAAACTACTCTATATAATAATAACATTATCCACTATTTTATTATTTAAAACATTAAAAAAATCTCGAACTGGAATCTGGAGGTATTATTCAACGTCCAGCTCTTCTGCATGGATATTTGAGATCTCAAGGGTTTTCCAATAAGAGGTGTTATTAGTGAATAGATTGCGCTATCGAGAGATGATTAATATTTTTTTATGGCCGGAATTGGATGGTATTGATCTGGACAACGTTTACTTTCAACAAGACGGCGCTATGTGCCACACAAGCAACGAAACCATTGATCTTTTACGGGAAAAAGTTTCCGGACCGTGTTATCTCTCGAAGAAGTGATCACAATGGGCCACCGAGATCTTGTGATTTAACACCTTGCGACTTCTTCCTTTGGCGCCACGTGAAATAGAAAGTCTACGCCAACAGCCCAGCGTCGATTCAAGACCTCAAAGATGGAATTCGTGAGGCTATCGAGGACATAGGGCAGCCACTTTGCGATTTGGTTATGGAAAATTTCATGAAAAGGATATGGTCTGTAAGCGTGGTCGTGGTGGTAATTTGCCTAATGTCATTTTCCACTATTGACGGCTAACCTTCTTCTTTATAATGAAATAAACATCAGATCATTTATATTAAAAATTGGCATTTTTCTTTGAATATAAAAATAACACCTCTTATTGGAAAACCCTTTATTTTTTGCAGCAACAATATACGTTCGTGAATTGTGGAGCTTTGAATCGTCCATTTGATTTTCTAAATAAAACAAACAAAAAATTACCACACATTCCAAATGAAAATTTAAAAAAAATTATAAATCCTGTTTTTTACCTTCAGTATTTAGCGCTTTTTCTGCTAGGCTACGAATTTTATCACCGAAAATTTTTGACATTACTCTCCACAGGACTTATTATATTTATAAAATAATTGAAATAACAGAAATATTCAAGAGTATTTTCATAAATCCACGAACGGGAAAGAAGATTTTGTTTATTTATTCAGATCTTGAAAAATCTACTACAATAGAAAATCCCATTTGGAGAATTCCATATAAACCCTCCGATAACATCATACGTGGAGAAGAGCAAAATTAATCCGCCAAGTAAACCTTTTACCATTATTATGAAAAATCTTTTGGAAATACGTTCATGAATATCAAATCGCCTCAAAATGATCGTACGGAATCTTTTTTTGTTTTTTATGGCAAATGATTTTATAAGAACCCTTCAATAAAAGAGGCAAAGACTGCGTTGACCCGAGCCTGTTTCGAATACAAATAATACATTAAGAAATATCGTGTGACGGCTGTTCAAAGGATATCATTTTTGTAAAAGGAGACTTCAAGAGGGTGATATAGGAAATGGGAAGTAACTCTTCAATATTTGATATTGTTTTCATGCAAACAATATGAATATCCATAATATTGGATAAAAATCGTAAAGATTCGATGGAAATTTGGTTGATGTTGGTTCTTGAGATCTCTGTAGCAAAATATTTTAGTAAGCGTTAGTATGATATATGTGGTGATATATGTACGATGCCCAAAATATATAGGCCCATGAATGTTTGTAATAATTAATTCTATTAAAAACATTTTTTTAAACGACTACAAAAATAATTATTTGCAAAGTTAAATTATACAAACAAGATGGGTAATGAGTAGAATACACAAATGCATAAATAATTTATCAAAGGCACCTTTGCTGTGACGTACTGATTTGGTAATTAATTTTGCCAGTCTTTTATCATATACTAGCTGGCTGCCGGCATGCGTTGCAATGCCATATTCAAAGAAATAAATTATTTCTCCCTGCATGTACTTTCCCTTGCGTCCCCGTTCTTCCCCAAGCGTTCCCCTTTCAACTTCCCCGCCTTCCCTCTCCCCTCTCCCGCTACCAATCCTCCCTCTGAATCTTTTGATGGGTTCTTGAGTTTGAAACCGAATTACAACGGTAGCTGTTGTTCGAAATTTCACGTACACAGATTTTTTGGTGGTGCGGCGCCGTGCGTGGCGTCAGATATGTACTCGAAGCCGGATTATGAAATTCAACCGCGCAGACGTTACCCTATTAGTACTATTCGATACTGGATTGAATCACCGATGCAATGTTTTATTGATTAGCCTTTCTTGAAAGATTTGATAATTTTTTTGTACAAAACTATTAAATCATATTCCTATTGCCTATGTTCTGGCGCAAACATTAAGTTGATCTTAATATTTTAAAGCATAACTTGAAAAAAAAACATTTTTTGTAATCATGATAATTAGAGTCGCGTTATGAAAGAGAACATTATGAATTCTTTTAACTATCACCGTAATTGGAATAAAATGTAAACTGATTATAGTTAAATGTCAAGTATTGAGGAGTAATTCTTAACAAAACAACAGTGAAATCGTGTATGATTGCAAGTAATTGGCAACAATTATTTATGAGTATCAAACAAATCACAAATAAACTCTTCAAAACTTTACACATTTTCCTAAACATAAGCAACAAACTAAGCTATCGATAGTATAGAAATCGCAAAGAAAACCATCATAAAGGCAATACTAAAAAACATAGACTCACTGATGCTGAATACAGACCAAATATTCAACAGTTTTGACGTACTAGATAAACGCCAATTATTTGTTGACACACTACTAAACCACGTTTTTGAACAAAAAAATTAATTTCAACACACCAAATATTACTAACAGACCAGTTAGACAAGCAAACAAAGAAAACATAAAAACTTTGACGCTAGTCACAAGCTTTGGACAAAGACACCACAAATACCATGCTATAAAAGCATTCGGCAGTCTTTCACTTGAGGTAAATTGAGGAAAAATTTATGAAAACAAAAATAAATATAGAAAAAAATGAAAAATTGATTAAAAAAAATGAATATTTGCAAAATATTACAACAAAAAATAATAAAACATATACACGTAACACACAAAATAATTATAAAACACACATCATTCACGAGCACACAACTCAAAATGTTTGTAGATTTTAAGGCATTATTTTCATTATATATTTTATCAAAATGTATTATGTAGGTACATCATCTTATTAAATTTTCTGTTTTATAAAATAAGCCACCCAGTGAGGCCAACATTATCGAGTTACACTATTAAATGTAAACTAAAAGTATAAAAAAAATAATTACCCATATTTCTAAACAAGATTCTTGTTGCCGGAGATTAGGAGCCAAAAATATACATAGTAGATTATTTTGAGCAAGAATGACTCGCTTGGCAGATGTAAGGTAAAGGTTGTAGATTTTGAAAGAAATAAGATATTAGAAGTACAAAAATATATTAAACTAAAATGACATCCTGAAAACTAAGGCTTCTGGCAAGGACTAGGTTTAAATAATTCATGTTGATACCGTGGTAAGTTGAAATGACATGTGATGAAACCTCATTTTGTGGAACGAATCTCACATGGTGAGAAGGACAGGACTCCGGAAAATTGGCTCCCTGCCAAAATGACCCTCCAGAAGCAGAGGAGACGGATGATTCTCGATGCCAATCATTCCTACAGGATGATTTTCAGTCCGCTCCCAAGATGGCGAGTAAAACGACCAAGGTCCATAATAACGATCATAGCTATCTTCAAAAAGGATCAGTCGGGTTGCGGTCAAGAGAACCGCCCCAAAGCTCTCGGCTGCTCCAAAAAGAACGGCTAGCTTTCTTATCAAATTTGCTGATTTGAATCTGTGCGAAATCAACAACTGTTGCATTCCAAAATATTGCAGGGCTCGCAATATAACCAATGCCCAAATGTCAATAGGCAAGCACTAGAAGTGCCACACACCGAAAACATAAATAAAATGGGTATAAGAGGATGCACACACCTTGTTACAAATACTTTTATTTAACATTTTTGATTAATAATTGTTAACTCATATATACATAAATTCATAAAATCAACTTTCTAATGCAATATTTCCGATACACATCTTTATTTTCCTAACCCATCAAATTATCTCTGTGTTAATTTCCTATCAAGCACTTACATTTGCTTTCTTTTATGTATTTAAAGCAATTTATTTATTAATCAATTTCTTAAATCATATTGCAGAAATAATAAATTCAAAACACAATAAAAAATATACTCCCGATGAATTGAAATAAAAGGAAAGGAAAAATACTGCAATGAAAATCTTAAAAAATAAGGTGGCTGTGAGGGAAAATTTAAATCAATTTTATTGTAGAAACAAAACAGGTGTCTGTATATCGTATAACAATCTAAAATCAAATGAATTTCAAGGAAAATATGGGCATACGTTTCTTGATACTTTTAATGGAAAAATGCAGCAGAGTAAGCTGGAAATTCATGAATAACATGGGGTGGAGGGTCCCGATCTAAGCCAGAATAGAAAATCATGATTTAAAGCAGGTGCCATCAGGATATCGATCAATTTGAAGCGACTAGGGGAAGATAACAAGTAAAGAGGTGTGTTTTGTGTTCTCCGATAAGAATTTATTTTATGTTCCGCGAGGGGAGAGGCTGGAATGAGATTGGAAAACGTCATAATAGTTATGCTAATTTTTCGATCAACTTTATTCATTCGGCACTCGGCAGTCTATTGTAAAGCTGGCGACAATGTGACGATGGTGATTCACGAAAACATTAGTTCAGTGATAATGTAGTTCATTCTGAAAATAAAGCAAAAAAAATGCCGCGTTTGCACATGTTGTATACATTTAATTTATAGAGTCCATTATAATATCATCTTAATGTAATGTAAAATATGTTATCATATATATAATAACGATATTAACAGACACCTATATGAAAACAATAATATGGGTTGTAATTCAGGTAAGGTATTCCCCAAATAAAAATTAAAGTATTGTCTTTCAAATAAGAGTAGAAAATAACAAAAAATGGTATTACAAAATTGGTAGGCTGGCAATTTACCTGTCAAATATTCTTTTAAAGTGCAGTGACACTGTGTACATATTTAAAAATATATATTTGTTCTTAAAAAAAAATAATTCGAAGAAGCACTGTTATACCTACTGAATGACATAAATTTGATTAAATTGTGTTTTACAAAGTGATTTGTTTTAATTGAATTTAACAGTAGGTAGAAATGAAGAATCACCAATGGTGAGTTTAGTTATACTACTTTTAGATCTGAATGAGTAAAATATATTCAGATCTAAAATTAGAGACACGATAGAGGCCCGGGCAACGCTAGGTACTTAAGCTATTATTAAGTAAATGTGAGCAATTTCTAAAGTATGCTTTATACTTTATTACAATATCGTTATTCTTCATTATGTATACACAAAATTGCAAAGATATAATAATAATATACCTACATGCAATTCTGATTTTGAGATCAGTGGGTGGGTATCTTTGCAATGAAAAAAATTTTTTTTTTTAACTTTAAAGCCTTTTTTTATTTTAGATAAAAATGTTGGTTACACTGTTTTAGATCACCACCATGATTATATTTTTAGTATTGCCATTTAAACAACAGTGGCGCCCTCCATGTTTTCTACTCTTATTTGACAAACTTTGACTTATAAACCCGAGGTAATTGTGCCTACCATAACCAAATAACGAGAAATTCAATCGTCAAACACAACGTAGCAACAAATATGGGAAAATCCATGTAATTCGAATAAACTCTTCCATCTTTGATAACACGCCCTCCCACCTTCCCAAAATGTTATGGTTATAAATCGTAGCTAAAGGAATGACTGTACCTATCTGAAGATGGCCTTATCGGGCTGAAACCGATTACAGTCGAAAATAAATTAAGTGGATACAGTTAAAACTTTTTTAAAAATACTATTAAAAACGCTAAATTTATTGGCGTAGCCAAAGTAGGTATCTTCTTACACTATATAATATTTTTCTTATTAATTATTTATGCGTCAAACACTCAAATTCTCATCAAAGACAAATTATTAATTTATCAACGCTTTAATACAGCGTTTTTTCAAGGCTTTCGTTACAAAATAAATATTTAATTTACACCGACGGCCAGCGTAGTCCAGCGGTAAGGCTCTTGACTTGCATTCCAAAGGTCACGGGATCGAATCTCGGCGTGGCAAATAAATTTTATTTGATTAATTTGTGTTATTTCACAATTCATTCATTTAAAATAATATATAGTATATTTGCGACACGTTCCAGAGTGGAAGATACTCTCAGTATCGCCCTGGTGTAAGACCACCATTCAGAATTGAAAGGTAGCTTGAAATGGCTTTAGCCGTGTCGGCGACCAGATCTGAATAGCCAGGTACTTCTCACTTTCCTCTTTCCCATCTCCTACCCCTCCCCACTACCCTCAGCCTCACAACATACCCCAATTGGGGATGCCATAATCTCACTGGCTCCAGACGGGAGCAGTTGGGACTCTTGTGCGGCATTCAAATAAAAAAAATTTAAATGAAGACAATATTAGTGAAACCCAATCGAAAATCTAGAGACGGAAATATCAGAAAAAGATATTGGCACCTGTGGGACTCGAACCCAGGACCTTCGACCTTAAGCCAAAGGTCCTGGGTTCGTGTCCGAGTGGTGCCAATATCTTTTTCTGATTTTTCTGTCTCCAGATTTAAAATTGAGTTTCGCTAATATTGTCTTCAATTATTAAAATATTACAATTTGGGGTTGTACTCATAAAGTTAAAAATAAATAAATATTTGTTTGTTTTTTATTCTTAACCTGGATGTGAGTTTTTTTCTTACGTCTAGTAGGAAAAATATATAAAATACCAAAAATTAAATATAAATATAATTTTTTTGGAAAAAAATTTGAAATTTATACATAAAAATATAATGTAAGAAAATAATAATAATACGTCTTAACGAAACATAAAACAGAACAAGTCAAAGAAAAATAAAAATGTAACGGTTCCAACTGGGAATCTAACATAGGATCTATTGTCGTACCGGGAGGAACGCCCTATAAAACTTGGCTATTGGGACCTATTTATTTTAAGTAATTTTTGTCAATCTCATATTTCAAATTTAGAATTAAGTCGGCAAGAATGCGTCAATCTGCCAAAATGCACGTTGCAAGCTCTTTTGCAGTCTAGTCTGATTTTTTTATTAGTGAGAAAACAAAACAGAGTTTGTACAGTCTTTATTCGATGTGCAACAAACACCGGTTATCGATTGGGATTAAGTTTTTTTTTTTCATTAGTGTGGCTGTTTTAGTGTTTTTAAATAAATTAATCTGAGTTAATGAAATTTTTAAAACACGGTTATCTACCTTTTTTTATCTCTTAGTGTAGTATATTAAGGTTCTTATTTTTTTTAATAAATTGCCGCACCAAATTAAAGAATTATTAAAAAAACGCACACAAAAAAACTCATGTAAAAATATGATTACGAACTTGGGTGAATGTATCTAACTATCCGTCTAAAAGGAAATGTTGCAGACAACGTAAGTGATTATGTGGCGAAGCGAATTTTTAATTAAAAGCAACTCTTGTGAATATTCGCTAACTTTGTGGTTACTTTCTAAGGGAAAAATGTGGAAAAAATATTTTGCTGGGATTTTGTGAAAGCAATTTTCCAGTAAAAAAGTTCTTAAAAAGCGAATCATATCCGTTTGGTTAAACCACACTAATGAAATTATAGATCGCTGTAATCAAAAATACCCTCCAGATTTTTTAATGTACTGTATTCAACAATAATTCTCAAGTCTGCGTAAATGTTTTTGGCTATAAACGAAGAATATTTTTATTTTATTGATCTATTTCTAGGGCAATCCTGATGAGTTACAAAACCTATTTTAGGACGGGAGGAACTTACAATTCATAAGTGCAATACAATTTAATCATATGCAACCAAAACAGGTACAATTTTATATAGGTATTTTGATATCTGAAATATAAGTTTCACGTAAAATACAACATGAAAATTTAAAAAAGGTCAGGTTAAGTACAACAAACAACAAGAGAAACCAAATAAAGAAACAAACAAGGATTAGAAATACGGATGATTACAAATACAGGGAAAAGAAAAAGAGACAAAAAATAAACAAGACAGATCAAAAAATAACAAGAAAATTAAATCGTACGTAAAAAAATATTATTTTAAAGCCCCTCTTTGAATTTTTTGTATTGTGCTGGATTTTTTGTACAAATCTGAATTATATAGTGTGTAGGCTATATAGTTTAAAGATTTCATTCCATATTTTGTTGTGTGTTTGAAGAACGTGAATTTTATTATTATATCGAATATCGTAGTTGTGAATGTCATGATTGTAAAGTGGCTTAAAGTTAGTGCGAGTGAATTGTTGAGTAATTTGTAGGTTTCACGTTAAGGAGGGATTGTGATTGGAAGGATACCGTAAACTGAATAGATGTCCCTGAAAGTAGTGTTCGATAGAAGTCCAATAATATTTCCAAGCAAAGAATATTGTGCATTTAATTACTAAGTCTTATCCGTATTTTTAGGTTCGATAAATTTGCGTGTAACCCAGAAAAAGCTCATATTTTTTGCACCGACTACTCTAATTTCTCGCTTTTTTTATCATGTACATATAGAATGACATATTAAATATAATAAATACGACAAATTAAGGCATTGTTAAGGTTATAGCTCAATTATGAGCAAAAATTTAATTTTCAAGGCGATTCTTAACATGGCAGACAAAGTTTTCCAAATTGGCAATTTCGCACGATACGCGGCACGTTTTATGTCCCGACTTATTTGATGGACCTATTGGATGTCATATACTGCATCTGCCACTGAAGCACTTTAAACTTGTCCTCTGATATTAACAAAACTTTACTGAAATTATACCATATGTTGTATTATTAAATTTGGGAAGAATTTGCCTTTGACATTGAATTTGAGGAT
The DNA here is from genome assembly GCA_936435175.1 of Glyphotaelius pellucidus. Taxonomy (NCBI): domain Eukaryota; kingdom Metazoa; phylum Arthropoda; class Insecta; order Trichoptera; family Limnephilidae; genus Glyphotaelius; species Glyphotaelius pellucidus. The sequence continues at coordinate 10,416,037 of OW386538.1, read as the reverse complement.
AAGATCAAAAAAGGAGCCATACTACAAGTTTGGTCTACAATGTTGTCTCCTTTAGCTTTTTCTAAAAAAGAATCTCCTTCGGATTAAGTTGCTATTTTTGCCATCCGCATTCTTAGAGGTAATTCTGTAGTCTATTTTTCTTGAACTTTTTTCCTATAGTATTGTTATTGGAGGGGACCCCACCACTTTCCCAACGGCTGTGTGAGGAAACTGATTGTTTAACCTCCTTAGCCGCACACGTCAGGATTCTATTTTTTTTGGTAACAAGGAAGCTACATTTATTTTTAAACGAATCTAGACCCTCCAATGTCCCTGCATGCATGATTGTTAGTAAGAAGGAAAATTTAAGCATACTTACATTTGCAGTAATTAAAAATATAAAGACACATCATAGGTGTGTTCGCCTGTTGTTTCAGCATCAAGTTAGAGTGAAATAATAAAGAAAAAGAAAATATTTACATGTGTAAGTATGATTAAAAACAAAGAAAAATATATAAAAAGAAAGATATCGGGGGCAGTTTGTCCCACTATCGCGGGGCAGTCCCTGCGAGAATGAGCGGGCGAGCGGCCTAGCCTATTGTATTGTCAGAATAAACACGACTTCTGTGGGCATTCAAAAATCACATTTCATTTAGATTTTTTTGATTAATCTGTTCTTATTGTGCTTCTGAGAGCTGTGCAATTATAAATTAAATAAAATAATGTGTCAATAATATTTATTGCACTGTTGAGTTTAAGAATAGTATTTTAAACAACATACTGTCTTCGGCATTAAATATGTATGGTGTTGGTGTATTTTGTATAGATTTGTTTTGAAAACAAGAGAGAAATTATCGAAATTCTAGCATTACAAAATTATTATTTTTAAACAGAAAAACGTATTTTAAACCAAAATAAGTGAAATTCCCCAAAATCCTCAAAATTTAATAATGTTGTTTGTTTCTTGGAATTTGAGCAAGGCTAAAAGAAATACAACTGCCTAAAATGAAATAAATATTCACAGAACAAATTTTATTCAGATGCTTTTTTTGTTAAAATTCAGAAATGAAATTCTACTCTACGATGTTTGGCTAGCTTCTGATGCGTACGTTCGGTAAATTGGTTTCATTAAAGGGAAAACAGTTGCGGGGGTACCATTCAGGTTGTTAGCAGCGTTACCTTGTACCCTGAACCCTGTACCCTGTACCGTGTAGCTGGTGGGGAGAGTTGGTACTTCTGTGAAAGCGAGGGGTTGGAAATGATTTGCATCAATTGGATAACATCTGAAATACCACGATATCTCATGCCCGAATGCTCTTCGCTTAGAGGGATGTAAAAATATGTTGTTTCAATTTATTGTATTTTGTGACTTTATTAAAATAGTAACGCTAAAATATTTTAAAATTGCAATGTTGCAAGCCTTTTTATGTGAATACCGAACTGTTCCCGTCCGGAGTCAATGAGACTATGGCATCCCCAATTGGGGTATGTTGTGAGGCTGAAGGTAGTGGGCAAGGGAAGATGAAGGTAGGGAAGTACCTGGCTCTTTAGATCTGATCAAAGCCATTTGACGCATCGTTTCAATTCAAAGTCTCAATGTTCAAATATAAAAAATAAATTGTTTAACGTTATTCTTATTTTGTTTTTGTAGACCTAAGTTATTCAGATTTAATTTAACTAACCTTGTTATTGTTAGAATAAATTTTAATAGCCTTACTGATACGGTCTGGTTCCTTCTTTTGTTGGAAGTGGGCTATAGTTGGGAAATTATTACCCTGTAGACTTCAACCCTGAACAGACTATCTGCGGCACCGAATTTTGATTTTTCCATAGATTGCCAATGAAAAATAGCATATAAACTAATATTCTGACGATGAGTTTCGATGACGAGTACGTAATCTTTTTAGTATGGATTTTTTATACGCATTTATGTGTGCTGGCAATTGCTGAAATGTAGCGTCGATTCGGATGACAATAAATTATGCAGGTTTAACTGGTACCATGTCAACTGAGAATAAAGTCAACCCAAAACCTCTTTGAAAAGTCATTAAAAGCTACGATTTTTTTTAAATAGCCCATAACCCTAACATAACGTAACCTATTTAACGAATATTGTTTTTCATCACTTTTAAAGACGTTTCTGAGGTGTCTTTGAGTTGGTTTCATTCTGAGTTGTCCGGTTACCGTTTAACTATTATAGTTCCTACTTTATTTGTGTTAGATTTAAGATTGAAGAATATACATACAATTTGGAGTCTCCCGTTTATTTTACGTAGGTGCAGAAAGAAAAACCGTGGGTTTTCGCTGTGTTTTTGTACGACTCTTTTTCACAAGGATTTCCGTGAGCTTTGATAAAGCTGTCTTGATTCGATTGCGTGTATCGGGTCCCCGTCTAAACACTTGTTTGGCAAAGTCTATATGCACCGTTGATACATGAACAAGAAAACCCACCCTTTCCATCTTAACCCAAGGCTCAAGTACTTTCAATCACTTGCGATAGAAGGCTATATCTACCCACTTGTGCTACGATGGCGGGACACCACTCAGAGCACGTTCGATTTCAAGTTCAGCCTGTTTTATACATCTATTTTCCACCTCCTTCCTTCTGCCCTCTACGTGGCGTAGCTTTACAATTGGAAAGTCGTAGACACAGCGACTGGTCTACGCCGTAGTTGAAAATTCACTTGCTCGATGGAGAGAAAGTCTAATGGAAACGTGTGAATATTTTATTAGGTTCTTCCTGATCTTTCATGGCAAAACCATTTGGCTGTTAAATATAGTAGGAGTGTCCCGCCTGAACGTCATATTATTTTACTTCTGTTTTTGAAAATTCTGTATGACAGATATCAGAATGTTTCTTCTTACTCTTTATTAATGAGGTGACATCCAGCTTCTACAATATTAAACTAATGCTGTTTGCAGATGACATACATATTCACAAAGTATCTTTCCATTGTAAGGATTGCTAAGAATTTCAAACAAATTTAAATGAATTGTATTATTGGCGTGTAATTAACTAACAATTTATTTCTATATATTGATGTAAATCAATAATTTTTTGTCGAAACTAATCTCCAATTCTATTTGATTATGCGGTAGATAATACACAACTGTATATATTACTAACTGAGCTATTTTTGATGAAAAATATATAGCAATAATTCACATATCACAAAAATCAAGTTATAAACATAGCATGAAAACGTTAGGAATTTTGCTGGGAACCATTAAAAACTTAAGTCAATTTTCTATCATGAAAAATTTATTTGTCTCACTAGTTCGTAGTCCATTAGAGTATAATTTCATGGTTAGGTCACCTCAACATAAAATTCTCATTAAAAATGTCGAAACTTTCAGCGAAAGTTTTTAGGATTTATTAGTTATAAGTCGTTATTTTAGCTTAATTTTAAATTAACCTTTTTAATGAATACTTAATTAATATTGATACCATTGAGAATCAACGAACGAAAAGCGACTTTAAATTAACCTTTTTAATGAATACTTAATTAATATTGATACCATTGAGAATCAACGAACAAAAAGCGACTTATGTTTTTTTATAAATTGTAAATTCAGATCTCAGCTGGGTATATTCGGAGAACTCTTGGCTCTATCTATATAGTAGAGAGTAGGGATATTTGTATAATGATTTATGTATAAAGATAATACATAAATCACTACTCGATACACTGGGCAAAATGACCTATTTCATTGTCGTTCTTTACAAACAAATTATGTGGCAAATTCGCCAATTCCTTGCCTACATAGTTTAATAAATGAATAATACAAATAATGTTAACATAACAAATTCAATAGGTATTTAAAAAGTTAGTAATCAAATCTTTCACGTCAAAATACACTTTTCGAAGTTCTTAGATTATAATACATATTTTTTTAAATTTATCCAATTGTACACCATATGACACCATTGTTCATTACTTATTACTAACCCTTGTATAAAAAATTGTAACCATAACGTATATTACCTTCCAGTACCCATTGCACACAGTAATAAAAAAAAACTTATATTTAAAATTGAACATAGACTGCCTCATAAGGCGAACACGTATTGAAAAAGAATTAAAAAAACGTATTTAATACATTTGTCTTCGATTCACTTAAATTTTAATGTACCAACATTGCTTTTACACATACAATACAATTTGCATAATTACAAACGAAAATAAAAATCAGAACTTTCTCAAAGAAACAAAAATTAAATTGATTAAAATACTTTTTTGATTTTTGTTTTGAAGAGTTTTATTTCATTTGTACATTTGTAACTTTTTTTTTAATACCACATCCTTTCAGCAGAAATTGTAAAAGAAGATGAACTCTCTTAAAGCCTGGTTTAATGAGTTCGCTTAAGAAATATGGAGACGAAAAACGTCACGTAGAAACAAAATTAAGAAGACAAATAAATCTCGTTTTCCAAGACTTATGTTCCTCTTGTAAGGAGTATTAAGAAAATGTAATTTTTTCCCATAATTTAACATATTTTATGACTTCGTTTTATTTTATAAAAGTAGTAAGAATCGAAGAACCGTAATCATGAACATAATTTTACCTGTGATTTAATTTTCCATTAAAAAAAAACAAACAGAACAGAGTCATCGATTTAGAGAAGGAGAGAAAAAGAATATTGCGTATTACAAAAGAACACATTGTTGAGTGTTGTGTTGTTCTACATCTAATATTTAAAATCATTTAGTACCTAGCATTTCACATTTCATCATTTGTTCCTAACTTCCATGTGTTGCCTCTTTTACCCTTAACTTTAACGTCTATGTCACCTTTTTCTAAATATTTCTATGCATTTTCGTCTATTTTCTCATTTTCAATTTCATTTTTCGCAACTCATTCTCCAAATTAAAGCCATAGTGCTGAGATAAGAAACAAATCATTGTAAAATTGCTATTCATCTGTTTACAATAAAGTTTTTTACAACAGTATCCAATACAAAACACAAGTGTAATTACTTAAAAGGATAACTCTCAAATCACGATAACCTCTCTCTCTGTACGATCCCTTAGCGTGGGAACGGAGGAAGTCAACAAAGGCTGCTCACCTTTCACCTGACGGAAGACTGTCTGGAGACCGTACCCTAGAATTGTCCACATATAACAAAAGACAAAATTCACAAGTAAATGTACAAACAACAGTTAATTAATGTATAATAATGAATAATGCATAACCACACCGCCTCTTTTGAAACAAAAAAACGAAATTTTCCTCTTTTTAAATAGCGTAAGATAATATTATACAGCCTTCTATTTTAGGGTATGTCATATCATCCGACCAAAGAAAACTTTTTCTTTGTTCCATCACATTACGAAAACATCAAAATAAAACTTATTTCTTTAAAAGATTAAAGAAGCCTTCTGTTGCTTGAATGACAAGTTGGACACTTGGTTCTGCGATGTATAAAGCCAACCTCCCCCTTCCTTATCTCTGGTGTATATCAGGGATGATGCCAGGGTGACAGAAACAAGGAGGAGTAACCTCTACCACAATCTGTAAGGGTAAAGGCCAATGGAGGGAGCCCAACAAATGTGAAAAATAAATATAATGGATTGATACTCTTGTGGTTACTTTATTAGGCTGCCCGGTCTAAAATGTGAGTAAGGATAAGTTATTTGTGGGTAGGAAAGTTTTATTCAGTAAATTTTATTTTGTTTGAAATAAACTTTGGAAAATTCTTTCCGAGTGATCAATTTTATGTTTAGTGCGCCTTTTCCGCAATTGTTCGTGATTATGATTGTTCATGATTATAATTGTTCATCGGTGACTACGATCAGTCGGTGGCTGAGTTGGCGTCGCGTTTGGGTCCCACCCAGGCGTCCCGTATTCGATTCCTCGGCTGGAAAGTTCCCCATCTAAAATAGTGAAAACATGTTATATATTATTTTTAATTAATTATTTGTGAAATAACCAACATCAATCAAATAAAATTGGGAATTTGGACCTGCAATCTTCGGACTACTAGTCGAGAGCCTTATATCTCGATCACGGAGGCTGTCAACCACTTTAGAATACCTAAAAAACTATAAATTGAAAGGTCACTTCTACAGTTCACAGGGTACCCAATTTCGCAAAGAATTTTAACCAATGTTCATATTATTAAAATCGGTTCCATGACGATTGCTCCGCCGACAGTTGGCCCCCGGCATACTTGTATACAATGTGCAGTCGGTTTAGGGACAATACGGTTTACCTTATTACACAAAACATATCTAAATGACCCCGAAGGGATGTGCAGAGAGGATGTACCGCCGAATAAAAAAGCATAAAACATATTTTCATTCAAATGCTTGGAAAAATCGACTTGTCTACTATATACTGGATATTTATTATTTATGAATATGAATAGGATAAATAATAAGGACCTTTATTATTTATCCTATTCATCAATGATGTCACAAGCATTTTCCATAGTGTTGAAGTCTTACTCTTTGCTGATGACATGAAGCTGTTTAAAGTAATAAATGATATGCACGATTGCTTAATCTTGCAAGAAAACCTTAATAACTTTTTCAAATGGTGTTCAGATAATAAACTTCAGCTAAATATTAACAAATGCCAAGTTATGAGGTTCCAAAAAATTAAACATCCAATAATATATAATTATGCACTCTGTAATGTTGACTTAATCTCTGTAGTCGAAATACTTGACCTGGGCATCATTTTTGATCAGAAACTCTGCTTTGCATCTCATGTAACTTCTATAGCTAACAGGGCTATGAAAATGTAAGGTTTTATATTAAGGATTTCCAAGGATTTTAAAAATATTTACACATTAAAAATTCTGTTCACATCTCTTGTTAGAAGCATTCTTGAATATAATTCAACAATTTGGTCACCTGTCTTCAACAATCACATCAATACCATTGAAGAGTCCAACACAAATTTTTGAGGTGTATTAATTTTAGACTTGGAATTCCCTTAGAATCAATAAATTATGATTTTTTGTTGCACTCATTAAAATTGTTGAAATTAAGTGATAGAAGAAAAATTTTTGATCTGATATTTTTGTATAAAATCGTTAACTATCAGTTGGATAGCCCTGATATATTAAAGTTGATTAACTTTCATATACCTACAATAAGATCAAGGTTCCCTAGTTTGTTTTATTGTGACAACTATATGTCGGTATCAGGCTCCAATTCAGTTGTAAATAGATTACACACCATTGGAAATTTTTATGCCAATGTGGCTGATATTTTTAATATTTCCATACTGAAATATAAGGTTGTACTGATCGAACATTTCAGCCAATTATACGTTAACGAGGTCACTACATAATGATTTTTTGATATTATTGTTTATTTTTAATGCCTGTATAATGTACTATGACTGAAATTAAATATACACAAGCTTGTAAATGGCACTTTGTGCCGTAAATTTTAAATAAATAAATATACCAGCGCATGAGTATAAAAAATCGGCACTGTATAAAAATTCGTTTGATATTTATACTAACTTATTATTAAGGGCATTTTGAAGTCGATTTTGCGTTTGAAATTGGTAAGTAGGTAATGAACAAAAAATTATAAATTTATAGTATATATCATTTGTGGCGGTCGGCGGTTCAACTGTCGCGTTACATTAAAATTTGATTTTGTGTTTTTGTTGGTTGCATTATTTTTTAAGCGTGACGAGCTGCTTCGTTCAATAACTGTGGAACTAATGAAAGTTATAAACTAAAATTTAAAAAAATGCTTTTCTGCAAAATGAACACAAATTCTAAGCAGAAAATAAAATTTTATTGATCAACACGTCCCTTGAAAGGACATGAAAATAAAATTTGCCAATGAAAATGTGCGTTTTAAAAAATGTTCGAACCAAAGTATCGTTGTTCTATAGCTTCATTTCAAATGCAATAGGTTTCTATTTCCCTTTGTTCGTGGATAGGTAAACTTTGTTCTAAGACGCTTCGAAAAAGAATCTTCGGAAGCATCTCACCGCTGCTGGATCTCAGTCTGCTCCCTCTTAACCCAGCATTATCTGTCCCTTATCTGCAACAATCTCCAAATCCAATTTCCCAAAATACAGAATCGATCCTGCAAATCATCCCACGGCTATACCGGGAACCCGCCAGATTGGAGGTAGAAATAAGGAAGTATTGGGGAATACACCGCACTGCATTCTTTGTATAACGGTGTATCTTTTATGATGAGGGTGCAAAGACTTTGAACTTTCATCTACATATGTAGGGTGCTTAAAATCTATAAATTTAAATACGATTTCTAAGGTCGAATATCATAAAAAACAAACAAACAAAAACTTGTTGAGTACGTGTTATTATGTACGAATTGGGCGTTATGTGCCATGTTATGGTTTGTTATGATTTCATCAACGTTATGATTTCATCAACGTTATGATTTAGAAAAGTGCCCTGTTATGTTAGAGGGGTTAGACCATCTGACAAAAAAGAAACTGAAAAAAAACTAGTTGATCAACCTCCTGAACAAAATCGATGTTTTTCTGTTCTGACATATCAGTTTCAGTTGCCTTGTTGGCAGGTTACAATGGTAGCTAGTCACGTCCAGGGGGCGATACATGTAACCGCCTGAATTTTAACTGTTTTCCAGAGGCTTATTTAAAAGGGAAGGAATAAATTAACTATTTTTTATATTATATATTAAAATACAAGAATCAGATTTTTATTTTTTATTTTTTTCAAAATGGCCGCCGTAGTAACTAATCTCCTGAGACCCTCGTGGTGAATTTTTAGCTTCTGTTACACCTATTTGAAATCAAAAAATTTCGTTTGAGCGTGCTCATAAAACGTACATCTTTTAGTTAAATTAACAAGTAAATAAAAAAAAGTAAAAAAATTGTAAATTGGCACGCCTCAATAAAAAAGTTCGATTTTTCGCCCTTTTGAGGTTTTTGGGTCAAAAATCGTATATTTTGTATAATGTTTTGGCATGTTTGAAGTTCAACTAGAAGTTAATACTATAAAAAAGACTTGTGCCAAATTTCATAAGAATCGGTTGAAAACTTTTTGAGTTATCTTGCCCGCCAATTTAAAAAAAGTAGTTTGGAGAGAAACACGTTTAAAGTTTTGACACACACTATGATTACAACGACCTACCAACTAGTCAGGGATTTCAGAGCCATACAAAAGTCCTTCTCTTGATAAGCTTTTTTGGTCGACAAAGAGCTGTGGCGATTTTCTCGACTTACCCTTTGGTCATCGACTTTGCCTATGAGTTGAGGCGGAGCACTTCAATGAGTTTTTGACGTGACAACGTCTTATAAATCGATGAACGCCGGCTGAATGCACGAAAAAGCATGACTCATTGTCACGTTCCGCCTGACCCGAGCGTACAAGCGAGATCGCGGAACAAGTGTTCGGCTTATGACGCATCTATCTCTCTTCCACTCCATCGTTATTATATGACGTTATCACGTAAAATTATCGTCCGTTAACCGAATTTACAGACAACCAAATTTTTAATCGATAAATAATGCGAATTCTAAAAATTGACAGGCATATTTTTGAGATATAATTTTAACTATTTATGCAAAAAAAACAGTATAATATTAATTAATAATTCCTTTTCAATTTCCCAGGACGCTTGCAATATAACGTTTTGATTTCTAAGACGATGTAGAGGTTAAATTAAACATAACCCTCTCCATCCTCACTTCAACCCCATTCAAATTGTCAATTTACATATTGTCAATATCCGATGGAAAATTATAGGTGGTCTCAGCCGCAGCCTGGCCCTGGCCCCGGAGAGATTCATGGGCCGGCTCCGCCAATGGGCGGATACGTATCCGGATTTAACCGATATAAGCCGATTAACGGCCCCTCAATTATCTCCGCCCCAGCCACTGTCGAAACGGACTGTGTATTAATAATGACCACCTCCGAAATCACAAAGTAAATTCGTCTATTTTTGTTGTGGACGGATTGAATTAATCAGAGGTGGCGGAGAATATTTTTAGAAGTTGAATGCTATCCTAACTGGTGACCGGACAACTCGGAATGAAACCAACTCAAAATCATCTCAGATAAGTCATTTAGAGTGATAAAAAAAATATGTATTAAAAAATGGTTAAATAAGTTAAGTTAGGTTAGGGTTATCGGCTAGCTTAAAATTATTTTTTTCATAGCTTTTAATGACGTTTCTAGGTGGTGCTGACTTTATTCTCAGTTGGCATGAAACCATCCTAAACATATGTATACCACAGTTCATACTCCATTTCACGATAAAAAATATTTAATCTTGACGGTGAGACAAATTGAGCACAGAAGTCTAGACTTAATTTTAATTCAATGCTTAAATAAAATTAATTACTGTTGTAGCGTAAGAAGTAAGAAGCGACCCGTTCTCATGTGGCGGTGTGCCATTTCTTTCTTCCTACCTTTAATTAGAAAACCACTCGAGAAAATGCGTTATTTCCGGGACTGAAATTTATCAGAAGACCCCCTTTGGCAACTGATTTAACCACCGAGCTTTTGGGATAACGTTCAGCCTTACCGTAATCCTCCCACATGTATAAAATTATAATATTTATTTGTTAAAACTGTATCAAATTTTATCCCCTAGAGATCTCCACCCTTATTTATTGCAAGAGAACGTGGTTTAAATACAAAAAAATGCAGTCAGGTTGAGTCACCATCGTCAAATACGCGCTATAAATGCGCTACGCATTATAAAAAAAATCTTTTACCATAAAAATTTAACAGGCTAATTTTTGGATAAACTCGTATAGGTCTCATAGAAATCGTTCGGTTTTTCTTAAAGTTAACAACAAAAGAAGTTAAATTAACACCTTACCAAAGTTTCGGACCATAATTTGAAAAATATTTATGAAATTTAGAGAATTTTTAATTCATTTTTATGGAACGACAAAAAAGTGAGGTGATGATAAGTGCATTCGCTCACGTGGCAACTAAAAAGAAACTAGTTTACAACTCAAGTCGCTATGCTGTGTATTTCAACGGTGGTCCGCACACTACGCAACTTTTCGAAATCCAGTTGTCAACGGCGACGCAACCAGTCACTCCACTCGACGTGCTATTCGCAAGCGCGTTTCAGTTGCCAGTTGCCGTTTCACGAGCTGTCAGTTTTCGAGAAATTTGAGATATGTCCGAGCAGGAAAACATTAAATTTGTTCAGGAGGTTGATATGCCCAACCTAGCATTTATGATTGTAGACTTCCTAATTATGGACGAGAGATACAACAAACATTATAATTTTTGTAATTTTAAATACCTACTTTACTCCTTAAGTAGTTTGTTATTTTATTCTCATGTGATTTTTGTGTTAGCACAAATAAAAATACGAATTTCACCGTTATTACAATATGCACTCTTTTATGAAAAATAAACAAATGTCAGGCGGGTATATTTTATTTTCAGACAAATAAACGAGTGACAGGAAAAGTTTAAATTAACCAGTACAATAATATAACATTTGTTTTTGTGTTTTTCATATTATTGCAATCTCTAAAGACTGCATAGTAATTTGGAAATCTTTTTATCGTATTGAAATTATTTTGGATTGTATTGAATAACCCAAGATCTAACTTTTAGACGATTCCACCTTCGTCGATAATAATAGTAATAGCGAATGGCGTCTTCATCATCACTTGATTTTGTAGACATTTATGCACGCAAAATGACAATGGCAGATGACAGCTGAAGTGTTCTTGTACATCCTATGGTTAAAAAATCTGAGATAATGACGGAAATCGTAAAGTTGAGTTGCGCCGTGAGAGAAACTGGGATGCCAACCAGTTTGCAACCGGCAGTAGACAACTAGTTTTAGTTTAGTTTCAGTTTCTCCATGAGCGAAGGGCCTAACGATTAAAATACTATAAAATATTTATCTAATAAAATAAATTTCTATCATAGGTCACCCCAAATGGTTCGCTACGTTTGGTAATTTAGCAAGGGTGCCCAGGTTCGTGGGGAGAGGTTTGTCTTGGTCTTGGAGGCGGATGACCAGGACACACTGAACCCCAGATTCTTACCCACCCCTTAAACCCCTTTCTTTCCCAGAACTCTCCTTCCCTTCCTTTCCTTAAAATAATCCTCCACACAGCATCCCCAACGATGGCATAGGCCCTGAGGGAAATTATTTTCCTCAGGGCCTCCTGTGTGGAACTCGTGAAAAAAAAAGCTTCTCCGTGAGCGAAGAGCCTAACATTTAAAATACACTTATCTTATAAAATATGAGTGTGTTATAATTTTTTTTTCGTTATCAGTAATTTTAATTAGAAAAAAACGTAAAGTGAGCCATTTTTAAAACTTTTTTATGTTTGCATGAAAACTTTTTAAATTAAAAAAAAATATTTGTTTATTTCAAATAATAAAATTTAGAAACATATTTTATCACCTTTCACACACAGTTCTCAGTCTTCGGATTTGTTCATAAATGATTAATTTTTTGGATTTTATTGAAAGTGGAAATATTTGGTCGGAGGGTCAAAAAATTTCCACTTTCAATAAAATCCAAATAAATTAAACATTTCTATTTCTATATTATGACCCTCTGACAAAATACGGCCGAAACTTTAGAGGTTTAGACATTTTTGAAACTGAAAATTGATCAACGTAGGTAACATAAATGTATTGGTTATCTACCCGTACTTTGAAATAAAAAATTAATAAAAAATTAATTAATGCGTACAATTGAACAGTTAAGCATATGTAGACCTGAAAGGCTATACCCTTAAATTTGTGAAAAGAGATCGTTATCCCGCGAGAAGTGCTGTCAGATTTGTGTGATTTTCTACAGCTGTTAAATGAATAAATAATCATGCATACTTGCAGGAATTCGTGTTTAAAACGACCCAAACTAAAATACGTGACAGCTCACAGCTGAAATTTTGACATTGGCCCATAGAAAAAGCAATTAACAGCCGTAGAAAATCACACAAATCTGACAGCACTTATCGCGGGAGAACGATCTCTTATCACAAATTTTAGGGAACAGCCTTTCAGATAATAGCTTTTAGATAAATATTCGATTTATTTCACGTCTGTCCTAATCTGTTTTTATTGGCCGCGAACGAAAGACGTATAACCGTGCTGCGGTTTTGCATGCGAATTAGACGACAAGCGGTAATGTTGCCTTAAATACCCTCGCACGAGTGCAGGCAGCCCTTGCTACCAACAACCAGAGGAAAGTAATTTATGACCACTGCATCGGGTCATATTTTAGCTGCGCCAATCGATGGCTAAACCCCCCTTACACGTGATAAAGTGCGTCTGCTCAATCGTGCGGGTAAGATTTATCTATTGATTTTAAACTGCGGAAAAGCGAGGACTGGTCAAAGTAAACTGTAAATTCAAATTAAACTAGAGTAATTCTTACCCCCAAACTTTTCGAATATAGAATATAAATATTGTAGTTCACAGAAATTCAAATTTATCAATCAGCTATTTAGCGACATCTCATTTTTTTTAAAGTTGGAACGCTTTCGTCAAATTCTGTCGATTCTAAGTCCATTTCAGCTTTTGAACTTAAACTGTTCTCAACAGAAGAGGATAACTTTCTTGTTGTTAAGTTTGTCAGCTTGTGATGTGGAAATGCACTTAAAATCGGCATTTAATGGGGACTTTTAAAACGTTAAAAAAAATGGCTGAATAACCATTTGATGACAATGTAGCATTTAATTTTCTGTAAAATAACTGGGCCCAGCTCTGACAGAATTCGAACTATTCATCAAAATACAAAGTTTATTTTTTTGAACAATTCATCAAATTTCAATGTTGATTTTCAGGTTCTGTGAAAGCGTTATTTAAGGTCTGCTTTTTTCCGTTCTGCAAAGGCTCATGGTGACATTTACCCAATTAAAGAAAAGAAGAAGAAGAAGACAAATAATGTGCGAATCTTAACGACGTAAGTGAAGAAAGCATGTAAACAAATATACGCCCGCGGCACGGCGTATTAGACGAACGTACGGTCGAATTCGCCGTAGCGGGCCTGGAGATTCGACCTTTCCGCCGCGTTCATTTTAATTAATTCTGAAGAACGTGATACAAATAGTGAAGCTATTTCTAAATGAATACCCCCCGAATTTATTAATTCGTCGCCTAGAAAAATAAAATCTGGTGCTTACCGCCAACTTTTCAGTTGAAAAACTGGTTATAAAGTTTTAAAATAGTTGTACGTAAAATATATTAATGGTAATGTATTGTATTTATTACTTTTAAATATAAAAAAACTCACATTCCGAGGTATTGGTTGGAGTAAAAAAGTTATCATAGTTACGAATTTGCCAGAAATGATTAAATTGTGAGTTTTGAGCAAGCAAACATTAAGGTTGTGTACCGCCTTAATCAGTATTTTTTATCACCGTAACCTAACTTATCCTTACCTAACCTTTAATTTTATGTAACGCTTCGGTCACAGTCATATTTTATAAGCTAATGTTAATATACTTCTAATCTCCTTTCTACTTTCTAAATTTTTGTATAATTTCTACTTTTTATTATATTTTCTACTTTTTATCATAATTTCTACTTTTTATTCTAATTTCTACTTTTTATTATAATTTCTACTTTTTTATATAATTTCTACTTCTTACTATAATCTTTCCAAATTCTAGCGTCATTTAAATTAAATCCATATGTTCACACTAGATTTCATATTTCACACAACGTAACTTTTCTCCATTGATCACCATGAGACAGGCAGCCGCCTAGTATGGTGATTTAATATTTCTTTTTTATATGAGTGTCATAAATATGTAACATGTGTTGAATAAATAAAATAAAAATATTGCTGCGGTTGAAGTCTTAACAGGGGTGCCCGGGTTCATGGGCTGAGGTTTGCTCAGGTCTTGGTGGCGGGTGCGTCTGCCCATCGGATCGGGAGAGGATCGAGGGAGATCCTGACCTCTCGAACCAGATTCTCTCAACCTAAACGCCATGCATCGCAGTGGGAGAGATAAATTAATACGTCACTCCTGGACACACTGAACCCTAGATTCATACACACTCCTTAAACCGTTGACCTTTCAGAACTTCCTGTCCTTCTTTCCCATAAAAAGACTCTCCTCCCAAAGATGACATAGGTTCTGAAGAAATTTATTTTACTCAAGGTTGTGGAGAGAACTCCTGGGTGGAGTTAACGTAAAAAAACTACATTATAACTAATTAGTGTTTGGTCATTTAACATAAATCACAAAACGACTATTATTGTGGAACGTCAATTATAAGGCGCGATAATTTATTTGCCGTAGAACTTTGAACAATATTATTGACCTACCGACAGGTAAACTGTACAATTGAATAAAGAAAAGCGAAATCGTTTTCAATTAAAGTAATACTCCAGTTTTATTTCGCTCGTACTTAAAGCACTGCCATTACACATTTTCTTTCCAGAACAACATTAATGTTTTAAACGTTGAGAAAATCACAAAAACCTTTCGCCTCTTAGGGCGTGTTTACGCCTAATTTCTGTTATTACCAATTCCGATCACAATTTTGAACCCTTAAGTCTGCGAAATCGGAAAGTTGTAAAAATAACGAGAAAAGTTTGGAAATTCCCCGGGAGCCTACAGGCTGAAGGCTGTAGGCCTTGTCTACGCACGACCTACAAATAAAAATCACGACGTAGAGGATTCGTAGACCAGGGAGGAAGCGTAGACGTTTACGAAAACCATTATAAGGAAAACCAGGCACGTGTGAAATTGAAATTGTCTTTCTCTTGTTGTCGCTTTTTTATATATCAAACTTCTGTTTGCTGAATTCGAAATGCGGCTGAATTAATGTAAGTACCCATTGCTTTAATGTACCATACCGTGGCAGGACTATAAAACTATTGAAAGGTATCATTCGAGGTAAAATCTATACCTGCATCTTTGTTAAAAATAGTTTACAAATATCGACCTATGAATGTCAAAATAAGTGAGTTTTAAAATGTAACAAAATTATTGAATTTTATTTTAAAATTATTTCTTGTCTCTGTCTGTGGACTATGTTAGGTCGTATTCCGATAATTTTGTGGTAAAAATCATTAGGATATCGATGACTATTGTTAGAATTATAAAACGTACCTACTGCAACTCATATATGAACACTTATTTGAAAATTCACGAGTTTTTAAACTTAACATAACTTATTTCAATTTCATAGGATTTTTTTCTTTCTCATACAATTTATTTTTACAATAGCTCCACACAGCAGGCCCCGGAAAAAAAATCTCTCAAGGCCTATGTCATCTTTGGGGATGCTGCGTGGAGGGTTTTTTTCGGAAAGGAAGGAGAGGAAGTTATGGAAAGAAAAAAGGTACGAGGGGTGAGTAGGAAACTGGAGATCAATGTATCCAGGAGTGACGGAGGTACGAATCCATTTCTCCCTCTGCGGGGCAAAGCGATGGGTCGAGATAGTCCGACAGGAAAGGTTTAGATTAGGTCTTCCTCAACCAATCTCTCCTGGTCCGGCCCGCCACGCGGTAGGTGGGCAAACGCATTCGCAACCAAGATCTAGACAAACCTCACCTCTTTAACCCGGGCACTCCTGCTAAATCACCAAACGTAGCCAATCACTTGGGGTGACCTACGGCAAGGGTGTTGGTTATCAAATAAATAGTTCCCGGGCGGCGGTAACCGTACCCGCCTCACAACTTGGAAAAAAGTGATTAAATATTTGTACAAACCATATTTACAATATTAAGTAGGTATCTTCTGTGAAAATGTGCAAGTCTAACAAAAATTGTCTTTCATGGCTCTGAACCTGAAAAAGCATTTTTCAGTCCTTCCCCATTTACGGCTCCCCAGCCGCCCATTCGAAATAGCACAAAGTTAAAAAGCTAATTACATAGGACGCCGAATACTAGGTACCTATTTAGAAAGATCTTTTTGGCGGTTTACGCCGGAGACTAATAAATTAACTGCACTTTAGCAACAGCGAAAAATTCTCATTATTTTAGTAAAAAGCAATAAGTCTTCTTTGACAAAAAATTTCAGTATGTCGGCAATTTTTGCATATATTCTTAAAATATTCAAACTAAAATCATGTGATTTTAGTTTGAATATTTGATGGCTTAGAAATATTAAAGATGCTTTAATTAAAAACTACAAGTAGAACACATCTTGGCCTTGGAAATAATCGAGTAATTTTTTAATAAGTCCTTTAGTAAGTCTGGAAAAAAATCAAGTACGATGCCTATGAAAAATACGTTGAATTGCCAAATCTTCTACTAATGAATCTATTTTCGGATAAAATTTTATTATATAAATTGAGATTTTAAGTTCTTAACAAAATAATAGGAAAACATTTTTATATTTGCGCCTGCATAAAAAAAAAAAAAACAATGCCATGTCGCGCTGTTGTTTTCGGCATGAATCAAAATGGTGAGCGTTCAACGAATTTGGAATTGAGAATTAAACCTTATGCCATCCGCATAAAGACTAGACGAAGATTTTGTACTAGTTACCGCCCCGACACGGCGGTGCGTGGACCTCTTTAGACTCCACGTCACTTGGTTCCGTACAATCGATTTTAAATTTCTTTAATGTGATTATAATAAACATTGCGTAAAAAAGGAGTGAATGTTATTTACAGGCCTTTATGAAATCAACTTATGAAAAACAACTCTCAAATACATTCTCCAACCTTTCGAAAGACTTCTTCTCAAGTATTTTTAAATCCCTCCAAAAAGAGGCTTGGATTCCGATGTCGAAATTCTCCAGGACTAGGGGATCAACTTCATAATGATAATAGTTCTTTATTATGGAAGGAATAAATAGTTATGAATTTATAAGAATTATATTATACCGATTTCACAACATTTAACCCCTCAGGCGTCGACCGCATTTTATCAGAGGGTCAAAATATTTTCACTTTGCAATAAAATCCAAATAAATGGAATATTTTGGAACATATCCTAAAACTAAAAACTATTTTTGAGAGATGATAAAATACGCTGTCAAATTTTATAAGTCGCAATAAACATATAATTTCTGGAGTATAAAAATTTGCACGCAAACATAAAAAGTTTCAATAATGAACCACTTTACATTTATCCTAAATAAAATATTTACTGATAACAAAATAAAAACATCACTTTCATGACTTTCCATGTAAAAATAATTATTAAAAAATTCCCAAAGTTTCATAATTTTTTTCAAATTGCAAATTTGAAAACATTTTTTTTTCAAAAATGTGTAAATTTTATTACTTTTGTGGTTAACTTTTAGATCTGAATAAAAAGCGTGGTAAAGCATTTTTATCACTGCGATTTTAAGGGAGACACAACGATTTCTTTGAGACCTATATGAGTTGTTCCGAAAAGCGAACAAATTAGCCTGAGGGATTAATGAGTTTGCTATTACTTCCCCAGATGACAAAACAGATTAGCCATTATTCATTATATTATAGGTACACAGGGATCGGAGGTACAAGTGTCAATTTAGGTAACAAAAGTATAGCCACAACAGTCGCTAGATGTCGTTTTCTTTCGCCTGTTCATTTTGGTGTGGTTTGAAGATTGGATATCGATTTAACGAAAATAAAAACACTTTTTTAGGATTTTATAGGATTCGAACACGGGTTGTCCAAATGAACGGCCACTGCTTACGTTACGTGCCTTATACCGCTGGACTACGGCGGGCTTGCGCGACGGCGATGATTTATTGTGTTATATTAAACCAAGTACCTGTGAAATATGAAATATTAAACCCGTGAAATATTTTAGTGACATACTTCCATTACATGCGAATTTTTAATCACTAACTAATTTCTAATCAATAAATAATTTCCCTCAGGGCCTGTGTTATATTAGGGGATGCTGTATGGAGGGTATTTTTAAAAGGTATTAGAAGTTGGTAGGAGTCCGGGGGTCAGTGTTTCCAAGAGTGACGGACGTACGAATCCATTCCTCCAACAGCGGTGCAAAGCGATAGGTCGAGAGAGTCCGGCTGGAAAGGTCAAAGAGCCCCCCTAAATCGGTCTCTCTCCAAAACGCGGCAGTTGTGCAGACGCATCCGCTGCCAAAACCAGGATAAACCTCACGCCAAGAACCCGAGCACTCCTTCTAAGTCACCAAACGTAGCGAATCACTTAGGGTGTCTTATGGCAGAGGTATTGGTTACGTACAGCGTACAACAGGCAACATGCTTTCAGATTACTCAATTTCGAACCCAATCCCATTACTTTCAATTCTTGCATACAATCCTTCACGTTGATAAAGAAAGTACTTCGTGGTCTCCCCACTCTTGTCTACTTTAGTTTTCTGAAGGTGTCACTTCTACCGCGTGTGAATTGCGCGCTCTGATTTTTTAATGTGAAAACCGTACAATAGTCCCAACTGTTCCCGTCTGCCATGGGCCGAGGCCATGGCATCCTCAATTGTAGAATGTTGAAGGTAGTAATAGAGGCAGGGAATGAGATGGAGAAGAGGGAGGGGGGAAGAATCTAGCTATTCAGATCTGGTCATCAAAAACGGTTGAAACAATTTCAAGCAACGTTTCAATTCTGAATGACGTTCTTTAACCAGAGTATATTCCACTCTAGGACGTTCTGCAAATATACTATGCATTCTTTTGAATGAATAAAAATTATGAAATAACACAAATCAATCAAAAAATAAAATAATTTCAACTTGCGAAAGCCGTCCAATGTACTTAAAAGAGCCATTAACCAGCGGCCGAGAATTTAAATTTCATCGAACGATAACCTTGCGAACGTACCCTTGCAACGGTACAGGATGGTTCCGATGAGAAAGATTTATTATTCTCCATACCAGCATTTTAACATAATAACTCAATATCGATTATATTTCATTCCAAATTGCTTTGATAAATAAATATCTTTGTAATTATTTTTTGATCATAGGTATTTATAATTTTTCAATAATGTCCAAGCAAAATAAGATTTTTTTTAAATATATTAGTTTGTGAGACCGTAAATAAATAGACAAACTGAAGTATTTTCATAAGAAAAAAGGGATCTCTTTTATGATTTTATTTAAACTAAAATTAAAGTTCTGAAAAGCAACTTTCCCAAATAATTTATTGATTTATTTTACTGCATGATTATATGATTCGAAATGCATATTGTAAAAAAAAAAAATTGTTTGCAAATTTAACAAATCTGCCAAAGACCTACGGTAAAACCTCGCAGTACTAAAAAAAAAATATTTTTTAAAAATTTAAAAAATAACTTTACTAGATAAAAGAACAGTCTTTCGAAATCAATTTATAATTTTTTGTGGAAAAGAGTCAATACGTCTAAAATTTGATTTAAAAATGACACATTTCCGGTTTTGTTTGGTTATTCCCTCAGGGATGCAAAATGACACACAAGAAGTAAATGTAAATAATTAATGTAATATATTAGTAAAGTAAGTAATGCATTTAATTTGTGTATTTTTTTTTATTAACCGCAGTAATTCTCTTACCTAACTCGTCTTGGGATTGTCGCCCTCGGGAAGTTGCGAGAATCAAATTTTCATCTAAAAGTTTAAATGGCGGAGGCTGGGAAATGATCGTGGGGCGGACATTTTTTCTCGTAATCAAGCCGGCGAAATAAGCCTTCCTGAGTTCCGTACTTAATTTCTTAATTAATATGCATAGCCCCTTATTAAATTTACGGAATAAATTTAGCAATGTCGGCCGTTTAAGAATTGAAATGGAACTAGCGTAATTAAATGATGCTCATTGCGTTTGATGACGAGGACAATTAGTATGAACTTTGTTAATTTCGAAACAAGAAATCTTCTCTCCAAAAATAATTTTAATTTGTTGAATCAGATATTCAAAGAATATCCATTAATTTGAGGAGTATGAACAATTTCTATTGTAATTTATTTTAGGAAAATCAACAGTTTACAATTCGATTAATTTATAAATGTATAATTTACCTAACTGAGAAACCAATTATAGATTTCCTCATAATACTATTATATTGTGTATCTACAAATTAATAATTAATTCAAACTGAAATCTTACAACAAATAAAAGATATTACATTATTATAATAGGTGGTAGATAGTGCATAACATATGTCACTAAGCAGTTTTGTACTCATTTAATACATTTTTAATACACTTTTGATAGAGTTTTTATATTTATTTTCGACACAATTGAAGATATCTATATCAAAGAGAATGTTATTACATGTTGTCTTATGAGTCTTATGAGTCTCATACAGTCTTATGAGGCAAGCATTTTGATTTGAATTTGTTTTACAGTGTTTTTCTATAAAAATATTACACGAACGTGTGTGGCGTGTAGGTACTTTAAAATCTTTTTTGTTCAATAATTCAGGACTGTCAGTTATGTTATTTACGATTTTATATATGTAAACATATATTTTTTTTTACATGAACTCCACACAGGAGGCCCTGAGGAAAATAATTTCCCTCAGGGTCTATGTCATCTTTGGGGATGCTGTGTGGAGGGTTTTTTTTTAAGGAAAGGAAAGAGAGGAGAGTTCTGGGAAGGAAAAGGGTTTAAGGGTTGGGTATGAATTTGGGGTTCAGCGTGTCCTGGTGATCCGCCTCCAAGACCTAGACAAACCTCACCCCATAAACCCGGGCACCCCTGCTAAACCACCAAACGTAGCGAATCACTTGGGGTGACCTATGGCAGAGGCGTTGGTTATCCAATAGAGGTTCCCGGGGCGGCGGTACCCATTCCCACCTCCCAAATTGATTCATTTAGCAACATCGCATCTGATAATTGTCTACGTACACTCAATGCATCAATTTTGAAAAAAAATGTTGCATCAAGATAATTATTGAATCAATTGTGCGATTTATAAGAAAGGTATTTTATGATTTTTTCTGAATCGATTCAATTTTGTTTATATGTACTGAAAAAATGGAGACCACACAGTTGACGCAAACTCTAGATGGTTTCGTACATATGCAAAGTATAGTTGTTTGATATTTACAACTTTTGTGAATTCTTTTGTATTTCTTACGATGAAACCAAACATTTTAGCTGCTTTATTTGTTATTTGATTGATACGACATTGATATTATAACTAACTATCCAGAATCACACCTAGATTGCGAATATCGGAGGAGGTTACAATTTTGTTTTCATTGAATAGATATTGATGTATAATAATTTTAATAATTAGCGCCTCTTCCAGAAAATGATTTATATTGCAGGTTTATCAAGAATTCTTGTAAATATGGAAAGTTTTTCAAAATAAATACAGGAGTTTTCATGAATCTAACATTATTATGTTCAGAAACCGTAGATTAAAATAAATTAATTTTGTGAAAAAAAAGTGTTTTTCAATTTTTCAAAAATTGAAACACGTCAAAATATGTTTTAAGCATTAAACGAGTCCTTGCCCGGAATAATGTTGTATCTAAGAAAACTATCATTGTTGAATTATTGATGAATTAATTAATGTTGGGAATTTTATCACGATATTTTAGGTAGGTGAATATAGGTATTTTAAAAAATGTTAGCCTGTAGCAGCACTTTGAATGCTGGTTTGAGGAATAACGTTGTGTAGTTTTGTTTATCAAAATCATGGAGCACGGTTTAATTCACGGGAAAAAGGAAGAATACGAACATTCATGACTTCACTAGGAAGACTCAACGCCAAAAAGCTGAAAGATGCAGGAAAGTACCATTTTTGTTTTTGAAAGGCAATGATTCCGAAGTTGGATATGTTTGGTGACTTAGCAAGGGTTTCACGGGTTCATGGGGTTAGGTTTGTCAAAGTCTTGGCGGCCAATGCGATTGCTTACCTACTCTGTGGCGGGCCAGGACGGGAGAGATTGATTGAGGGAGACCTAACCTAGAATTCTACAGCTGGATTCTCTCAACCCATCGCCTTGCATTGCAGTGGCAGGGATAGATTCGTATGTCCGTCACTCGTAGAGACACGTTGACCCCCAGTTTCCCACACATCCCTCACACCTTTTTTTCTTCCACGAACTTCCCCTCCTTCATTTTCCCAAAAAGACCCTCCACTTAGCATCCCCAAAGAGGCCTTCTGAGTGGAGCTTATGAAGAAATAAATACAAATATAATATCCCATAATTTTTCACCTGTCTGCACTAGTAGAACCTAAATAATAATAGATATAATTGTCGTTATATTAACCATTTCTCTCTTTAAAGTTATAGTGAAACACTTTTTAAGCTATGGAAATGTTAAAAAATGAATAGATGGTACGCAATGTACATGTTAAGTGGAACGTTTGCCCGGCCCTTTTCGGCTCGTTTCATACAAATCTTAAATTTGGATTAGAGATCAAAATACCCAACCAAACTGAAAAAATATTTCTGTTATCAAAAGGTATAATAAATATCTAGTACGGATAGGAGCTACTTTATTTATTTTTGCTTTAAATTTTAAGTTATAGGCCATTCAATATTTTAGTGTTTCATGATTTTAGAGGCACCTTGGGAAATTATTTGTGAGTAAATGAAAAACAATAAAAAAATAATTTTACAATGTTTATCATAAAAATATGATGAAATATAAAACAAAAAATAAAAATTACTAAAAAAAATTATTTTCGTAGGCGCAAATTTAAAATACAAGTGCCTATTTATGGCGGAACAAAATTTTTTCGTAAATTTTTTTTTTTTTTTTTACAGTTAATACCGCACAAGAGTCCCAACTGCTCCCGTCTGGAGCCAGTGAGACTATGGCATCCCCAATCGGGGTATGTTGTGAGGCTGAAGGTAGTGGGGAGGGGAAGGAGATAGGGAAGAGGAAGGTGGGGAAGTACCTGGCTGTTCAGATCTGGTCACTAAACACGGCTAAAGCCATTTCAAGCAACGTTTCAATTCTGAATGGTGGTCTTACACCAGGGCGATACTGATAGTATCTTCCACTCTGGAACGTGCCGCAAATATACTATATATTATTTTAAATGAATAAATTGTGAAATAACACAAATTAATCAAATAAAATTTATTTGCGCACGCCGGGTTCGAGTCAATTGAAGTCAGAATATTACTACCCAAAAAAATGCATTTTTAAAGATATTTAATTTTTTATTTTATTCTTCATTGGATTTGTAAAATAAACACAGTTAAATAGATTTTTTTATGTTTTTCATTTACTCACAAATAATTGCCTAAGTTGCCTCTAAAATCATGAAACACTAAAATCTGTAATGGCCTATATCTTATAATTTAAAGCAAAAATAAGTAAAGTAGCTCACATCCGTACTAGATATTTAATATACCTTTTGATTACAAAAATAGTTTTTCAGTTTGGTTGGGTATTTTGTAAATTGGCCGAAATGGGCCGCGCATACGTTCCTCTTAAGACCATTATAAATAATAAAAAATGGTGCGTGCACGAAGTAAATAAGTTGTGAACGTCAGAAAAAAGTAGCTTATTTGCAATCAAATTTTACGTAAGTTCCGCCATCTGCGTCACGTGTTCCAATGACGAGACTTCCTCGTAGTAAAAGAAAGCGTCATATAAAATCACGTTTCCGGTTAGCGCAATAAAATTCAAGTTTTTGGTATTGGACTCATAAACAGCGGAGGAGAATAGTATACCTATAAAATTTATTATCACCGAACAAAGAAAACATCTGGTGCCTTGGAGATGTCTCGTAGGGGGCGCAGATAGCAGATATGGGAGATAACATACCGCGTTGTACTGCTATAACTTCTACCCACCAACCCTCAAGCAACTCCTCAAATAGCACTGCTATTATATTAATGGTTCCTGCAATTTATTTGTATAATTCAGGGTCTTACAGAAAAGATCTTCAGATTTCAAAATTAATGAAACACATGTTTATAACCAATTTTATTGTTTAAAAAACCCAACATGTTTTGGCAGCAATGCTTACTTCATCAGGGTTTACTAAAAAATAATTTTGACAGAAACATAAAGATGTCAGTAGATGGGCGGAATTGAGAAGGGGGAGGGGTGGAAATAGGGTGTAATTTACAAAGGGAAAAAATTTGAAAATAAGTAATTTCAATTTTTTTTTTTGGTAATTTACAGTATTTAAGCTCTTTCGAATTTCCAAGATTTCAAGTTTTTCTAAATGGATGCCATAACAATACAGTGTTGCAACTCTATTCCATAAAATCTCTATTCTATATAATGGTTCGTCTGCAATACCAAACATACATAAACACCTCAAAATACGGTCCTCTATCCTAAGTTTTCGAAGTTTTACAGAAGTAAAAAAAGAGCAATCTTTAAAATTTAATTTACAGACCCCAGATTTTTTCATTTTTAAGTCTCTATCCTTATTTTTTAACATAAAAAAAAATTATTATTTGTATAAAATAAGATTTACTTATTTTCTATTTTAAAAAAAGTGTTATTTCAGTCGTCCCGACAACTTCTACCTTTCAAATTCAAATAATGTATTCTACTTGCACTCCTTTATTCGTTCATTCGCTCTACATGCCCAAATTATCTATGCGTCATTTCATTAAGACCTGCAATCCGAATTTCTACTGAATATTGAACACTTTTAAGTTTTGAGCTAAAATACGTTATTTTTTAAGATGATTTCTACTCAGACGCCAAGTAGAACACACTTGGTTCTGTTATTTCATGCTATAGATATAAAACTGTCTCATTGTTTCTTTAAATGCTACTTTCGTCAGACGTCAAGAGATTTTTGCTTTAACCTTTTTACGTTTTTCATACAAAACTTAATTTTGGATTTGAACCAAACCAAAATACCGAGCCAAACTGAATGATATTTTTTAATCAAAAGGTATTGCAAAGATATAATCTTATACGGTTACTTGCTATTTTATTCATTTTGGTTTTCAATTTAAATAAATAAATTAATTAATTAATAATATTATAAATTAATATAAATATATTAATTAATAATATTATCTTTCAATACTTGTATTATTTTGTGTATTTTTATAAAATTGTTAACATACGTCCAAGTGAGGTTAAAAATTTTAATTTTGGTATTTTGCTTTTTAAACTGTTTGTTTATGACCAATATTTATGTGTTATTTTGAATAACTTGTAAAATTATTAACCCCGATACAGGCGAACCCTAGTGGGGTTAATAATTACATGCTTAAATGAATAAACTTGTGAAGAAGCTATAAAATAAAATAATAAAATAAAATAAATCGTTGGCATTTTTTTGGTGAGTTAATTATAATTATTTAAAATAAACATAATTTATTTGCAATATTTACACAATGATGATTTACGCCTATTATTTTTTCTTTAGTATAAGTTCGCTCCTTTTATCAATTGTATTTACGTATATTCCTTTCAAACCATCTGCAGTAATCTTGTGAATGCTTATAACAAAGACTTTATCATACTCATTATTTATTTATTAAGAAACAAACAGTACATTGATTAGAGTGGTGAGAAAATTTATATAAAAAGTAATATTTCATGGTGGGTACATATGATATGTTTCTCTGTAGTGTCTTATTTATGGTATGTATATTTATTAATTACCGGGTGATGTGCAAAATGGGTTTATGTGTACGTGTGTGTGTGTATGTGTGAGTATGTTTGTAAATGTGAGAGGTGGTGATGTGTGAAGGGATATGGATGTGCATTGAGCTGTTTATATTCTTTAATAATATTAATATACATACGCCTCAGGCGTCTCATTACTACTCTCTCTCCCCCTCTGTCAGTTCCAAGCCTCTTTGCCAAACCAGTACTTACTTCATTGTGGTTTGCTAGCTTCAATTAATGAATTTAATTTGAAATTATTGAATTTAAAACAGCCAATGCAATAAAAGTAACTTTTTGTCAAAACAACTATAAATATCATATTCTAGCCATATATAGATCCCCTTCATTAAATGATTTTTTATTTGTAAAAGAACTAAAATCTTTTGTTAGTAAACTTGATAGAAACAATTTCACTTTTTCCATTGTGACAGGAGACATTAATATAAATATTAATGATAATAATACAAATGTGAATTGTCAAAATGAGTATCTTGATTGTTTATCTAGCTCTGGACACATGTCATATATTAACTCACCAACAAGAGTAACCTTAAGTCACTTGGCATGTTTAGACAACATATTTGTCAAGTCGCACTTGGCGGTTAATATCATCTCTTTAATTCTTGAAAGAAATATCACAGATCATTACCCGACCTTTTATGGACATCATTTCAAAAATACTCCTCTAAACCGAAATTCTGAAAATCTAGAAAAAGTAGACATTGATTATGAAACTCTAAACTCTTTACTTCGGTCAGAAAACTGGGAAAATGTGATATCAATAGAAAATCCACATCTCGCACTAGAGAATTTCTATAAAACTCTGAGAGATCATACTCTAAAAAGTGAAAGTAAAATAGTGGTCACTAAAAAAAAATATATAAAAAAATTAAACCTTGGATAACAGTTGGATTAATTATATCAATTAAACAAAGAGATAAATTATATAGAGAAATGTTTAAATATCAAATAGATTGCCAAAAGAATAATCTCAGAACAATGCCTTATCTGCAAACAAAATATCTAATGTACAGAAACTTACTCAATAGGCTTATTCGAAATTGTAAAAAGAAATACTATTGCGAACAAATTGAAAACGCAAAAAATGATAGTAAGAAAACATGGAATATTATAAATGAAATTGCAAACAAAAATCGTATGTATTCACCTGTTATAAATGAGGTTAAAATAAATAACAAATCAATAACTGACAAATCTACCATTGCCGAAAAATTTAATTACTTTTTTACAAATATAGTAGATGAGGTACTTGAATCATCCAAGATAAATGATAATAATACTTACCTAGAGACATCCTCACATATAACTGTAGCTAACGAATCAATAAACCCTATAGAAAGTTTTTCACCTATCACAATAAATGAAATTGATAAATGTATTGATAGCCTCAAATCATCTAATTCTAAGGGAATTGATGGACTATCTTGTAACACTTTGAAAAAAATAAAACAACATATTTTAACTCCTTTGCAACATATTTTTAATATGTGCCTTAAAGAGGGTCATTTTCCAAAACAGTTTAAAACCTCCACCATCATACCAATTTTTAAATCTGGTGAATCACATAAATTAGACAATTATAGACCAATCTCTCTTGTTTCAAATCTATCAAAAATATTAGAAAAATGCATCAAAAATAGGATCATGGAACACTTAGAAAAATATAATATTCTATCCCACAACCAATACGGTTTTCGTAAAGATCTGAGTACTGAAGATGCAATATATGATTTAACAAAAAATATATACACTTTTATCGATAAAAATAAGAAATGTCTAGCAATATTCTTGGACTTAAGAAAAGCTTTCGACACTGTAAATCATAACTTACTCGTTAAAAAAATAAATCAATTAGGTTTCAAAAAAGACACACTTAAACTACTCACAAACTATCTTAAAGACAGAACACAAAAAACAAAAATTGGGAATATGTATAGTTCAGAAGCTCAGATAAAAAATGGAGTTCCGCAAGGAACTGTACTTGGCCCGATTCTATTTTTGATGTATATAAATGATTTGTGTAATTTTGTAATCCCAGGAAAAATTATTTCTTACGCCGATGACACGGCAATAATAGTTAACGGAAATTCTTGGAACGAAACTTTTTCTAAGGCAAAAGAATGTATTGAACTTGTTTCAACGTGGCTAAAATGTAACAAACTCATTTTAAACTACAGCAAAACATTTTATTTAACTTTTTATAAAAGCAATACAAATAAACCTCATGATAACCTTAAAATTAGAATCCACAATACAAGTTGCAATCAAGATACATGTACACTGTGCAATGAACTTGTTAAAGTAGAAAGTATCAAATATTTAGGAGTATCTATTGATACACATCTAACTTGGAAAACACAAATTGTTAAAATCATCTCGAAATTAAGATACCTTACATATACATTTTATAGACTTAAGGAAGTACTTAATCTTGACAAATTGAGAATGATATATTTTTCACTGGTGCAATCTTCAATAATGTACGGCATTATATGATGGGGTGGTGCGCTTGATGCTTTTATTAAGCCTTTACAAAACACTCAAAAGCGCATTATTAAAGTTATGTACAATAGAACTAAAACATTCTCGACTGAGTTACTTTTCAAAGATACTAAAATATTCAACATCCGTAAATTATTTATATTGCAGACAATGAAATATGTATTTGAAAACAAAAATTGTTTCGAAAAAAATGAAAATAGAATTAGCAAAAGGACTAATAATATCTTTTACACCCCTCAAATCAATACCAAATTAATGCAAACACATAGCAGCTTTATTGGTCCTCGGACATTTAATCTTCTACCAAAACACATTCAAACGACAGATAAAATATCACTCTACATAAAAGAATTAAAATTATGGCTTTATGGTGCAGATGTTAAAACACTTTTGCTATAAATTGTATGTTAACCTTAATACATCACTTTTCATTTCAATTCTAACTCATATAACTTTTTTATAACTTATAACTATTGTTAATTGTACTTACTGATGTATGCATTTTTGTTTATATTACCCACGCACAGGCAGTGCCTTTGTGGGTTCCCATCACCTACTTTTTACTTTACGTAGATTTAATTATTCCTAACTTTTGATTTATTTGTTTCTTATATGTGTATTTTGAAATGTTTATAATAATGGAAAAAAATAAAGATTAAAAAAAAAAAATAAAAATTATTTGAGTATTTTTAGTGCTCCATTAATATAGTTTCCTGCATTTACCCGTCTTTCAATCATGAAAGAGATTCTCATTGATGTTTCACTTGTACACGTTAATGATAAATACATGCTATATATATATCGTAAATACAAGCGCATAAAGTTCCCGTAAGTTGTCGAGAGTTCGGCTAAAGTAGGGTTAGCCTGTTATTATTTTTCCTTCTAATATGAGCAGTTGCTGTTTACACCTGCCGCCTTATTACTCATACCCCCCTTTGCCATATTCGGCACGTCTGTGTATTGCATAACTGTACAAGATGCAGCGAAAATATATTTATACAAAAAAAACTCCAAACAAAGTGTCTCAGATGGTCGAGTTAAAATTTTTAAATCCATGACTACTAAACATATGACTTTCAATGTTCTCAAATGGCAACTGCCTTTATGAACTGAGCCCTTGCCCGGAAGAATGTTGTATCCAACACTATTCTAGTTCCGAGAAAAATTGAAAAAACGAAACCAGTTATTTTTCATAACAATTTATATTTAAAATACATAAAGATACAACTTTTAGGATTCTTAATAGCATTTTCGCTGCATTTGTGGAATAATGTTGTATATGAACACTTTCACTACAACGTTATTCTACAATTTTTTTTTTACTTTTCGTACCTTACAGAAAGCAACATGCTCTTCTAACATAAAAGTACACATGTAATTGATGTTTTTGAGCTTAAAAAGCAAAAAACTATATGAGTAAATAACATCACTTACGTTCTAGATATTGTCTTGATATCCACATACAACATTATTCCATCAATAACTCAACATGGATAGTTTTGGGGGATATAAAATTATATAAGAAGGTATTAAAAAATATTGGTTGTCTATAAAGTCGGTTAACGGACGATAATTTTACGTCTTCGTGATAACGTCATATAATAACGACGGAGTGGAAGAGAGATAGACGCGTCACAAGCCGAACGCTTGTTCCGTGCTCTCGTTTGCACGCTCGGCTCAGGCGGAACGTGACAAAGAGTCATGCGTTTTCATGAGTGCAGCCGGCGTTCATCGATTTATAAGACGTTATCATGTCAAAAAATACATCATCATGCTTCAGATGGAAGGATGGTCTCCATCAAATATATATACAGGGTGTAACAGCACGCACACGAAGGATTTCAACCAGCAATTCCTAAGCATATCAGGAGGAAAAAATGTACACGTTGTTTTACTGTCCGATGATATTTTTTGTATTAAGAAAAAATTAAATAAATTCAATGGTACGTCACCACTGATCCCACTGCTATACCTTGCAACAGGATCAAGTGGTACGCTGTTCTATGTGTTATCGTGCTGCTGGAACGAAACGGGCTGCTTAGCATGTGATTCGCCGCTATGCTATACCTCACTACTCAGTTGCGACCCGTGATGGAAAAATATGTTAATTGTTAAAAATATCATCGGGCAACAAAATTACTAATACATGTTTTACTTAAAATATGCTCAAGAATTGCTGGTTAAAATCCTTTGGGTACTTGCCGTAATACCATTTGGATAGATCATACATTTCATAGTAAAATGCCCCTGTTTGGAAAAAAAAACTGTACTCTTTTCTTAGAAAATGTAGTTAAAGCCTTTGAAATCTATAAAGTTACTTGCGACGACCTCTTGAAGAGCTTCAGCCTCTATAATGCTTTTTCACTTTCTTTTCTCACCCACACTTTTTTTAATTTTTATATGAACACCGCACAAGATGGTCCTATGGTATATGGAATAGCCAGGTACTTCCCCACCTTCCTCTTCCCTATCTCCTTCCCCTCCCCACTACCTTCAGCCTCACAACATACCCCGATTGGGGATGCCATAGTCTCACTGGCTCCAGACGGGAGCAATTGGGACTCTTGTGCGGTATTAACTGTAAAAAAAAATATATGGTATGGTATATGGTCTTATGGTCCTGTCTGGAGCCAGTGAGACTGCCAGTGAAGCTGACGGTAGTGAGGGGGGGAAGGAGATGTGCAAGAGGAAGGTAGGAAGTACCTGGCTATTCAGATCTGGTCACCAAACACGGCTAAAGCCATTTCAAGCAAAGTTTCAATTCTGAATGGTGGTCTTACACCAGGGCGATACTGAGAGTATCTTCCACTCTGGAACGTGCTACAAATATACTAAACATTATTTTAAATGAATTAAATAGTGAAATAACATAAATTAATCAAATAAAATTTATTTGCCACGCCGGGATTCGATCCCGCGACCTTCGGAGTGCGAGTCAAGAGCCTTACCGCTGGACTACGCCGGCCGGCTTACAGCATCAGCCATCGACTATTTAAGAAGAATAACCTTTTATGCCAAAATGACCATTTTCTGATATTTAGTTCTCTCATTTAGCCACCTATTTTACTCGTATGGCGTACGATCAACTTCTGGCTGAAAAACTGACTTCAGTCCATGTTCGTTATCTTCTGTAGTTCGTTCATCATAAGGCACGTCTCACATGTAGACTATGTCCTCGGGTTACATAAAGACCAACAAAGTTTAAGAATATCCGCAAAAGAATTTGTGTAAGAAATAAAACTAGAATAACTCGTTTCCAACTAAAGCGAGTAACTTTAGCGAACTTTTATAGGCAAGGGTCCATACAAATCACGTTGAAAAACTCAATGGTAACATTATATTTTCTTCAATTTGAGACAATATTTGGTGGGAAACAAAAACTAAAACTTAGTACTAACAAAATTCCCTCTGATTGAAAGGTGTCGTATCCGTGAGCCGCATGTAACTTTTAATAATAATGAATTCGTAGTAGCACCTAATACTCGAAGGTTTCTTTTGAAAAAAAAACGTGTTGAAATAGAAGTTGCTATTATTGCTTAAGTGTTGTAATATTCTTACTGAGGTTCTAAGAATATCTTCATAATCCGAAAAGGAATAACATTTAGCAACTGAAGCTGGGCGTTATCAATTACAATAATTATCATATATTTGTAAAACGCTTTATTTTTGTGGCTCGCCATAATTTACGATAAAAAACACATACATTTGTTGTAGACCACTATTATTTCATTAACACCCTACCGGTTACGGAAGCACCCTTCCTTCGTCATGAGAATATTGTATCTCACTATTGTTACAATATTCTCCCGACGAAGGAAGGGTGCTTCCGAAACCGGTAGAGTATTTTAAAATAAAAGTCGTCTACAACTTTTTATGGATGTGTTTTTTAATGTTTTTTTTTATTGTACAATAATTAACAATCTGAAATATCTCGGTAAAAAAAGGTTACGGTATGAATTATTAACAAGTACAACTGGAAGGCTGGTATGGGTACCGCCGCCCCAGGAAACATTAATTTGATAACCAAAACCTTCGCCACAGGTCACCCCAAATAGCTCGCTACGTTTAGTGACTTAGCAGAGGTGTCCGGATTTATGGGAGGGTGAGATTTTTTTGAGTCTTGGTAGCAGATGCGTCTGCCCATCTGTTGCGTGGCGGGCCGAATAAGGAGAGACTGGCTGAGAGAGAGTCTGGTTGAGTTTGATCTCTCCAGCCGCATCCTCTTGAACCATATATCGCATCGCACCCCTCATATCTTTTCCTTACCAGAACTTACCACTTCGTTTCCTTAAAGGGACCCTCCACACAGCACCCCCAAGGATTACATAGGCCCTCGGGGATATTATTTCCCGCGTGGAGCTAATGTAAAAAAGCGTGAAAACTTTATACAACTTTCACAGCTTTATTTTTGGCTTTGATCGGAAATTTCTAGGTTATTGCGCTATTTAAATATCTCAAAGTGATTGTATTCGTGAGAACCTTGAAATATGATTAAAAATGTTTTTCGTATTTATTCATCTAAATCCCAAGATTTAACCCAAGTTTATCTTTAAAAATGAAGGATTTTTTTGTCTACAGTATTTCTTGCCGATAGGCGACAAACTGGAGGTGTGATTTTGCAAAAAAAATGACCCGAGATAGCATCGATAAAGCCATTGGAAGGCGGCCAAAATCTGAGAGTAAAAGTATTTCAGGAGAAGGATATTTCGGGCAATCCATCTAGCTCAGAGGTTTAGTACTCATCGCATTAGGGAGGCTGCGTTTATCCCGCGATCCTGAGGAATTTTCCCGCCAACACCTGCTGCGGGAGCCTCCCTCCGCCGGAAGAGGAAGTCAAGATTAGTGACCCGCTATTTTTTAACGCCCGAGGATTATCTGGAAAAGTGAGAAAAATTTGTCGGTGATATAAGCCGATGCTTCTATATCGGTTATTCGCTTATTAATGTCTCACAATTACTTATTGAATGTTTGATATCATGTAGGATTCAACTATTGAGGATTATGAAAATAAATTGGAGGATTATGAAAATGTTTCAAAAAGTTCTCGTAAAAACTAATACGGACTCGAAAAGCTACTATTTTCTTTGTTCATTTTCAAAAGCTTTTATCGGTATAAACGGCTGTAATATTGATAATCCGATTATTACTATCACGAGATTAGGGGAAGAGAGATAGGTGTATGTTGGACCACCAATCATTTTCGATAATAAATAAATAATTAATCAAATCGCTTTTTTTCTCTTCGTAGCTATATCGAACGTGTTGAACATGCAGGCTAGACGAAACATGGCAAACTCTCATGCATTATTATCGAAGACAAATATCCTGCATTTGAACAGCGCGTCACCGACACATTTATTTCGCAATACTTTCAACGTGAGATGATTCGTACTCCCAAAATAGAAATTATTTTGTGTTACACAGCTCGACATATTGCAACCTGAGATGATTCACGCCAAAATAGAAATTGTTACAAAATATTTCACAAGAATTTAAATATAATGAAACAAACTTAGCTAATACTATAAAAAGACGGCCAAGAAAGCAACGATTTTCAATCATCACCGTGGGTGAACGGAGCAACATCTCTAAAAATCGCCTATCTGAAAACTCTTTGACTTGCCATTGGTTCGCCGCTCGATTCAAGACGTCTCTCGGTCATCGTTCAAAAGTCTCGCCGTCAATGGTTGGAAATTCAAGGCGCCAGTCTCGCCGTCATCGTTCAAAGCTCCAAGATGCCAGGCTCTTTCACTTTAAGCGCCTGATGGAACAATACTTACAAAAAGCTGACGCCTGAGCCCTAGCCATCCACGGAGACATCTAAACTCACTGTCTCTTACCAAGCCCTTGAAGTCGCTGAACTACTCCTGGCCATCCTAGCTTCCAAGCCCGGAGCACCCTTGCTCAGAGTATCGCACTTCTCTACCCTGATGATGACGCCACGTCTGTCAACTGAAAAGCCAGACTATTTGTGAGTTGCTGCGACCGTGCCAGCCTTGAATGCTGTTACCTTGGATACGTAACAACTCGAGAACATACAACTTCTAGAGCGCAGCCCATCTCGACTGGGCCACTCATAGCGCCTCTAGAATACACGACCAGCGTCCACGCAGCTTACATGCTACGATGCAAGAGCATTCCATCTCACAAAGCGTGGTGGAAGACGCAATAGCACTCCATCTCATAATGCGTGGCGGAAGATGCCCGTCCAGCATGGACGCTTCTGTAATCAGACACTTTCTCCTTACAATGTACGTATTCTACAGTAACCCTTCAGCGGATCTTCAACAGCTGTTAAAGCGAGAAAACATCTCTATCAAGACATTTCAATTGTCGGGCGTTTCTATGTGCCGGCGTTTATTATTTGCAGTTTTTTATGCAGGCCTACAGGTCTTGAACAGTTGACAAATTACTCAAGATAAAATGGGCATAATTCGATATTCACGTAAGCAAAAAATATGGAAAATATCTTATACTAGCTTTTACCCGCGGCTTTGTTCGCATAGGATTAGGGGGAAATTACTGTAGCGCTTGCACTTATAAATTATCTCCCACTCCCCCCCCCCCCACTTCCTCTCTCTATCCCCACCCCTCCCACTTCCCCCTCCCGCATTCCATACATTCATTCCCGGTACATTCAGTTTTCAAATAGCTCGCGTGCAACCTAAATTTCATAATGCCAGAACTCACCAGTAGTAAAAATTAAGAATTATCCAATTTGGTGCGGTCGCTCGGAAGCTATGCGCCTACAAACATTTCGGAGATTCATTTTTATTTATATTGATAGATAGATATTAACTACGACGCCTTAAATAAAATTATGACACCTTAAATAAAATTTCCTGCAAATATATCAACATCGTTTCCACGGCTACGATTGATTTTCTGACGTCAGCAATAAATCGCTTTTGTTGGCGACAGAAAACGTATAATAAATATATTATATTAATATTTATAATTTCATAACGCCAGAACTTACCATTATATACAGTCTATAGTCCTCGCATACAATGTAGCTTTCTATTTGTGAAAATTTTTTAAAAATCTTTATAGGCTGGGCGCATTCATCCGATTTGGCTTTCCGATTGTCTGATCAGACAATCGGATCGGATTAACACCGCACACATCCGATTCGAAGATCGGAAGGGTAATACGACCGGGGCCACGTCCTTCGGACGGCTGGATTGGACGGCCGGTGTGGAAGGGCGTGGCCTATTTTTATTGCCGTTTCGAATCGGATGTGTGCGGGCTTTCATAAGAAATGTATGGCGCGAAGGCCTTCAGGTTGTCTGATCAGACAATCGAATGGAGAAATCGGATGTATGCGCCCAGCCTTATTGCTTAATGAAAGCGTAACAAACAAACTCGACCAGATTCGCATTTATAATATTAGTATAGATGTGCCATTTGTTAAAAATGGAGGCTTATTTGGACCAGGTAGTTTATATTGCGCGAAAATACTCTCTTTCTAATAATGAATTGCTGTTTATTTTTATTAAAAAAAGTTAAAATAAATTAAAGTATGCAACAATTGTATCAAATACTCTACTCAAACCTATCGTATATTTTCTTAAAAACAATTTAAAAAAAAAAAAAAAAAACAAAACTTCGATATATTTCCTATAATAAAGACATCTTTTTTGTCGCTTTCAGGTTTAACTTTTTGTTGAATCAATTATAACAAGATGCACTCATAACATCCGATACTATTTCAGGATTGTCTCTACGAGTTAACTAATAATTTAATGTAATAAACATTAATATAATAAACGTCATACTTTAATCTAATAAAGTTGAAAAAAAACAAACTAAATCACAAAATATTTATCTATCGATATCCTCTTTAAGAGATATTTTTAATGAAAATATAATGATCTACTGCCGAAAACATTGAAATAAAATGTTTGCTCGTAATTATTGATTGGGAAAAGTAATTTTAAACAGTTGTGATTTTACTTTACCATAATCTGACACCAATGTTGTATTTGAAAAAGACATTAAAGACATTCATCTGATTCATGTCAATCTACGGAAAACTTCTACAATATACACACTTTACACCTATGTTTTTTTTCTTTTTATTCTCATTTCTTTTGAAGTGAAAACTTCTTTAGCACCGTTGTGATTTGAAACTCAATGAAACGGAAACGAGCGACACTAAAAAGATACAAACACATACATATATAGGATTTAACCTGCAAGGGAATGAGATAGAAATAAAATATTTATTTTATTTA
This sequence comes from Glyphotaelius pellucidus, assembly GCA_936435175.1. Classification (NCBI taxonomy): domain Eukaryota; kingdom Metazoa; phylum Arthropoda; class Insecta; order Trichoptera; family Limnephilidae; genus Glyphotaelius; species Glyphotaelius pellucidus. The sequence goes on along the minus strand of OW386538.1, from coordinate 10,378,922 downwards.
CGGGAACTCGGTTCCAATATAATACAATAAATCCACAATCCGAATCCTATCTCCATTGGTGTAGAGGTATAAAGCGCATGACAAACCAAGGATCGAATCCTATGGAATCTAAAAAAGAATAAGTAAATAAGTGAAAAATCAATATCTTACCTTCAAACCCTCCAAAACAAACAGGCAAAAGAAAACACAAAAGAGAACGATATCTAGCGACTCCGAAGAAGAAAACAAAAATACTAATAAGACCAAATTTATAGGAAAAGGTGCACTGGAATACAAGTGCGGCGCTGCATAGCCTATCGGTCTCCTCTTTGTGCGATGTTTCGTAGTCTCCCCACTCTTTTCTACTTTAGTTTTCTGAAGGTTTCATTGAATTGTTAACTCTATTATGGTATATGTTTTTTCTCATTTATTTTCTTTTCTTTAATTTATTTCTTAAATATCTATTAATTTCTTACCACACTTTGGGGGATTGCTAATAATCGTAATATCTTTCCGCACTGTACCTAGCATTTTTTTTTATTTTTTTTTTTTATTGAAATTTTTTGATACAATACATATAATAGATACATAAAATAATGAAAAGTATATAAAAAAGCTTAATACAATAAATGTACGAACAAAAAAATCCCACAAAGGCAATGCCCGTTCGTGAGTATACTGTTGATTTTAATTTTTTTTTATTACTATGGTTAAAGTGAAGATTTTAAGCGTATATAAATTAGGGATTTAAAAGAGTAACTTAAAAAATACAATTAAAAACTACAACATAATAAGAGTCTGCACTGTTATTATTGCATTTGTGAATGTTTTATAAGAATTAATACTACAAGTGCAATTAACATACAAAAAAAGATATAGCACACAATAACATATTTCTATTCTAAATACTGTCTTATGATATTTATAATTAATGGCTTTGTTTAAACTCATAAGAAAAAATATCTGTTTTAGTGTTTTTTAGCCAAGTTTTGGTATATTTTTTTAAAGATTGGAGATTTTGACACGTGTTCTGTTTAAAGGTTGTACATAGTAGATTATACATTTTTGGAGAAATAAAACTAATATGCCTTTGGGCCAACCTAGTTTTGCAGTGGGGTACAGCATACTCACAAGCACCACGTCTTTGGCTAGAACGATTTGAGTTTTTTATAAAGTTGTTTGGACGCATTTAAATAAATTTAAGACATTGAAAACTATAGGTCTGTCTTAGGTCCAAAATATCGGTTTCCTTAAATAATTGTTAGGAGGGATAGGATTTTGAATTCTTGTACATAATCTTAATAATTGATTTTTGGGCAAATTCTATAGGTTTTACATGATTGTTGTAAGTTCCCCCCCAGCCAATTATTCCGTAGGAAAGAGATGAATGGACTAGTGCGTCATGCAGTGCATTACATTTTTAAAAACGAGAAGTAAACGCCGAATTTAAAAATCGTTAACAAACTCACCAGTATCTGTAGCTTGACTTTTAGTTTAAAGGAAAACCTGTTTTGTTTTTCTTTTCAAAGGCATTCTCCCTTCGTGAGTACTTAGTAAGTTATTAGAAAATAATGAAAGCGATGTTTTTTTTATATGAGCTCCACACAAGAGGCCCTGAGGAAAATAATTTCCTTCAGGGCCTATGTCATCTTTGGGGATGCTGTATGAAGGGTTTTTTAAGGAAGGGAGGAGAGGAGATTTCTGGGAAGGAAAAGGGTTTAAGGGGTGAGTAGGAATCTGGGGTTCAGTGTGTCCTAGTCATCCGCCTCCAAGACCTAGACAAACCTCACCCCATGAACCCGGGCACCCCTCCTAAATCACCAAACGTAGCGAACCACTTGGGGTGACCTATGGCAGAGGTGTTGGTTATCCAATAAAGGTTCCCGGGGCGGCGGTACCTACTCCCGCCTCCCAAATTTAGGTTGGGAATAAAGAGGACTTTTTAAGTTGAAATTGCTACTTCACTTATATAAGAGTACTTATTTTTGAAAAGGACCTAATAATGTTGCGATATATTTTATTTAAAAAATAAAGATTTCACAAAATTTTTCAATGAAAAATCATTTGCATAGGTTTACAAAAGAGTTATGATTTTATAGTTCATGTTAGTTTTAACTCTATGTAAGTTCTCACTCGTTATATTTTCCGTTATCGACTGCAAAACAAAAGCCGGATAACCAAATATATTGGAAAATGTTCTTGGATTACCGCAGAACATTATGCTAATAATATGTCGTTCCATCCATGAATATAAACCATCTTCCTGCGGTATTTTCATTACAACGATATTCGATTTCTTTTGTTTTCCGTTAAAGAGGGAACTTTCGTTTTAGCGTCTTTATATTCATAAGACGTCACGACGCCATACGACAAGGTGCGCGCGGCCCTCGCAGAGTCACCATAGTGACGTAAAGCCCGTATTACAACGGATAAAAAATATAAATAATGCTCAAAACGGTTTATAGAAACAGTATTGAGAAAGAAAGTTAAAAACATAAATATTGTAAAACAATTGTCACTAATACTTGAGTATTTGAAATAAAAAGTTTTGTGAGGGCAGAATGTGAGCCCTAACCTTAAAAATGTTCCAGTAAATATCGTATTTACCAACTCTTAACAAAAAAATCAGAGTGTGCAATTCACACGCGGTAGACAAGACAAGAGTAGGAAGACTACGAAGCACCTTTTTTATCAATGTGAAGGATTTTTATTATTTATTTTTGGGGTGTTATGCCGTGTTGCGCTACCTCTTTCTTGAGCCACCGATTCCTGATGATGTCCTCAACTGTATCAAATGGAACCTCTATGGTGACCCAAAAGTTGATCCGCCGACAATTGGCCCCCCAAAATGATATTTATAATGATAAAATTATAATTATTCGTGCTTTATTAACCAATTTAAAATGTAAAATCGACTTCAGAAATACCCTTAATAATAAGTTAGTATGAATATCAAACAAATTTATATACAGTGTCGAGTTTTTGTACTAATGCGCTGGTATACACAGTATTTATTTATTTAAGGAACATTAACAGTCTTAGTAATACAATAAACATAAGAGGATGATAAAAAAACAGACCAATTATTAATGTTCACAGATAGGTATTTAGAAACAAGACTAACTGAATATAAACTAGAATATTTAAAAAAATAATAAGAGTACAAATGTGAATTCAACAAATGGTAAACTAATACACAACATTAAAATAAGTGTGATTTTAACTGAAATAGACTGCAAAAAAGGGATTTGGGTTGGGAAGGGTAAGGGGAGGAGAGGGAAAAGGGAAAGTTGCCAAGTAATATAAAAATATTAGATACAATTAATTCATGTGTTATTCGCACCTAAAATGTTATACAGTGAAGTTCTGTGGGTATATAGACAAAGAGATTTTCTTTGATCATTTGAATGAAAATATGTTTTATTCTTTGTTATTCGTCAAAACATCCTCTCTACACATCCCTTCGGGATCACTAAGTTACATTTTGTGTAGTTACATTTTAGGTATACAGTATTTTCTCTAAACCGACTGCATATTGTATAAAAGCCTGTCGGGGGGCCAACTATTGGCAGATCAACGCTCATAAAATCATTGTCTATGTACGACTAGCGTAAAAAGGGCATGAGCCTAGTATAGCTGTTGAGAGAACTCAAACAATTGTAAAAATGTTTTAAAAAAAACTGGTTTTCTGTAAAGTCGGTTTATGGACGATAATTGTCCATGATAACGTCATAGGAAAACATTGATGAAAAATTACATTGATGCGTCATAAGCCGAACGCTAAGGCCGATCGTGCCTCTCTATCGCTTGTTCCGCCCTCTCGCTTGCACGCTCAGCTCAGGTGAAACGTGACAATATTTCACGCTTTTTCGTACATGCCGCGGCGTTCATCGATTTATAAGACGTTATCACGTCAAAAATCATTGAAATATAGTTGCAAAACGAACAGTTGGCCTTAGCCTAAAAAATCCAAACATAAAAACTTTGTAAACTTCTTCCAGAGTTGTAGTAGGACAAACAAACAGATTTTCTACTTAACTTAAGTAAGTCTAGGGTGGTATTGAAAATTAAGACTGCGCAAGTTACCGCGCGATTATTGTCCTATGTAATGCAGGCTTAGCGCTCTAGGCATAAGATATAAGCGGCGTCGGAGGCAATTTCCACAAGAGTTACTTTTGTTGCGGCCGGCGAGTGAGCGGAATATAAAATGTATACGGCTAATGCGAAAATCTGCGGGCATATCTTCTAATTATTTTCCAGGAATAATTCCTTCAGGTGCAAGCCTCCTACGTGATCTCCGGATAACTTTATATAAAGACACGTATCGTGTGATTGGAAATCTACTTAATTTGATGTGAAGTTTTCATGTTATTTTTTTAACATTAACTACACAAAAAAGACCCTGTTTGAGGGGTGGAATTGGGGGTCTTTTTTTAGGAAATGGAGGACAGGAAGTTTTGGCACGGAAAAAGGCACGAGAGTTGGGTAGGAATCTGGGTTCAGCGTAGCAAACGTATGAATCCATCCCTTCATGTGTATGGCGATGGGTTGGAGAGGACACAGGTCCCTCAACCGCAGCAGGTGGGCAGATGCATCCGACGCCAAGACCTAGACAAATGTTACCTCAAGATCCCGAGCACCCCTGCGTCACCAAACTTAGCGAACCACTTGGGGTGACCCATGGCAGAGGTGTTGGTTATCTTTCTTTTTTTTTAATTTTTTTTTTTTTTTTATATGGATACTGCACAAGAGTCCCAACTGCTCCCGTCTGGAGCCAGTGAGACTATGGCATGCCCAATTGGGGTATATTGTGAGGTTGAAAGTAGTGGGGGAGGGGAAGGAGATGGGGAAGAGGAAGATGGGACGTACCTGGCTATTCAGATCTGGTCATCAAACACGGCTCAAGCCATTTCAAGCAACGTTTTATTTCTGAATGGTGTTCTTACACCAGGGCGATTCTGAGAGTATCTTCCACTCTAGAACGTGTGGCAAATATATTATTTTTAATAAATAAATTGAGAAATAACACAAATTAATCAAAAAGAATTTATTTGCGACGTCGGGAATCGATCCCGCGACCTTCGGAATGCGAGTCAGGAGTCTTACCGCTGGACTACGCCGGCCGTCAATATAAATGGTTTCCAGGGCGGCGGTACCCATACCCGCTTCCAAAACTGAGAACACGCCTCCAAATTGAACTGCTTTAAAGTCAATTTGTCAAACAGCCACAGAGTTAGGGAGTACTAAATAATTTTACATTTTGATTTATATTTCTTTCACATTTAAGAAGGATGCAGGATTTAGGAATCTTATGTTCTTACATTTAAGGGCTGCTTTCAAGTCAATTTTACAAGTAACCATAAATAACAGTAAAACTTTTTGGAATATTTCTCTACATTTTTAAAGGATTCAAAAAGGATTCTCTCAATTTTTAAAGGATTAAAAGAGATCTTGAATCTACGTTTTTTTTAAAGAAAGACAAACATTCTCGGGTTACAAACAACCTGACAATATGAGAAAATCACCTAACCACGGTACCACCACAAAGCGGAAAATGTTGTTTGTGTCAAGATGGAGGACTTACCAGCCGAGGAATTGAGCACTCGACGCCAGAGTGGGGCCCAAACGCGATTCCAACTCAGCCACTGTCAGGTGTGTATCATTTTTAATTAAATAGTTTGTATTTTGTTTCATGGCTTCGAATTGGATAACGAACCCCTCTGCCATTTGTTCAAGCGGTTACGTTTGGTTATTAAGCAGGGATGTCAGGGTTCATTGGGTGCGGCTTGTGTGGATCTTGGCGGCGGATGCGTTTGCCTACTAACTGCGTGAGTCTGGTTGTGGGAGACCTTATGATCTCTCTAGCAGGACTCTCTGAACATCACCTTACCGCAATGGGAGGAATACATTCATAAGTTCGTCACTTCTGGACATACTGAAAACCAGAATCATACCCACCCCTCATACTTTTTTCCTTCCTAGAACTTTCTCTTCTTCCTGTATTAAAAATACCCCGCTCACAGCACCCCCAAAGATGACATGAGCCCTGAGGATTTTTTTTCCTCATTGCCTCCTGAGAGGGGCTAAAGTAAAAAAATGTTTGAAGCAATGTTTTCATGATAATTTGTCATACCGCCATAAATCGATCCCTATTTAAAATTTTTGATCAAACTTGATCAAACTTTTGTTCAAACTTGATCAAACTTTTGTTATTAAAAAGAGTTATCGTGTCTGTAGTGCAGTTTTTGTGATAATTAATCCCAATTGCACTTTATAAATTATACTTAGTACTATAAATAATGCTGATCTTCGTGTATCTTGTGTTTTATAAACTAGAAAATAAAAATTAAACGGACATTCACTTATCTTGTCCCCACCATCCATACTCCATACTTAATATTATAAATGCGAAACTGCTCGAGTTTGTTTATGACCTTTTCACGCATTTCACAATATGCAATCACAGTCTACTACTTTAATAATTCTTTCACCAATATAAAGCTAAATTATATGCGCAGACTACAGGTTGTGTATGATGGTAAGCTCTGGCGTTATGAAATTATAAATATTAATATATTATATTTGTTATACGTTTTTTGTCGCTAACAAAAGCGAGTTTTTGCTAACGTCAGAAAAACATCTTTTCCATGGAAACAATGTTGATATATTTTTGGGCCTAAGCTGGTAGGTGCTCAGTCTACTGGTCAGCTACTACTGCAGAAAATTCAAATATTAGAATTCGTTTTTTTTTTTGGACAAGCTTGGAATAAATGTCAGATTTGAGTTCCTATATTAAAAATATAATTCGTAACGATTATAAAGACTGAATTATAAATAGAGTATTTTTTATTATATTAACAAACTTCCAAATATTTAAATAAAAATAAACATCCGAAATGTTTGTAAGCGCATAAATTCCGAACGAATGAACAAAATTGGATAAGTAATTCTTTTTTTCTTTGAGCTATAGCATTATGAAATTTAGGTGGTAGGCGAGATGTTTGAAAACTGAATGTAAGGGAATGGAATATATGGAATGCGGGAGGGGAGGTCTGTCTGTATATTTTATGCCTTTGTATTGTAGTTACTTAAAAGTTATTCTTCTGTATCTATTTTGTTATTGTGGTTTCTTATAATATTTTGTGCTTTGGTGCTTTATTAATATTATCAAATTGACCTGCTGAAAAACTGCTTTGGCATTTTAGCGGGTGATTAAAATGAAGAATAAAAAAAAGAAAAAAAAAGATATTTGATTTTATGGCGGTATGGGCATTTTTACGTGTGGTATCATTGCCACCTCTCCAAAAAATATCTCAGCACCGCTCCGAGAATGACCGTGCAAATCATTCCGTTCAGAGCACTCGATCCAACCGCCCGTTCGCGTTTTGTACCTCTCTACCCGTTTCATACGTGAACACTAATTGTGTAAATTATTAAAATCTTAAATAAATGTAAAATCACTCAAATAAGAGTACAGTGTTATCAATCATCATCCAGTATAATCATTGAACACAGGATCGCGGTCTGAAAGTACCGCGACCCCCAGGAGCCTGACTATTCCTCATAGTTAAATATTAATATACACTCGTCTGATGAGAAGACGGAGCACAGGACAAACACCCTCCACCAGCTCCTCAGCCTCTGGAACCAATTCCTTCAACCTTGGTAATCCCGACGCACAAAAAACTACTTTCCACATCGGGTTTTAAACTAAATGGACTGTTTTGGAGTCAATTTGTCGCACCGTCATCAAACAGTCTAAAAGTGTCTTTTCTTTCACATTCAATATATCTATCTAGTTTTTTCTTTAGATCTAAAAGTTTTGTATATTAATCGCATACATAAGAAAAAACATTTTTTCAGTAGAGTTTCAGTTTTTAAACGCAGTTTTTGAAGGTCGGCAGTTGAACTTTCATTTTTGAAGACCAAAATCTCTTTACAGAGTGTTAAGGTAGGTACTCGACTTACTTTTACTAATTTACCAGTGATTCCGGATATTATTTGAACTACAAAAATGTAAATGAAATTTTAGTCTTTGGTGATATTTTTAACGTTTTTTTACATTTTTTTTTTAACAAAAAACATAAAAAATCAGTAAATATTTTACAATTAGAGGCGTGGTAGTGACGACATGTAGAAGATTTTTTTTTGTGTGATTTTGAAGAAAACAATTTCGCAAAACAAAAAAACGTTAAAAAATTCACCGGAGACCAAAACACTAACAATTTTTCAACGTCACTCCCTGCACATAAAAAACAACAATTTAATAAAAACTTCCCATTTTATATTTTCAATTGTTTATTAAAATGATTCATTTTTACCAATACATAATTTCGTACAATAAGTTTAACGCTACATAAAGTACGATTAATTAACCTAGAGAATATTTTTTACACCCAAATTAAAACATGAATTCATTCTTATTCGTATTCGATATATAATAATATTATTATTTTATTAGCATAAAATTTCTCTACAAATAAAACGATATAAATTAAATTTAGATAAAATATACAACAAAATCAATAAGGATCTTATTTTCCAGTAAAAATATGTACATGTTTTGTCGATATAAATTTACACATTATAAAAAATGCCCATAACAAATATGCTAAATTCTACCGTTGCTTAAAACAGCTGGGCTTTTGTTTTGCCAAATTAAGATTAGAAAAAGGAAGCTTTACTCAATTTTCGTATATATTTAATACTTGTTTTACATTGCATAGGTTTTCCGACGACGTTACATAGAAATTCCTTGCCTTATTCTAGGTTTCAAAAAATACACGTGGATGTGAAAAATACACACGATAAAATTCTAAGTATAAGAATAATTTAAAACTAAACAGGATTAGGCAGATTTTGGGTTTGGTATTCCTGGAAACTGGTATGTATCACGTAAAAATCAAGTTTTTTGGATAAAATATTGGTTTTACATTTAAAAAGAAACTAATTGAAATTGGAATTCAGGACCATCGTCAACAGCTACTGATTTGTTTTTGAAGAAATTTAAAACATCACATAATTCATTACACAACATGATGATGTTTAAATTAATGTCTCAGTTTTTCCGAAATTTCAAAATGATATGAGTATTTGATATGTGTACATGAAGGATTAAAATATGAAATTTAAATTAGACAAAAATCAATTAAAAATGTCAATTCTTATTTTGTTTTGCTAGATCTGTATAATTTATGATATTTGTTTTTCAAATACACGTCTGCAAGATTTTTTTTAAAGGGGTTTTTGTATTTAAACAAAATTGTACCAACCGTAATATAACATATTCTGGAAATATGTTTTGTAAAAACTCGAAAAAAGCAAGTAGAAATGTTTTTAATATTTTGTGTTTCCACAATTTATTTAAAAATAGTAATTATTTAGACCAAGATAGAAGGTAGAAAAGCTACACCATTTACAAAATATTCAATTTAACATTTTACAAAAACATTTTACTCTTATATGAATTATAGAATATACTAGTATCAAAAGCAGTCTCCCATTGTAAATTCGGTTAATCGGTAATCTTCTGCAGGCGGTTCTTAAGGCTAAAACGCATTTAATGTATTTGATAAATTTCTACATTGCATATAAGAAGCTTGATTAATTTGATGATGTCCGTCTAGCTATAGTTGGAAAAATGATTGAATTGACGATGTTATTTTTGATATATATATTTTTTTTTAAACATCACAATAAAATTGCTCGAGGAAAAATATTATCCAAAAATGCAGGATGATCTCAAAAGATGAAGGTTGTTCTCTCTTCATCTTCCAAAATTTGAAGTTTCTTTTTCAATGTAGAGTTTATTCCATTCACTGGGTTGAATCTCGTCACCATTGCTGCTGGCAAAAACACCATTTTAATGTATTTATTTATTATTAAAAAAACAAAAAAAATGTTAATTTTACATCCGGATTCACAAGCGTGGTTATAAACATCCATCATGCGGTAGCTTTCTTTGAAATTCTGATTAAAAAGTGTTTTTACATGAACGTGGAACAAGTCATGCATGGAGTGGATGGAGTGAGAACATGTAGGGCATTTAGCACATCTCTCATTTTCAGAAATCACTTATCTCTGCATCAGTTTCAGAGTTTTTACAGGTAAAGGGATTTCTCAACCACGAACAGAAGGAGCGGTCATGCTGGTGTTGCTTATACTTAGCAGTGGTGTGTGCTCTGTTACCTCCGTGTCCGTGTGACCGGTGCGCCCGACGGATGGAATAAGAATCAATGCTGGAGCTCTCACTGTCCCTCACTACACTGTCGTAGCCCGATTCAGCCCTTCGAGATATGGCCGCTGGACTGTGCTTTGAAGTCCGCGGTGTTGAATCATGGCCACTGTCGTACCCATCTGGTTTATTCACTATTTTTGTGGATCCCAAAATAGATCCTATACTCATAAGTCGCTGATTAGCTCCATCTGATATAGGTTCCGTGGTTATTGGTAGCATAATTGAAGTCTCCTTCATTCTGCGTTCGTCGATTGGTTCACTTGATAACGGGCGCACTTCCAAATGAAGTGAGGCTTTTTTAGAGTCATCGTATGTTTTGTCACCCTCAAAAACTGATGCTCCATTTCCCATTGTTCTTTTTTCTTCTCGCAAATTAGGATTTGAAGCTCCATCGGGGTGTCTTAGAGCGGCTATATTTAAATGTTGTTCGTGCGTCAGTTTTGAGGAATACTTTTGAAACCGCCCCGCTAGGGGCTTTTCGGGGAAAAAAGAGTTGTTATCCATTGAAAAATTTAATTCGTTCCAATCGAGGGCTGAACCAGGTCTTGAGAGATTTTGTTTGCAATTTTCACAAAAGCTTTCTTGAGGTTTGTACGCTGGTTCACTGTATATCGAACTATTGCCGTGGAATTCTTCGGTTCCGTATAACATATCTGATAAAGATAATGATTGACAATATGTTTGAGGGAAGTTCATATTCTGTTGAACCATCCCTCTATATGTGGGTGAGTTTTCTACGTTTGCCATTGCTAGGCGTGATTGGTATAATTCATGAAGTTTCGCAAGCTCGTTGAATTTACTTTGGTGGGAATCTTTTTCGGAGTACGAAATTGGCTTTTGGTTATTCATATAATCAGTGTCATCGTAATCATTATTACCATAAAGACTGTAAGCTTTCTTCAGGTAAGGGTTGGAATGGATGTGTCTTTCCATATCACTAAGCACTGACATCGAATCGGTAAATGTTGAAACGACAGTTAAATTCTCTTGACTAAGTATTCGTAAGGGATGTTCTTCTATGTTGCTTTGGTCTACTTCAGGTAGAGGATTTTCTCTAACACCCATACAATATGCTATGTCTTCTTCAGTAACTTGTAAACATGAATCTTGCATTGGCACAGGCTCATATGGTTCATCTACTTCGATGATTTCTAAAATTTCGTCGTCATCCTCAGCAGGTCCTTTACTCATTCCATTTGCATCTATATCACGACTATGATTTGAAATTAGTTCGTCATTCATTCTTAACCTTTCTTTGAGTCGTACATCCAAGCTTTCCATTGAAACTTCTCTGCTACTCAGAGGTTGTATTAACGGCAAAGCGGGAGGAATTTCTGCCATTTCTTCACTATCTTCATCGTCTTCAACTTCTGGAAGTCTAAGATGAATATCAGATAATCGTTCGCAGTATCCATTGTCATTCTTATTTGGTTCCATTTCTTCTTCACTTATGGCATTGGAATTGGGCATTGTTTTTAGACCAGTTCTGATGTATGATTCCTCTATTGAATTATTTTTCGTGACATCCCTACAGACGGACATAATTTTTTCGTGATTATCTCCATCGTCACAAGTCTTAAACTGAGTCATTTCTTTGTATGCAGTAGGTTGCTTAGTTTCAACTCTTGGAGCGACACATTTGGTTTTTTGTATCTGTGTGGTTTGATTTTCTACCCACTTTCGAATCATTATCTTTTTATGATTATCCATGTAACCATATCCAATATTTTCTCCACCCGGAGTTGCCAAAAGCTCTGCATGTAATGGAGCAATTTTGGGGGCCTGCATTGGACCATCAACCCACATTTCCCGTTTTTTGACATGATTTACTTCTTTCATAAAATGTCTGGCTTCGGCAACCTTAGATTTTAAAATTCTTGGTCCATCTATCCATTGTTCATCACTACTTGATGCAGGTACCAAAGATGGAATTTTGCTAGATCCTTCATCACCGGAGTGTTTCAGTGGATTTTTTTTCAAAGGCGAACCTTTAGGTATTAATCCGTGCGATGGTGATGACTTTATAGAGTTTGTTCCTTGCATCAGTGTCTTAATAGGTGAACCTTTCGGTGTAAGAGCTTTGTGGGTTGGACTGCGTTCTTCAACTACTCTTTGTAACGTTGGAACCTTACTAAATCTGCCCTCCATATTTGAACCTTTTAATAATTTAACCATTGAGCATCGATTATCTCCCGAGTTTAGGTTTGGAATGTAAACTGGTGGATGTTCGCCATCTGTGGCATCATCAGAATGACCGACATAGATTACTGTGTCAGCTGAGAGATCACTACTTGAAGGATCCGGTTCACTACTGCTGGCAGCTTTAGGTGCCTCTTCTCCTGAACTTCCTCCGGATCCGGCATTTGCAGTTGGAGTAAATTTTATTTTACGTCGCCGCATTCTATGAATTCTTGAAGCAAGCTGGACAGTTGTAAGAGTATCTGTGTACTGTTGTTCATTGGGTGAAACATGAACAATCATTGCAGCGTGACAAGTTAGAGATCCGAGGCATTCTTTCAGAACGTGGGTCACATTATGATCTCTGTATGGTAAATGTTTTTGACCGTTAAAAATGGCCAATAAAATATTGCCAAGGCCTGATAAAGGAATTCCACCACTGGCTTTACCGCGTTCGGAGTTTCCTAGATCCATGAGATGAAGGCGACTTCTTCCCCCAGCAACTGTAACAATAGATATAATAAGTATTTCTGTATTTTGTTTTTAAATCAAACCCATCTGCTACAATATTGTTTAATAAACTAACCTGCTCCTTTGCTGCCGACACTGTACTGATAGACATGGAGTGTATACAGCAAGTGGCTATCTCTTCCTTCCTCTTTGCCCGGTCCTCTGTTGGCCAAAGCTGCATCCAGGTAGAAAGCAGCCTTCTCAGGGGTCTGGACTCTCAGTTCAGACTGGTTTTGGAGCTGGGTTCCGAAGAGTGGGTCATCTCGAAGGTACACCCCAGGAGATTGTTCCTGATCTGTGGAAAGAAGATTCTGTGTTAATATTGGGTTTAAGCGTTTCTCAGAAGAGGGAATATTTAGAGAAAATTATCAGTCATTTTTATGATCGATGACAAAACCGTCAAATCCAGGCAGAGCCACAAGCTCATTTGACCAAAACACAGAGATCACTGGTTCAAATCTTGGTTACATAATTCCTTATTTTCCCTACATTTTACAAAACCTTTTATTACAAAATACACAGTTCTCTCTGGATTGATTTAGGATGAAAAGCAAATCAGAGAGAATTACATACTACTCACTCATATATGTAGTGTAGTTTAGCAGGGGATAGACATACGCTATAAAGCTGAGCAATGTGCATGACTCAATAAAAGAAAAAAAAAACATTTCTTCCTTTGTTTTTTAATGATGTTCCTGATGTTTGGTTATCAAATTTGAGGAACCAAGAACATCTCGTTGTTCATCACTGCCTTTTCCTTCACCTCTCTGGAACCGGGCAATTGAAACCATTTTTTAAAAATAATTTAAGCGATTTTATTCGTACCGGTAGCGTGAGCAGCCAAGAGGTCTCTGAGCTGGTTGGTGTGGCCGCACAGCTCCACGGCCGAGGCGCGCACGGAAAAGCGCGTGCCGTGGCGGGCACGCCGCTCCGCTATGCCGCGAAACAGCCACGAGATGGCGCTTGGAATCGCGCCGAGCCCAGATCCGTCCTTGGTTGCGTTGCCGACCATGGTGTAGGATTTACCTGCGGAAGAAGAAACACATTAGTAAGGATGTCTAAATTTATTTATTTTTATTGCTTGCTTTTTAAGCACGGCTTTGTGTTATTAGCCACTCAATTTTACCTCTTCTGACTGACTTATGTTTCTTAGCATTGCTCCCTAGGGGAGTTTGGTCTATGTAATTTAGCAATGTTACGTTTAACATAATTCTTATATCATACATAATGTAAAAACATTAACATAATCCTTATATCAATTAAAATTGTGAATGTATTTTGTTTGTCGAAGTCTAAATTTCTAATCCTGATGTTGTAAAGTTTGCGTAGCTTTTACTCTCAGGCATTCTTACCTTGCAAATTATTTTCACCTTGGGAATTCCGGCTTCAATTATTGGGTTTGAAACACCCTTTGGTTATTAAGTTAGGCACGACAATAAATTTACTTATCATCAACGAAAAGAAAGTTAAGAAAAAATATTGTTCAACTGTTAAATTCAGATAAAGTTGGAAATAAACTAGTAACTACATGTATATACTGTACACGATAATGTCATGAACATTTCTTGTAACATTTTGTTTTCAATAAAATTCAAACATTTGCCACTTGACACGTGACAGGTGTCATCAAAAAGTAGGAAAAACTCTAACAACCTCCTACAAAAGGGAGAACTCGTTCAGTTAAAAATCATAAAAATTAAACAATCTGGAACAACGAACGCCGTAGCATAAGCTTTAGTTTGACGACATTTTTACGATAATTTAGATTGCACGAATATTCAAGGCGTTCAGCGCGCACACCTGAATGGCCATTTTGCGGCTTGAAGTTATGGCCGTACCGCTTGTAGTTCAATTCTAACCTCTTTCTCCTTCTCGCAGGGCATGCATGTGACGAAAAGAGAGGTTAAATTGTAGCTGTCTGTGGCAGGGTGGTGCCGTACATCCTGGTTCGTCTTACGGGGTACTGTTCGTTCTTGTTCTCTTCTCGCTAACGGGACACTCCCGTAACCTGGTTTAGAATTAAACAGGGAACTCCGCCTTACAATGAGGGAGTGAGATTGAGTCGTTTGGCTCCCTGGCTCGCTGGGATACAAACGAGGAGGGATATAGATTTAGTCACTTTAAAACTGTAACACCTATCTGGTCATATAAGTGTTAGGTATATAAATAATAACAAACACACAATTTGATTCAATCGTGCATGAGCGATAAATCAAGCAAAATTGTTATTAGAATCACAAACACGGTACAAAAAATACAGAACGCGTATGATTATCAAAAAGGAAACAATTGAGTTCACAAAATTGACTTATGTACTGGGCGGGGCCATGCAACTTTATAATGGTATTCAAGAAGTAAACAATTTTTATATTAAAACGTGTTCTGAAACGTGTATTAAAAAAATGATGAATATACTGGCATTGGTGATATGAACAATATTTCATATAAGAAAATTATTATAGGATTGAAGATTAACAATTACATATAATATTTTATGAGATGCGATGCTGAGATTTTTAATACCACTGATGATTGAATATTTTTAGAAGCTTTATGGTTAAACCCGTTTTGAATTTGAATGTTACTGTAGATTCTTCTTTTTATTTTATGAATGTAACCTTAGATATAATTTGTATATGAATGTCAAAATTTATCAGATCGTAAATGAAAATATTCGAGTTTTCAAACTAGTATAAAGGTAATTATTTCTATGAAAACACTCGTTGTCTTCCCAACGATTTTTTTTTTAAAAATCATGTAGTTATTCTGGGGATAAAACATGAAATCTCTCCTCTTAAGATAAGAAAATGAAATATATTATATATTTTTATTTTTTAATAATCATAAATAGATACATGTATTTCAAACAGATTCTATACAATAGTTAGTTACATAATATATATACCCCCATAAATAAGCAGGGCTTGTTTGTATGGGGGGGGGGGGGGGGTGTTATCATAATAGTTTTATTTGATATTACTCATTTAATTTTTTCACTATAATTTTTAAGGTGTGTTTTAATTCTTTTATATTAGTGTTCATGTTTCTAATTTTTTTCTGGTTAGGAATTAAAAAATTTAACACTAAGATATTTATGATTTTGCTGTCCTATTGTTTTTTTTTACATTTTGGAGTTGGAAGTATTGACGTTTGTCAAAGATTTCTGTTATTTTTAAAGGGTGCTACTTTATTTTGAATATCATCTTTATAAATTTGTAATGTTGCATGGTAGAAGTATAATGCATTTAATTTTCTGACCTCAAATTGTCTGAATAAAAGTTCTGACGAATATGAATAGGGTTTTTTTAAAAAAAAAATTATTATTAGTTTTTGTGATACGTAAATTATTTGTGTTTGATTTTTATATGTACCGCCCCATCTGCCGTATTGTATAATTGATTGACAGAAAGCGAAGTATGTGGTTCTAAGTAATTTTTCTTTTAAAATATATCTTTGAATACAAAGATTCATTTTCTGGTAAACAGAAAACAATCACAAAATTACATATATTGTAGTCTTTATTCCGATATTTGGGCAAAACTCACCAGTTCCACAAATTATCGGCTGATACAATATCAATATGGAAATATTTTAGAATGAAAAAGTAATTTAAAAAATCAGTATTTTTAATGTACTTACTGCTTAAGATGAGAAGGAATTTTCAAACCAATTTCAAAACTGTTTCCATCTTAGATCATGTGAAGAAAAATTCTCCCTTTGTCCGAAAGAGTGATTTTTTGTATTGAAATGAAAATGCCAGATAAAATCTTCTAAAAAACCGACAACAACGAAGAACGCTCGAAATAAGGTGAAAAGTTTTTCCGCAGCTTACTTGTTCGTTACTTTCTAAGAAGCAAAGCGAAGATGCACTTGAAGTAAAATGTAAGTACTTTGCCGTTTGGCGAGTTATGATTGGTTGCATCAGTGCGATAGTCACGACAATTGAAAAACTTAGGCAATCTGACCCATCGCAACCGAGCGGTTAAGTCCCCAGTCGCTAGACGCCATCCCGAGCTTCGCGATTTACATCGGGTAATCATCAATTTACATGCAAACTCGGATTGTTGAATCGCAAAATGGTAGACAGGAGAATATTCAGACGAAGGACTTCAATATTAGCGGTGACAGAGCTGTCGGTAGTTCCACGAGTAGGTACTTTGTGTTCGGCCACGAACGGAAGTGCAAAGAAGACCTGCAGGCGGAAACAGCCGAAGACGGAGCTGGAGACAAACATTTACTGGATTCCTGGATGGTTGCCTTGCAAAATAATGACTTTTATCGCTGAA
Source organism: Glyphotaelius pellucidus (assembly GCA_936435175.1). Classification (NCBI taxonomy): domain Eukaryota; kingdom Metazoa; phylum Arthropoda; class Insecta; order Trichoptera; family Limnephilidae; genus Glyphotaelius; species Glyphotaelius pellucidus. The sequence goes on along the minus strand of OW386538.1, from coordinate 10,361,732 downwards.
TACTTTTGAAGAAGTTGTTTTTAGAGCGCCCTTAAAATTGTTATGATACCAGTAGAGGTTCTGATATTAAAATCACGTAAAAGCATAATGAAACACTGCAAGTATTTTTATATGATGTTTATTTATTCAAGTAACGTAAAATTCAGTAACTTAGTTTTACATCATCAAACACAGTGCAACAGCAAACACTTTGTGGTGCAAGGTGTTTGCTGAGAATGATGTGAAACAAAGTTACAAGGTTTAATTTAAATTGCAATTCTTTATTTGCTTTCTTAAAACCTAAATATACTTAGTAAAATATCTCTTTAGTTACATTAGATTTAAATGAAACACTGCACCATTGTGCAAATCACTTCACTTTTTAATTGATTCAGCTACACTTTTATAAAAATTTTTTTTTTTTTTTACGAATAACCCAACAATGTTTGAAAATCTCCTACTACCACCACAGAAAGCCGAAAATGCTGCTTGTGTTGTGATGGAGGACTCAGCCAGCCAAGGAATCGAACATGGGACGCCCGGGTGGAACCCAAACGCGATGCCCACTCAACCACTGACCAGTCTACGTACTTCGAAAATTATTCATTTTCCAACACAAACTTACTAATTTCCAAAATAACATATTGTTTGGTCAGACCAATGAAAACCCATAAACTCTATAATAATAATAATATCTTCATTTCGGAACGTTGTCATAAGGTATACCATGCCATTCAAACTATAGAATTTTCATAAATAGAAAAAATAAAAAATATATATATATTTATACGCATACAGGATGTTAAGAGACGTACTTGACTTACTTTAACTAGTGATTCCTGACATTATTTGGAGTAAAAAGATGTAAATAAAATTTTGGTTTCCGGTTACATTTTTGATGTTTTTTTTTCAAATTAAAACATAAAAAAACCAGTAGGTATTGGGCAGCTAAAAGCGGGGTGATGGGTTGGTTAGTTACTTGACTGAGTGGCTAGTGATGACATGCGAAATTTTATTTTATGTATGATTTTGAAAAAAAAAAAAACTTTTGATCACACACGAAAGACCAAAATTTGATTTACATTTCTTAATACGAATAAAGACAGGGATTAATAGTTAGTAAATCAAGCAATAGTATAATAAAGGAGAGAAAAGTGTAAGAAAATATGAGACACAAGTATCAATAAGACTGCAATTAAGAAAATCGGTATATTTAGCATAGTATTAAAAAAAACCTGTGTAATATATATGCACAAAGTACATAAAGAACAAGGCAATTTACATCGCTATAAACAGAAGCGGTTTGATGGTTAAATATGTAGAAAGTTAACAATGTTTATTGCTATGCCGCATTATGCATTAAAGTACGATGTCGTTGGAAATGCAAATTCCCATCTTCCATTCGTGTTGGAGAAGGAATGAAAAATAAATTAAGTGGCTTGGAAGGTGGCTTAATCCACCCCCAGTTGTGAGTATTGCAGGTTCTAGGTTCTAGGGGTGTGTTGCGGCCTTCTTCCTTTCTTCTATAATAAAGGGGCCTCGGTTAAAGCTGTGCACAACTATTAAAGCCCGTCGCGACGCGCGGAGCCGCTGGTTGAGCGGGAAATAAAAGTGAAGCCTCCAAAGGCAAATTGGCGGGGCAAAGGAAATAATTAAAACTTTAATTTCGGGTACTGAATTCGCAGTGATTGGCAATAATGTATAGAACACGTAGAAAAAATAAATTACTCGCTGTTTTTGTATAAATGACGAATAAAGGAATCGAATAGTATTAATACGCTTGCGACTGCGTGGTTGAATTTCAGAACCCGGCTTTGAGTGGATGTCTGACGCCATGCTATCATCTGTGTACGTGGAATTTTAAACAATCAAAAATTCAAGAACTCGTCACAAGATGTCGCCACTTCCGTCAGCAGGTCGGATTGGGACGGGTCCCCCCTAGGTATAAGTGCTACGAATTTGTGAAAATGTAGTATCTATCTCTATATGATATGGAAAGATTGACGGTAATACATAGTTGTGTCAAGCGTCTATATATTACATATTACATCGTTGCCTGTCTCGGTTACTTTGTCTCAGTGACTAGCTACACTGAATGATAGTGGATCCGAGGAACGGGCTATTTTTGGAAGCAGTTCCTATTGGATTTTAAAAATGGTCACCAACTTTAACTGGGCCAAGCCGAACCAAAAGCCGCCCGCAGGGCCTAGTAGCGGGTTTTTAACTGCTAGTATGTATATAATAGGTTTAATCGGTGACTAAAAGATTGTTAGACCTTCGGAAATAAACCCACTTCCCGACATCTCGGCAGACAGACACATTGACGATGACAATGCATTATATCACTTTGATGGCACTCACACAAACACACACGCATTTCTTTGAAATTGGATGACATTATAATAAATACCATTTTTTAAATTTTACAGCAGAAATAAATATCGGTACCATCCAATTAGGATTTGGCTTAAGTGTTAGCGGTTTTCATTCATTTTAGTGTGTCCTTGGGGAGAAAGGTTCGGTCCTCAATCAAATCAAAAATAAAATAATTATGTACGTATTTTTAATTAGCCGGCCCAACAGATGGATTGAAACTAGATGTTGAGATATAATAAAATTGTGTTGCAACCAGCAATACATTGCTCACATCCTAAAACAAAATATTGGTATCAAAATAATTGGTAACAAAATAATTGGTAGCAAAATAATTGGTAATAAAATAATCGGTAACAAAATAATTGATAACAAAATAATTGGTAACAAAATAATTCGTAACAAAATAATTGGTAACAAAATACTTGGTAGCAAAATATTTGGTAACAAAATAATTGTAACCAAATAATTGGTAACAAAATAATTGGTAACAAAATAATTGGTAGCAAAATAATAAAAATAATAAATGATAAGCAGTAGATTTTATTAAGTAATAAGAATAAAATTATTTTTAATTTTTTATTCATATTAATTTATTCTTACCACAAAATTAATTGTCTATTACTTTCTTATAACAACAGTTTTATTTAGTAATAAGAATAAAATAATTTTAATTTTTTAAAGCTCTTATAATTATTTTTGCATTATTATTTGAAGAAGGTTGTATAAAATATATTTCTTGCATAAGAAAGTTATCTCATTATTTCTTAGCCTTTTTTGTGTGTTCCACCGCGAATATCATTTAAAATACCTAACAATATGTTTTTAATGAAAAAAATTTTCTCTTCAAATATTTTTTCTTTAAGTTGTGCAATTTTAATTTAATAAACTAAATAATTTTTTGTTCTTTCTGAAAACCCGTGTAATGTGAGATACGCTATTTAATAATGTGAGCGACAAGTAGATATTGCACTTGATGTAAGAAATTAATGATTAGCAATAAATGAAACAGACTTTTTGATACCACTGCCGCAACTATTCTCCGATCTGGGAGCTTTCAGTTCGAGCTTTCCGATCCTCTTGTCTTGTGGGGAGGTACGTATCGTTCGTCGCCACAGTTCCCAGTCCTCAGTTCCCCGCCCCGCTTGTAAGATGAGAGGAAAATCCTTACTTACTCGGGCTTATAAGAGGATTAAAACGAAAAACAATTACATCAGCGGGGTTTGCGTTTGCCGGGTATGGATGCAAGTGGGATAGTAGAATACCTCGTATAGTCTAATTAGTGGAACTGCGAGAGTACTTGTTCAGGGGAACACTAAAAGTTGGGGAACACCCGAACATGTGAGATTAATAATTATAATTGGTGTAGTTCAGATTCAATTGCTTTTGTTTTAACCCATATTTCGAGGCACGATGAGGTATTTCAAAACAATATTTTAATTGGATCATTTTCAAATTGAAACGATATTATTTGATTTCTACCATGAAGGAAATAATATACACAGTTTCACAAACGTAAGAGCATGTTTGTTTTTACAATAAATCAGAACGCTCTTATTTTGTAAAGTAGTCACAAAAAAATCTGATAAAAACTTCATTTAAAAAAGGAGAATGCCCTTAAGATATTTTTAAACGCCATTCAAGAATTTTTTAATATTACTTATCTCTATTGTATTGTGAAAACTAAACTTTATTTTAAATTTTTTTTTTACTGCATGTCCGGGTTAAATCTTCCCCACAGGAAAAACTAAACCTTTCTACACGCTTTTCTACAAACGATCATTTAGTCAATCCACGCTATGCAATTGCACTATATAAGTATAATAAATACAAAACAATACAAGAATAACATGTCAACCTACCAGATACCAAATGGAAAATAATTCACCGACTTCAGATATTTTCATATCAGAGGGTTCGGCTCGGTAGAACTCCTAAATGGACCGATAAATCCCACTGTTCCCACAATGTTTAAAAAAAATCTTTCGTAATCCTACATGTATTTAAAAAGACTGATTTCGAATTTTTATATAAAGATTCTTTGACAAGTCTAATAAACCTAAAATTTGAATGAGAGAGCAAGGTATAATGATTAGATGATTTTATTATTTGGGTGAACTTCCCTCACAAACACAGGAACCTTATTTGTTCGTGGCGAAGAACAGCTGTACGTTTACTGTATACTACATTGGGTTAAACATCTAACTTAACTACTTGTAAAAAAAAATATATAGATTAAAATATATATTTGTAACCGATAATTATTTCATGATAGAAACTCACACAGGTCACTATTCAATTTTGAAAGAGGGTATGGGTACTGCCGCCATGGGAACCCTTTATTGGATAATCAATACTCCCCGCCATAGGTTACCCCAAATGGTTCGCTACGTTTGGTGACTTAGCAGGGGTGCCCGGGTTCATGGAGTGAGATTTATTTAGGTATTGGCGGCGAATGCGTTTGCCCACGCGTGTGGTTGAAGGAGACCTAACCTAGACTTCTCCAGCCGTACTTTCCAGACCCATCGCCTTGCCCCACCGTCGAGGATGGATTCATGCGTCTTTCACTCCTGGACATATCGACCCCCACATTTATATAACCCCAGACTTTCACATTTTTCCTTTCTAGAGCTTCTTCTCCTTTCTTCCGTTAAAAAAACCCTCCACAATGCGTCCCCAAAGATAACATATGTTATCGAAGAAAGCAAATACTTTGTGGCTTGACATTTTACAGAATGAAACAAGTTCTTTGTTTAAAACCACGAATCTCAACAAATAAATTTCTCTATAATGCCATACCATCCATTAATAATAATAATAACAACGCTCAATGGCGTAGAATTTTGTATATTAGTAAATTCTCTTCCCTTTGCACGTCTAAACTTCCAATTGAAATAAGGCCGGCCTTCTATACTAACAATAATTTATCCAAACTCTTAACTAATTCTAAAGACAAAGAGGACAAACTAAGCCATTCTGGCATCTACAAACTTAATTGTAACGATTGCCCAGCAATATATATAGGTAAAACAGCGCGTAACATAAATATTAGAGTTAAAGAACATGTTAGGTGTCTTACAAGCACAGGTTTCTCAGAATTTGCCGAACACTTAATTGATACTGACCATACCTTTAATAAAAATACGGGAGTCCAAATAGTCCATATAAATAAAATAGGAATACGCCTTAATAACCTAGAAGCTGGTCCGATTCGAGCCGCGGTCAACAGTGGTTGTGTGTACCTTACCTATTGCTTAGTGCCGTTCGCCCGTTCCCGTGCCTCATACAGATAAGAGATTATTGTTACATTTTATTTAATTCTGTTTATCGTATACTTATTTGTTTGCATTCCTACTTACGGCTAATCCGTTTTTGTTTGTACAGTCAATGAAATAGACTGCGTATTATTTTTTCAGTTTAATTTTTAAAAGTTAAGTTTTTTTTTTTATATAATGGAGGAAGACGAAGATAGACCTCCCGACCCAGGATCGATATTAGATTTTTCTGATTCGGAATCTAACACTAGCCAGGCTTCTATTACGCTTCCATCTCGTAAACGACGACCATCGCATAGCCTTTACATACCATCGAAAGTTAAATCTATACCGCCGATTCAACAAACCTCGACCTCTAACGACCTTAACCCCAATAGTAACACCCAGACAAGTACTTTAGCTAGCGATAATACAAAAAGTACTGACTTACTTTATCCTGCTTCCGCTTCCGGTCCTTTTATCGTAATTGTTCAGAGAACTAAACAAGGAAAACTTATTCATCCTTTAGATTTTGGAAAATTCTTATTTGACTCAAAAAATAATAACCTTGGTATTGTTAATGGTTCAATTAAACCGGAAGGGCGATATAAATTATCTATCGAGTTTAATACTGCCGCTTCCGCAAATGGATTTGTAAAAAAAATTGACTCGCTCTCAAAACATAAATATAAATCGTTCATCCCGTCATTTAACCTTACGAGAATGGGTCTTGTTCGAGGAATTCCCACGGATATCCCAGAGGCTGAAATTGTTGATGCTTTGAATAATTCCCAAGGAACCCCGAAAGTAATAAAAGCACGTCGACTGAACTACAAGGATTCTTCTGATGGAAACAAGATCTGGAAACCTTCCCAATCTGTTGTTGTTACATTTGAGGGACAATCCCTTCCGTCTCGTGTGTTTATTTATTATACCTCGCTTCCCGTCGAAGTTTATAAATTTCCAACTGTTCAATGCTTCAATTGCTGCCGGTTTGGACATACAAAATCCGTATGCCGCTCCCCTCCACGTTGTTACTTTTGCGGAGAAGGTCACCCATTTGATCAATGTCCAAAATCTTCCAATAATCCCATTTGCATTAACTGTTCGGGTGCACATACCGCGGTCAGTCTAGCCTGTCCGGAATTGACAAGACAGAGGAACATAAAACATAAAATGGCTTCCGACAACATTTCGTACTTCCAGGCCTCAAAGTTATTCTCTCCTGCGAAAAAATCTTTCGCAGAGATGACATCGTCCTCAGCTCCTTTCCAATCAACCACCTTTTTAAATTCAACGTCATCTTCTCACAGAGAATCCATTCTCAAGCCAGTCAAACCCAACCCAAAATATACTCCTTACCTTGATAAAAAACAATTGAATAATATTTTGACCAGCCCGAATGGGAATGCCAAATCTCGGACCCCCAATGGGTGTGCCATTAATAGTAATACATCCCCTCCTGCTCTCCCCGAAATATTGAATAATAATTCTTTTATACAAACTTTAATTACCCTTTTAATTTCTATCCTTACAAACAACAATACTGTACCGTCCAACGCTGCCGATTACATTAAATCTTTATTATCTTGCCTCCCCAATGACTTCGAAACTGAACAAAATTCTTCAGTGGAACAGTAGAAGCCTCTTCGCTAACAAATCTGACCTAATTCAATTACTCGACGAACACGACGTTTCAGTGGCCGCCATTTCTGAAACGTGGTTAAAACCCTCCTTTCACTTAAGAATTCCGGGTTATCATTGTCTCAGACACGACAGACCGGATGGTAAAGGCGGCACGGCTCTGATAATCCATAATTCTATCCCGTTTAAACAAATTAATATACATACTCCCTCCGACGATATCCAGATAATAGCAGCTGTCTTATCTGATATCACAATATTATCAATATATATTCCTCCCTCTACCACTTTTATTGAAAATGAATGGGCACCAATCTTAACCCAGATTTGTTCCCCTTTTATGATCCTTGGAGATTTTAATGCACATTCCCCTTCTTGGGGTAGCAAAATAACAAATCGTTCTGGCCGCAATCTTTTAGATTTTATTGATACCCATAACCTATGTTTTTTAAATGACGGATCTCCAACCAGATTCACCCCCCCTCATCAACGGAAAAGTGCTGTTGATTTATCTCTTTGTTCATATTCGTTAGCATCTAAATGCTCTTGGGACATCCTAAACGATCCCCTCTCTAGTGATCATTTTCCAATTATAATCCGATTCCAACATCAATCTAACACTTATCCTCCACCAGTTAAAAATAATCTCAAATTTAGAATAAATGATGCGAATTGGAGCACTTTCTCTTCTGAACTAGATAACCTTATTAATTTAAAAAAAAAATCGTCCCCGGGAGACATCAGATTGCAATGTGAGACGTTTCCCTCTATGGTTATAAATGCAGCAGAAAAATCCATACCGAAACGCAATGCGAACATTAAAATAAAACACTCTAATCCGTGGTGGGACGAGGAATGCACTCGCTCCGTCAACTCTCGTAAAAAAGCAATTTCCTCTTTTCGTAAGTGTATGACACTAGAAAATTTTTTATCAGTTAAAAAAGCCCAGGCAGAAACCAAACGAATTTTGAAAAATAAAAAACGCGCTGGATGGCGGAAGTTCTGTGAGAACCTGTCTCCGGAAACTCCCCAATCTTCAGTTTGGTCTAGCTTAAAAAAATTCGGAACATCGTATTCTCCGCCGAGTACCAAGCACATATCAGAAGAAATTCTTATAGGATTTGCGGATAAAATAGCCCCCCCATCAGTGGCCGGATGTGAAGAAATGCCTTCTATTAAGCCATATCCATCTCACTCTAACTGGCTAGATGCTCCTTTCTCCATTGATGAGATGAAACTAGTAATAAGAACCCTTTCTGACTCTGCTCCGGGTCCCGATGGAATACTTAATAGTTTCATTAAATCATTTTCTGATATGGCGGTTGAATATTTCTTATCTCTTATTAATAATATGTTTGAAACAGGACTAATTCCGGATGATTGGAAAACTCAAAAAATCATTCCCATTTTAAAACCTGGAAAAAATCCATCTGAAATTTCGTCTTATCGGCCTATTGCTCTTTCATCATGTTTGATGAAAGTAGCGGAGCGTTTGATGAAGAACAGATTAGAGTGGTTTGTTGAAAGTCAAGATATTATCTCACCAAATCAGTATGGTTTTCGGAAAAAGAAATCTACAATGGATAATTTAAGTTTGTTCACAACTGATATCCGAGTTTCCCAATCCCTAAATTCTTATACATTGGCCACATTCCTTGACCTTTCATCAGCTTACGATGATGTTTTACTGAATATTTTGAAAGAAAAGCTAATTAAAAAACAAATCCCCCCGAAATTAGTCCAATTTATTATTAATTTGCTCTCAGATAGGTCCATTATTATTGAGTCTTCCTCTAAATGCTTAAGGCGCAAACTATGGAGAGGTTTGCCCCAGGGTTCTGTTATTAGTCCTCTGTTGTTTAATATTTATATAAGCGACCTAGACTCAGTAATTCCTTTTTCTATCAAGCGTCTTTACTTTGCGGATGATATCCTTATAAATTTGTTACATAAAAATATTATTCTTGCAGCTAAGGAAATGAATTTGGCTTTACAATATATTAAAAGCTGGTTGTCAATAAATGGGATGAATCTGGCGGCATCTAAAACAAGGGTCGTGGCTTTCACGCGCAAAAGAAAAATTCCCCAATTCTCAATTTCTTTTGATAATGTGCCTCTACAAACCGCTACTCAAATCAAATTCCTTGGTCTTCTTTTGAACCATAAACTTTCCTGGCTTCCACACATTCAGATAATTTCTACAAAGTGTGAAAAGGGACTTAATATGATGCGAGCAGTTTCCAGAGTATGGTGGGGATCTCACCCTACCACTCTTAAATTAATGTATAATTCCCTAGTTCGGAGCCACTTGGATTATGGCTCATTCCTTTTTGACCCACTCCCTAAATATCTAGATAAGAAAATGGAAAGAATTCAATCAAAAGCCCTCAGAATGATTATTGGAGCTATGAAGTCTTCTCCAATTAATGCTCTTCAGGTGGAGTGTGTGGAGCCTCCATTATATTTCAGAAGGCAATTCCTTGCCAATAAATATATTTTCAAGGCTTTATCGTTATCACATCATCCTATTAAACAAAGTCTTAATAGGTTAAGTGTTAATTTGAATTCTAACAAAAGATTGAGAGAAAAACAATGTTTTCCTCTCTTAATTAAAAGTTTTCATCTCTATAATTCTCTATCATCTTCCCTCCAATATCTTCAAGAAGTTCCCAATCTTCCTATATACAATATTCCATTTAAGGCAATCACTTTTATGCCGAACACAATAACATCAGTCTTTCGGAAGAATATTTTATCTTCCCCAAATAAATTTCAAAATGTGGATGATTGTTTTAAAAGCATAGTGGCTTCGAAATTCCCTGGATTTTCCATCCTTTTCACGGATGGTTCCAAATTTGAAAATAAAAGATGTGGAGCATCTATATATAGTCCAGAATTCAACATCAATCTCACTTATAAATTACCGAAAGAAGCTTCCATATTTACAGCCGAATGCTTTGCAATTGAACAAGCGCTAAATCAAATCCAGGTTCTCAACATTCATCGAGCCTTATTATGTACTGATTCGCTAAGTGCTCTAACTAAAATTAGGTCAAATATTTTACGTTATCCGGAAGACAATATTATATGTAAAATAAAAAATCTTCCCAATTCTCTTAGTGAATCTGGGTTTGAGACGATATTGGCCTGGGTCCCTGCCCATTTGGGTATCGAGGGTAATGAGATGGCCGATTTTCTCGCCAAATCTGGTTCAGATTCCGGAACTATCCCACTAAATTTTAGAATTCCTATATCCGATGTCTTTCCGATTCTTAAATCTAATATGACTCGTGCCTGGGAAGAAAATTGGGCAGTCTCCAAAATAAGAACTGGATCTTTCTATGCGGGAATTCAAAACCATATCCCTGCTAAGCCATGGTTTCACGGTAAAAAACTTTCAAAACGATTCATTTCATGTATCTCGAGAATGAGAATTGGCCACTGTTCAATTGCATCTCACTTGTCTAGAATTAGAGTTTTAGATGATCCGTTCTGCCAGTGCGGTGTGGAAGAGGAAACCCTCGACCACGTTTTCTTTAACTGTAAAAACCATTCATCTTTCAAGAACATATACCGCCGGCTTATTAAAATCACACACCAGTCCCCCCTTAACATTTCATACCTTTTATCTCTTAACAATTCTCGTGTTCATACAGCTTTATGTAAGTTTATTAACCTGAATGAATTCAATATTTAATTTGTTTTAGTGATCTAAATGAGTCCAATATTTAATTTGTTTTATTATTTTCCCATTAGATTAACCGAAATTTCTTATCCATTTTAAATATTACCGGCACAAAGCACTCTCTCCAGGGTGAATTGCCTAAAACCAAAAAAAAAAAACCTAGAAGCTTTAGAAATATTAAAATCAAAGAAAAATAATTGCCAAATTTTAAACAAACAATTAGAATTAACCAACAGTCCCATTTTAAAGTTATTCCCTTTCTCCCTCTCTAACCCCCACCCTCCCTTGACCCCTCCTCCTACCCCGCCCCCAACCATTATCTGATGCTCTCTCTCTCTCTCTCTTATATATGCTCTCTCTTTCTTTTGTGTTTACCTCATTATCTTAACTCTGTACTTTAATTTAGTTTATATGTTTATTGTCCTGAAGAAGGTCGAGTTCAACCGAAACCGGTCGACGAATATAAATTTAAATAAAGTGGTTTTAAACAAAGAACTTGTTTCATTCTGATAACATATGTCTTGAATTATTTTTTTTTTCTCAGGATCTCCTATGAGGAACTAACGTAAAAAAACTAGTTATAAATTTCACTATTATACAACTTTGCTGTAAATAACTAGTTAAAAGTATTAGAGTAATAACTTATAACCCTACTACTTATAACTTATAAATAGAGTAGGTTAGATGCATTGAGTTGAAGAGCACCCCTGAGTTGATTGATACCAAAGTTATTCAAATACAACAGAAATGCTACGGTGTCCACCCGAATGTCGGCGAGATTACTTCTGAATGGGAATAGTTTGAATACGGAAAGTAGTTGATTTTTTTAAGGTGTGAGTAGTATTGGTTAATAATTTAGTTTGAATACGGAAATTATTCGTTCATTTAGTTGATTTTTTGAGGATGTACTTTAGTATTGGTTAACAATTTTGGCGACATCAGGAATCACAATCCCAACCCAATACCCATTCTACCAATCGAGCAATGATAATATGCAGAAATTATAGCGATATGCATAATAAACTATGATTTAGTACGTATTGTACCATAGTAGTCTATGGGTTCTTCGGGTCACAAGGTCTCGTTAAGTTTAGGGAGTCTTTAGGTTTCAGGAGCTCCACAGATCAAAACTAGCCTTTAGCCTGAAAGGACGTTTGTCCTCAGAAGTATTTTTATAATTACCTTTCGATAATTAAGTATTTCAATTAAACGGCGTATAGTTTATAAGGACAATAAGACTGGAGAACACAGATCCCAGTTCGTATTACATGAAGATATTCTCTGGAGAGTATATAAAAGACATTACTTTATTAATAAAATGGTAAGTACCTAATTTCAATTGTATACTTACTTGTAAATCTGAAAACTATGAATTTGAACAGTTTAACACATTACGCAGGAATACAATTTCAAATCACGTATGCACCCATGCACCGACAACCAGAAAATAGTACGTTGAATAAAAAAATAATTTTATGTTTTAACCGATTTCTTAACTCAACTCTAGGGAAAAAGTAACATAAATATATTATGAATCAACATTTTTTGTCATAGATAAACAATTCGTTTGTTCATATAAGATTATTAATGGTAGACGAAGTCAGGGACGCCCGAAGAAGACATGGCACGACCAAGGACACTGATATCTAATTTGCATATTCAAAATTATCAACAGTATTACTGTCACACCTGCTTTGTTACAACTCATCCAGTTTAACATCCCTTCCCGAAGACTCCGAATTAATTAATTGTTGTTCCTCAATCAACATTCTACTAATTATGGATATCATTCTCCTTTATCCAGAATGTCGAGACTTGCTAACGCAAGTCAAAGCATTGAATTTTTTGGTGTTAGCCTAAATGACTTTCGGTAGTCGATACGAAATTTGTAATTTTTAAAGTCTTTTAAATCCATCTTCAAGCTTTGACTTGTAGTCTTCTATATGTTCTTTATATTATAATTCGTCAATGCTCTTCATTTATATGTACTTTCCTTTCATTGTCATCTCTTTTTTTAATTCGTGTTATTGTTATGTTATTAATGGACTATTTGTCCGTAAATAAATAAATAAAGTGAATCAGATACTTGAGTCGGGCGATGTCAAGAGTAGGAATAATATAAGAACACGTATGAGACGATATATGAATATGAACGAGTTTTTGCTAACGTCAAAAAAAATCGTTTCCATGGAAACGATGTTGATATATTTATGGGCTCTACGCTGATAGATACTCAGCCCCCTACCTACTGGTCGACTACTGCTCCAGAAAATTCAAATATTAGAATATGTTTCTTTTTTTGGACAAGCTTATGTTTTGGAATAAATGTCAGATGAGAGTTCCTACATTAAAAATATAATTCGTATCGATTATAAAGACTGAATAGGCAAGAAGTGTATGTCAAGATTGAGTTGTTTGGCGGTCCGTCCTCTCTGCCTACCCCTGCGGGGAAACGACGTGATGGTTGGTTAGTTAGTTATAAAAACATACCGAGTCCAGCGTGCCCAAAGCAGAACAAGCACCCATCTGATCCGTTTATGACTGCGTGGATCACGTCCGTCAGAGCACTTGCGCTGATTTCAGCCTGAAACAAGGGGAAAATTACATTACTGTATGTGAATGTATTCAATCAGTCATTATGGACATGCAAATTATGATTAATGATTACAATTATATACACACTAGCAAAGAACAGTGAAAAATCACGGAATGTTCTGAATTCATGTCACACCGGTTCATATTTTCAAAATGACAATTATAAATATTTTTTTGTTAATATATTTAACATTCTAGGTAGGTACTATATCGCTTGTCTGAATTTTTGATACAATCAGTTAGTTAGTTGAACCCGAGTTAAACAAACTAACAGACAGACTAACAACCAAATTTTGTATTTATGGTGATGGTGACAGTTCATAATCATGAAAAGAAATGATTATTAAATCAAATAACAAAAATGTTGTTAATGTTTTTCGCAACCCGCCAAAATAATGAAACCAAAACTAATTTAACAATATTTTAGGATCAACTTTTATAACTTTATTTGCCTCCAGACTGTTACAATAGATCACACCATATAACTTTGCTTGGCTCACACGTCTTGCTTCATTCACATTCATACATCCGTAGTCTCATTCAATAATACTCGTCCGTTTTCTTTAAATTTGTTTTAAATAAAATGAAAAAATATAACAAATAAAACTAACTAAAATAGCTTAAAAAAATAAAATTTTACCCAAACAAAAATTGATACAAAAACTGAAACATAATTGAAAGAAATAGTCAGAAATTTTTAAAAATAAGATTAGTAAGTAATGTAGAATTTTTTAATTCATGTTCGGTGAGAAAAAGGTTTTTGCATTTTTTAGGAAGAATTTGAGATTGTAAGATCAGTCGCATTAAATACATAGGCTAGGTTAAACAAGGGCTAAAACAATGGGTTTCAAAATGTTTAAAATTTTATCCTTTTTTGCGAACAACTCAGTTGATACTACAACACCTTGATTCAACACTTAAGTGTATAAATAATGACTATAAGTTTGCTGCAGCTCGAGGTTGATTAAAAACAAACCCCTTGACGATATTGTCCCCTAATCGAGTGGGCGTATCGAACCTTATATCTGTTGGCAGGTGAGCCACCCAGCCCGGTTTTACGCCAGGTAATGCGATAGTATCCGTTGCAGAGCGCGGGCTGAAGGGCACAGGGGAGGTTGATTTAAAGGTTGTAATGCGAGCAAGGGCGGAGGCGTCGCGACGCTGGTCACGGCTGATTTGTATAGCTGACGACGTCTGGCACCGATACTGTTTAGTAGCTGCAAACACTTTCGAATGACGTTTACTTTAACGTGTAAGCACTGGTGTGGTAGTGATTTGTCCAACGAATAAAAAATGATTGTTTGTCAAACTAATAATATTATTCTTCTCTCAGTGCCCTCTCTTATCGGAGATTTGCTATCAATAGAGCGACAGATACTCTCAGTATCGTTATGTTGAGAGAGCGCCATTCACAGTTTGTTTGGTGATCAGATTTGTACAGACTTCCAGATCTTCCTCTTTTCATTTCCTTCTCTTTGCCTTTCAGACAGTAAGGATTTAACAGAAAAAAAAACAAAGCAGTGTGTAGCCTGACAGCTGCAGCCCGAAGTTACAAAGAACTGGTATTTAGGTTCGAAAGCCAGCATTTTATCAACGTGATACCAATACATATTAAGTTTTATTATTATAAAACATACTTGTTAACAAGTATTATTAAATATTATTATTAGTATTATTAAATAAAACTCTTCAATCCCTTCCCAAGAGAAGGATTCAAAATTTGGAAGACAAATACTCCGATCTTGTTGATATATGTAAACATCAATATTAAAACAATACAAACATGCTGTAATATATTTTTTTCACCTAGTATAACTAATTTTTTCGATGAAACTATTTATCCCTGGATGTGTAAACGAAATTTAATATTGATACCTTTATGATATTAATATTAAGTTAGTACTTACTCACAAAATTTTAAACAATTGATGCAAAGAAAAAAATATTTGTTGGTCCGTAAAATGTAATTGGTTATCTAAAATTTTAAAATATTGGAGTTTTGGGACAAAAAATTATATATCTACCGAATTCTAAGGACTGTGGAACTAACTTAGGTGTAGTCGTCCATTAAATACAGCTAAAAGATGTGTTGGAATCTTCTCCTCAAAGCGAAATTTACAAATTGGGGAGTCAGCCATACCAATCAGGCTGTATTTGGTTTATTTAAAAATTGCATGTTCAGCGAAGAAAAATAATATTAACTTATTCAGCCAATTTTCTATTGCTGTACTTGACGTAAAGCTATATTTTCTACGTGAAACTAGCGTCGGATTAAAACATTTAAAAAATGCTGATTCGATAAGATTTCTTTGCACGTTATGAGGTTATTCCATGTCGTTAAGCTGGTTATAGTAAAAATTAGATAAAACCCAGACGGGACCAGTAATTCGTAGAAACGATACAAATCATACTTATTTTGAACAATAAAAGTGTCAGAAGGTTAAAAAGGTTAAATTCAATTTTATAGCCACATGAAAATTTTGCAGAACATTTCTCAGCTATTTTTTTCGATCTGAAAGCTTGTTTTTTCAACTCGCAGAGCACTTTACTTTATGAGCTGTTTTATTTAGAAGTTACCATTTAAATCATCATCTAGGCAGGTCCATCAATAAAAATAAATTACAATAATCCGTGGTTAATAAATTATACAAAGGTAATATGATTAATACGAGTAGAAAATCTAGAACACTATCATAGTATGTATGGCTGTTTGTGGAAAAATCTATGAAATAACACAATTACCAATACCGAGTCTCACTTTCCAATGCCAAACATCCCTCCCAAAACGACGATAATTTAGTTCCACTGGCTCCACGTATTTGAAATTCTCTTGTAATATCCCAACAATCCTGTTGCACTTTCTACTACTGACCTGAAATCTCTCATATTCCATACATACAATAACCATTTTTCTACTGTACTTCAGATCGGTTGAAATGTTATTATCTTATAGCATCGCGTGATAGAGATATTTAAAATATTATATTTTGCAGATGTTAGGGTTCAAATTACCTGTAACCCTAGCACAGTCGATCGATAAGGATTGTATCGATAACTTTTAGTATCTTCTCATTTATCCCTAGCATTTAGATTGCAGTTCGCCAACGAATAAATAACAGTTCAAAATGGATAAGTGTTTTTAATATATTCGACGTAAACTGTTATTTGTACGCTAGCAATCTGCAGTTGTTCTAGGGAACGATGAGAAGTTACCGAAAGTTATCGATATAATCCTTATCGATCGGTTGTGCTAGGGGTCTTGGGAAGCGGAAAAGAAGCAGAGAGGTTAGGTTACTCCTGGCAATAACAATTTATAATATTAGTTGATTTTCTTATATTATTTAAGACAAAATTACAACGTATTCTGCCAGACCTAAGGCCAGCAGTTAAATTCTCACTGTACAGAGTGCACGGTGGATTAGTCAAATTCACACTTTTTCACGTTTTTTTTAATATTTTTAAATTACATATTTTTTAGCGATAGATGCATAATGTCAATGCTTGTAAACATATATATTTTTTTGATATGTTGAAAATAAAGTAGGAAGCTATGGTTTATTTAGTGAACTTCATAAAAATATTTTTTTGTTTCTTAAAATGGCAAAAAATTATATTTTGCATTTTTATCTTATTCTTTTGTTATTTAATTCATTTTTTTCAGATAGTTGATAATTGTTAGATAATAATAATATAATCAAATAGATAATTGTTAGTATTTTATATTAGTTGATAATTTTGTATGATATGAGAGAAAATAACAATGGAGTCTCCCAAACTCCCGAATTCACGTCAGCAGTAAAAGGTTAAATAAAAAATAAAAAAATTGCATGGTCAAAATGATTTCAAAAATTAAAAAAAAATCTCTTTAATGTTCGAGATTATTTTCACAGCATTTAAAAACGTCCGATAAAAAGAGCTTTTTACATTGCTAACTGCTGTAATAAGAGTGCTAAATTTGAATTTGTAACGATCCGGTCTCTTATCGCCCCCCGTACCTTCCCTATATCTGTCGATGCGCGCAGATTTATGGCGAAAGCGATGCAAGTGTTAACAAGAGCGCCTTTGATTAATATACTGGTGGGTGTACTTAATCAGAGTTTATCAGTGAAACTCGATAGAGGTGGTGTTGCACTTAACATGCTGGTGCTGGGTTATAGGACGGGGCTAATACGGAATACGATCACCT
The DNA here is from genome assembly GCA_936435175.1 of Glyphotaelius pellucidus. Classification (NCBI taxonomy): domain Eukaryota; kingdom Metazoa; phylum Arthropoda; class Insecta; order Trichoptera; family Limnephilidae; genus Glyphotaelius; species Glyphotaelius pellucidus. The sequence goes on along the minus strand of OW386538.1, from coordinate 10,344,016 downwards.
GAGTGGAGTAGGAATTTCCTCTATAGTTTGCTATACGACTAGACTTAAATACAACCCATCAAATACCTATACTGATAGGTATTTGATGGGAATTGTTCATTTGCAGTTCATGCAAATAGTTAGTGAGATGTAATATATTCTACTAGTATATGGGAAGACCCTGGACTTAATAAAAGAGAGGTAACGAAATATTCGATGTAGAGAGGCTTATATCCAAACAGTTCAAAGCAGTGGCTTTTTTGGCGTGCTTTTTCTGATCATTTGAAAAATGTGGAGATCGGCAAAGAATGCAAGGCTGATGTAAGCGTAATGAGTAAGATTAAGAAAGAGACCCTCAGATTGTTTGGGTATGTAGAGCGAATTAACGAAAAAAGGAGTGTAATAAGAATATATGGCGCAAATGTGAATAACGGTCGGGGACACCCGAGGAAGGCATGTCACGATCAAGCTGCACGAAGGCATGTCACGAATCAGATACTTAGGCAATGTCAAAGAGTCAGAAAAATAGAAGAGTACATATATATGAGACGATGTACGAGTGTGAATGAGGCAGAGTGTGGCAAGAGTGTGACAAGGGTGTGTAAAAAAAGACACCGTTTAATAAATTGTAAATTGTCGTGTGTACCGAACTGATAAAATACAACCTTCTTTATTTATTAATAAACGCCCTTTTTCGGAGCTTTGACATATATAGTATAGTTAGAAAAATACATATTTATTGTACATAACTGAACTGCCTTAATAACAATAGGTTAAATTTGTTTAAAGATAAATTGAAGATGTCCAGTGACTTGGTATAATTGTTTCTCTCCATTAGTATTCTGGGCAAAGATGAATACACATGGTAGTTAGTCCCAGAATTTCTGCACTGAAATACACCCTGACTTCTAGTATTACGAAGTGGAATTCGGAAGCTTATCAATTCAAGCAATACCGGACTATCAACTAAATCATTTAGAATTTTATATAGAAATACCAAGTCAGTGAAAATTCTTCTGTCTGACAGTTTGAGCATATTCATATCGTTTAAAATAGTGTTCAACATAATTGCTGGAATCCCCATTTTAAAATTTAGAAAAGTAAGTAAGTTTATATTTTAAAAAAAATATATATTGTGCGTTATCTATTTAGTGTTTTGATCAAACGTCAGAATTAATATTGATGTTATGGAGATATGTTGTCATAAAGTGTGATGATTAGAGTATTGAAAAATATATTTTATCATTATTTTATCCTTAAAATATAACACTAGATAAAAATACCTGATTTAAATCCCAGTATCCTTGCTTTAAATCTCTTCAAATTTGTGTTTTTAATGAAGGCGTTTGATGCAAATCTCCCAACATACGGATTTGAAAATCCTAAGCACTCTGAGGAAGGTAGGATGTACTCTTCCGGTGCGAGGAAACCTTCACGGGGAGCTTTTAATTTAACGATCTGGACCATACTGGACGAGATGCCGATTCAACTATCTAGGAAGTGAATAAATTGAATAGCTCAGCGGATAGACGGAGGACAGAAGCACAATGAAGCGGTGGAGCCTTAGGTTTTTTAGCTAACTTTACAGGGGATGCAGAATGATTTTGAATATACGAGTTGTGGATTAAATCGCAACCAGCAAGGGATATCATATTTCAATTCTGTAAGGGTATGTACTATATAATCACAGTTGATAGGCAGATGATTCTGGTATTAGCTGATTTTAAATCTGGGTTGACCATGTACATTTAATCGTATATGAACCATACATTATTAGTTTAATTTTAAAAGGCTAAAATTTAAAAGTTGAGTTGAAAGCTTATATTATATGTACCCCAAAAGTTAACGTTATCCTTTCTGGACTGGAGGGATAACGTTGGATAACGAGGACTGATAGGTCAACGTATCATGAACCAGAATATTGTATACAACAAGAATGAAATGTTGGTTTAGGAGATACTGGCCCTTTTAAGAATTTCAAGAAAAATAACACCTTTGACCAATTTTTTGAGTTACCACAAAACTCCATATTTTAAGATACTAAATTTTAATACGCAACTCTGAATAGCTCTGTCGTTGATCACAGTTCAACACAAAACCAACAATTCCAACATCCGCCCGATTCATGAGTTATTGTCATGAAATTAGTCAAATTGATCAAAAAATATACTACGTTAACCTTGCAAGTTATTAAAAAATTTGCCACGTTAACGTTACAAATTATTGAAATATGTTCTACGTTAACCTTGCAAGTTATTAAAATATGTTCTACGTTAACCTTGCAAGTTATAAATAACTGTCCTATGTTTAGACCAATTTTTTGAGTTACCACAAAACTCCATATTCTAAGATTCTAAATTTTAATAAGAAACTCTGAATAGCTCTGTTGTCGATCACAGTTCAACAAAAACCAACGGTTTCAACATCCGCTCAATTCATGAGTCAGTGTCGTGAAATTAGTCAAATTCGACTCAAACCGATGAAAAAATGTGCTACGTTAACCTTGCAAGTTATTATAAAAATTTCCACGTTAACCTTGTAAGTTGTTAATAACTATCCTACGTTTACCTCGCTAGTTATTAAAAATGTACAACAGCAACCTTGCAAGTAATTATAAAAAAGTTGCTTATTTAGTGTAGTTTTGAAGCCGCAGAAGGTCTTGAACGGTGAGCTTCGATACGCAGCCTTGTTACTTTAGAAATTTTAGGTTTTCCATACAATATAATCTCTAAAAGCCATTATTATCAATCGGAGCTTACAGTTATTTATTTACAAAAGCGAAAAAGATAAATTTTCGTTCAGAAACTCATTCTTACTTAGAAGAAAAAAGATTTCGAGACAAGTTTTTTTTTTTTACATGAACTCCACATGAGGAAAATAATTTCTCTCAGAGCAAATGTCATCTTTGGGGATGCTGTGTGCAGGGTTTTTTTTAGGAAAAGGAGAAGACGAGAGTTCTGCGAAGGAAAAGGGTTTAAGGGGTGGGTAGGAATCTAGAGTTCAGTGAGTCCTGGTCATCCGCATCCAATACCTAGAAAAACCTCACCCCATGAACCCGGGCATCCCTGCTAAATCACCAAACGTAGCGAACCACTTGGAGTGACCTACGGCAGAGGTGTTGGTTATCCAATAAAGGTTATTCAAACTTGAGGGAAACCAGGAAATACCAGGAAAATGTTATTAAGATCTTAACAGTACATACGAGTCATATAACAAATGAGATTCTAAAAGACTCAGTAATGTTCTCTCTTCTTTCTTACATCATGTCATTGTAGGGTCCAAAAAGGGACATTAAAATGCGAAAGCCCTGGGATTAATGACCGCTAATCCCTGCAATATTCTAAAATCTAAATGCAAATCCATCGCCCCCCCCCCCCTCCCCCACCTTCATTCAACCCCTTCCCCCGCCGGACAGACAAAACAACCCCTAATCCCCTGACAGTCCTTTATATTATCTCTCATTAATTTTTGACCGCACGCACGATGGAGATTCAAAAATGTTACCAATTATCTCAACCACTCGCAATCTCATGGTATGACGCAACGAAATTTTCGTAATGTGAGCTTTGGCGACATAAAAATTTCTCAGTTTTTTCTACGTAGAATTCTTAGATTAAAGCACTATCTTCAGTAAGTAGCGTGAGCCAATTGTCTATGGATTGAAAAGATTTTGATAATCAAAAAAAAAAAACATGAGAATATTTTTTGATGTTTGAAATATTGTACCCACAAGAAAATCATTTCAAAAAACTCGAGCAAAGTTGAATTTCGAACACAAATTGTCAGTAAGTCATTATTCGCTAACATTTTGTAAAAATATTACTGTAATAAAACCAGGGTATTACATGAGATTATGGTTTTATCGACCATCTAAGTCTCCCTTTAATTTTAAGTATGTATCTACACCTAGTCCACAAGGGTAGAAATTCTAAAATCAATAAGCCTGCCAAAAAGAAATGTATTCATCTATAATTATATGCATTATAAATAAAAAAGCATGTTGAATTTGTAAAATATGTTTTAAAAACATTGAGTTTGTTCAATCTTTGTATTTATAATTCAAAATATGCTTGCTTGGGGATATAAAGATATGTATATGAGTTAAATATTATGTATTGCTTTATTAAGCATAGGAAATGTTTGATACTTTCAAAACACCTTCTTTAAACTCCCGCAATGGTTTCTGGATTATTACAACCACATGACAATATATCTATAAAGTTTTTTAATCATTACAAAAACTCTTGCAAAACTGTCAAAATTTGAGAATGAAATTTTGCAAAACAATGATTTTTAAATCAAAATTAAGTTTTCGAAACGCCTTGAATGGATGATTTTTTTTTAAGTACTGGCTTTATACCTTAAATAGAATCAAGAATGATAGATATTTTAAATATGTAGGTACATATGTTAGGTACCAAATTTGTTTGATTGTTCTTGTAATATACAAAATAAATACATATTTGTAATTTATGGAAAATGAAAATTTGAATAAAAAATTCAAAGTTCAAACGCCGTAAAAATTCAGTTTTCAAACGCCAGCTATTTGAAAACTGAATGTACTGGAACTGAGAATATATAGAACGCGGAAGAGGAGTTGGCGGGATGGGAGAGTAAGGGGACGCGGGAGGGGAACGGGAAAGAACATGCAGGGAGAATTTTTTTTGTTTGAATATGGCATTGCAACGCACGCCGGGTACTAGTCAGTTTAGTGTAAAATTGATATTCCTGGAAAGGGTTATTTAAGCGAATAAACTAAAGGAAGCCGTCATTATCGTAACCGTTTCTTTAACATGCAATAAAAGTTAAGTAAGAGGGTCGTGAATGGGGAATTTCTTCTCAAATCTCAGAGGCCCTTTACCTGTTCCAGAGGGAAGAGGGAAATAATTAAGAGGACTTTCAGTTCTCTCCTTGCAGGATTAACCATTGTATGCGGTGGAGTACCTAACTACTGTACCTATCCGCCTGGAGCGCAGGATTAAACGCTTTATCTAAAGGTTTAAAATGCTGCCTCGTAAAATGGAATGAAAAACAAATTTACATTATTAAAATTAATCAAGCGAACGGTACGCTTTAACCTTGCGGATATTCTTAAATAATCTGCTAAATATTCTTTCATTAATACTCCCAATTTGTCAATTAAATTGAAAATCGCAATACTAAAAATTAACATCGCGGTAGTCGTCAGTCCATTATACATGACAGAATATCAGTTTTCTGAATAGCAAAAAATTTCTTAGGTTGAAATCTGGCGTCATTTAATTCGTACATTGTCGAATGACAAGGAAATTTCGGAAATTTTTATAAAATCAATATGTATTTCATCGCGCGTTCACGAGAAAAAAAGAGAGAAAAAACATCAAATGCAAGGCAAAAATTGTTTAAATACTGCCACAGGTCACCCCAAGTGGTTCGCTACGTTTGATGATTAAGCAAGGGTGCCCGGGTTCTTGGCGTGAGGTTTGTCTAGGTTTTGGCGGCGAATGCGTTAACTCACCTACTGCGTGCCTGGCTGGGTCGGGAGAGACTATTTGAGGCAGGCATAATATAGCCCCCCCAGCCGGACTCTCGACCCATTGCCTTGCACCGCAGCCGGAGGAATGGATGAATATGTCTATTACTCCTGGAAGCATTGACCCCCAGATTCCTACATACCCCTCACACCTTTTTCCTTCCCAGAACTTCCTTTAATTTCTTTCCCTATAAAGACCTTTTCCACACCTCTTTATAAAGACCCTATCCACACCTTTTTCTCTATAAATACCCTTTCCACACCTCTTTCTCTATAAATACCCTTTCCACACCTCTTTCTCTAAAAAGACCCTTTTCACACAGCATCCTCAGAGATGACATAGGCCTTGAGAGATTTGTTTCCTCAGGGCATTCTGCGTGGAGCTATTGTTAATAAAATCTATTTAAAAACAAACAAAAAAAATGTTTCAAGACTTTGAATAAAATTTTCTCCGATTTTACAACTTTGTCGCGAATCCAATGTATCGTCAGCAAACTTGTCGAGCAATTGACTGAGCTTAACGCGCCAATACCGGATTCGAAAAAGAAAATCCGCGCAGGAAATCCCGTTTACAACCTTTCGCAGGCTGCAGGGTTTTTACTGATTCCGCGGGAAACAGTCGAAATCACGTGCGTACACAGGAAGTACCGAACAGATCAGCCTCCCCCAGCCCCGCCCGTCTGTACCCAACACTGATACAGCCTCTATCCTCCCTGACCGGTAAAACCCCGTGGATCAACTGAGATAATTTAATTCTAACACTGGGGGTTGTTTTCGAACTCCGAGTTTGCAATGTCCTTTAGGGCCGTTGATAATTGTAAGGTTTTGTGATAGAATAACTTTTGTGAGCGAAACTTCAATCGTGAAAGGATTTGCAGGTTATTTGGAATGATATAATCAATTACCTGCCCGATCTACCGCAATGCGGTTAATTTTATGTACCGTGTTTGGGCTACTAAATGGATTATGTTGGGTTTCGTATTAAAGAAACGACTGAACCATTTTTAAACTGGTTTTTGAAGATAAGAATAGAATTCTTGTAAACGTCTTGATTTATATTTCGCTCTAATTAATTACGGGTATAGATTATTTTAACTGAAAGAACAAAGATCCATTCGTCAGATAACAAAAGCTCTACGAAATTCATTGTATTTATCTGTTGTAAGAATCGCAGCTATTTGAGTCGTTGATTGTAAATGTTTTTAAAACTTAGGTAGAGCAAACCATTTTAAATACCCCAGTAAAATTTGAGTGTTGCACATTTTCATGAGACATTAAAACGCTATAACTTGTCTAAGTAGCTTTTATAGCCCGGCATCGTCCGTTTTACGAGCTTTATGATGGTGATAAATTTAAACACCACTAAAAACAAAGCATAATCAGCAACGAACGTTAAATCAAACAAAATTTTACAGCTTCTGCCACCTTAAACAAACGTCAGTGGAAAACCCTTCGCAAGCGAACGTTCGGAGAATTGATTGTCAACAAATCTAGTTTCCCAATACCACGTTTTCGTTCGAATGATGCAGGGATTTTCAATCTTCAAATGTGTTTTTTTTTTTATTTAATTTAATTTTTCTACGTCCACTGGCCATTGGAGCAATTATAGTCGAAAAATGGACCACTTTTATTCTTCTGCGATTGATAGCAGTCCAAAATTGGACCACATTTTCCTACCACTCGTAAACATTTATTGTAATTATTTAAAAGATTTCCATGGCCAGCCATTTATTTTAAAACAAAGATTTTGAAATGCTTTATTATGACCATAGATGTCGCAAATCCAAACTTCGTAGACTATTTTAGAATGATGTTAAAAATACATTTTTAAAATATTTTTACACGCAGAATTTCTGATCAGCTGTTTACATTTAAATTAAGTCATTTTTCCATAGATATGCACCTTTCATTATCAAATATACCACAGACAACATACAGAAATCAAAAATATTCTATGTTGACTCGAATAAACACCTCTCATGGAGTTTCAAAGTAACAATCACGCAGGATTCGCGCGGTTCTAAACTTGACGATTTTTTAATATTTTTTTTATAAATTCTAAAAATATGAAATAAACGGTAAAATACAGGTAAATTCATTGGCTACATAGCATTATAATAAATTTTTATGTCACCATGTTAAAATTCGAAGATATGATTTTTTTAATGTTGGCAAAAAATTAAAAAAATTATCTTTCGGAAATCTCAAGTAATCGAGGCAAATTTATTTATTACGCATGGTCGCTCCAGTGACTGAAAATAAAACTGAGCAATATTTTTCAAATGTGATATCGCAATTTAATACAATTAGATAGAATAGTGGCATGCACAGAGTTTGTTATATACAGAGTAGATAGTAGGAAAAACAAGGGTTAAATTGATATTTCAAAATATTACCCCGGATAATATTACCATTCGTGCAAGTTCGCTGTTTTCGCTAGGAATGGCAAATCTGCTAGCTGTAATTTGTAACTTAAACGATGTCAAATATCCAAATAACTGCGTTATTTATTCAATTACAAGCCAGTTATTAGTTATTTATTAAAAAAAAAACATGCATTTAAACCTTTCATACTTTTGCCGGCAAACAAAAACAGACAATATTAACAAAAGAAGCTAATACGATATTATCATTATTTTGTTTGTAAAATTGAACTAATTAATAGCATAACCAACAGATGGCACTGATTGAACGAGTCGTCCCTTGCGCACGTTATTTTGATTATTTAATTTCTACGTTTGACACGTTGTTTATGGTTGATGTTATTTTTTTAAGAGATTGAACTCTTGAAATTATTTTTTCGAATATTAATTTGTTTTTATACGAGTAAAGTAGGATAGGAAGTGCTTTTATGCCTGTGTGTACAGCGTACCTCTATATAAACACTTTCATATGACTGAAAAAATTTAATGGCGACCTAAAAATGATTTAAAAGAATGTGTTATTCAATGCTGTTTATTTTAATTCCAAACTGGTTAGTTTTCCAAAATGAACACTGTTCTTTGTTTAGTTTCTACCCGAATCTTCATTTTCTTCAAAAAGCAGAAACCTTTTCATTTAGTGATTAAGACCCGTATCCTCGCTCGAAAAGAAGAAAATGGAGAGATATGTAATTACGAATGTTGGAGAGAGCGCGCTAATATTTAAAACGATGAAATTGAAACAAAAATTGTGAAAATGTTTAATAAAAACAACTCGTTAAGAACAGAGCAAAAATATCGTGAGGGTTGTCTAAAACAACATAAAAAAACACTGAATTTTTTCATACATATAACTTGTTAAATAATAGAGTCAGACGTAAAAATAAAAATTTTCGGAGGATATTTTGCGAATTTTTTTCTAGCGAGAGAATTTTAAATAATATGCGTTTCGGCGTGGGGAATGTATAGATATTATCTGCAAAAATAACACATATTTTTTAAGAACTTAAACACTTCAAATGTTCAAGAGAGATATGCTAGAAATCGGTAGAATTTCGGGTAGCGGCGGTTTAAGACACTTTCTTGTATCAAGATGAAAAAAAGTCTATGGTTTTTAAAACGCCGAGAGAATAGGATGAATATACTCTAATGAAAAAACATAACAAATCAAATTTCATACAAACAAATGTGGAATACCCAGTAAATGCTGCTATAAACGGCAGAACTTCAAAATGAACAAAAACAGTTGGTGGATTTCCAAAACGTCAACGAGTTTTCAAATAAAAGGTTGGAGGCCTCTTCGTCTGATAGACTTCACCTGCCCGCCTCACGTAGGCGATCCAAGTTTAAATTTCCCATCCGTCGAAACGTCCGCACTGTGTTTTGGAACGGATGTAAAAGCCTCCCGTAGTTTTCAACTTCCGAACGTACACACATACAGCCTTGCACACACACTCACACATATACCCTCCAATTATGAGTACGAACACAGACATTACAAATACGTACGTAGAAACAGACACTCAGGAGTCACGTGAGATTCTCACACACGTGTACGCCACGTGAACGTTGCCGTTTTATGTGACCGTCTGAAGACGTACCTGGTTTGCAAATTTTCTGATCAAATTGTTACTTTCCAATGCAATTCGCTTTTTATAAAAGTTTTCTAGTTTTGCGGAGAATACTTCCTAGGCGGAGGGGTCTGGTTCGATAGAACACAGACGTAGTCAAATAAATAAGTGATTTTTGTCATGGAATAAAATGGGCATTTTTGCCAAAGTTTTTACGTGTTTTTATCCCTTTTTATGTTTTCCATTCCATTACTTTTAGTCTACATTTTTTTTGTTTCTACCAATACCAGATTACCAGATTATTTTAAATCGGGATTTTTTTCAGTGCAAATGTGGATGTGATAGTGTAATAATGTGGATTCTTCAGAGGACAATTTCAATTTATCACTAGAAAGATTATTTAATTAAATGAAGACATTATGAGCGAAACTCAATCGAAAATCTGGAAACAGAAAAATCAGAAAAAGATATTGGCACCTCTGGGACTCGAACCCAGGACCTCCCTACTTTCCGGGTTGGGGAAAAGAAAAATGAAGATAATATGGGTGGTTCTTAGTCGAAGTATGGTACAGTTAAAAGTGACCGAATTGGATATCGACACCTTAGCTAAGTGGATAAGAGCCCCCAACCCGGAAAGTAGGGAGGTCCTGGGTTCGAGTCCCAGAGGTGCCAATATCTTTTTCTGATTTTTCTGTTTCCAGATTTTCGATTGAGTTTCGCTCATAATGTCTTCATTTAATTAAATATTACAGTTTGAGGTTTTACTCATAAAGTTAAAATAATAAATAATAAGAAATATTATTGCTGGGGCAGTCCTTCACGTACAAAAAAATAGTAAGAAAACTGATAGTAATATAACTGTTTATACTTTTTCCAATATAAAAAGCTCCTAAAAAGAATGTTAAAAATAAATAATTTTAGTAACGGAATGGGAGCAGCTGTTTTTGTACCGGAAATATTATTCGAGATTTTTTCAATATATAAAATACTAGCCTTTCCCCGCGGCTTCACTCACCAACTTATCAATTATCCCCCCTCCTCCCCACCCCACCCCCTCCCGCATTCCATACATTTATTCCCTTACATTCAGTTTTCAAACATCTAGCCTGCCACCTAAATTTCACAAAGAAAAAAAGAATTATCCAATTTTGTTCATTCGTTCGGAATTTATGCGCTTACAAACATTTTGGATGTTTATTTTTAATTAAATATTTGGAAGTTTGTTAATATAATACAAAATTTCACTATTTATTATTCAGTCTTTATAATCGTTACGAATTATATTTTTAATGTAGGAACTCTTAACTGACATTTATTCCAGCTTGTCCAAAAAAAACAAAACATATTCTAATATTTGAATGTTCTGGGGCAGTAGCTGACCAGGGGCTGAGTACCTACCAGCTTAGAGCCCACAAATATATCAACATTGTTTCCATGGGAATGATTTTTTCTGACATTTGCAATTAACTCGCTTTTGTTAGCGACAGAAAACGTATAACAAATATTATATATTAATATTTATAATTTCATAACGCCAGAGCTTACCATCATATACAACATATAGTCTGCGCATATAATTTAGCTTTCTATTGGTGAATGAATTTTTAAAGTCTTTTTATTGGTTAATGCCTGAAAAGGTCATAAATAAACTCGAGCAGTTTCGCATTTATAATATTAGTATGGATACGTAAAAATTTAATACGTGAACATTTTTCAAAAATATATTACGCAAACTATTTAAGAGGAACGTATGCGAGGCCCTTTTTGGCCCGTTTCATACAAATCTTAATTTTGGATTTGAGATCAAAATACCCTACCAAACTGAAAAAATATTTTTATAAATCAAAAGGTGTATAAAAAATCTAATAAAGATGTAAACTACTTTATTTATTTTTGGTTTAAATTATAAGATATTAAATTATAAACTTTAAAAAATGCGCGAATTCTGCGTAATAAAGGGAGTGAATGCTTCTTATTCCGGTCTTGTTTTAAGGGGTTATGTACAGTCAGGAGGCTCAAAAAAGAGATTTTTCAAGAATTTTTCCTGAGAAGACTTTTAAATTAATTAAACTAAATTTTTTTACACATATTGTGGTAATTTTTAACAGTTTTTTAATTTTTTTTTGTAAAAATAATATTTTTGAAAGCTGCTATAGCTGATCTCCAGAAGCTCCTCTCAAAAAAGGCATCTTGCGGTGACCATCATATCTGTGGACTGGATCATTTAAAACGAGAAAAACATTCGAATTCACAATGGAATTCGTTAAAATAATAAATATTCCTCTAATTGATTGAAGGACAGAGCAAAATAATTTTTTTTTGACAAAATTGTGGCTTCTCAAAAAAAAATCGATATTTTACCAAAAAATTTGGCCCTAAATTGTTTATAAAAAAATATGTATTCACCAATGAGAACAGGCCTTCGATTAATAAGTGTAAAACATACATAAAGCTTTTGTGTAAATTTGAGACTGATCGGTTTAGCTGTTTCGGAGTTATCTTCGTCACCGACTTTAAAAACACAGTTTTGAGAAAAACACGTTTGAAGTTTGCCTCCTTCTTTCAATTGCTCTGACATGTCTTTACAAATGTGCGTGTAACTTTAAAAATAATCGCCGGATTGACTTGAGATTTTTTTGTGTATACTTAAATATGCTTATATTACGAAAATGAAATAATAAAAAAAATCGATTTCTTAAAAATTCTAAATGTATATAAATAACCCTTTAATTTAACCGTTAAAGAGTACATGCTTTTAAAATCAATAAGGATCGATGATAAATTATCTTGTATAGGAGGAGAGCGGATTCAGGAAATCATAATAGTAAATAATCAGCCGGATAATTTTACCTTTCCGGACCAAAGTTGGTAAATTAGTCACTATGAAACGCAACCGCCGAAGTTTGGTCACCAAAACAATTAATCAACTGGAAGTTGTTCTAAGCTCTGCTGTCTCTTGATCCTATAACTTAGTGGATTATTAATATTACAGATTTCAAAACAATATTTCGATGGGACCTAAGTCAATGGTGAAGCAATTCCATATCCGCTATTGGGGTCTTCAAATGATTTCCTGTAGTAAATTGAATTGTTCTCAGGTTTATTTTGATAATCGAGTTGGCCCAATTTGGATCAAACATTTTATTGCATTAATGCAATGTGTTGGTAAACTACTATTTTGTTTAAAAGAGCTAATAAGAACAAACAACATTAATAAGATTAAGGACGTTTTTATATTGTCTTTATCTTATTGTTTTATATTGTCTTTTTTACATTAGCTCCACACAGGAGGCCTGAAGAAATAAAATCCTCGGGCCTATGTCATCTTTGGGGGTGCTGTTTGAAGAGATTTTTAAGTGAAAAGAGGGAGATGAAGTTCTGGGACCAAAATAGGTATGAGGGGTGGGTAAGAATCTGGAGGTCAATGTCTCCAGAAGTGACGGACGTATGAATCCATCCATCCCACTGCGGTGCATGGCGATAAGTCGAAAGAGTCCGTCTGGAGAGGTCTAGGTTAGGTCTACCTCAAGCAGTGTCTCCAGATCCGGCCCGCCACGCAGTAGGTGGGCAAACGCATTTGCCGCCAACACCCAGACAAATCTCTCCCCGTGAGCCCGGGCACCCTTGCTAAGTCACCAAACGTAGCGAGCCACTTTGGGTTACGTATCGGAGGGATATTGAATATTCAATAAATGGGTCCGAGGCAGTGGTACCCATAATGCACACATATTTCTTTTATTTTAGTAAAAGATCTGGAAATTAAGGTTTTTCTTGGACCGTTTTTACCTGTCAATTCCTTCACCTTAAAATATTGTGGTTTTTTTTTACATGAAATACCGTACAAGAGTCCCAACTGCTCCCGTCTGGAGCCAGTGAGACTATGGCATCCCCAATTGGGGTATGTTGTGAGGCTGAAGGTAGTGGGGGGGGAAGGAGATAGGGAAGAGGTAGGTGGGGAAGTACCTGGCTATTCAGATCTGGTCACTAAACACGGCTAAAGCCATTTCAAGCAACGTTTCAATTCTGAATGGTGGTCTTACACCAGGGCGATACTATTAGTATCTTCCACTCTGGAACGTGCCGCAAATATATCATATATTATTTTAAATGAATAAATTGTGAAATAACACAAATTAATCAAATAAAATTTATTTGCGCACGCCGGGTTCGAACCCGCGACCTTCGGATTGTGAGTCGAGAGTCTTGCCTCGGAACCACGGAGGCCGTCGGTTAGAGCCATACTACCATAATACGGGCAAGTCTTAGTCTGGTAGTCGAAAAGCATGTTTAAAACTATGCACAAAAACTTATATTATAAATAAATAGAAGAAAACATAGAGTATGTTGCAAGCATTTCCCAGCAAAAAAGATCTTAAACGATGCTCTGCCTTAAGCCCCCTACCGAATTTGTACCGATTTCTTGCATATCTCCCTTGAACATTTGAAGTTGTTAAGCTCTTAAAAAAATACATGTTATTTTTTAAGATAAGGGGATTGTATAGTCTCCACGCCGAAACGCAAATTATATGAAATTCCCTCGATAGAATAAAAATCGCAAAGTATGCTCCGAATTTTTTTTATTTTCAAGCCTGTCTCTATTATTAAATAAGTTATATGTATGAAAAAATTCACAGTGTTTCTTTGAACGTTGTTTTAGACAACCCCCACGAGATTTTTGCTCTATTCTAAACGAGTTGTGTTTTATTAAACATTTTCATTATTTTCGCTTCAATTTTATCGTTTGAAAGATTAGCGCGCTCTCTCCAACATTCATAATTACACATCTCTCCATCTTCTTATTTTTGAGCTTAAGTAGTACTGAAAGTGTATAATGTAAAATATTTATTAAATTGATATACTTTAAAAATAGATGTATATATATTTGTACCTGAGGATCATCATGCGAAAAGATGGCATCAAAGGCAAACATCTTGGGTGCAGCCACCCCAACCTTCCTGTCCTCAGGTGCCTGACTCGCCTGGTCCCCACACAGGGAAGGGTCGTACAGGGTCACCTGCTTCTTCCGTTTGTCCAGGCTGAAGAACTGGGTGGCCCCGGCGGTAGGCTCCGCTATGGGGGAGGCCACCTTCAGCATCACTTTCACCTGTAACAAAAATAAGGTTAGATTTGAAGGCAGAGATTAAAAATCATCAATTATGATATGTTATATTTATAATTAGCATAGACTCGCGAAAAGTCACAGAATATTCTGAATTCTTACACTCTAACTGGGCGAAGCCGAACCAAAAGCCGCCCGCATGGTCTAGCAGCAAAAACCTGCGGAGAGTGTTTTTAACTGCTAGTTTAATATAATTCTTGCTAAAATTTTAGAAAATAATTTAGTATTTTTCGTCTGAAAAACCATTTTTCTAAAATATCCTTTAAATGTAATTTGAAAAACAACGCACTTGCTGTGTGGCAATTATATGGCCGATGAAATATTTTTTTCATTGAAGAAGAAGTGTGAAACAGTGGGAAGATATTTTTTTCTTCGTCGATTAGAAAAATAAGGCAAATAGAACATTTTTACTTTATTTTGAAATCGAATTTAAACAAAAGGTTATTACTTATTAATTAACCTATAAAGTAACAGTAAATTGTGTATTCAGACAATAAATATAACGAAAAATTTATATTTACAGGTCAGGTAATATGAAACTGGTATTTCATGTGCGCAAACAAATAACGCCATTTAATTAAAAGGTAATTTAAAACTGGCAAATATTTCCATTTCTGCCGAACAATAATTTACAAATGATGTTATTACGATTGCAGTAAATTGGATAATTACGGTTAATTTAGTTAACTGTGTTGAATAATGGGACCTACGTGCAAAGGCTGGAGTTGCATTGTAGATCAAATTCGCCAACCAAAATTTGAATTGAACAAATAACCCAAACTTTATTAAATTAAACGCTGAACAAACCACGCGTTTTATTTAGGAAAATAATTTTATAAACGGAGCGTGTAATGATTTGTGGGTTTCAAATTGAACCAACAAAAAATGATACTAAAGGATTTTTCAACATAAAAATCAATTAATTACATTCATTTTTTTAACTTTTTAGAGACTGAACTATATTGATTTAACCCTAGAAAGATAACGTGCGCCTCAAAGGCGCCGCGAAACCGATAAATCACTGTCTTTTTTTAACCGATGCATGTACAAGCTTGTGTTTCCGAGCCAACTCAGACGTTGGCCAACACTATCCAGGAACGATCGCTGTTCCTGGATAGTGTTGGCCGGTTGCTGTTCGGTAAGTACCACAGTTTTGCTATGACAACGCGTTGCGCTCGAGAGGCGCATCTTTATCTTCTGTGTAACTTTTATGACTGTGCAACAACTGTATGTAGATTTATTAGACATTTGATTTTTTCAGTATTTTAAGTAAGACAAAATACTAAAAATGTTAACTGTTTTAAACCAAAATATCATTTTATAAAGTTATTACAATAATACTGTGGACCTAACTATTTTATGTGCTCCTTTGCAGAGGTAATAATGGTCATCTCGCTTTCTTTTCATAACTTGTTTCATCTTATGTATTATACTTTCACCAATTCCAGTAAACACAATATCATTTCGTTAAAATTGTTATAGTACACTTTCAAGTTCAAGGAATTAGCTAGTAGATCGGATGCTAAACCGATATGATGTTAGATACATATAATCTCAAAATTAATGATGGTCACCCCAAGGCTTAACGAAACACAGACTAAAGATAGAAAAGAATGTGGTTATAAACCCAGGAGTCAAACAAAATACGTACAACTAACGACATTACAAATGATGTAATGTCATTGATCGCTCATTGGCTGAGTTGGCCTCACGGGTCCCACTCAGGCATCGTGTGTTTACTACCTCGGCTGGCTAAGTCTTCCACCAATACACAAGCAACATTTTTCGCTTACCGTGATGGTAGTAGGAGACATTCAAATATTGTCAGGTTATTAAATATTGTCAGGAAATGTTTGTCTTAAAAAAATAAAAATAAAATTGCGCGTAGCCATGGACTTAGGTAAAAACAGATTTAAAACAAGTTAAAACAAACAAACAAGTTAAAACTATTGTTCTGATTGGCGCAGATACATTAAAAATAAGGGGAATTAATAAATATTGATTTGTTAAACTAAAAAAATATATATTTAACAGATGTTTGCGTCAGGATCATTGCCTTTCGAAAGAACCTTTCGAGAGTTATTAAAATTGAAAAAAATATGACTTGTTTTAAGCATTTAAACGAAAGAAATTCTCATTTCAAATAAAGAAATAAATTATTAAAATTATTTTTACTTTATCGCTTGTCTGCATCGATGTATGTATCGGTCGATGCTGTCGACCGTTATGATATCAGTTCCAATTTTAAAAGTTAAAAGTTCATTGATCATGAATAGCTGGAATACTAATTACTTCACGCATGCACTAATGCACATCAATAATCCCAATAAAACCAATCAGTCCCAATACAAGTCATCATAATTCGCTTACAATTGCTCCGTCCCGTTCAGAACGTGTCGGCTGCTGAGGAATGCAAGGTGTGTCGTTCATTAGCTGATTGGCTGATGGCGCTAATTGACCGTGGCTCCCGGGGGTGGTCGCCGCAGCCACCCGCATCCACCCGCACCACCCCCTACAGTCTTTACCACCCTACCGTTTTTGACCCCTGACCAATATTTGTGTGTTGCAACGTATCTAGACTATACCATAGACTACCAAAATATTCGTTATGATTTTATATCTCGAAATATTATATGATATATATACTAGCTTTTACCCACGGCTACGCTCGCTACGCATGGTATTAGGGGGAAATTACTATAGCGCTCGCACTTATCAATTATCCCCTCACCCCCTTACACCCCACCCTCCCTCACGCATTCCAAACATTTATTCCCGGTACATTCAGTTTTCAAACAGCTCGCGTGCCACTTAATGCCAGAGCTCACCCGTAGTAAAAAAATATATTAACCAATTTGATGCAATCGTTCGGAAGCTATGCGCGTAGAAACATTTCGGAGATTCATTTTTATTTATAAAGATAGATAGATCTTAACTACGGTTTTCCTCAAATATATCAACATCGTTTCCACGGCAACGATTTGTTTTCTGACGTTAGCAATAACCCGCTTTTGTTAGCGACAGAAAACGTATGATAAAAATAATATATTAATATTAATAATTTCATAACACTAGAGCTTACCATTATTTACAGCCTGTATTACTCGCATATAATGTAGCTTTCTATTGGTGAAAGAATTTTTAAATTGTAAATGGTTTATGCGTGAAAGCGTAACAAACAAACACACGCAGTTTCGCATTTATAATATTAGTATAGATATATAGTTGTAGCTAGCCGCTACTATTTGTTAAACGGAAATTTCATCATATTTTCATGCCTTTTTGCGTTTATGATAATTCGTTATTCTTTCGAAAAGACACTATTTTTTTTTAATCCAAATACACATTAAGGGAGGTTTTGCGCCGCACAATTTTCTAGCACATATTAATTGAAGCTCTTCTAGAGTGAGAAAAAAATATAGTTGTGCAGTTCACACGCGGTGTAAGTGAAACCTTCAGAAAACTAAAATAGATAAGCTTTTCATAAAAATATTTTCTTTTTTTACAATAATACAATTAAATTTTTTTTACAATAATAACTCCATAAGTTGAGCTCTAGGAGCTCGTATTTATGGGAGGAGTTTTTACAGCAAAAAAAAAATGTTCTAAGAAGTATGTATACAATGATCAAAGACTTATGAAATAAATATACAAACATTTTTTGACATAGGAATACAATTTAGAAAAAAATAGAAAAACAATAACCAAAATACTATTTTTTTTATTAGATATTACAGATTGTAGGGTTTAATTAAGGGTACAATATATCTTTATCCAATTTCAGGGATTTAATTTACTTTTTAAATTGTTCATATTTCAATGTTTCTGTTACACTAATTTTGTTTTTGGATAATAATATATTGTACCATCTCCACACCTAAATAAAAAATAGTGGTGTTGAGTCGTGGTCGTTCTAAGCACAGGAATTGCTATTAAGCCATTAGTTTCAAATCTATTGCTTATGCTATCGGAGGGGTGAATTTTTTGAATTAAATATTCTTTATAGATTTGATATAATGCGTTTCTCTTATACAATTCTGTGATAGATGGTACATTAAATTCCCGAAATATCTCTAAAGTAGCGAAGTCGTATGGTTTCCTTAAGATGATTTTTATAATTATTCTTTGAATTGTAATTATGGGCTGTAAGGAAATCTTAAAGGCCTTAAATAAGTTTTCTTATTCTTTACACAGTGAGATTGATATGATCTTTCCATTTAACATTTTTATTCATTAAGATTCCAAGATATTTTACATTAGATTTATGATTTAGCCTAGCGCAGTCCGTATTACATGTACCGTCATTTGCACAATTTTTTTCAAATATATGAAATAAATACTTTTTCAAACCACTCGCGCACCACCTGTAGTATTTTTAATACTAATTTCATAATGCCAGTGCTAACCATTATATATAGAAACACTCTTCTGTTAAAATGCAATGCTTTGTAAAAAAATTGATTTCATCATCTGAAATATTTAAAAACTTTTGATTTCCCACGATATTCATTTATTTATCAGATAGATTTTAGAATATGGAATTTCGACCTTAATGTTTCCATCAGCCTTTGACCGTCATCAAATACAATATAGCGTCACTGTGAAATTGTCTTTTTATGACTCCGTTGCGCAATATTGTGTCCGATCAGAAGAACAATAAAGCTCAGTCATGAATAATTCACGGCTGCCGTTAAAATCAGAATGTCACCCATTGACTTTGGCGGCCGGTTCCTTGGCAATAAAAAGACCATTGGGGTTTTTTCGTGGTTTTTCCAGAAACGCTTACGACAGAGTCAGACGGTAAAGCCAATGTGGGAGAGAAGGGCTGGAACCTAAGGAATGGGGGCAGTGCATAGGGCCTAGGAATAGGGGTTAGGAACTGGGGCCAGGGCCTCCGTCTGGGACGACCACATGAGGGGCCAGACTGTCTGCAAGGATATACACTTACCCATCAGATTATACTGACCGGAAGCCAAGACCACGTGATCGGAATTTTTGCTAACCTTTTCAGCGCTTTGTTTTAAGCAGGAGATGATTTGTTTTTTAAATGACGGAAATAAAGAGTAAACGTTTTTCGCGCGAGCATTATTGAAATTTAACAGGAAGTATTCAATATTTAAAAATAAAGGCTAAGGACGAGTTGTTTCACAGAGCAATTCATCCAATGTCAACAACGTTAATTCTCAAGTTTAATTCTCAAGTCTGTTTGACCCATAATGATGTAGTAACAGAATTTGAATCGAATTTTCATAGAACTTGAAAATTAACCCTAAAATTTGATGAATTGTTCAAGTTTTGTGAATCAACTGGCCCTAAATGTGATAGCAATGAGAATCCTAGAATAAGTGTTGTAAAACCATAAGATATGCGACCTTTTAATGGTGGTATAATAATGCTTAAGAAAAGGAAGGCAGATATTAATCTCATTAACTATATTCAAATAAAAGACAGCTCATTTGGTTTGAGCATTCTGTTCGTTCCAGAGAGCAGGATTCGGAATAACAGAAGATGTAGATTGTGAATAAAGCAAAGGAGATCTCTGAAGAGAGAATTTATTTATTTATTTAAATCGCACGTCACAGTAAACAAAAATACTAGAAATGACAATAAGTGTGATAAAATGATATCAGAAGATTTAAAATGAATACAAGCTCTAGAAGGATTGAAAAGTAAGAGATACTTCTACTTGAAGGATTAAATTACATAAAAATATTAAAAGTACAGATAAGTAGCATAAGTCAAATAATATCGATTGAAAAGAAATGATAGTATAGCCTTTTTGAACATACCCTCCGTGCAGTTAAATAGAGTCGCCACATCTGCGTATCTAATACTACTTGAAGTAATTTAGGCACGAGCCAGTGTTTGAAATACTTAGTTCTGGTATCGTTCGGAAAAAGGTAAATGAAATTCAATGAGGTTAATTACATCGGGCTGTCTATTACAACCTATTACCGTTTACAAATTTCAACATAAATTTTGAGTCGAAAATAAGTCTTCGATTCGAGTGTTTTAATATATAAATAAATTCTCAAGTAATCACAGTTTATGCTTTCAATGGGAATACAAAATTTAAAATAAATGCGGCTCAGAAATTTGAGTTGAATTTATCGATTGAATTTGTAATAAAGTTCAATGTAGAGTCGAAAAATGTACCTAGGTTATTAATTTATTCGACAGAGGTAAATGTTGAGGTAAGTTCATATGGATAAATAAATGACTGAATTATTATGTAAAATCTAATTGAATGACACGTATTTATGTTAAGATAAAGTTTGTTCAGTACACCAATAATTAATTATCTTGTTGTTATTTTGTAGACAAATACAATCTTCAGCGGTTTTGATAATTTTTAGTATTTTTTTTAATTGTCTGCAAAAAGTAAATAAATTTATATCTCTTTTAATTATATTAACAATATCGTTTACAGTTAAAAAAAATCGGGCCTAAATGAGACCCCTGTGGTACACCAAAAAATGTGTGGCATTCCATCCCTTACCCACTCCTGAAGGGATTTTATGTTTTTGTTAGCTAGTTAGGTCAGCTAAAACGACTACGTGCAAAAGAAACACAACAAGTTTTACATTTAAGATCCTACGAAACCTTAAAATGAACCGCATATTATTTATAGATTTAAGATTTGTAGATTTCCCCTAACCCGTTGAAACTTCAATACGTCAGTACATCTCTAAACACATAATCCAAACTTGCACGTTTTCCTGTGAAACTTCTCCATCCCTTAATCACCACAGCATCTTATCAAACTTTAAATCTCCGATACCCCCGCTCTCGCTACCGTACCCGGGCCGCATCAGCAATGAGGGGGTCGATAAATACCCGCGATATAGGCGAGATTCCCTCTGAAATGGTCTTGTCATCCCGACTCCATTCAAACTCGGGGGCATTCTTGCATAAAATTAAATCCCGCCCAATGTTTTATGATATTATCTCCGGGATGGGGTCGGATATAAACGCACCCGTGACGCAGAGCAGGTGAACGAAATTATCACGTTTCGTTAGCAATATAAATATTGGAAAAATTCCGCTAGGGTGACAGTCCCATAATCGAATGTCTGCTGGGAGCACGGTCTAGGATTAATATTATTTCTAGTGCAATATTTCAGCAGAATGCACGTGATAAATGCCTGAATCAAAACAGTTGGAATTGGCCAACTACTCAAAATAGCGTGCGCCAGAGAAAATTGTGAGTTTTTTGCAAAAGAAAAATGTCTTGCAGAATGCGAGAAATGTGTGAAATTATGCATTTTACTTGAAATTTATGTCTGTAATTGCAGGTGATTTATTTAAAGCTAACTAACTTGTTTCCCCTTCCAAGAATGGTAATAATTTTAGACACTCTATTTATGAACACTTTTGTATTCCTGTTTAAGGTCTTTCTGAATATATAAGGAAACAAAATTTTTGTAATCAAAGAATAGACATAGCCTTTTTTAGTTTTTTTTTGTAATTTTTTGGATTTTATCAGCAACAAAACTGACTTTTCTGGAAAAGGTGATGACGAATGCAACCAAATAAGCAAAATTTGCAGACAAACCTCAGTAAAGGCCAATTTTGACCCCACTGATATAGGTTCTGATGATAAAAATGATATACGAATTGAAAATTTAAGGCCCACAGTTTCAAAATGAAGTATTTATGGAACTTGTGCAAATCCCGAATTCTACTTCCATTGATACCTATTTAAAGATTTCCAAGGTAGAAAACAGATGGTATATAAATTTTCCAACAACTCTTCATTATACAAGGTTATGTTTTTTCTTGGAACGTGTGAGAAATGGAATATCGTCATCAGTTGACCACTTGTCATCATTGAAATATTCCACAAATGCTTCATATTCAAACTGCGACCCAGATAGATTTTCAATTTGTTTTAAATTGAAATTTTTTTTATTTACATTGTCAAATACACAGTTTCAAAATGAAGTATTAATGGAAAATTTCGATGATGACTTGTGCAAATCCCGAATTCTACTTCTACTGATACCTGTTAAAAGATTGTTAAGGTAGAAAACCGATGATATACAAATGTCCAGCAACTCTACATGATACAAGGTTATGTTTTTTCTTGGAAAGTCTAAAAAATGGAATATCGTCATCAGTTGACCACTCGTCTCTTTGAAATATTCCACAAATGCTTCACATTGAAACTGTGACCCAGATAAATTTTCAATGCGAAAAATATTACAAAATAAGAAAAAATATTATAATTGCTATTTCCAAAATTAAAACTGATTTTTTAAGAATTCTGACAACCCCGTAATTTTCACGTGTTTGCGCTAGTTCATAAAAATGTTATCAATATTTTGAGATACCTGCTTTCAGAACTAAAGCATAGCTGAAAATGTCTTTAAAAATTTCCAAGCTAACCTTTTTCCTGATAGAGCCTTTAACATATCAAATGAAGCGAACTAAACAGGAGAATGATTATATGTGTTAATTTCCACTTGGTCTTTAGATCTGTTGGTGATATTGTAATATTTCATATTATAAATCAATACTTCCTGGAAACTTATGTGACGTTATCTCATTCCCTGCACGACTGAATTTAATAGACTTGCAATATTATTATAGGCACGTTTTTGCGAAAGGAGGAAAATCTTTTGCGCCGGGAGATACTAAAAATTCATATCAGAAAATTACGTCAACCCGTAATATTGCCATTGACAACATGACGGTGCTTAATCTTATTTCTAGGTGAACATTAAATATCTAGGACAAAATAAGAGAATATTTATCAAAACGGAAAATATGCATTTTAAGGGCGGAAACAACACATTTATTTTTATTTCTCCATAGATTTTTATAACATTATACATACAAATAACATTATATATTTTAACAACTACAGAACGCGACTAGCCTCGAGCGAAAATAGTATTGTGATGGCAGCATTCCACTTCTTGCAGGGTCCCATCTACAAGCGATGGATCCACTTCCTGAGGACATCGATTAAACAAAAAGTTTTTTTTTTAAATTTTTTTATTTTTATTATTATAATTATTTTCTTTTAAATTTCTTTAACCATGTAAATATTTATTTTTTATGTATCCTTTTTATATCTTGTTATCATTACTTGATTATTATATATGTACAATATGGAACTTGTGGGACTGCACTACCCTCCCCGAGATCTGGAATAAATGATTAAAAAAAAAAAAAAAACATTTTTAAAATATTTTCGCGCACTCTTCTAATAAAGCAGATGCTTGGGCTTAGTAGGGGACAACCTACACATTATTACATCTATTGTAAGGATTACAAAGTGAAGATAAAAAATAATTATTAATTTCCATCTAAAATTATATTTTAGTTGGCAATAAAAAGACAACATTTTCTTAAGAAGAGGTATAGTAATTTTGTAAGATAATGTATAGAAGTAATAATTTGTACAAAATACATTAAAAATGATAAGCAAATGCAAACACAATACACAGAAGAGCAAGTAAAAATAATATGGTTGAAGTACAAAACTTTAATTTTTATTTTTTGATTGTATGGTATATCAAGGGGTAATTGATGGAATAATTTTATTCCCTTATACAAAAAGATTCGGTGCTGTAGTAGTTAGTAAGAATGGTACAGTTAGTCCCCCAACAGAACTATTTCTTGGGCTAATATTTAAGAGCCATTAACCAGCGGCCGTGAATTTAAATTTCGTCAAACGATGATCTTTCGATCGTATCCTTGCAACGGTACAGGACGGTTCCGATGAGAAAGATTAATTATTCTCCATACCAGTATTTTAACATAATAACTCAATTTTGATTTTATTTCATTTCAAATTTGCTTTGATATTTGTACATTGAAATAACACAATAATTTTGTTTATAACCACGATTTACTTAATTTTTCCACTACCAACCGGTTTCGCTTTACATAAGCTTAGGGTATAAAAATTAAAACTGTTTTCATTCAGTTTTAATTTTTATACTCCGATGAAGCTTATGTTAAGCGAAACCGGTCGGTAGTGGAAAAAATAAATAAATCGTGGTTATAAAACAAATTTTTGTGTTATTTCAATTTACAATGTCAAACCACAAAGTTACTGCTTTCTACCAAAAAATGATATTTATACATTCAAAAATGCTCAAACTCGTGATGATAAAACAATTGAAATAAAGTACTTTTTGTAATTACTTTTTGATCATACTCGTAAGTATTTATATCTTTTCAATAATATCCAAACAAAATAAGAACGTAATTTTTTTTCAAATATATTAGTTTGTAAGACCGTAAATAGAAAAACAAACTGAAGTATTTTTGTCACAAAACAAAGGCGCGGATATTTTATATAATTTTTTTTTTTTTATAAAATTAAAATTCTGAAAAGTAGCTTTCCCGAATTATTTAACGATTTATTTTACTGCATGATTTTATGATTTGAAACGTAAGTTGTATAATACAAAACTTTGTTTGAAAATTTAACAAATCTGCCAACGACCTACGGTACCTTATTGTACAAAAATTAACATATTTTCTCAAAATTAAAAAAATAGCTTTACGAGATAAAAAAAACAGTTTTTCGAAATCAATGTATAATTTTTTTATGGAAAAGAGTCAATACGTCTAAAATTTGATTTAAAAATGACATATTTCCGGATATAGGTAATTTTTACATTAAAAACTTGACCATATAAACTACTCTCTTTGATGAAAAAAATATAATTTAATTTTGAAAGATTGTTATTTTATCCAGTTAAATTATGATGTAAATTTTGAAAGGTTTGTTTATTTTTATTATAATAATAATTATATATAAAAGCAGAATTTTAAATTTTCAAATCGTATAATCATGCAGTAAAATAAATCAATAAATTATCTATGAAAGCTTCTTTTCATAATTTTAATTTTAGTTCAAATAAAATCACAAAAAAAAATCCGCGCTCTTGTTTGGTGACGAAAATACTAAAGTTTGTCTATTTATTTACAGTCTAACAAACTAATATATTTCAGATTTTTATACACTTATTTTGCTAAGAAATTATAAAAAAAGTAGAAATACTAATGATCAAAAAATAATTACAGATGCCCTGATGAGTTGGCGAGAGACTATCATTTAGAATTGTAACTTTGCTTGAAATGGCTTTAGCAGTGTTCAGTAATCAAATCTTAACAGCCAGGTACTTTCCGACCTTCGTCGGGAGAAAAACAAAATAATATATATAATAAACCATGTTTACCGTTTCTTTCCCCCACTTCGTTTATTCTCACAATAATCAACAAATTAGGGATGCCACGGTACCACTGGCTTTGAAAAGTTTTAACTCTTGTGTAGTAAGTAGGCACATAAAAAAAAGATTTGGTTTGGAACAGAGTGAAATTTACGTTAGTGAAGATTAAATGTATGTATACTTACAATTTTTATAATCTGTGAATAGTGTGTGCAAGTCAAGCCGCTTGACGGCCGGCGTGGTCTAGCGGTAAGGCTAATGACTCGCAATCCAAAGGTCGCGGGATCGCATCCCGGCGTGGAAAATAAATTTTATTCGATTAATTTGTGTTATTCCACAATTAACTCTTTAAAAATAATATATTGTATATTTGCGGCTCGTTCCAGAGTGGAAGATACTCTCAGTATCGCCCTGGTGTAAAACCACCATTCAGAATTGAAACCTTAATTGAAATGGCTTTAGCCGTGTTTGGTGACCAGATCTGAATAACCAGGTACCTCCCCACCTTCATCTTCACATCTCCTTCCCCTCCCCACTGCTTTCAGCCTCACAACATACCTCAATTGGGGATGCCATAGTTTCACTAGTCTCAGGAGCAGTTGGGACTCTTGTGTGGTATTCATATATATATTTTTAAAAAGCTGTGTTAACATATCGTCCTTTATTTAGTCTTTATCAATGATCCATTTTATTAAAAAAAATGTTGGAAAATTTTCAGAATGACTTAGTAGCATATTCGTACTACAGCAAACCTTATTTCTTCCCGCTAATATAAATATAATATCATCCATAAATAGTGTCGATACGGCAATATTTCGCCTTTTCACGGCTCCAGCCTTTTAAGATATCATGCATATAATATCATTCAAAACGCCAACCTACGCAGTCACGCTGTTTGTTCTCCAGTGTATTTTCGGCGAACCATCAATCACGTGTTAATATTCGAATCAATCATTCTTTTGAGGGCGAATATGATGAAACTCTTCCTGCCTACACTTTACTTCAATAGGCACAGACTCTTCGGGCCTGCTTCTCGAAGTATGAAGTATGACGTACGCTGCCTACTTGTGACTTCCTACACAATTCCGCCAAGTATCATAGATCACATTAACTTTCGTGGAATACACAGCATAAATCATTGACGCGTACTTCACTTCAACCCTTATGCTTATGGCGTTGCGTGGGTACTTGACGATGCTTAAGGGGGTATTCTAGTCTAGAAGCATGAATTGTAGGTATTTTTTCAGGTGCAATAAAATAAAAAATATTTTCCCAAACCATTATTTTACCAAATATTGATTAAATATAAAAAAATACATGAAAAAAAAACGAATAAAAAATTTAAAATTTAAAAAGTTACAGTGTATTGAAGTAGGGGGTCTCAAAAAATAGCGCGCCCTGGTTGACACGCTGACAAACTCAGCTTTCACCCATCAAAATCAGAGTTTGAAAATATGTATCGAAGACAATGATTTTTGCCTTTGTTTCAAAAAACGAAATTGGAGATTGCTGCCTTTGCGTCTATACACCTCATATGAGCCTCATAGAAATCGTTGTCTCCCTTACTATCGCAGTGAGAAAAATATACCACACTATAGATTTAGATCTAAATCTTAATCACATTGATTAATTGATAATTGATAACGAAAAAAAACTGTGGTAATGGTAACGTTTATAATGCAATTATTTAATTAAATATATGTTTGTTTTTGAAGTGAAACTTCTTTAGCGCCGTTAATGACTTGAAATTCTGGTGAAAAGGAAGTGCGTCACAACTCAGTTCTACACAAAAACTCGGTTCTAATAAAACGCCGTAAATTCGCACCTCGGCGAGTGCCTTCCACAGCGTGGTTGGCAAAGTGCCTGACAAGTCTCAGCGGCGATAAAGACAGACATCAAGCGAACGAGGGTTCGAATCCTTTGAAATCCAAAAAAAAAAAACATTTTTTTTTGTGAAATCAATATCCAATCTTCAAACCACTTTAAAAAAAACAAGCAAAATAAAAGAAAGCACATCTAGCGTTTAATAAAATTATTTTAATTAACTTTCTAGTTTCACTTCTTACGTGAATTACATACTCTGTTTTTTTTTTTTAATTATCAGTAATTTTAGCTAGAAAAAAAGGAAGGTTAGCCATTTTAAAACTTTATATGTTTGCATTCATGTTTTTATATATCAAACATTTTATGTTTATTCCGAGTTATAAAATTTGAAAGTATATTATTTTGTCACCTTTCTAAAACAGTTTTTAGCTTTCGGATACGTTAAAAAATTTCCCATTCATTTGGTTTTAATTGCAAAGCGGAAATATTTTTAACACTCTGATAAAATATTTCCGAGGCCTGACGGATTAAAATACAAAGCTTGGCAGCGGTTGGAAACCACTTTGTAATAATAATTAGTAAATTAGTAAACTTCTTTCCGGTTTCGACATGTATTTTATTACACATGGAAAACTATATTTTTTATTACTATCCAACACGAGACATGCGAATTATTTATTGTGTATCAACAACTACAAATATTAGGTATACACTACCCGAAGCGTGTATCAGGGAGCGTTAAAATTACAATAAAATAACATTATCAATACAAAACCAACCCTGTTTTCCGCGTTGCATCGTACTGAGTCGCACCACCTGCCGTATTAAAATTGTAACGATTTCATCAGGTATAACAAGGAGAGTACAATAATAAAGTTTCGTGTTTAAACACGATATCCATCTTCCGTGAATATTGCAACAAACATGAATTGAGCCACAGGAGGCGGCGCGTGCATGATTCTATTAGGAAAGACTTTATTGCAATACAAAATTAGTACTAGTGGAATTTTATGACACGTAAAAAAATAGTTAGTAGAGGGATTTATTTTCAGTGAATACCTAATGCCTGCACGGCTACTTTGTATGAGCGGTGGAAATGTATACAGTAAACATGCATATTTTTCTTTGGCCTAGGAATTTAAGCAACAAGGAAGTCCATTATAGGTTCAATATATCACCTACTAGCGAGTTCCAGTGCGTTGAACTGCCACTTAATAAATAAATTATTTCTTCCTGCATGTCCTTTCCCATTCGCCCCGTTCCCCTTCCCCTCCCATGTCCCCAGTAGTGATGCGTAGGTTCAGCTGGAGCGGGCTCTTGAACTCGGGTTCTTCGCGGGAAGCGGATCCTACTCCTACCCCTTTTTTAAATCGACTACTTCCAGAGAACCCGGAACAGTACTCGGACCCAAAACCGGAACTCGGCGGTCCGAGCCGCTCGCGAGTCAGAAGCGGGTCTCAGGTTCGCCGGCTCTGGTCGAACCCGTGCGTCTCGGTCCGAGTCACTCGCGAATCGGGAGCAGGGCCCGGGTTCGAGTTCTTTTGTGGGTTCAGACTCCGAGGTCCGGTCCCGGTCGAAACCGTGCGTCTCAGTCCGAGCCACTCGCGAGTCGGGAGTGGCTCCCGGGACCTGCTCCAAGAACTCGAGTATTTTGAAAAGGAAGCACTTCTCGGAGGCCTTCGGGAAAATGTAGAATTAACCCGTCTCTCCCCATCCCCTCACGCATTCCCCCTCCACCTTCCCCACTTTCCATCTCCCCACTCCCGCTACCCTTTCGCGTTCCCCTACCCTCTCCCGCGTTACACATATTCAGTCCCGGTGCATTCCAGATTTTAAAATAGCTTGCGTGACACCTATCGCAATTCTTTTTTTTACAAATTTTCAATTTTTATATATTCCAAAATTAATTTTTTGTATATTATAAGAACAATTAATCAAATTTGGTACCTAACATAGGTACCTATTTAAAATTCTTATTAGATTCATAGAATTCGATTTTGTTTAGTACCGGTATATTTAAAGAGTTTATTCGAAAATTGAATTTTGATTGCAAAATCGATGGTTTGCAAAATATCATTCTCAAATTGACATTTTTGACAGTTTCGTAATAGATTTTGTAATGATTAAAAATCTTTTTAGATGTATTGTCATGTGGTTGTAATAATCCAGAAACCTTTGGGAGGATGGAAAGAAGGTATTTTGAAAGTTTCAAACATTTCCTATGCCTAATATAGCAATACGTAGACAACGTGCATAACTTCCGCACCTTCCTCTCCTCCATCTCTTTTCCCTCCCCACTACCTTCAGCCCTTCAACTTACCTCAATTGGGGATGCAATTGTCTCACTGGCTCCAGACGGGAACAGCTGAGACTCTCGTGAGGTATTCACATAAAAATATACATATATACGTATAAGCAAACAAATTTTGATTTTATACATATTTATTTGATCATAGCATCATAAGGTTCACTTAGATTCTATTGTAAAAAATACAGCTCAAATTTTTAAAACATAATTCATAAACTTAATATTTCTATTGAACATAGAAACTATAACTGTCTAATGGAAAAAGTTAAATTAATAATGCTGTCCGACAGAAGATTGGTATCTGATGCCATTTTTCTCTTTAAAATCATTTATTCCCTTCAGCCCTGCATTGTTGCAAATGATTTATTTTCATATTCCCAACAGTCATACGAACTAAAAATATATTTCAATGCAACAACTACGTCAAAACCAATTCGTTTTTGTACTCTCTTATACCACGTTTACGCAGCTTAGGTAACCAATATTCAGAAGTAGTAGGTAATAGCCGAAACAACTTACAAAAAAGCATTTCACATATTTTTTGAAAACCGTTATAAGTTAAAAGCCATTAACTAGCGGCCGAGAATTTAAATTTTTTCGAACGATGCTCTTGCGATCGTACCCTTGCAACGGTACAGGGCGGTTCCGATGAGAAAGACTAATTATACTCCCTACCAGCACTTTAACATAATAACTCAATATCGATTTGACTTAATCCCAAATTTGGTTTGATAAAAACTCACATTCAAAAATGCTCAAACTCGTGATGTTAAAACAATTAAAATTATTATTTATTTTTCAATAATGTCTTTATAAAATAAGAATGTAATTTTTTTTTAATATATTAGTTTTTAAGACCGAAAATAAATTGACAAAGTATTTTCGTCACAAATCAAGGGCGTGAATAATTTTTTTATGATTTTATTTGAACTTAAATTAAAATTCTGCTTCTAAAAAGCTTTCCCAAATAATTGATTGATTTATTTTACTGCATGATTTTATGATTTTAAATGTATGTTGTATAATACAAAATTTTGTTTGAAAATTTAACAAATCGGTTAAACCTTATTGTACTAAAAATAAATATATTTTTTCAAAATTTAAAAAATTGTTTTACGAGATAAAAAAACAGTCTTTCGAAATCAATTTATAATTTTGTTGTGGAAAAGAGTCAATACGTCTATAAAATGATTTAAAAACGACATATTTCCGGTTTTGTCTGGTTATTCCGTCTTAACATTTTGCTTCTAAAATTGTAAATTTTTAAATCATATGTTTAGTCGTACACTCGTACAATCGTTTTGAAATCCAATTTTTATGTGATAAAAGTTTTATTTTGTGTTTAATGGTATTTGTACCATAAATAAATCTTGTTCAATCGAAATAATTTTTGTCCAATCAGCTACTAATCGGCCAAATGGGTTAATTTTTGTAAAATCATAAAATATACTGCGGATCGTAAGCAATTTCTAAAAAAGAAGTTTGAGGGGTAAACCGAAGTATAACTGACATGGCAAATCTCGCAAGTCAAGCCGCGTCCTGAAGACCGACGTGTGTTTTCCTTTTACACTGAACTACTGAGTACTCATAAAAACAGCAAATAAAATGATGACTGCGTACATCTTAGTCTCCCAATGCCTCCCTCCGGGGCGAGTATGAATAAAATGCTTAAATCCAGAACGCTTAACGCGAATTTAGCTCGCAACAATGTTTATTAAGAATCTCTTAATTTAAATATCAAAACAGCCATAAAAAGTCTCCGGATTCCGTCTCTCCGATGTACAAAGAGAGAGGGGTTTCCCATCTCAACCCTAAACCCAATTTCTCTTTCAGGGCTCCAGTCTTTCCACCCACAAACCCCCTCCCACCCTCAAGTCGTATTTTAAAACGGGAGCCTATAAAAACGGGATCGTAATAATATTAAGTAGGTAGATACGGTCGCATTCTCATACAGCCAGTTGTTCAAGCGAAGGTTTGCGGATTCCTAGCGAACCTTTAAATTTCCCTGGAATTAAATGGAATGAATGATGATTGTCCTGACTTTATGTATATGGCTTTGTTTAACTGAAATATGCAATTGTTCTTTTGTAGAAACAACATGCTTGTAAAACTAAATTGCTAACGTTATCTAGTTTTACATATCTTCTTATAATAGAAATCCTCGTAGCTGGTATTCAATTGATAAGTAGGGTATTATTTTAGTATGTATATACTAAAATGTATTGCGTCGCATACATTTAAATAATATTTGAGTATGTTGGTACCGCTTTCGATGGATTAAAATCGTTCAGTTTTTGATTGCAATAGTTAGATACTTTTTGATTTATTTCGTACTTCATTTTTTCACAAGATGATTTGTTTATAATGTTAATCATATTGATAGCTATTATCACATTCATTAAAGAAGAAAAAATCTGATTGTTATAAAAGACATGTTATAAAGTAGGCACAGAGTTAGATCACACGCCGATTCCTGGTTTCCTGGTGTCTGGGATTGGAAACCCCTGGCATATCGCTCCAGGCAACTGCTAGATATTACGACTCGTGTGTCCCGCGTCATAATGGTGCCGGGCCCCAAGGCGGGGCCCCGGGACGGTGTAGGGTCTATCCTCTATACGGCCCGTAACGTCAACCCTGGAGATAAAACACCTGGGGAGGGGTGGGAGAGGCTCTGCAACCACCCCTTACAAACTGTATTAAATTACCAAAACAACCTGAACAATTTTATGATGGCGGAATGCGTTCTTCTAAGCGGACAGAAAAGTGGTGTAAAGAATTTATGTCTTTTTCACGTTTTATTTCAAATGCCAAAGAAGATGTTACTGGGACAATGAACATATAAACTTTGCGGCTCAGCTTTGCACAATAGAGGTGCAGAAAAATACTATACAGAAGGTCGTAAATGTAGGGTAACTCGTTTGAAATTAATTTCTACATAATGCTATGTGTACTGTAATAAAGCAGTAGGTTTTAACGGTCAGGACATATTTACGTACGAACCTAACTATTACCAGAAGATTTTAGTAGGTTAAAGCATAAACAAAATCTTTTAGTTTGTTCCGCACATGCCAAAATTGTAGTTTAATTTTGAGAAAGGATTGTATTATGAAAAAACCTTTGTCAATGCGACATATACAAGAATATCACTACAAAGGTCAGAGGTTTTATAACATCCCCTACAATTGCTGTACGTATGTAGAAGGGGCGATAGTTAATGATCTTCCGACTGCAATGCAAAGTGATATGATTTGCTTCTCAAGGCCCATATTAAAATAAAAATGATAAAACTGAAAAATGTAGTACAAAAAGTTTCTTGAATTTTGGGGTTAAGGACGCATTGTGTTACCTTCTTACCCTTGAACCAAAATTTCAGGTAGTTTAAAAGTATTCCTGATAAGGTCAGATAATTATTTCAAGACAAAGATGGCAGTGATCAAAACGGTTTATCGCCCGACACTCACTTACGGCCACCAGATATGGATGCTAAGCGAACGAACACGCTCTAGAGTAAACGTTGCCGAAATGAGGCACTTGAGAGGAGTGGATACGAAATGGGATCATATAAGAAACTCGACGATCCGAGACGATCTAAACATTGAACCACTGTTACTCTTCATTGAAAAATCGCAACTGAGGTGGCTTGGGCATGTACTAAAAATGTCTGATGACCGAATTCCAAGGATGACCGGGCAAGGCAACTCCAGAAACTGTGTGAGGAGAGGATGGGACTGCCATCGACGAATGCCGAACAGTCAGCATAAGACAGGGACGTATGGAGAAGTCTTGTCCACCCGAATAGCATAAGGGGATGAAGATTAAATTATTACTTTATTATTACATCTACTCTGATGGCGGACACTCCAAAGCTGTCGTTAACTGTTTTTTATAATGGCCCTACATAGGAGTCCTTGAAGAAAAAAAAAACTCTCAAGGCCTACGTCATCTTGGTGATGCTGTGTGGAGAACCTTTATGGGAAAAGGAGGGAGATGAAGTTCTGGAAATGAAAAGGGTATGAGGGCCGGGTAGGAATCTGGGAGTCAATGCGTCCAGGAGTAACAGACGTAAGAGTCCATCTCTCCCACTGCGGTGCAAGGTTATGGGTCGGGAGCATCCAGAAAGAGATGTCTAGGTTAGATCTTCCTCAACCAGTCTCTCCTGATCGGGCCTGACACGCAGAAGGCGTAAAAACGCATTCACCACCAAGACCTAAACCAGCCCCACCCCTTGAACCCAAGCACTGCTTCTAAGTCACCAAACGTAACGAACCACTGGGCGCGACCTATGGCAGAGTGTAAGTTATCCAATAAATGGTTCACGGGGTGGCAGTACCCAAACTCGCCTCACAAATTGGAAACAGAAAGACGAAGGTATCACCACTGACACGACTTACCACCCAAAAATCAACCAACGTACAGTTGAGGAAATATAAGAATTCTGAAAAGTGGTAATCTGGTGGAACGGGTACCCATAACTAGAGTATCTTCCATTCTAATATTCCCGATCCGACGATTTTACGGTCTTTGTATCTTTTATTAACGAAAGAATGAATCAAAACATCGATGAAGAGATGAGGTTACTTTTACGCGGATTTTATCTCGCCGAAAGGATGATGCCTACTCGACAAACGTGAAAAAGTTTCGCATAAAAGAAAATAAACCCAAAACACACGCGATAAAAAATCCGAAAAGAAAAATCATAAACATGCGTTTTACGAGGACGTAAACCACGCATATGATTTGTACCCGCTTCACTCATCTACGTTTCTTCAAACATCAGATTTCTTCTCCGCGCTTTATCCGGTGAAGTTTACCGCATAAATATTTTGAGCATTTGAAAAGGAGGTAGACATAAAAAAAGACTGTTTTGATGCTGTGACACACAAAGAAAAAAAAGAAAATACATAAATACGTTTGTTTTGAAATTGACGATAAAGGATTTTTGTACACAGGTAGGAAGTCGTAAATATTATGCGTAAAAGTTATCATAAAGAGATGCAGTAAGAAATTTATCATAAAATGAGTTATATACTTTGTTGTCAATAGGTAAAAAAGTTTATTGAATGATTGTTTTCTTATTTATTTGCAGCTTCAATTCAACTTCGTTCTAGTGTCAATACTTTTTTCTAACTGAGTAACTTGATAAATAAATGGATATCATAATTTAGAAAAAGCAGAACAAATAAAATATCTACGAATCGTAATTGACCAAAATCTTAGATGGGCACACCATATCAAACAAATCACAAATAAACTCCTCAAAACAATACACATTTTCCTTAACATAAGAAACATTTATGAAATAAAATGAATATTAACGATATATTTTGCACTTGTCAATCAATGATAGAATATGGAATAATTGTTTGGGAGGAGCAACAAACGCAGCTATCGATCATTTAGAAATCACGCAGAAAACGATTTTATAGGTAATACTTAAAAAACATAGACTGACCGATACAGATCAAATATTCAACAATTGTGACGTACTAGATATACGCCAAGTACACGTTAAAACACAGCAAAACTACATATTTGACCAAAAAAACAAATTTCAACAAACATAAAATATCACTAACAGACCACTTAGACAAGCTTACAAAGAAAACATAAAACTCTGACGGTAAATACAAGCTGGACAAAGGACACTATAAATAATGTCATGCTGAAAAAATATTCAACAGTCTTACACTTGAAAATAAAATTGAGGAAACCAAAAATAAATTCAGACACAAAATTACAAAACGGATTAAAGAACAAAAAAGACAATATTACCGAAATTTCAAAACATGAAAGAATAAAACATATGAAAAGAATAACACGCAACACACAAAAAACAATATAAAACACACATCACTCATAAACACACAACACATTTTATATGCCGATTTAAAAAAAAAAATTATATTTTTAATTTTGCTTTAATTTTCACTTTAATATTACTTTTATCTTTAGTTTAAATTTATCATAATTTAATGTTTTTATAGTCACCAACATTATATTTTTTTCTTATCAAAAATTGATACGTATAAAAAAAAACTTGTATTAAAACCTCAGCACGGGTAAGCCACCCAGTGAGGCCAACATTACTGGATTATACTTTGAAATGTAAAATATTGCATCAAATAAATAAATAAATAAAATAAGCTTTTTGAATTTGGTGAATATTTAAAAGATCCTTAAATCACAACAAGTGACTCTGGAGCTGGAGACGTAGACCAAGAAACGTTTTTGATAGTTAGATGTGATGGTTGTGTAGAGTAAAGAAGGCATTGCGTATAATTTTAAAGTGCCTGGAAAAATTAATATTGCAATGCCTAGATTCAGAAAAAGGTTCTTTTTCTTAAGTATGGTTCTTGACCCGGATCCAATAGGACTATGGAACATCTTATGTGAGACTAAAAAATGTAGGAAAAGGGAGTGGTTTTTTAGAATTAGCTGCCCATTGAGATCTGGTCATTAAATTAATTGTTTCGTGAACGATGATTCGATTGTAATCGCTTTCACTGCTTTCTCCAGAGTTTCTTCACATACAAAATAATGGATAAAAACATAAAAAGTACTGCTTTACAGATTTGTGTATTTGCAACTAAATAAGGATGTAAGGTGAATTGTCGATTCAGCCTTACTAAAAAATATGATAAACATTTCATTCATTTTATAAACACATATTTTTTACATTATCTTCACACAGGAGGCCCTAACGAAAATAATTCCCTTCAGGGCGTATGTCATCTTTGGGACTTTTTAGAAAAGGAAGGAGAGGAAATTTTGTTCAAGGAAAGGATATGAGGAGTTGGTAGGAATCAGGGGGTCAGTGTGTCTAGGATTGACGAATTTATGAATCTATCCCTTCCACTGCGGTGCAAGCCGATGTTACGAGAGATTGCGGCTGGAGAAGTCAAAAGGACTTCTCAACCATTCTCTTTCGATCCGGCCCTCCCATGCAGCTGGTGGGCAGACGCATCCGCCACCAAGACCCGGACAAACCTCCAAATTGAATTGAAAATGTTTGTGAAAACCTTACTAATAGAAACTGACACAAAATAATTCATGGAAAAATATGCACGTTTTTTTTACAGCCAAAGAGGGTTGTATATCGGTTGTATAAACTCTTAATAATAATAATTTCTCATCGATTTTCGAAAAATTCGCAAGATATTTTAACTGTTTTATATATTTCTCGACGAAGATATCGTAAAAACAAATACCAATTTAAAAACTAGAGAAAATTACCTTTTCGATGTTTGTACTCGCACTTGTAATTTACAAACATGATAAAAGTTTACCACAAACATTTTTATCACAATATCGAAAAATTTCAGAGAATTTAAAATTTGAAAAACATAGTCCTTTTATAAAAAAATTTGCAAGAAAATCATCACTTCATTTTTTTCCTTGATCATACAAAAAAAAATGAAAAAAAAAACAAAACTGAAATTTTTAAGGCATTGCTTGCACATCTTAAAATGTTTATTTCTTGGATACTTTTTAACCAATAACGTGTTAGGTATTTAAGTTAAAAAAAACAGTTTTCAATAAATTATTTAATATAATTTAGATCACAAAATTCAATCTGAATATTTACACAACTGTATTTTCCTACTTTTGACATAAAAATGACTAAAACTGACCAAAAATAACATAAAAAAGATGTAAATATATAGATTTACACGAGTAT
This sequence comes from Glyphotaelius pellucidus, assembly GCA_936435175.1. Lineage (NCBI taxonomy): Eukaryota > Metazoa > Arthropoda > Insecta > Trichoptera > Limnephilidae > Glyphotaelius > Glyphotaelius pellucidus. Next base: position 10,306,413 of record OW386538.1, on the reverse strand, counting down.
AATATAATGTCTTGTTGTAAAAAAATATTCGCTCTCAATTACAAATAAACACAAATGCGCATGCGTAGAATCGGTGTCAGATGCATAATGCGATGTTGCCGGATTTAAAAAATAGATTTTTTTTATCAGTTACATCTTTATATAATGTGTAACAAAAGCATCGTTTAAGTTTGGGAAGTGATTTTTTTATTAGTAAGGCTGTAAGTGTATATCTACGTTGAGTTTACAGCACCGCGCCGTATGAGTTTGTTCAACAACACACTTTCAGTTCCGCAATTTGGTTAGAGGTTAGACAGTTAGGCGTTTTATTCTTAGCCCGGGGCGGCAAATCCTCCTCGCTACCAGCCACCCGCCTACCCTGGGGACGGCTCGGGAATTCATGTTATGCACTGTGCTATCGGAATGAATACGTTTCGGGGAACGTTCCGCCGTAAAGTTGGCGCACGCGATCCCGTAGCGTCGGGCCCTGAAGGGCGGAGGCACCAGCGCGCCGCCCAGGAGCTGTAAACGAAACCCTTTTAACGCCCAAGCGACAATTGGCCAGACAGCGCTGGATGGATGAGCAGAATAGAACTTCGAAACGCTCTGGCTCAATTTTATTTCAAGGATCATGCCAATAAGCGGGTTTCCTGTTATTAGTTGATTTTTTTCTTTGATTTTGTATTTCGTGGTCACCGCAGACGAGTTTCAGTTGCTAAAAACTAATAGGTCTACGTTTTCATCCTTTAAGAATATTTTGCGGTATAAGAAGTAAGAAGAAGAAATGAAAAAAGGTTTAAACACTTGCCTCTCCGATCGATTTGAAATGTATTGTCGTAATTATGGAACATGTCTAGGTACTCTAATCTGATTTCGTAACTATCATAACTGACTGAGCGCAGCGAAGTGCTGTTTTAACTAGACCAATTGGTATTTAATCTGTCTGTAATTATTTTTTTACGTTTCCGATTCCAAAAATCTGCTGCAACCACTTTATTTTTCAAGAAATCCTTACTTTGACTAGATCCCCATCATTGACTCGGTCGCTAACTTTTACAGAGCTATTTGAGCTACTGAGCTTTGATAAAAAGACCCCCACACAGCATCCCCAAAGATGACAAAGGCCCTGAAAGGAATTATTTTCCTCGGGGCCTCCTGAGTGGAGCAGATTTAAAAAAAAATCGAGTGCAGTTCACACGCGGTAGAAGCGAAACTTCACCAAAATAATCTCAACCATAGGATCCTTGAAAAGTGTGATCATAATCAAAGCGGCCGATGAGCGCAGTTTGACGTTTCTTAGGTACTGTAGTGCGCGTTTCCGTATCATACGTGTTTCAAATCACAACGGGGTTAATGAAGTTTCACTTTAAAAAAAATGTAACATAATAGGCACCATAAACAAAACATTGTTTTTTAATGTGAATACCACTCAAGAGTCTCAACTGCTCCCGTCTGACGCCAGTGAGACTATGGCATCCCCAATTGAGGTATATGAAGGTAGTGGGGAGGTGAAGGAAGTGGGGAAGAGGATGATGGGAATTACCTGGCTATTCAGATCTGGTCACCAAACACGGTTAAAGCCATTTCAAGCAACCTTTCAATTCTGAATGGTGGTCTTACACCAGGGCGATACTGAGGTATCTTTCACTCTGGAACGTGCCGCAAATATACTTTATATTATTTCAGATGAATAAATTGTGGAAAAACACAAATTTATCAAATAAAATTTATTTGCCACGCCGGGATTCGATTCCGCGACTTTCGGAATGCGAGTCAAGAGCCTTACCGCTGCACTACGCCAGCCGTCCGTTATGTCATATAAAATGAAAACATGTAATTGATTCACCAAATGTAAACAAACATCAAATACAAAATTTAGTTAAATTTGTAGCAAGCATTTTAATAAATATGGTCACCAAAATTAAACCTGAATCACCTTAATTGTACTTGCATCAAAATGCAGTTGATCTAAGTGATATAGGATCTTTTTTCGAATGGTTAGTTTGGTGGCGTTATTCCATTTAATTAATTGACATGGAGGTTTTTAAAAACCGGTAAACTGTTTATCAGGTGCGGTTACGGGTGTATTTTTGCACTTTGGTTCAAAACAACAACATTAGTGACGAGATGCTGACATTATAGTGACGAGAAAAATACGGATGCAAGTTAAAAATTTGAAGAAATGAGTTTTTGATGCAGACTTGAAGTAAATTATCATGTTTTTCAGTGGCAGAAAGATACAAGTTCTACACTTCATTTTGAAGAATACACTTTATTTTGAAGCATACACTTCATTTTGAAGCATACATTTCATTTTGAAGCATACACTTCATTTTGAAGCATACACTTCATTTTGAAGCATACACTTCATTTTGAAGCAAACACTTCATTTTGAAGCATACACTTCATTTTGAAGCAAACACTTCATTTTGAAGCAAACACTTCATTTTGAAGCATACACTTCATTTTGAAGCAAACACTTCATTTTGAAGTGGAATTTTTCAAATTTTCGAAATAAAGAAAATCATATGTTGTTTGGAGCGTTTTTTTAACAATATTTTTAAAGGTTCTACGTATAAAATATTTCGTTTTATTTGCTCGTTTTTAAAATAAAACTATTTAATTTAATAATTACTTTTTTGTTATCTATCAGCATGGATATCCGAAGAATTTATGAGACCATATTAGCAGAAAAATAAGTTTTTTGGTTCTCTTGAACTTGCATCCGTATGCTTCGCGGGTACAGATATATAGTGTTCTTTAACGTTAAGTGCGGTTAATCTCAAGAAAAAAAAAAGTTGACTGACGTACAAAATACAGCGTCTGTGTAGAAAAAAAATAGTTTTTTGAGATTGACGACGTGAATTGACGGGCGGGGAACCCGGGAGGGGGAAGGAAACCCATGAGCTGGGAGGGGAACTGGGAAGGGGAACTGGGGAGGGGGGAGGGGAAGTCGAGAGGGGGGTTCGCGGGAAGGATGAAGCGGGCGAGGGGAGTGGGGAGAGGGAAAGTGGAGAAGGTGGTGTGGGAAAGCGAGAGGAGAAGGGAATGCGGGAGAGGAAGGGGAGGCGGAAGGGGTGACGGAAAGGGAACGGAACTAATGGGAAAGGGCACGCAGGGAGAAACGATTTCTTTATTAAGTGCCATAGCAACGCATGCCGGGAACTCGCTAGTGGTTTATAAATAAGTAGGTTAATGCGAAATTTTGATTTTGATTTATTAAATGAGAGTTCTACTGTTCACAGAATTAGGTACTGGTACAACTTTATTTTCTAGTTTCGGAGGGTTCAATAATTTAATTCCAACAAAAAAAAAATCCATAAATATCTTTAACTGCAACAAAAAGTCAATAACAATTCGTTTATGAACTTTCTTACACTACGCATACATAACTTAGATAACCAATACGCAGAAGTAGTAAATATTTTGAATAGCAACGAAAACATTACAAAAAGCTTTGTACATATATTTTTTAAAACAATTATTATTTTCCAATAGCGTAAATTTTAGTTAATTTAAATAATATCAGTAGGTTTACAATGTACAATTGTTTTGTAATCATTTTTATGTTAAAAAAGTTCATTCTGCATTTAAAGATATTTGCACTAAAAATACATAAATAATTAAACAATGCAAAATAGCTTCAAAGCCATAAAAATCAATCACCTGAGATGTCAGATCACCTGAAGCTGAAGCTATATATTTAACCGGTCCCATGTGTTGTGTAGTATGATCCGATGTTATCAATCAAGTTTTATGATCGATTGGGACGCAGGTAAACAGGCATGCTGGAGTGATTCGTGTCAATGCGATGTTAGAACCAATTACTTGGATTGACGATAATAATTGTAATTAATTAGTTTGTTGTAGTATTGGTAAAAACATTTTTTTTTAATTAATTAAACTTACTTAAAATTATGCAATTTTCTGAAAAGAATTATTTAAGTGCGACAATATAAAAATGTGTTAAATGCTGAAGGAAGAACGAATGTTTGTAATATTATGTTCATAGACCCATTGTTTCCGGTCGTTTGGGATTATTGTACGGCATAACAGTCATATTACGTGTTCCATGAAAAAAAAAGATAAATATGTCATTTTGTGTTATTGCCAATTAAAACTTTAAATACATTCATTATTCAAAAATAATGGCTTTTGAAGGTGGTTTGCCGCAAACCAAAACAAATAAATAAAAAATAAAAATTAAAAACACATTTGTAAGCGTTAGTAAAGGTCATTTCATGAACATTTTCAAGCCCTAAAGAGTCCTAATTTCTCCAGTCTTCTCAAAATAAATATCAATTCTACTTTAGCCACAAATCTTTTAATAAATGTAAACTAACAGTGATGGGGGTAGCAAATAATGTAAAATCATGCAATGTCCAGTGTTTTAAATATAATGCCACCCGCGTTCAAAGCCGTATCTTCTGCAAGCATTAACTTTCTAGTTAAAGTGTGTTTTTCGGAAGTGACTTGCCAGGTGAGTATGTTTCTGTATCTGTTTGTACAGCGCCCTTGAGGTGATTTTTCACAAAAACGGAGCTCTACAAATTATCCAATTATTATTATTATTATGTTTTAAAATACTATAAATAAAATACTTTTTCTTGTTTAAAATACTTTATATATACCATGAACCATGCGAATGATTTTTACATATAACACAAAATAATTAGAAAAGTTCATTGAGTGTTTTAATACAGATTTAAAAAAAACATCGTAAAAATCACCGACTTGGATAATGTATGCGCTTCCAAAGAAAAGTCTTTAAAGATAGATCAAAGTAATCATTTTTAAAAACTCTCATTTAGATTATTTCCGCTGTACTACCACACACTTTCAGCGCATATATAGACCACGTGGGTACTGGTAAACCTATACAATATGCACGTGTGCGTATTTATGTACATGTTACTTTACGGCCTAGTCATAAATACAAAGGATTACGACTGGCGGGAAATGCAATGGAAAAGTGCTCTTCGTAGTTTGTGCGGTCGGTGCTGCAGGGCCTCGAGGGGTGGTAGGGAGGAGAAGGGCAAGGGATGGGGTGGATAAGGGTGAGTATGGTAATGTTGAGGGGGTGACACGTCGGAACTCAGATTCGTGTGAATGTCACAGATATCTCAGCCGACGTGGAGCACATATGCACATCCAAAGATGGCAGATAAAACGAAGACACTAAAGAGCTAAGCAAAGGGTTATAGAATTCTCAAAGGATTGACTGGATTTATGTCACAGGGGTGAATTCGTATTCTTTTTAGATTGTGATCGTTTCGAACTGTTTTTTGATTTTGAAGATGGTTTTCCTGGATTACAAAGGGTGGGATGCAAATGAAGAAACATTAAAAAAAGCGTAGTTTTGAACAAATCGGTATTCAGCCCAATTTTCTAATTTTTTAAAATTTGGTTCTCCCATAATTGACCCGCTAGAAGTTTGCAAAATTTTTCGTTGGGTTTTTTGATATGCCGTCTAGCGGTGACCGGACAATTCGGAATAAAACCAACTCAGAACCATCTCCGATAAGTCATTTAGAGTGATAAAAAAATATTTATAAAAAAATTGGTTAAATAGGTTACGTTAGGTTAGGGTTATCGGCTAATTTAAAATTATTTTTTTCATAGCTTTTAATGACTTTTCAAGAAGGCGTTGAGTTGATTCTATTCTCAGTTGGCATGGAGCCCCGTCAAGCATAGCGGTCATCAAAATTTAAAATAATGTTGACGGTCCGAGAATCGACGGTTAATGAAAACCGTTAAAATGCACAAAGGCTGATTTGGTGACGACGACAATTTTATTGTTGTTTCGGGTTAAAACAACAAGTCTGAAGGGTTTTCAAAATCTAAATATGTCGTTTTTTCAGTACGCCAAATCATTTTTTTAACGTTCATAAATCTTTTCGTGATCTCGTGGCTCACAAAAAATAATGCCTACTTGATCAAAACACTCATATAATAATTCTTCTTACAAAATTAAATATTATTCATCAAAATGAAACAAGAACAATAAGAGGCTTAAACGTTCGCAATCTCCAGAAGCCTGAAGGATTTTTAAGAACTCTGATGGTCGGATTTACAATTCTCCTTGCACTGATCAATATCTGTAAGGAAGAATGAGAGTGGCGCTTACAAAAATGCTCGCTGAACACTAGCGGGCAGAAAAGCTGCCCTAATCTTATTTAAGCCCTACTAACAATAAGGAGTACGGTCGAAGGTTCTGTTGCGATCCAAGGCTCTGTTACGATCGATGGAACGGGAGGAATGGATGAAGGGAAGTGGCAGTCTTTACGAACCATATTACGCACATCGTTTACGATCGACAACGCTTTGGGAATAGAGTAGCCGAGATTTTATGATGCTGAGAGTACCAACCTACTAATACGGATACTTGCTTTTCAGTGGGTATTCGTCGCAATTATTTTAAAGGTTTTAAATTCTGTTCATCTATAGTTGTTGTGTTAAGCTTATCTCCCAGATGCAGCTATCATTCTAATCAAACTACAAGTGAGTTACCTTCACTTATTTTCTTTGGCGTTTTAAGAAATGAGTGTCTTTTTGCTGACGCATTTTATACACTTTTGTCAGAGAAATTACAGTGGTTTTTTCTCACAGCCGGATCAGGATTTATTCAAACATATTGTCATTTAATACTCTCCACTTCTGTTCTGTTCTTCAATCCTCTTACTATTGAATAATTTTAAGCATGTATGTCTATTCAATTTTGATCTTGAGCGAGTATCCAAAGCAATAAATTTTTAATTACAGCAGGTTTAGGAAAAAAACTAAATTTCAGTTTCCATATTTGAGATGGTATCATAAAGGTTGGATCCGCAGCTTAGTTGTTATTTTTAGCAGAAAAACTACTTGGAATGGAGTTGTTAAATATATTTAAATTTCTAAAGGTTGGGTACACGAAAGTAAATATGTTTGTTCCATTTTTGATATAAACAGAAGGTATAGATGTATGTGGGGTCACAAGATTGAAGTTAAAAACTTTTTCTGGCACATTAATCAATTACCTCTAATGGTACACGACCAAAAACGCCTCATGCCATTTCAAATTTGGTGAATCGGTGTTCTGATTCACCCCGTAAGTATACATACTTCTTAGCACAAATAATATACATGACCTAATTTGATCAATTAAACGATGGATTTAAATATATATATTTTATCTGTAATCTAAGCTAAATATTTCGCCATTCCTTAAAAAATGTTAACTTTTGCCTTATATTTATTTTCAATGTCATTTTTAATTTCTTTGATTTTATCAATTTTTGGCACCGCAGTCTACAACTAGAGATTAGACAATAATTTGACATGTATTTCGTCCTGAATTAAATTAAAACGGGTCAAAGGATATTGTATTTAGGGTTAGTTGGGCACAAAAACTAATAATTACAGCTCAGAAATCTTTGTAAGTCTTCAAGCTTACAGTCTTCTAGTTTTACTATCTGTGGTATGAAACTACTTCAAAAACTTATATTATCGTTATACTTGTTAATTCATCAAAGGCACAGTTTAAACGAAGTTGCTAAATTAGGCAGTGGATAGTCCTTCAAGAATATTTTGACTCGTTATTGTAATGACAGGCGTGGGATGTTTTAATCAACATTTTCTACCCGAATTTCATTCATTGTCTCCATTGCTGATTTATTCATTTATGCAAAATGGTGTTCGCGGCAATCCCAGCAATCCTAGCAAGAGTCACATGCATTCACTTTTAAAAGCGAATTGATTTTTACACAAATAGTAAAGAAACGCTCTAAAGCTTTTTAAAAAATATTAAAATGAGAAAATTAACATTTAGTAGGTTATATAATGTTGTTTTATAGATAGTAAATTTTGACATAATTCTACCCTGAATTTTTTAATAATACGTGTTTAGGGAGCTACACTGGGACGGCCTTTGTAACGTTTGCCATCGACTAGCCAGCTTCTGGGGCAGGACAAGGAAGTCAACTAATGTTATTGTCGTGGCTGCATCCGAGTGGAGTGCATATTTGTTTTTTCTCTTTAAAATGCAAAAGTTGTACCTAAGTATATCATGTCTTATAGCAGACTGGGATTACTTTTTTTTATCCACATAGTCCTGCTGGATTAAAAACTTTAAAAAAAGTTATTTAACATTTCAAAATCAAATAATAATTTTTTAACACAATTTTTAAACACACGATTTATTATACGAACACGATTTATTATACGAACCCTACTTCAGGTTGTAAATCTATGTTTGAAAATTATAATAAGGTATAAGGTTTTTTCAAAGTTCAATGACCACGTTGCCTTTTATAAAAATAATACATTATAAGATGGTTGTTCAAACTACAATAAAGATCGATCAAAATATTGATTTTCGCCGGTAATTATCTACCTATTTAAAAGGTAATATTTTTACAAAAATGCTGCCGTTATAAAATGGGTTCAGAATGACATAATCTTCCCGAATTTATAAATAAAAAAATTAACATGCAAGTGGCCCATTCTTGCAGTCCGAAGGGTAGATTTGCAAACACTAAGTCCGGATGGAAGTGCGGCATATCCAGGTGAGTCTGATCTTAAATAACGGTAGAATTTAATTGCTGGAATCAGGGCGAGGGGGAGAGAGAAGCAAGGGGGGATTTATTTAAGTTCCCGCCAGGAAACTTCTCCTCCCATCGAATTCTAACGAAGCCTTTCCTATTTGAAAAGTTTCCGCGATACGTTTGTTGGTTGGGGCGAGGCGAGGGGCGGTTTTCACCCCTCCGCCTGCGTCACCGCACTCTTTGAACTTTTCTTATTTATTGTTGTACCTCGATATAAAACGCTAATATTTAATAAAGGTCGCGAAACACTAGGGGTAATTAGGCTTTGATTTATCGAGATTGTTGAAAAAGTTTAATTTTATTTTAAACGGCGCAATTTTTACGGGAGTTTAAAAAAATACATTATCGAGCTGAGTAACATAGTAAAATGTTTACAATATTGGTACTACTTACCTTTTAACATCGACTGCACGAAAGGCGAATACACGACGCGCAAGTGAATGGTAGAAGAAGTCGCTAAAGTTAATTAAAAATAATTAAATTAAAAATACTAATTTTGGTTGTAACTCCGGTTCAACGTGCTTTCGATCTTTTGAAGTTAAGCTTAATTTTTTAACTTATTGGAAGTGTTTGTTTGGAGATTTCAGTCAACCAATAAAGTACCTACCTAACAACAATATAATATTATTAACAGAAAATTATTTTAATATTTGTCGGGAATTTATACTGTCCCCACTGATGTGACACAAAACAAATATTATTTACCCCATTTAGACTAATTTGTTTAACATTTAGACTGTCTGAAGCCGAAGGACTCCGCACTGCAACTCGCGTGGCAAAAAGGAATAGGTAAAAGGAATGTAAAAGCCCCGAAAAGGGCTTTAAATAAATACTTTTTGACGAGATATTATTACACAAAGCACCTCTTTGACTATCGTAATTGTTCAGGGGTCTGGGTTAATATAAAATATGTTTTGAAATTGCTTTCCAGTCAACTAAGTATGATCTGTTAATATTTGTTAATAATTTATTAACTGGAAACAATTATTATCATTTTCATGTACTCATGCAATCTATAATTTACAACATATTTTCCACCGGTATCAACCATGTAGACGTCAGGTAAAACTTTGATGTAAAATCTAGAACCAATATTTATCTCGTTAACGACAATAAACAGAACGTGTTCTAGCCTCCAATTTTGTCGAAACTTGGTCCGTGTTCAGCCTCATCCCAAACCACAACACACAACCCTCTTACCCCGCCGTGGCTCTGCGGGGAAAAGGCCACTACAACTGGGGAGCTTTTATAAATTACAGTCATGCTGATATATCACTTTATAAACATCTTTCTCTCTCACATACTAATTAATTCGATGCATATTTTTGGCAATCTGGTTTTCAAAATTGTTGAGGTATTTTATATATTATGTTCAATTCCCCAGTATTCCCTGTACATCAATTTTTCATGTCCCTTAGTATTTAAGGCAGTATTCTAGCCTAGAAAAAAAAATCTTTTTTTTCCTTCATACTTCCAGAGTTTAAATACTCAAAAATATCTCTTTAAAAGGATTTTCCGTAATTCGCATTATTTTAAAAATTATAACCATTTTAATGTCGCGGTTTAGACGGAATCTAACCAAAATCTGAGAAGAACAAAATTTTAAACGCATTTTTCTCACAATCACTTTTTTCGAGACGGTTGACACGATATCTCAAGTTCTACTAAACCAATTTGCTTGAAATTTGGTGTGAGCATTCTCTATATACATTACTCTATGGCGGGAACTAAAACAAAATTTCAATTTTCACTTTTTTTTCAAAAATTTGGAAAGTCAAAAAAACTGGTCAAAAAATGTCTTTTTTATTTCAGACAGCCGCCATTTTGCGAAAAATAATTCTTTTGACTTTTTCTTAGTTCGGGCCATACCCGCATTTGTTTGGTTTAAGAATTAATTTGTTTTTTTTTTAGATTACTAATTTTGAATTTTTTCGTTTGATTTTCTTTTTTTAAGTTTTCTTTAATGTTTAATCAATATTTGGTAAAATAATGGCTTGTAAAAATATTACAGTTTTTTTCAATTGCACTTGAAAAAATACCTACAATTCATGCTTCTAGACTTGGATACCCCCTTAAAAAATCGTAATTTATCATCGCCTTAGTTCTAAATTGTCCAAACGACCATTTGCAAATTTAACAGGAGGAGGATCTTTTCTTTCATTATTTCAATGAAACATTATGATATATGTTTAAGTTGGAGCTATTTCCGTGAAGATAAAGGTCTCATTAGTTTAATTAATTCTTAGTATAGTGATTAATTATCATTTTTGATACTTTATTTTTAATTTTAAAATGACGATTGAACAAAGACTAAAATGGTCGTTTGGACAATTAAGCACTAGGGCGACGATATGTTAAAAATATAAATTCGTAATCTTATGACTTTTACCAGAATAATGTGAACTAGGGGAACTGCTTTGAAAACGAATGCAGAATGGCTCAACACAGTCTAAAAAGGAATACTTAGACATTTCTGAAAGTTCTATTAGAACTCCGACAGAAAAAAATATTTAAAAACTTTCAAGTTTAATTTTATAGATTTTAATTTTTGATTGTCTCTTTTACGTAAAACCTTTGATAGACTAAATAACCATTAAGAAGTTTCCACTAAACTCTGTCATGGCACACACTCCTTGCATCATTGGCATTCATACACTATCTCCTACATTAACACCTCAGATATGATTTTAGACAAAAGTATTTTCGCCATTTATTTATTCCTCGAGCATCCCGTAAGTTCTACATGAATAAAACTATTAATTGTTATTTAAATGAAATAGCATAATGCACGAACTACGAATTTGAGGTCACTGTTATAAGCTAAACTTATAATTTCTTTATATTTTTGTCACCATCTTTATTTATACTGGTTTTTAAAAGATGTTCTCACTTATGTCAGAACAATCCAGTTTTAAAAACTATGTTAATACGATTACAAAAATCTAATCAGATAAAGGATATGTTTGCATACATCTAAATAAAATAAAATGAAAAAAACAAAACAAATAAACATTCCAAATTATTTAGTCATTTAAAAGTTAACTCAAATCACAAATAATGCAGAGAAGGGCAAGAGACCCGAGGGACATAAAAGACACAAGCGACACAAGAGACACAAGAGACGCAAGAGATACAAGAGACACGTGAGAAACAAGAGACACAAGATACACAACAGACACAAGAGATACAACAGACACAAGAGACACAAGATACACAAGATACACAAGAAACACAAGAAACACAAGAGACACAAGAGACACAAGATACACAAGATACACATGAGACACAAAGACACAAGAGACACAAAGGCACAAGAGGCACAAGCGACAAAGGCACAAGAGGCACAAGATACACAAGATACACATGAGACACAAAGACACAGACACAAGAGACACAAAGGCACAAGAGGCACAAGATACACAAGATACACATGAGACACAAAGACACAAGAGACACAAAGGCACAAGAGGCACAAGATACACAAGAGACACAAGAGACACAACAGACACAAAAGACACAACAGACACAAGACTCACACGAGACTCACGAAACAAAAAAGGCACAAGAGAGACACAAGTGATATATCTATAAAAAAAATACATTTACGTATAGTGTTCTTTTTAATTTATGTCATGTAAATAAATGTCATGTCATGTAAATAAATGGAAACATATAATTTTACTACGCGTTTTACTAGGAATACATGTAAGAGAGAAATATAAATATACAACGGAAATCTCTAATAAGGGCTTAAAAATGTTGGGATTTACAACCAGGCTAACTAGAAATTTTAACATATAAAGTGTATTAAGCTGTTATATTTTTCCTGTTAGAAGTCAACTAGAGTACGATTCTCCCGTCTGGAACCCTCATTAGATTACACATGTACTATCTGTTAAAAGAATACAAAACAAATTCTTACGTTTTCTAAATTTTAAAATGGGTAAACGAGCAATTATGTTGAACTATAACACTATTTTAAATGATATGAATATGCTCAAATCATCAGACAGGAGAATTTTCAATGACTTGGTATTTCTATATAAAATTCTAAAAGATTTAGTTGATAGTCCGGTATTGCTTGAACTTCCGGAACTTCCACTAGGTAATACTAGAAGTCAGGATTTATTTCAGTGCAGAAATTCTGGGACTAACTACCATATGTATTCCTCTTTGCCCAGAATACTTATGTAGGGACAGAAGTCAGTGGACATTTTCAATTTATCTTTAAACAAATATAAAATATTGTTACTGAGACAGTTCAGTTATTTACAATAAATAATGTGTATTTCTTACTATTCATATGTAAAAGCCCCGAAAAGGGGCGTTAATAAATAAATAAAAAAGACACATCTGCCCTGATAATGGACACTATACCGCTGTGCAAAACGTTGGCTAAAGAAAGAGGTAGCACAGCACGGCATAACACCCCAAAAATAAATAACGAAAATACCTTTGGCCGTGAAAATCTAATAACAAATCTACATATAAGACATACGAAAATAATTTTGAAATCTCCATACTACATCTTCAAACTCCAAATGAGCCACCCGCGTAACAAAAGATTTATTGCTGAAATTTCCACTTAGATGAGTTTCCATATTTGAGCACCTGATACTACACTCTGTAAAGATGGTTGTTTTCGTTAGAATCGAAATCGCGGTAGGCAAATTTGCTGCAAGGAATGCATGAATACTGAATTAATGTTTTGCGCCTAGTCACGTAATTGCACTTGGAACTTTTACACGAGGCAAAGCGACTCTCAGCGGTTCTCAGCGCGGGAGGAGCTACCTAACTATAGGACCCTTACAAGGACCTCTCCAGCCTCTGAAATAAGCGACCATAATGTAACACTTACTATTTATTATTTTCTCAAATTATATTAATGCCGGTGGGTGAATTTTTCTACGAGCTGAAATAAAATCGGTCTCATTAATTAAACCGGAATTCGAAGGCTTGAAATTATTACGGAAACGGTTAATAAAAAAACTAAACAACTTTTAAATTACGGTGTGGTTTTAATTGCATTTCTTTGAATATGATGCAGTCCCTCAAAATATGATGCAGTCAGTATTTTCTGCAATAGTCTTATTTTGCTTAGGCTTAAAAATAACCACATGTAAGTCATGTAGCATTTTTATTTTTGCCACAGTATTTTTGAATAAAACTTCTTTACGCACGCTTGACTTGGGGAGTAAGCTGGTGAATGCGTGACGAGAGCGAAAAGTGACGGGCGAGGTAAACGGAAGTTGAGAGGGAGATATAAGTTAGTGAAGATAGAAAGAGAGAGAGTTACGTTTCGTATATTACTGTAGGGGCAAGAGAGAGAGGTGCGAGCAAACATTTTCTTTCTCTCTCTCATAGCCAGTTACGTTTCGTATGTCTAAGACACAGTGCAGGCCTATTGTCTGTATCATACTGTAAGAGCAAGAGCGAGCAGTGCGCGCGCATATTTTCTTTCTATCTTCCTCTCATAGAAGTTTTACTTCAGTCGTGTGGTTTAAAGCACAGTCGTATTTTTTTTTGCGTTAGCCGATTTTGTTGTTAAATATTTCAAATTCGTATAATTCTAACTACCAAACACCAATACATTCCACTTGCATAACTGAGAAGAAGGTATTCTTTGATCGTGGAGTATTAATATCAGTGCTCTAAAAAGTTCAACCACCACAATATCCCTTCTGTCAAAAGCACAATAGTTCGCGGTATAAAGTCGTACTACAACAGGCAGCAGGTTATCTGGAACATTAAAATTTTGTTTTATGTAAGTTACCAGTTTCCGCCGTTCCGAGTTGTCGGTATTCAAGAGCTGGCAAATATTCCACACGGAGGCTGTATATTGTATGCCGTATGCTGTATCCTGTAGTTATGAACTACGTCGAATTTATTGTAGTTTCGTCTGGCCACCGTATCTAGATCAAGCCAGCTGACGATGGAAACCGAATTGGCCTACGGTGTCTAATATTGCACGGTTATACAGTAATTTGTTTGTTAATGAGAGCAAGCAAGTCATAAGTAATGGTTTGCTTCGTATATTGACTTCCGCGCGAAAGCAGTTAAAGTACTAGAATAAAATGAATTTTTAGTCATGTGTGTTAGTGACTGTACAGTTGTATCATAATTATTATAATTAAATAAATAATATTATGTGTACATGTTGACATTGTAATTGAACATTAACAACCCAAATTCTATACATTGTAATTGAACATTAAATTCTGTTGACAAACTTGTTTGCGGTTTAACGGGATTGTACTTTGAAAAAAAAAAACAATTAAAAAATGCTAGCTGTTACGCCTCCACCAAATAATTTGAGAGCAACAGCTTTGCAGAAAAATTTCTGCACCACATACAAAATTAAAAATATCTCTGAATGTATTCAATAGTAGCATTTATTGTTTGCATTACTTCCGCTGCACAGTTAATAATTTTAGGTATCTAGCGTAACTTTTTTATAAAACCAAAGGTTTCTTTCGGGATTTCATTTTATTTTAATAAGGTACCTAAATATCTGTACTTTTTAGAATTTCAATAAAAAACAAACATTTTAGCTGCTTGCAACGTATGACACCATCGCAAATACTCACTATTTCAAAACGCGAACAAGTAATTTTATGTCTGTTGAGTTTGGATCTCTCCGCGGGTCGACGTGTGGACGTCATCGTGATAATTCAACTAAAACTACTGTGTTTTTCTGAATTTTTATGATGGAATCTAGGAAATCCAGGTTTTAGTGTGAAAAAAATATTGAAGTTACGATTTTTCAAAACGTATTTTTTCTTTAAGTTTATAATTCATCGAGTATTTAAAAATGTATTCAAATGTTTCCGGCAAAATTTTTCTCAAACGGTTATTCGGGCCTCTTTGCGACACATCAATAATTAACGCTGTACAATACAATAGAAATTACATACCAATATATAAAACGGTAAAATTGGTGTTATTACACGATATGCGCATTAAAAAAATATTTATAAGAAACTATTGACAATTTTTGTTTTCCGGTTAGGCCTCGGATGCATTGAGATTCAAGGGGGCCACCAAACCCGACCCCCGAGCGCCTGTCCTTGCTGCCCCGTCAGTGCTGCGCCACTGGTAGATGGTATCTATTTATGAATGGAGTCACGGAGCGTGGAGCCAGGGGACTGAGGACGTAACCCGGGGCGCTTGGTTATGCAGCCTCCCCGGGAAACTTTTATCCAAGATAGTGGCGAAGGCTTTGCGGCTATACCTATATACACCGGGCTTTTATTTGCCTTCGTGCGGTCGGATCGAGTATTCGAAAGCTCTGCGTGGTCGTATTCATTAACTTGTGTGCTTTATGAAGTTATTTTCAAAGGAAAAATGCTCCGCAGCAGCGGGAAACTTGCATTTCTATTCAATGTTATCAGGATCGAGTAATCTTACCGAAACTGCTGGGTTTTACGTAGAATACTATTTTCATTAGATACCCACCCCTATTGGGACAAACATGCTTAAGCTTGAAATCAGATTTAAAATTAGAATTTTAAAAAAAATCGGAATGTGCAATTCACACGAGGTAGAAATGAAACTTTCAGAAAACTAAAGTAGACAAGAATGAAGAGACTACGAAGCACTTTTTTATCAATGTGAAGAATGATTTTTTCCATATTTTTGCCGCTGAATTCAAGTGCACCTTTTCCTTTACATTTATGTTTGTGTTTTCTTCTTCGGAGTCCCTTGTTTTTCTTTTGCCTGTTCATTTCGGAGTGGTTTGAAGATTGAATATTGCTTTAACAAAAACTAAAATATTTTTTTTTGGATTTCGTAGATTTCGACCCTTGGTTCGCTGGATATCTGGCCTCTGAAGTTCAGGCGCTTTATACCACTACACTAACGAAGGCTCTCGTGAGACCGTGGATTTATCGTATCATATTGGAACCGAATACCCATATAATTTTGTTTTTAGAAAGACAACCATTCCCGGTTAACGAATAACCTGACAAAGATTTGATATTCTACCACCACAACAATACGCGAAAATTTTTGCTTGTGTAGTGATGGAAGGCTTATCCAGCCGATAAATAAACATTACGGAGATAAATAAAAAAAAAAAAATAAAAAAAAAATCTCTTTTTCTGCAACATACGTTTTTGAGAAAGAGGGAGATATTGTAGTGGACCTCTCAGCGGTTTGCCTTTATTTCACTGTGCTGCGGTTTATACTATAAATATACATGGGTACTGTACAATATATAATGCACACAAGTTTTAGTTTTATTCGCTGCTAAACCGTAGGGAGAAAATTAATTAAGCCCGGAAACGAGTTACACTACCCCGTTCTGAGAATTGGCATGGCTCACAGGAATATGAAATATTCTTTAGCTACCTGTCTAGGCACATACGTGGCATTGTTCCCTTTTATTATATTTTAAATAAATAAACAAATAATTGACGTACCCTTTATCTGCAAATATTTATTTACAGGCGGTGAAACACTGCAAAACACACCTAATCAAGAGCAGGGATTTTCAAATTAATAATCACACCTAATTTACTGCGCAAGTGCAATCTTTCTGAGCAAATTATTATATGCTTACTATATAGCACTTACTTTGATTTTATATATGATGATTGCGTAAATCAATTCACTTTCGTTCGCAGGCGAGTGCGCTGCGAATCTCAAACAATAATTTTACTGAAAACTGCCCAAAGGATAGGAAGGATATGTATAAGGATATTGCCAAGATTTACCGAGTTCACTTTCGAATGGACATTTGCCGCTGGTTCTGTGGTCCTTTTAACAATTCAATAGTTCCCTTTTGTCTTTATAATAGTTTAATAGTTCACTTATAACAGTAATCTTTAAAACAGTTCAACACACACTGGCGGTCAAATGCCATTGGTCACACATTGACTGGCAATTGCACTTAGTAGCAAGATAGATTATAGATTCACACGCAACACAGCGTGACGAGTGTTTTCAGAATACAATACAAACAAATACGGCTACATCTGCAGCCGCGGCGGGTAAAATAATAAGTTCACAAATTGAACTTTTTGCGTTACATCAAATCAAGTAAGATGCATACATTTTACATTTCATACTCGAATCGGTTGCGTTCTCAACAAGTGAAGAAAACAAAAGAATGCGGCAATAGAACGTTGCGATTTCGTTTTGTCTTGGTGTGGGATGGGTGAAAGGTAGGTACTTGGTGGTAGGAACTGAGTAAAAGAATAAGCGGTTTTCCAGTTCTAAATCTTAAACAAAAAAAAATACTGATTGGTGCAAACATATTTTATAATCACATACTTCTTCAAACTATTTCAGCTCTTTCGATATTTTCGGGGGTCCGCAAATAAAAAAGTCAAAAACGGTTCTTGAAATCTCTGGCGCAGCCGGGTAATAAATAATAGCTACTAGTATTATAATATAATGTTGCAATACTCTACTGCAAAATGTTAAAACTTTGAAACGTGAAACCCCGTAATACGTCAAAGTCCTTTGAAGCTTGCCCAACTTATTATAAGCTCCAAAAGCAAATATCCTACCAGGTACAATAGTAATACCTAATGACCGAATATAACGTAAGACCCGCTTTTGTTGCGGACCACCGCGTACCTGTGTGTGCCCGTTACCTGTAAGCTGTAGCTTGTAGATTGTATGTTCTAGTACCGGACGTCCTCAGGTCTTGAAGGACGCTGTACAGGTACAGTCCACTGAGAAAATCCAGAAAAAAAATTGAGAGCGCTTCGATTTTAAATGACAACACCAAGACGGTTCAAAAACAAAACAAAATGTTACTTAAAAAAAAAAAACGATTTGGTTAAATGATTTTTTTTTATTATCAACATCAAATTATAATATTTTTTCAATTTAGGAGGCGGGCATGGGTACCGCCACCCGTGGACTATTTATTGTAAAACCACCACCCCTGCCATAGTGATTCGCTACGTTTGATGACTTAGAAGGGGTGCCCGGGTTCAAAGGGTGATAGCGGTGAATGTGTTTGCTCGCATACTGCGTGGCGGGCCGGATCAGGAGAGAGACATTTTGACCTCTTCAGGTGGACTCTCTACCCATCGCTTTGCACCGCATTATGACAGCCGGCGTAGTCCAGTGTAGTTCAGGCTCTTGACTCGCAATTCGAAGGTCGCGGAATCGAATCCCGGCGTGGCAAATAAATTTTATTTGATTTATTTGTGTTATTTCACAATTTATTCATTTAAAATAATATATAGTATATTTGCGGCACGTTCCACAGCGAAAAACACTATCAGTATCGCCCTGGTTAAGACCACCATTCAGAATTGAAACGTTGCTTGAAACGGCTTTAGCCGTGTTTAGTGACCAGATCTGATTAGCCAGGTACTTCCCCACTCCTTCCCTATCTCCTTTCCCTTCCCACTACCTTCAGCATCACAACATATCCCAATTGGGGATGCCATAGTCTCATTGACTCCAGACGGGAGCAGTTGGGACTCTTGTGTGGTATTCATATTAAAAAAAGAGGAGGGATGGATTAATCCTCCGTTACTCCTGACAACATTCCTACTCTCCCTTGATATCTTTTTCTTTTCCAAAATATAATCTCCTTCCTTTCTTTAAAAAGATCCTCCACACAGCATCCCCCCACGTGAAGAAAATGATTGGTACCTACTTACTTCTTAAAATATTATCACGTTCTAAGAGAAATTTCGGGAGTCAATCATATCCACGCATCCGTATCTATTTTAATTTGTTCTAAAATCGGTCTCGCCGTGTAATGTTTTTCAATTTCATAAATACCTACTTCGTCTTGACGGACTGTACACTGTAGCGCCGGACGTCCGCTGGCTTTGCAGGCCTCTATATCTGTTTGGGTATACGGTGCGGAAGATACCGAACGCCGCTCTGTAGCAGGTACTCATAATATATTCATCACGTTTTGTCTGGGCAATAAGCACTTGCAAAGGGAGGTGTTCCTAGTAGAAATCTAAAAGATATATCGTTTTGTTACTGCTGAAAAAAGTTTGTTTTTTTTTTGCACAAGAGTCATAAGTTCTCCTAACCGTCTGCCAATAACCTATGGCATCCCCAAATAGGGTGTATTGTGAGGCTAAAGGTAGCGGGGAGGCATAAGAAGGAGTAGATGAAGGTGGATAATAAGGAACTCCAGTCAAATTTTTTAATTTTTTTAAATGAATTATGACCTTCTAACTTAAATAACTGCATAAATATACTTTTTATGGTTAGTTTTAATAGTTAAAATAAATGTCAAAGTTTAAATTTTTCGGGATCCCACGAAAACCATCATATCTGGTGTGAGTGAATCGTGTGACGTCATCATGGCCAAAAGTTTTAGTTATTTTCAACAGATGTTGTTTGTCATTTTGTATGGAAGAAGCTATGAAACTATTCAATAAGTCAAACGTTCTTTACGTGGAATTATTTAATTATTATATTATATTTATTATATTATTATATTCTTCAATATTATTAAGGGAGAGTGGTATAAAAATTGTTTGAAATTATAATTTTATTAGCTTTACAAATCGAAATCAATATTATGGAAAACGAAGCATCAATTTTGTAGGCAACTGAAATCAGCTGTTCGTTGCCGGCCATTTTGAAAATCAGAATTGGAGCGCTGGGATAGGAATTACAGGATGTTTTTACACAGTTAAAGTTTTTGAATATTTTAAATAAAATAGATAAACTAATAGAGATACTCTATTTTTGATACTGAATTATTTAGGCCTAAATAATGTTTCAATTAAAACAATAAGTATTATATGTCCAAACCTCTACAAACCAATAACACGGAATGTTGAATGGTTTGTCATAATTTTCAATACAAATATACCAGGTGACTGGAGAATTATGGACGCGGTGACGTCACGCCTCACAAATTCAATAATACCAACTTTACAGGGTTTGTAATGACGCCTGTTAAAATGGACTTTTTAATATATATTTTTTAAATTCTACGTTAAATATTATTTAATAAAACTTATATATTCAGAATCCGCATTTATTGGTCTATATGAATATATTTTTTTAAAGCCATAATATTTTTCACTGGATTTCGGAGAATAGCATTTCCAACAACATGTTTCCCAATTACGTCCTCTGCTTAAAAACTGTAATAAAAAATAAACACTGTTCATCTCAAGTGACCTCTAGGTAAGTATGGTCGAGTATATTTTTTGCCTGTTCAGAATATAAATAAAACAATACATGTACTGTTCACGCTTTTATTGTTGCATGTTGCTCTTTGGCAACTATCTATTGTGCACTCCGCCTTAATTGAGTCAGTTGATCTCACTTCGCCGCAAAGGACACGAGTCCTAAAACCGCATCGCTACAGTTGATCTCACCTCGCCGCAAAGGACACAAGTCCTAAATTCGCACCGCAATCAATCAGTTCTATACCCAGAGTTCCCACAATCCGCAACCATTCGCAAAGTTAAATCTTTCCACCGCGCCACCCGCCTCATCTCGCTTGTCATCATTATACTTACCTTCCTGGTTTAATAAGAATATGTTGTAATTGGTCAAATGCATTGTATAATTAGTTTTATATTTGTGATCGACGGACTGGTGGATGCAATTTCGTTTTTTGTTTGACCGTTACGTACCAAACACAGATAGCGGGGGAGGGGAGTGATCTCAAACGCTTGGCTTATTTAGTTTAGTAGTAAAAGGACATCGAGGACGAGCAAAAATGCCGACCGCGTTCGCTATTCCGTTATAAACGACCCACGACAGTGGTTTAAAATTAGATTAGTAGATTTTAAAATTTTAGTGCCAGGCTAAATGAGTATGAAGAAGTGGATGATGCGCACTTGATGGCGGATACGATACGATTGTACCACCCCAGCCAGGAGCACTCCTGTCCCGGTGAGACAGGTACACCAGGGGGCACTGATTTGTTAGGACTGAAACACATGCTCTGAGGATGGGAAGGAGATTGGAGTTTAATCGACCGATATACATGGTAACATAATAAACCGATACTGAAATTGAGGATGGGCAGGAATAAACGAATGGTTTGAGCGCTATTTTTTCTCCTTTCTTTGTTTCTTCCTTCTTCTTGCCTCTTCTCGGCTCTTCTTGTCTATTTTTGGGTGTTTTTGGCTCTTCTTGCCTCTTCTTGTCTCTTCTTGGATCTTTTCGAACCTTCTTGACTCTTCTTGTAACTTGTCTCTTCTCTCTTTTTTCGTTGTTTCTGCTTGTTTCTTCTTGCCTTTTCTTAGATTTTTTCGTCTCTCTCGGTTCTTTTTGGCGCTTTTTGGCTTTTGTTGTCTCTTCTTCTTGTGTTTTCTGGGATCTCCTCTCTCTCTTCTTGTATCTTCTCGCATTTTCTTGATTTTTCTGGTATTTTGTCTCTTCTTGAATCTTCTCGTCTCTTCGGTTCTTCTTTTACAAACGGCTATTTTTCATAAATAAAATTTTTAAACCAGCTCTTTAACTTAACAGTAATTATAACAAGTTTGAAAGAATACTGGTGTTTTATTTTTAAGTATCAAAAACGAAAAACAATCTGAAACACCCGATATTTTAATTATTTGTTAGCCTAAGTACATACACACATACATTAGAGGCACTCTTGAAAGGCGGCTGCATTCCGGGTCCGGAATATACAGTTGAGCCACTGCTCACAGTTCGTCAATCTAAATATGAAGTAAAAACATCATATTTACTAATAATATACTGACAAATAAATGTTTTTATTATCATTATTATAAGGACCAAGAATATCAATGAATTAAATACATCATAACATTTTTATGACGCGACTTAATGTAAAACAGTCAGATCTCCACTGGGATTGGGATTGCTGAAAATAACATAGTTCCGGCTGTACCTACCACGGCGGCTACAACTTCCTTCCGGAATATTGCAGTCGATTCCGTTGCAAACTTCGCGTGGATCACAGTCCACAGCGTCAGTCATTTGAAAAATTAATTGTTCAAAACCGCCCGTAGCTTTATTTTACCCTTTTAATTACATTATACAGTTTGGCGAAGATAAAACGAATGCGCTGACTAAAACTTGCTTTAATGTAAGTCTTACTTGAGTTTTAATAAATGACTACATTTTTAGAGACATTTTTTAGTTGCTCTAATTTAATTAAATGAAAACACAACTCGCAAATCGTAACTGAGGTGGCTTGGGCATGTACTAAGAATGCCTGATGACCGAATTCCAAGGAAGATACTAAGTGCGATTCCAGAGGGTAGACGTTCAGTGGACTGAACGCCCCAGACACAGCTGGTCGAGGCAACTCCAGAAACTGTGTGAGGAGAGGATGGGACTGCCATGGATGGAAGCCGAACAGTCAGCACAAGACAGGGACGTATGGAGGAGCCTTGTCGATGCAATGGGTCCCCGACCCGAATAGGATAAGGGGATGAAGATGATGATGATGAAAACAAATAACTTTGTATAATAACAAATATAATAACAACCAAACTTTTTAATTGCATGCCCATTACTTTGAAACAAATACTTTCTGCAAATACATCTACAAACATTCATAAAAAACATATCACTGACTGGATTAAAAATCAAGATATTAACTTTATACAAAACATTATTATTCCCAACCAAACATAACAAAACTATAAAAAGTATAAAATTAAATAAACCTAAAAATTAAGTAGTTTTTCAAGTATCCAATAACTATACATACACTTACAATTTATATATGTGTGTACATATATATATGTGTATGTGAATGTGTATGCGGATGTATACGTATGTATATATATATTCATATGCATGTGTACAGGTACATGTATTTATATGGATGTGTATGTATGTATGTGTATGTTTATATATATATAATTTTTTTTTATATTCCTCTAATATATTTAAATACTTTTTTTTTCTCCTCTATATAACCAATGTACAATAACTGTTAAAATTTGAAAAAAAATACATATAATACTTTATATTACAACACATAAATACTTGTCACACATAAACATAAATAAACACGTAAACACCTCAGCACAGGTTCTCCTAGTGAGGTGTTCACGAAACATACAACAATACCTATCCACAGTTTCACCTTCACAAACCTACCTTACACCCAACATAATAAAATTATAAAGGTAAATACTGTAATGTATAGAAATAAATAAAATAAAAATAAAATACCAATTTTTAATCAAAACTATAACCAGTTTCGAAACCAAAGGTTTCTTCGAAATAATAAAAGAAGAAAGTGTGGACTGTAGTTAAACCATAAACTAAGTGAGGTGGTTGTTGTATATATGATAATCATGAAAGAGACAGCATCTATGACTATATAAGGAATGCACTTTGTCCATTGGGTCTCTTCTCTTGATATCTCCCCTTGATACAACATTGTATACTAGGCATTTGCTGGTTCATTTAAACTCAGTACGAAGAACCGAACTCTATTATTTGATCACCACTAACATAAAATCTGTGGAAGCCCTCGACCACGGAAACCTTGCACCATCCCCGGTGCAAACCCACCACACTAAGTAAATGAATATAAATGTAAGTTTTAATATGAAAAAAATTGTTTTAATTTATTTAAAAATGACGCCACAAAGTGAATTTGCAAAGATTTAAGATGCTCTGATTTATAAAAGTGGTATCGCAAGAGTTCCATCTGATTAGAGTGGATCAGAGTCTGTGAAATTGTTGGCAACCAACTGGAAGAAGAATAGAAAGTCACCTGCTCGCTAAAGATAGCTGAAGCCTTCTGAAACAAGTTTCTTTTCTGACGATGATGAGAAACGTCTCATCGATACTGAGATTGAATTCCTATTCTGGTGAGGTGAGGTGAGAGGTGCAAATATAATTATAAATTTAAAATTGCTTTATATAATTTCCCCTTAAATTGAAACCAAACCCGTGAATCGTGGCTTCCAAGCCGATGACTTTACCAAACTTCCATTTTAGAGTGGTTTCAAATTTGGATGTAGATTTTACAATTTTTTTTTTGTTTTTGGATTTCTTAAGATTCGACCCATGGTCCGCCGAATGTCAGAAATGTCCACTGAAAGATTCGTCAGGCGCATCATACCACTAGACCAAAGGAGACTTGCGTGGGACCGTGGATTTATCGTATTATATTGGAACCTGTGATATTTTGACCGGTCAGTGGCTGAGTGGACATCGCGTTTGGGTCCCACCCGGACATCGCGGGTTCGATTCCTCTGCTGGCTGAGCCCTCCTTCACCACTCAAGCAACATTTTCGGCTTACTGTGGTGGTAGTAGGAGATTTTCAAACATTCGTTTCAAACAAACGTCTTTCTTAAAAAAAATAAAATAAAAAATGTATTGCTATCTCATTCCCTCGTAGGCTAAATCCTGTAGTTGTTCGTTTTATTTTAATATCTTTGGATGTTTGTGTTTGTCTCTTTTTAGTGCCGCTCGCTTCCGTTTCATCGAGTTTCAAATAACAATGGTGCTAAATAAGTTTCCACTTCAAAAATGTCTAAATATTTTGAAAAAGGTTCAGTTGTTTTAGGAGGAGAAATAATTATTTGTATATTAATAATTTATCTACATAGTTGTAGAAGTTTCGAAAGGTTTGAACATTACTTTAGCAAAGCTCTGGAATCACCGTACAAGAGTCGTAACAAATAATACGTTCAACCTTTCTGGAAGTGCCGCGCGCGCCGTATGGAAAGCAGACAGAAATAAAACTGATAAGAAGGCACTTTACATCGTCCAGTCGGAGCGTAAGAGGTTAATAAAACTGCCCAAAACACGTTTCCTAAGAGCAGGCCAAGAAAAAAGAGTTTAAAATGTAGAATCCTTAACTTTTTAAATTGTTCTACAAATTGCGCGGGTTTTTTTCACAAAGGAAGTAATTTGAAAAATTATCTACGCGATTAATTATTTTCTCCAGCCTAACAAAGTTATTGGTCTCTCTGTTGTTGGCCCTTTCTTTCTCGTCCGCCAGTCGGCGGAATAAAAGTTACAAGAAACAAAACTGTAAAGGCGGCAATTAACTTTGACTTCATTAGAAGGTACAATAAAAAGTTTCCACCCGTAACTTAGAGCGAATCCTGCGAGAGGACCCAGCATCAGAACTTTCCCTTTGGTTAAACAAGGAAACTTCATCTTGGTGCGTGAAGGCAAATTATTTTTCAAAATAATTAGCACTGTAAATAAATGCTTTTTTCATAGACTTAATCTGTGCACAATTGTGGTAGGATCCTTTCCTCAATTTCAAAACACTGAGGTTTTACTAAATTAATTTATTTATAGACTTTCAGATTAAAAACATGATAAAAACACTACGTTATGCGACAATTCAGCTTACAAACTACATCCGAGGTTGGTTTTTCGTTTGTTATCTAAAGGCTAAAACAATCCTTGTTTAGTGTTCTACAATTGGCGATAAAAAGAGTGCAGATATACAAGAAGCAGATAAACAAGTCTTTTATTACATCATTTGAAAGAACTGACACTAATGCCATCTGAACGCACAACAGAAACCTGCATTATCGACATATGACCTGACGGTAAGTAAACTAGATAAAAACATACAGAGGTCAGTGACTGCACTCATTCAAATTATAATCTCAACAAAAAACATTAAAAAATATACGATTTTGAAACCAATTAATAAAATACCTGTAACTTCCCGAAATCGAATACAATGTATAGTAAACGCAAGCAAAGTTGTTTATTCAAGACTTAAATAAGAAATGTATTGAATAACGCCGCCATTTACCGGAAAAGAGAGTAGGGGGAGTGGCAACGGAAATCTGGAATTTAATTCTGATAATTTTCAACCCGTCCATACATTTTCCTATTTACTTAATGGCGTTACGTATTGCTCCCTGCGGGGGTAATACATCCCCTATCAAATGCAAGGGACTTGAGGGTGGAGTGCTAGTCCTAGTTGTAGGTTGTAGGCCATCCGCGGTGCGTGACAGAAAAATATAACATTTATTTAGTTTCTCATAAAGGAAGTTTATGCCCTTCAAATGGGCGCGTTATAAATAAATTGGGCTGTTTGATTTCTTATCGCGCGTTTCATATTCATTTATTTCTGTTTTTTTTTTATATTTGTGTAAACGGCGCCTCGGAATTATGATTATGCCAAATGAACTGGCACGACGATAACTGGGGCCAGCCATGCCATCATTCTCATGTTAATGGTCCCAGAATAAAATATATGTGGTAATTGTATTTCATTTTATGCTCCCGAGACGTGGCTATTGATAATATTTTTCACGGTTTGTTGTTTTTTCCGTGCCTCGAGAGTCATTTAAGACCACATTTTAGTTCGCATATTGGGCTACGTTTTTAAAATTCAAGCATATTTCTCCTTAATGAAGATAAATAAGCTTCACAGTAAATTCGTAAACAAAAAATTCAGTTTTAATTATTTTTGACCAAATTCTTATGGTTCGTATTTTAAAAGCATTATCAACAAATGGGAGAATGTCTAAATTTAAAAGATTTTATTTTATTTTTATTTTTAACTTACCTTAAATGTTAAATTTAATTAATGAAGATAATATTAGCGAAATTCAATAAAAAAATCTGAAATAGAAAAAGCAGAAAGAGATAAGGTCACATCACAGGGACTTGAACCCAGGACCTATGACTTGCCGGGTCAGTGTTCTACCAACTGAGCTAATGTGTCCCTATCCAATTCGGTGATATTTAACTGTAACATTCTTCGACCAAGAACTACGAACATTATCTTCATTTTCTTAACGCATATTTTTATTGGCTGCTATCTTTATGTATGATTGCAAGATTCAACCAGAACTTTATGCTTTCTAGAAAGTGTCTCGGATAAATTTATCCATTTTTATTTAATACAAACTTTTTCGCCCGCGGCTTCGCTCGCATGGTATTTAGAGGGAAAATACTGTAGCGCTTGCACTTATCAATTACCCCACCTCCCCCCTCCCGCATTCCATTCGTTCATTCTCGATACATTCAGTTTTCAAACAGCTCGCGTGTCACCTAAATTGCACAATGCCAGAGCTCACCAATAGTTTTAAAAAGATTTATCCAATTTGGTTCAGTCGTTAGGAAGTTATGCGCGTACCAACATTTCGAAGATTCATTTTTATTTATATGGATAGATAGATATTATTAACCATGACGTCTGAAATAAGAAAAAATATATCAACATCGTTTCTACGGCAACGATTTGTTTTATGACGTTAGCAATAACTCGCTTTTGTTAGCGACAGAAAACGTATTATAAATATAATAAAATTAATATTTATAATTTCATAACGCCAGAGCTTACCATTATATACAGTCTATAGTACTCGCATATGATGTAGCTTTCTATCGGTAAAAGAATTTTTTAAATCTTTTTATCGGTTAATGCGTGAAAGCGTAACAAACAAATCGCGCAGTTTCGCATTTATAATATTAATAAAGAATATAGATGCGACATCTCAATTCTAGGATGAATATTTAATTTTATTTTAATGGACACTATTGGCGAAACTGACCCGGCAAGCCATAGGTCCTGGGTTCGAGTTCCAGATGTGACCGCATCTTTTCATAATTTTTCTGTTTCTGATTTTCGATTGAGTTTTGCTTATATTGTCTTCATTAATTAGATATTATTAATTTTATGCAAACTAAAGAATAATAAATAAACAAGTATACACAATAAACTATGTACATTTTATTACCGCACTAAACAATTGATTGTTGTTTTTTACGTATCTTAAGGTTCACTTTAAAATTAATCAGAGTTGTTTTGGAGCTCTTTTATAAGGGTTCTAGGTATGTTGGGCACTTTTTGCACGTTTTACCCTCAGAAATGAATAAACAATTTTTAACGTGTCACATTCACAGTTTTAAAAATTGAAGTTAGCAACATTCACAGTATTAAAAATTGAAGGAAGCAATATTCACAATATTAAAAATTGAAGGAAGCAACATTCACAGTATTAAAAATTGAAGGAAGCAATAGTCATAGTATTAAAAATTGAAGGAAGCAACATTCACAGTATTAAAAATTAAAGGAAGCAACATTCACAACATTAAAAATTGAAGGAAGCAACATTCATGGTATTATAAATTGAAGGTAACAACATTCACAGAATTAAAAATTGAAGGAAGCAACGTTTACAGTATTAAAAATTGAAGGAAGCAACATTCACAGTATTAAACACTGAAGGAAGCAAATTGCTGAACCAACCAATGGTGGAGAACAAAAATAGCTTAATGTATAGGTTATGGCATGTACTTAGACACGTGCGCAAAGTAGAAAAGTTAAAATGGCTTAGGTAGTTGAATCAAATTTGTTTTAAGTTTAAAATCAATATTTAACCAGCAAACTAATGAATTATTACCACTCTCATCCAAACACTCCAATTTATGATCAGTGAGAAATTTGATTTACCAGATAGGAAATGCGAATGAGTTGTTTTGTAAACACGGCAATAAAGTATATGTCGGGGCAGTAATTCAGTGGGTCTCGATAGCCGACCCTCGGCTGGAGGTTAAGACCTCCGATCACGAATGACTTGTATCAGCATGCCGTCGTTAACGTGCTTTATCGGAGAGACGAGCCAGTAAATAGTCAAATACCTCCGTATTTAGTTTATTAAAAGCACTGTGCTTTATGGATTCATTCCTCCTTATTTATGAATTCGGATTACAATATCAATGAGTTATAGAAAGGTGATTATTTGATATTGAATTTTGCTAGAGTTTTCAGTATTTTAAATAGTTTATCGACAGCCTAAAGATATTGTACCTACTAAATACTACTTTCTAATGATGTTTATGACATTTGTAATTATTTTGAAGTACACGTGTAATTTATTTATTAAAAATATGCGTGTTGGTTGAATTAGTAAATAAATAATAAAAATAAGTCTTGTATCATCGAAAATACATTCAAACTGATTTTAACGCATATTTATGCATTATTGATCCAGAAGTAAAATTGGTTTTCATCTTCTTGAACTTAAATCATCTTGACATGATATACAATAAATTTAAACCGATTTCAACATTTATTTTACAATAAATTTTAATCGATTATTGATCCAGAAGTAAGGTTGGTTCTAATCGTCATTCTCAAAACATTTGCGCCATGCCATCGATTAAAACCTGATCCTTGGTTTATAATTGACATATTTATTGATCTTTGATTTAAAATTAACAGCATATTCATTTTGGGAGGCGGGTATGGATACCGGGACGGATCGGAAGAAACTAGTTGACAGAGACCTAACCTATACC
Organism: Glyphotaelius pellucidus; assembly: GCA_936435175.1. NCBI lineage: Eukaryota > Metazoa > Arthropoda > Insecta > Trichoptera > Limnephilidae > Glyphotaelius > Glyphotaelius pellucidus. The sequence goes on along the minus strand of OW386538.1, from coordinate 10,276,677 downwards.
TACCTCTTCAGCCGGACTCTCCATCACCTTGCACCGCAATGGGAGGGAAGGATTCATACATACGTTACTTCTGGACACATTTACTCTCGGGTTCCTACCCATCCCTTATATTTCTTTCCTTCTCAGAACTTTTTGGAAGTTTAAAATAAAATTAGTTTCTAAAACATGACATTTCATTTCTTTTTATCAACAATAATTTTTTCAACGGCCATAATAAAATTAAAGAATACCTTTACTATGGACAGCCGAACTGTGATTGCATTTTAACCCGAATAAAAACCTTCTCATTAAATTTGTGCACCCTGTTGTCTTTAAAAACGGAGCCGAGTTGAAAAACTAAGGGTGGGTTATTAATAGTGTTTCTCAGGAGCTACCCTTAAACTTCCAGTGGGTCATAATACACACCATTGGTGGTAGAAAATTCTATTAATCACACTTTAATATGCATTTCATTGCATGCTCAGAACTAATGATAATAGTTTTATTACTGCCGTTAGGGCCAATGATCTCCCTGTGTTATTTTAATGAAACACCACAGTTCTCAGTTCATTATAACAGTAGAGAGTTAAAAATAAAAAATTAATATTTAAAAAAAAATGTGATACCCTATGTTGTATTTAAGTTTTAAATAAGATTAGTGTACTCTTTTAAGACATTTATTTTGTTAAAAAATATATTTTTGTATGTTGTTTAAATTCTTCATTATAATAAGAATCAGATTCGAAGAAATGAAACGCCTTTGGCTTTTTTTAAGTTAACGGAACGGAGTTCACAAAGTTAATTGAATCGGAAAAATAACATTTTTTTGGTTCCTGAGATATTGATTTTTAGTATCTTAAAATCTTTCTGATTTCTCGTGGGGTTCTCAGAAATTTCACAGAATTTAAACTTTATTAGCATCAAAAGGGTCATCAATTTTTAATTTAAAAAAATTATTCACCAAATCTTCCCATACCCACAATTGTTACGCGTATTAGCAATCTGTTACAATAAATTAAAGGAGAACCATTTATTAAGAACTAATATTATTTTAAATAACCAACCTGATTTGTTTGAGTCAAGCTTCATCGGGGCAATATTAAATATATGTTTTATTTAATGCATTATGTCAATCCACAGTGATTGTTTCTACAAGAATACAAGCTGGGAAGACTTTGGTGGCTGGGTTATGTTAATGACAGAGCCACCGAGATAATGATCCAGCATCAAGCACCAAAGTCCCTGCTGAACTTAAGACGAAGCGAAGGAGCCTGGGAAGGCCAAGATTAAGAGGGAGCGACAACGTCCTCAAAGACATACCTACCTTGGAGCTTCTAAACTGAAGAGAGCTGGCACAAAACCGAAGTGAGTGGAAGAAGACTCTTGAGGAGGTCAAGACTCACCATGGGTTGTAGAGCCAAGAATGATGATGATGCTGACATAATATCTTGATATCAATGCAGCACTTGTTGTGCAAATCCTATTTTTACACAAAATTATATTATTTGGACTTTCTACAAAATACCATTTTAAGACGAACCCTGTACGTTCAGTATTTATTGTGATCCGTCAATATTTATCAAATAACACGATATTTATTGAACGTGTAGGCTAGCGTATTGACGATCACAGATGTCTAGATTCCTGAATTCCGAATCGTGAAGTGATAAATATTGACGCGTAGGCTACACGTTCAATATTTATCACGATCCAGGATTCAGGAATCTAGAAATCCTGTGATCCATGTTGTGATCCGTCAATACGCTAGCGTACACGTTCAATAAATAGCAATATTTGATAAATATTGTCCCTTAATGTTTGATAAACATTAAAAGTCTAGGATAGCACTCCGATCACGATTCATCAATATGATTCATGATATGGATCGTGATATATATTGAACGTGTAGCTAAAGGAGGAGGGGGGGGGGTAAGGTTTTAAATCCCATAAAATTTTTTTTTCTAAGTGTACAACGTCGAGAGTATTGCTTCAAAATTTCAAGTAAATCGGAGCAAAACCAACGAAAATTCAGCGCTCTCTTGCTCGATTCAAGTAGGCATATTTAGAGTATAAAAAAAAAAAATTAAAGTTCGTGAACATCATAACTCAAACTCTACTTAACCGATCCTTTTGAAATTTTGTACTCTATTTTTATACATAAATCAATAGGTAGTAACGAAGAGTTTTTTTTAACCCTTTTTTTCCATTTTATAATAACAAATTCACCGAAAATTTTAGCAAAAATCGCATTTTTAACTTCAACATGCTGCAAAAAAAAAAAAAAACGCTTCGTCACTACCAGAAAAACATATTACCTTTAAAACGCATTTCGATTTTATGTTTTAAATGATATGTTTACAAGTTGTAATGTTCACCGCATAACAACTTTTTTCGAGGCGCTTCCGGAGATTCGCTCTCACGGACATATTTATTGATATTTTTAATAATTTTTATTTCAAAGATACTTAACTTACTTAGAAATAATCCAACATTATTCATATCTCCAAAAAAAAAAACATGAAAATATGCCTTTTTTCGCCTTTAAAACGTTACCATACCCTTTAGTAATTTTTTTAACAAACGCATTTTACAAGTCTTACAAAACACCAAGTATCATTACGTTTGTAAGAGATCTCTCATTTTTACGTATTTATTATTTTTTAATATTATGGATGTATTAGTTAGTTGAACAAGAGGTTTTCCAGCATCAAACGATTTTATTTTAGCCCCTTCAACTTCATGGCATCGTTAAATTGTAAATTACTCGACTTGGTATTAAAATATTAACAATAGGTACAGCTGACCCAAAGGCTTGAACCTTCGTGAAACATTAAAACGCGATACCGCACTAATTAGCGACCTTAACTTGGCTCTGTTTGTTCCGAAGTAAAGGTAAACTTTGCAGAAAAATCCTTCGGTGGATATTTAACGGGGTATTTTGCGAAAATGTCCAAAAATTTTCGAAGAATTTCAGATTTTTATTTAATTATTTTTTTTTTTAGAGGGATAAATCAAATACCTTGAATAAGTTGGGATATTATACCAACAAAAACTGGGAATAACAGAAGAGTACTTTTTCTCATACAAGATGATTTGTATGACCGTAAGTGTAATAAAGAGTATGTGTTAAGCAGGTACCTAAAGTTGTTTGAAATTTCATCCTCTTTTCAAATATATGTATTTGACTTTCACGTTTATTTTCTTGGTTGAATGAATGTATGAATGAAGCGGAATCTTGAAAGAGGAAATTAACCAACATCCCGATCGAGCCGAAACTCGGCCAATAGACTCGTTTTTTTTTTACATGAGAAAGTAGTTTCCCTCAGGGCCTATGTCATCTTGGGGATGCTGTGTGGAGGGTTTTTTTAAGGAAAAGGAGGAGAGGAGAGTTTTGGGAAGGAAAAGGGTTTAAGAGGTGGTTAGGAATCTGGGGTTCTTAAGTTTACGATTTTATTATATTTTTTTTATAAATCCTACGAATATGTGATAATCGACAAAAGATATATGAATTTAATGGCTGTATAGAACTATAATCAGTTAGTTTGTCTCCATATGAAAATTTGGAAGTATAATTTTTTTAATTTGGGCGGAAAATAATTAAAAATGACGAGCAACAGTAGAAAAAAGTTTAAAATTGCACCGTCGCTCTAGTCGAAATACTCGAAACTTGTGTTTAACTTTCACATTATGACAATATTTAAATTGTTTGCTATCTACAGCGTCATTACCATTACAATGAGCAAATTAGTAGTGCGCAAGTTAATTTAGTAATAACGCTGCTAAAATGGCCCGGAACATTAGCGGAATGGTTTTTTCAGCCTTACTGCGTGGTTATGCGGTAGATAGGTAGGCCGGGTCGATGATTGTTTGGCCTGCAGCCAAGGTTCGAGGTTGGTCGGAGGAAGCGAGAGTTGCTGTACCTAGTGCCTACCCGTAAACCTACATAGCAGTACATTTCCAGGCAATGGCTGGAACCTAGTTGGCTAGTGTTCCTAGCTCGCGAAACGGCCAATATCAATATACTTATGGAAACATCTACCCTTGTTATGGAAATATTAGTGACTACTTGTTGAACGGCTCCTTCCTAGCTTAAGGTATGTATGGTTTCACGTTTGCACAAGTGGTTGAACTTTTGATGGCGTTTCAAGGAAATCTTTTTGCTTGTTAAGAGGAACGTATGCGCGGCCCATTTCATACAAATCTTAATTCTGGATTTGAGATCAGAATACCCAACCAAAATTAAAAATTATTTTTGTAATCAAAAGGTGTATCAAATATCTAGAATGGATGTTAGCTACTTTATTTATTGTTGCTTTAAATTTTAAGATACAGGCCATTAAAGATTTTAGTTCTTCATGATTTTAGAGGCAACTTGGGCAATTATTTGTGAGTAAATGAAAACAACACAAAAAAATTTTACTAAATTTATTTTAAAAATGCAATTAAAAATAAAATAAAAATTAAGCACCGTTAAAAATGCATACTTTGAGTTGTAATTTAAATGTATGAACGACAAATTTTTGTTCCGGCGTAAATAAGTTATTTGTATCTTAACTTTACACACATTAAAATATTTTATTTTTTTTATATATATTTTATCATATGTTTATGATAAATATAGTAAAATGATTTATTGTTTTTCATTGACTCACAAATAATTGCCCGAATTGCCTCCAAAATCATGAAACATTAAAATCTTAAAAGGCCTATATCTTATAATTTAAAGCAAAAATAAATAAAGTAGCCCACACCCGTACTAGATATTTAATATACCTTTCGATTACAAAAATAATTTTTCATCTTTGTTTGGTATTTTGATATCAAATCCAGAATTAAGATTTGTATGAAACCGGCCGAAATGGGCCGCGCATACAGCTCTTAAGACAGTGGTTCGATTTTAAAGTATTTTCATTAAGATGCCTGTCATCAAGGGAAGAAAAGTGACAGGTCAGCAATAGATGAAAGGACGTGTTGCTGAATAGATTGCTAGATTTTTGTTTTGTATTGCTGGGTTTTTGTTTTGTATTGCTAGGTGTTTTGCTAGGAATTAAGCTCTGTTCATATTACACCGATGCTTCAACTGTATTCATTTAACTCAGTATTTATCTTTTTTAATGAAAATACGAACATTTTTGGGTTACGAATAACCTGATCTTTAAATTACATCGTTACGAGGGGAAAATTATGCTAGTTCAATGATGGAGAACTTAACTAGCAGAGAATTGAATTCACCACACCTAAATAGGAATCCGAGGCTATGCACCATTCGGCCACTAAAAGTTGTATTTCTAAACTTGTTCCTGTAAAATATGTCAGCCGTTTGAAATAAATAACAAGATCAAATGTAGGTACTTATTTCGGTTTCGAAATGTTCCTGCGTAAAATTATTATTATTATTATTTTTTTTTTTTATTTATTATAAATACAAAGTAATACATTATTACAACAAGAAATAAAAAATATACAGAAAAAGAAAAGTCCCAATAAACTACTTTTAAGCAGTTTGTCGATGGGTACTTTTACTTTGAAGATATAAACTTATTTTACTTTGTTATGCAGTTACAATTTTTGTGTCAGTCTAATACAAATTATTTCTTTCGGCGAGCCAATTTTTCAACATAATATTTAATTTACCATTTGTACATTTTTTAATTTCGGCAGGTAACATATTTAAGCAATTAGGTATCATGTAGTCCAGCGTTCTTTGTCCGTATTTGTTTAAATGCTTAGATACAATTAGTCCTTCATTTAACATAAGACGAGTATTGTAAGTGTGGTCCAGTTTATTAATGTATATAGAGCTATTCATATGCTGAAATATAATTTTATACCACAGAATTCCTCTTACTGGGAGAATTTTGAGATTTTGGTAAAAGTACGGAACATTATGCCTTTTTTCGTATAAACTTTTATGAGCTAATAATTTAACTAATGAATTTTGAACTGATTGAACACGATTTACATTTGTTTTGCAGGAAAGTCCCCAAGCTGTAATTCCATACCTGATAATAGATTCAGCTAATGATAAATATATTATTCGAAGTGTGCGTATTGGAACATAAAATTTTAATTTATATAATCAACAACAGATCCGAGTCGTTCACAGACTTTATTTATTTGTAAATCCCATTTGAAATAGCAGTCAATAATTACACCTAAATAAACATATTTTTTAACAACTTCAATATTTTCACATGTACACAAATCAGAGATACCAACGTGTAAGCAATCTGAGCTGTGTGTTTTTATTTCAGGTTGTTTTTGTTCACATTGTTTGTTTTTCATTGTTTTTATTCACCTTCAATGTACTCAAATTTTCTGAATTTTTCGTAATTTTCAAAATTGAAACTGACTGTGAATCAGAAAAGCGATAAAGTAGGTACCAACCAATAATCAGAAAATTATTTTATTTTTACTCCATAGGTGCTTACATATTTGAAATGTGTATTTCTTTTTTTTAAATGTATGACTGATCATTTTTTAAGTTTAGATACTAATGGTGTTCATTACAAAGGAGATTTTCTGACGTCTTCTAATTTGTCAATAAAAAAATAATTATATTATACAGAAAATTGATGTTATTGAAATGCAAAGATCCTGAAAAAAATGTTTTGTAAATGCTTTCAGTTTCATAAATCCTGCAGTTATAATATCCCGTGATTTTTGACGCGTCACGATAGTTTTAATCTAATTTTGAATTAATGTTTTGAAATTAATATAAAAGTCAATTAAACTTAATTATTTCATTCTGGACCGGCATTAGAAGTGCGGAGGAGCTATTCCGGGCAGCACAAGAACCTACATCGGGGGGACCTGATAGGGCACACGAAGAAGAAGAAGAATTTCCTTTGTTTGTATTGTTTCCTAATTGAAATTTATCCACGCACAAACAAATTTTATTTCCCTATTATGCAAAAAAAAAATCTATCAAAACAAACTATCAACTATCCGCCCCCATTTCTATATGTGATCTTTTCCTAAAAAAGATTCGACTTTATTTCATGTTTCTTTTTCAAGCCGGCGAAGCGTCGCACTTGAAAAGGGTCCAGTAATCAATAAGGAGCTTATCCCAAGGGTCCCGCTAGATTGGTCTTATTGGTCAATACAAATTGACGAAAAGGGATGTATATATCATAAGACGTACGGTGTCGGAACATCCACCAAAGGTCTATATAAATTCTGGTTATAGGGCGTCCGTAAATTGTGGAGAGATAGAAGACTGGCCGGAAACAGTTCAATAAAACCATCCCCCGAGGGAGAATACAGCCTGCTCAAAATATAAATAGGCTTAACGTATAGAGAAAGCGTTTGTTTTCCGGGTTAATAGGGAGGAAATGTGTGATAAGAAAATATTTGTGGGGAAGCCATCCTGTTAGTTATTGGATAGTGTGTGAGGGCACGTCCAAACCTAATGTCCAATGTGGACTTTTATTCCTTTGTTCGTATTTCATCCATGTGATATTTTGTAATATGGTGCTAATCAAATTAATGTCGTGTTCGAGGATGATTGTGTCCATTCTGATGTAATAATGTTATAATCAATCAAATGTAAGAAGATTCGTAAAAAACAGTCTTTCTTTTAAATCAGAAAAGATGCCAGTCATGTGGCGTACTGTACAGGGCCCGCAGATGCTTTGATAGTACACAACTGCTAACCATGTACAAATCGCAAGTGCGCCCCACGGTTGAATTTGGCAGCCACCTCTGGTCTGGAGCTCAAAAATACTTGAAAAATACCATCGACTCTGTGCAGAAACGGGCGGTCCGTTTGATAGATTCTCTCACCTTAACGAACGGATTGCAATCTTTAGAGCACAGGCGTCGGGTGGGAATGCTATCAATGTTCTACCGGTAGTTGAATGGAAGATGCTCCAAGGAACTAGCGTCATTGATCCCTTCGGCACCGGTGCATAGTCGCGCGCCCAACAAATGTACACGGTTGACATATGTCACACGAGAACGGGTCTTTTTTTCGACTCGTTCTTGAGTTAAACAGCTCGGCTATGGAACGATTTGCCGACTTCTGTGTTTCCTCCCTCCTACAACATGAGTCTCTTCAAGACTAATGTTCATTCCTTCCTCTCCTCAAAAAGACCCCCCACGCAGCCTCCCAGATGACACAGGCCCTGAGAGAAATTATTTTCCTCAGGGCCTCCTGTGTGGAGTGTGGAGTGGAGAATGTAAAAAAATATATATGAATCTATCATGGTTAGTCGGTTGAAGATTCATTTTGGCGTGTTACTCAAATCTAAAATTACATTATTTTTTCAAATACTTGGATCAAAACGAGTGCTCAGATTTATTTAAAAATATTTAAAATATAGGAACTGGAACGGAATAAAATTTTCGTTTTATTCCAACCCTTTCCGTAGTTTCGGAGTGTCTCGAAATGGAAATTTTTACCTGAACATTCACAGCAGATATTCAACCACACCTTTCAATTCAAAATGGCCAATCTGAATTGCAAATAGATCCTCAGAAGTAGAAACTGGGGTCGGACCTGTCAGTTAAACCGCTCACTTGTTCGCGAACGATTCACATTCCATTTTCTTTAGATTTTCTCATCTGAATATGGGACTTTTTCAATTGCAAACTTACTGATACCACTGGAAGAATTTCTATTATAGCTAAGTACCTACTTTACTGAGAAAGTCACGATTTTCAGTACCAAATATTTTATTCTTAGATTTAATGCTCTCAAGGCATTAGTTAATTACACAAGTATGTACCCTTCTTAAAGGTATTAAATATATACAACTCAAACAAGAGACTTACGAAGGAACCCCGTAAACGTAAAGAAAAGACGGGATTTAAGAACACAAACATGCCCTAATCTGTCTAATATAACATGAATTCTTTATTTCCTTTGTGTTTGCGTATTTCGCATTACGAAATATTTCTGATATAAGAATTGAATTTTGTTTTCTAAATGGTTTATAAAGGAACGTCAGAAATATCAGATCCTTTGACATTGAAATGTGAAAGGCATTTCAGATTATTAAATTTGCATGCCGACTTCTGAAGTCTTCGCGACCCGAACTTCTGCCTTTTCGCTCTTTGATTTGTTCCACAGCGATGAAATCATTCATTTCGGCGAGTTTGTTACAGAATTTCAGAGGGACAAGATAAGTTATTGCAACTTCTTTGCAAGGGAAGTTTTCAATTAACGTTGTTTACGTTCTAAGGAGAGCCAGATTACAGGCAGTAACTACCGTGAGATACCTAGGGGCTCAACGCATCGGAACATCTACGTTTGCTCTACTAGAACTGTAAGTACGCATGTAATATCTTAGATTTCTAGAGCATTTCAGGGTTGGTTAACTCAGCACAGATTACCCTCCCCTAGAAGATATCTCTCGTGCATTGCAAGCGGTGATTTAGACTTTCTTTGTTTGGAAAATTTACATGGAGAATGTTTCGGGGATAAACTATTGTTTTCGTGAAAGCGGTTTTTCACAATAACACGGGAAGGGCGGGGAGATGTCTGTGCTATTTCTTCTACTGTGAAGATCTCAGAATAAAGTATGCCTTAGAAGAAACGTAGCTATCAGGTGAATTACATAATACAACTAATATCTGTATAAGACGTGAACCTAAACCTTTGAAAATCAAAAGAAACTGGCGGTGTGAAAATATTACATCTACGTCGAAGGAACATAATGTTTTCAGAAATATTTTATGCCTCATTTCAAAGTGCTTTTAAGTTTTAATAAAAGCTTCTAATTTTTTAAGGTTTTTTTTTGTATTAATAAGAAGATTTTTAAGAGACCGGATTAAACGAGCTAAAATATCTTAAAAATAATACACAATTTCGGAGAACAACTAGAAATAGAAATTAATTAAGTGCAAATAGTTTTATATATGTTTTAAGATATTATTATAATGGGAACATACAACACTACGAATTGTCAGTATCAAAAACTGAAAAATGTTTAAGAAAAATTTTGTTCGGAAATAAAATTCGAAGTTCACATCGAAAAATCAGTGAGGTTACATTCTTGCATTTTTTTATTTTTACGATAGGTTTGATTAAAAAACTGAAAAACGATATTTTGGAATAGAATAAAAAATTTAAGATCGGAACAGAAGTCGTGGATTCGAATCTCGGCCATCAATCATAGTCCCATTGGCTTCCGACAGTCGAGAGTAGTTGTGCGTTATACACATAATACAAAAAAAAATACCAAATCCATTTCACTAAAAAAACTGATACTACCTAAATAAAGTGAGGCTACATTCTTCTAAAATTAATTTTTCAGAGCGTAATTTTTTGATATGACTTTTTTTGAAAGAATAAAAAAATTGTACGACGTTGTTCAGAAATTAACCAATGATGAGATTATTTTTAATTATATAACTTGCCTTTCCAACCCCGGTAGCCTCCTTGGCGCCAATCCTCCTCAGCAGCGCGGGAGGGGGTGCCGGGGGGGCCCTCATCAGGGCGGCACTAAAGCCCCCCGAGGCCTCCCGTGGGGGCCCTGCCGCGCTCCCGGCACCCTCATCCTCGCGCCGCCGCCGGTGAGGCGAGCCGTTCAGGTTCAGTTTGGCTGCAGCCCTAGAAAAAATAAACGTAAAAATTATAATAATGGCATAAAACAATGACTTTTCATAATCATGAAATCGGGAACGACGGGTTTCATTTAACACCATAAATTAAAGAAATAAAGAAAGCCGTTAAAACCAAAAGTAATGTTCTTAACTATCCATATTATACATCAAATAGCCAAATATTCGCTTTATTTCCGATAAACACACAAAAATTTTAAATTTCGGAAAATTTCGCATAATACCTTAAGGTGCGGTGTACCCGCTCAAAAAGAAGAAGATGGAGAGATATATAAATACGAATGTTAGAGAGAGCGCGCCAATATTAAAAAACGATAATACTTAAGCGAAAATTGTGAAAAAGTTTCATAAAACACGACTTTAAAAAAAAAATTGAATTTTTTTTTTTTTAATATATAAAAGCAATAAAAAAATAAAATGGAGTTCTACAAATTAAACTTTATAACAATCAATAAAAAAACGAAAGCACGACTTAAAAAATAGCGCAAAAATCTCATGAGGGTTGTCTAAAATGGTGACCGGAAAACTCGGAATGAAACAAACTCAAAACCATCTCAGATAAGGCACTTAGAGTGATAAAAAAATTATATAAAAAATTGGTTAAATAGGTTACGTTAGGTAAGGGTTATCGGCTAATTTAACATTGTTTTTTTCATAGCTTTTAAAGACTTTTCAAGGAGGTTTTGAGTTGACTTTATTCTCAGTTGGCATGGAACCGTCTAAAATAGCATTTAATGAAACACTGAATTTTTTATACATATTTGTAAAATAATTGAAAACACAAGTTTATAATAATTTTCGGAGCATACTTTGCGATTTTTTCCTATGGAGCTAATTTCATATAATTGCCTTTTTGGTGTGAGGAATGTATAGATATTATTTTCTAGAATAACATATATTTTGGTAAGACCTTTAACACTTATAGTATTTAGCCGGGTCTTAATCACCTCTTTGTCTCTTTCAATTTAACGTGATAACCCATAATATACACGATATCTGTCTCTTTCCCTGTTACTATGTTATGTTTTACTATCACTTTATCTCGCTGTTCCCTTTATAACATTTATTTTCATTTTATTTTAAATGAACGCTTAAATTAACGTAATCAATCGCAAAAATACAATATTATTAGTTCAGTAATAATAATATTTTCTAATTTTTGAACATTCAGTTGAAAAATATCTATGTTAAAGGACAAGTTATTTAGAAGAATCATTTTTTCCGAGCGGCATTACGGAATTCTGCATCTCGTCCTGTCTATGCCTGCGGGCTCTTTTGAAGATGTCAGGAACATAATACACATTTTTTTAATGTTTTATATCAGGAATACAGATATGATCGTTCAGTCGATTATATTTTGTTATCAGCAAAGCTATTTTCTTTCTATCGGCGAGGCTATTAAGGCCGCACTCTTGAAACGCACGGCGCTGAAAAAGAAGAAGATGGAGAGATATGTAATTACAAATGTTGGACAGAGCGCGCTAATACTTTTGAGTCGTAGAATAGCAGCGAAAATTGCGAAAAAGCTTAATAAAACATGACTCGTTTAAAATAGAGCAAAAATCTCGTGGAACGTATCTTAAGTATCATTTAAAGAAACATTGTGAATTTTTTCACAAATATAACTTGTAAAAAAAAAAAAACTTGTTTAAAATAATTTTCGGAGCATACTTTGCAATTTTTTTCTATCGAGGGAATTTCATATAATTTGCGTTTCGGCGTGGAATGTATCTAGATATATCTTCAAAAATAACATATTTTTTTAAGAGCTTAAAAACTTCAAATGTTTAAGGGAGATATGTAAGAAATCGATCAAAATACGAATAGTAGACCCTTAATACCCAATATAGAAAATCAGACGTGTGATTAAGCAGCTTCACAAAAAACCAAACGTGTGCTTAAGCAGCTTCACAAAAAATCAGACGTGTGCTTAAGCCGCCACTACCCGAATTTCTACCGATTTCTTGCATATCTCCCTTGAACATTATATACAATCCTCATGCTGAAATGCAAATTATATGAAATTCCCCCGATAGAAAACAATCGCCAAGTATGCTCCGAAAATTTTTATTTTCAAGCCTGTCTCTATTATTTAACAAGTTAATGTATGAAAAAAATCACAGTGTTTCTTTGAACGTTTTTTTTTTACAACTCTCACGAGATTTTTGCTCTTTTTTAAACGAGTCATGTTTTATTAAGCGTTTTCACAATTTTCGCTTCAATTTTATCATTGAAAATATTAGCGCGCTTTGTTCAACATTCGTAATTACATATCTCTCAATTTTATTCTTTTTGAGCCGGGAAGCGTCGCCTTAAGCAGCTTCACAAAAAATCAGACGTGTGCTTAACACTTCCTTACCGGACCGGGGGAACGCATTTACACTAACGAGAGTTTTACGCTGTATCTAAGTTGTATTTTAAACCACAGACTCAATAATTTAGGTAATCTTAGAAAAACTATTTGGTTATCGATTTGCATTAAAAAAATTAATATCGCATTACTACTTTTCTTAAAATTAAATAGTTTATAACAAATTCCGGCGAATAATCTGTGCCACCCGCCCCCTTTCCCCTCTGTTCGGGCGTACCCCGTCCCTATCTGCTGAATGTATTGGGATAATTCTAAGCGATAGCAAGTAATTTCTAAGTTGTTAGTGGAAAGGACTAGATCGCGTTCGTTTACACCGCGCATCTCGTTTGCTCTTTTAACAACGCTATAATGTTCGCTTGCCGGTCAAAGATCATTCAGTCTGAGTCGTTTCCGGTGAACGCCAATCGCCAGTCGAGATTCGGAAACAAGGTGTTGTGTTGGCTATCGGCCCGCCTTTTCTGTTTTCTATGGAAAAATACACGCTATGGTCTAAATTCATTAGAATATTAATTATGACTTTATTTATCAAACGATTTTTAAAATGACTACCGAAATACGATGAATATACTTCCCTCTAATTATTATCATAACAAATTACAATAAAATATGTCATTAACACCCTTTAATAAGCAAAACAAATTGGGGTCCCATAGTGACCCCCCTTCGGGTCATGTGTGATTTTTTTCGTTCCGGGACGAAAAGGTTAAGCACTTCGAACGGCGAACTTTGGCCACACGAAATGAATTGAATGAAGCTTATTATATCTGAAATTTATAACATCAACGTAACTGCTTTCATCGGTTAACGTCGTTGTCGTAATAAGTCGTTGAATTTTAAAATATCGGTTCACATTACTATTTATTTATTTATTTATTTCAAAGCCATAAAATGGCTTTTACATTAAAGTGTTACATGATAAGTGGTACACAGGGGGTTAACAGTATTAGTAATAACGAAAATATAATAGTTATACAATATTTAAATAATATACACACTAGGTTTATATAAGAACTGATATAAAACAATATGATGTATGTGTGATAAAGGCTAGTAAATAGGTATGTGATACAAGTATGTGTTACAACCAAAAAAAATAATAATGTGAAAACATATAAGAGAATAGAACATGTTAAAATAACAAAACATTATATTTACGCCGAATAAAAATATATAAATAAAGGTGACTTGTTAGCAAGTAGAATCGAAGAAGTCAAGTAAGTTTACCCATTCTTATATTCACATTTATTTGCAAATCTATGAATTGGTTATAATTAGAGCAATTTAGTATAGAGTTTATTGTTACCTTAAAAGTTAACATTGCTTGAAATGACTGGGCACGCATAGTTGGCAAATTAGCTCTTTTATTTTAGGGCTGTCAGGAGATTTAATAATAATTATGAATTAATTTTTTTTTTAATAAAATAGAATTATTAGCCATGACTATTGATAAAAAGCAGTTTTTATGTAAAATCAATATATCACTTTGCATATAGATCATCCAGTTGATTAGTCAGACAAATACTAGTTTTGAGATAATGAGGAAATCATTGTTCGAATATCACTATAAATCAAATACATGTCAGTGTTTTATATAATAAATACACTTTAAAATAACAACGGGAAGTATAACGGTCCGGTACACTAGTATGACATTTATCTATATTTATATTTCTTACTAGAAGTTTTTTTTTTTTTTAATGAGAAAAACTCTAGAACTAGTTGGAGATAATATTAATGATTCTAAATATTTGAAATATGATATTGACAAATATGACGGTTTGACAGAAGGTGGCAATAGCGAAATTTGAAAACGCGCACGTCCCGGTTAGACGAGAGGTCTGGGTTCGAGTCCTAGTTGCGACCATTGTTTTTTTTTTCTATTTTTCTGTGTCTTGTTTTCTTTCATATTTTCATTTAGATTATAAGAGTTATCTTCTTCTTCAATGATATATTAGGTTGATGGGAATAACCTTCAAAAGTTATAAAAAGAGAGTTTTTCTTATAAAAAACTATATAAACATCCGATCATTTTTATTAAAAAGTGGCATTTTTCTTTGAATATCAAAGTATTTGAAATATGAGATTGACAAATATGACGGTTTGACAGAAGGTGGCAATAGCGAAATTGGAAAACTCGCACGTCCCGGTTAGACGAGAGGTCTGGGTTCGAGTCCCAGTTGCGACCATTGTTTTTTTCTGTTTTTCTGTGTCTTGTTTTCTTTCATATTTTCATTTAGATTATAAGTGTTATCTTCTTCTTCAATGTCATCAAATTTTGGTTTATTTCACTTCAAATTTTTGTGCATTATAATTGATTTGGTGGTGTTTATAAGTAATCTGAATATTGTACCAGAGAGAGGGTGCACTTTTACGTATAACTGCATACTTAACACAAATTTCGAATTGACTAATCATCTGGACGATCGATGTAGCGATTAAAAAGATAAAACAATAAAAGCGGAAGAGGAATTTAAAAAAAACTCGCAAGCAATGTTTCTTTTTTTAGACAATATCTTCATAGTAACTAGTAACGCTAGTGATTAATAAAATACAATTTATTATTTCCACAAATCGAATAAAGTAGAACAATAGAAACCCAAAACAAAAGTTTTTTAAATTATCGAAAACCATATCTCGTTTTGGAAGCCAATGTCTTCAAAGGAAAGAATTGAAAAATGACTTCCTAATACGAAATGACTTCTGATGCTACAGCTGCAATGGACGTTTTAATACAAATAGCTTCATAAAATAGAGTGTTTCTGCAGCGATAGAATATTACAGGCGGATTCTTATTCTTACGTTCGGGGAAGGAAAAATTGAAATAAACGGATATATTCTTCAGCCTTTGAATGATTAATGGCAACAGCGCTACGTGGAGAACGTAATAACTAATAAGTAACTAGAAAATACGTGAATTTCAAATGTGAAATAATTTTATTGAATTCTGAGATATTCGTCTACGTGAAATACATATTTTGCCTTCTTTTGCTAAGAAACTTAGTGGCTTTGACGTGGTGATCCTTAAGAAGCATTAACCAGCGGCCGAGAATTTAAATTTCGTCGAACGATGATCTTGCGATCATACCCTTGTTACGGTACAGGGCGGTTCCAATGAGAAAGATTAATTATTCTCCATACCAGCATTTTAACATGATAACTCAATATCGATTTTATTTCATTCAAAATTTGCTTTGATAAATACACACTTTCCAAAATGCTCAAACTCGTGATGATAGAACAATTAAAATTATATACTTTTTGTAAATATTTTTTGATCATAAGTATTTATAATTTTTCAATTATGTTTGAGCGAAAGAAGAATGTATTTTTTTTTAATATATTAGTTTGTAAGACCGTAAATAAATAGACAAACTGAAGTATTTTCGTCACAAAACAAGGGCGCGGATCTTTTTTTATGATTTTATTTGAACTTAAATTAAAATTCTGAAAAGTAGCTTTCCTAAATAATTTATTGATTTATTTTTTATATGATTTGAAATTTATGTTGTATGATACAAAATTTTGTTAGAAAATTTGACAAATCTGCCAACGACCTATGGTAAAACCTTATTGTTCTAAAAATAAACATTTATTCTCAATATTAAAAAAAAAAAAAAACTTTACTAGATAAAAGAATAATCTTTCGAAATCAATTTATAATTTTTTGTGGAAAAGAGTCAATACGTCAAAAATTTGATTTAAAAATGATATATTTCCGATTTTGTCTGGTTATTCCCTCTTGATAGAATTCATAATCTATTCTCTCCTAGGTGATGCAATTCTAATTATTTAATGAAAAAAAAAACACTTTTTATAAGTTATGCTTTAAAATATTAAGATGAATTACCTTTTTACGCCTGTAAATATATGCACTACAAATATATTAGTCTAGGATTGTATTGCTGATTGTTTTATTAAAATAGCTACTACGAACTTCACATTCATAAAATGACGAGAAATTCCTTTATATCTTATCACATTAAATAAATTCGTAATTTAATAAAATCCGGGTACTTCATATTTTCGCGACGCACACTATCGTTTGTTCGCGAGAATCGGTCCACATGAGAGCATTTTGTTGCAAAACCTAAATCCTTCTCTCGAGGATATTTCATTTTGCAGTTCATGTGGAAATTATTGCCCTCTCTTTTGTGCTTATCAATCGATTCGACCCTCCACAGTAAGAAAAGGACTCTTGGTACTTGCAGCGCTAAGGGAAAATCCTTCCATGGGCACCCTTTTATTTTATGTCCCGTCCTAACGATAAGATTTTTAACCCTATGAGTCAAAGTTGACATTTGCACCTGATGCCCTTTAGGGTTGGGGGAGGGATGGAGCATTCTTTACAGACTTTTAGCTTAAGTTAACCTTCTAACTTGTAAACGTGTCGGTGCTGCGACATGATTTATACTAAAGTCAGCTTGTCTAGACATTATGCTGCTGTTGTAAATCATTCCTACGAAAACATTAACAGATATTAAATATTCAATCTTATTCTCGCTGAATCTCCATTATATTCTGTTGTGCGGAAGAATTTTCCTTGTATTTTCAACAGTTTTTGTCGCTACTGAAGGCAATAAATTGTGTGCAGCTGCGAGAAATTCACACTTCTAAGGTGAGCGTCTAAAATATTTTTATTTTTTATTTATTTATACAACACATGTTACAAAATTGTGACATTACATAAAGTAGATATATTAAATCACCATACGTATCATGGTGACCAATGGAGTTTATTTACTTTGTATGAAATATGAAGTCTAGTGTAAACGTATGAATTTATTATAAATGTTGCTAAAAATTGGAAAAATTATAATAAAAAGAAGAAATTTGACTTAATAGTAGAAAATAGAGAAGAGAAAAGAAGTAATTTAGATTATAAAAATGTACACAACTTTTTTTACTTTTTTAGCATATGTGCATGCAAGCACAATTGCATATGTAGTTGCACATAATTATACATATATATACACACACACATACATACATACACCTATATAACCATACCCTCAAACATATAAACAATATGTACGACTTTACTTGAGTACGAGAAACAATATTGTTTAAAATATTCAATTTTTTATAAGAAAAACTCTATTTTTATAACTTTTGAAGGTTATTCCCATCAACGTTATATATCATTGAAGAAGAAGATAACACTTATAATCTAAATGAAAATATGAAAGAAAACAAGACACAGAAAAATAGAAAAAGACAATGGTCGCAACTGAGACACGAACCCAGACCTCACGTCCCGGTTAGACGAGAGGTCTGGGTTCGTGTCCCAATTGCGACCATTGTCTTTTTCTATTTTTCTGTGTCTTGTTTTCTTTCATATTTTCATTTAGACTATAAGTGTTATCTTTTTCAATGTTTAAAATATTGTTCATGAAAGCGTGGATGTTTTTATAATGAGATTTTTTTGTCTGTACAACGTAATATGAGTGCAATGCCATGCAATCAATCGACGAATATACACGTAGAAGATCGCATAAGCTGTTTTATGCACCAAACGCTCAAGTCTATCAGATCAAAAATATAAAACAAACTTCGTTGAAAGGACGTTCGATATTTTTAATAACATTCACAGCAAAGTCACTGTCTTTTGATGTATGTCTGACAAAAGTAGTTCAAATTCTACATTGATCAAAAAAGTATGACTGTAATGTGTTTGTGCTTGTTGGCTGCTCAAAATTTGATTGAAACAGATCTAGAATCGGTGTTTATCGGCCATTTGGTGACAACTGGTCCTACTCCCATGATAGCTAGCTACTGGTCACATTACCTTTGCCAAGACATAGGCACTGGGCAGGTAGGCAGGTAAGCAGGTAGGTGGTCGCTAGCAAAGCAGGACACGAAACGCCGTGGGTCATCAATCACGTCGTGTGACACTATCGGTAAATGATCCGTATTAATGACTCTCACTTTACTATCACACAATACACTGGCTTGACATAAAGGTCAAGAAGTGGCCGATACGGTGAAAATACGGAAATTAAGAAAAAAGGAAGATTATTTTACGCTAAGGGTTTAGGTGATTAAATTCATTATCGTCGATTTAACGTTAAATACCGAATGACATCATTTTTTAAACTATTTGTATGCTTCTTAAATCTTCGCAAATTCACTTTGTGGCGTCATATTAATTAAATGAAAACAAATCTTTAATTAAATGAAGACACTATGAGCGAAACTCAAACGAAAATCTGAAAACAGAAATATCAGAAAAAGATATTTACACCTCTGGGACTCGAACCCAGGACCTCTCTGCTTTCCGGGCGAGTGCTCTTTGACCACTGAGCTAAGGTGTCGATATCAAATGTCGATATCAGGTTCTTAGTCGAAGTATGGTACAGTTAAAAGTGACCGAATTTGATATCGAGACCTTAGCTCAGTGATCAAAGAGTACTCGCCCGGAAAGCAGACAGGTCCTGGGTTCGAGTCCCAGAGGTGTAAATATTTTTTTATTATTTTTCTGTATCCAGATTTTCGGTTGAGTTTTGCTCAGAGTGTCTTCATTTAATTAAATATTTCAATTTGAGGTTTTACTCATAAAAAGTAAAAATAAAAAAAATAAAAATAAGGAAACAAATCTCTTTGTAAATCTCACGCAAATAATTTGATAAAATAAGTGGTGCTCTACAAAGTGATTTGCTTTCATTTAACTATTTGTACACAGGCTTTTTGTAATTCTTAAAATTCATCAGTTTTTGCGGAGCTAGCTTTATTGAAATAATTTATTAAAATAATAAAGTGAAACAAAAGCGTAATGAAAGATTTCACGGACGGGACTGGAAACTTAAAAAGGCGGTAGGTACCTTAATTTTAAAGAGAAGAATATTTTTTGAGAAACGCGTTTCATCTTATCATATCTTTACGAAGTGCAGATAGTACTTACTTGATTGGGTACCAACGTAATGGATTGAACCAAAGATATTGAAATACTAGAGATATGCTATGATGGCACCTCTATTGTCGGCGGACTACGGTCTAATAGTCCTAGTTTGAGTACGGAATTTAGTTGATTTTTTGAAGGTGTGCAGTAGTTTTAGTTAATATTATAGTTTGAATGAGAAGAGAATTCGTTCATTTAGTTGATTTTTTGAAGATGTGCAGTAGTATTGGTTAACAATATCGGCGAAACCAGAAAGCACAGTCCTACCCGGTAAAAACTGCCGATAGCACACATCTCTTATATTTAAATATTTTTGGATTGAACCATATTTGAACGATCTACGAAGAATTCGAATAATTATTTAAAAATAAATATAGTACAAACTTGGTAGAATTAAAAGATATTCCCTATTCTCAGGACAACTTTTTGAAAACAGATTAACAGAAATATTCTGCTAAAACAATGAATTTTTAGAATGAAGTGATTTTTTTCGTTAAAACGACGCAAATATGAAATACCTTTAATTTTAAAAGAATTTTGTAAATAATATCATTTACTCACGAATATTCTGATGTGTTTATATTTGCCGCAAATTTAATAAACTCTTCGTATCTTGACTGGTTTACATAAATATTAATTGGGCAATAAAGGGTCCCATAAAGACAAATGACCATAATATTTTTGTGGCAACAAATGCCCTTGATAATATTAATGTAGTTATAACTTTAAAATTCCTTTTAAGGGTGACCCCTGCACACTCCTGTCATAAGGGAGATTATTGGTGGTAACCATGCAACGGTACAATTGGGTCAGCCCCAAATTAAATAATTCCTTAGAGCCAAGAAGACCGGGAGAAATATAATATACACACTTATTTTCGACATTTATTTTTTAGAACAAGATTTAATTTGCATTTTATGAGCGACTTAGTTCTCTCCGCAAAAGACAAATAATTTTGGAAAGGCATGGTTTCATTTGTGTTTAGAGCATGGTTTCATTTGTCAATTGCGTGAAGGTGAGAAAACTTAAAAAAAAAAAAATTATGAAAAAGTTAATAGGAATGCAAAATATTTTGCAAATGAATTACGAAATTTAGTAACATTCCGTGCGAAAACCTGAATTTTAGAAAAAAAAACCTATTCAAAATAATCAGATATACCTAACCGTATTGCTTTGAGTTTAGCTAATTATCAAAGTAAAAAGGATTTGTCTGATATTTTGATACATAGTTTTTTGGCTAAATGCAATATTTTTTTGCATTTTCTTTGCAAATCAAACATCAATTTGTCAAATCTGACATCTTCTCTTCTTCTTGTTCTTCCTTGCACTGTCCCAACTCATTGCCTAGGTAGGCTGTTGGGGTCGGCTCTTCTCGTTCTAAAGCTATTTCTTCTTTGGTTCTGGGTATCGCTTTCATTCAGGCCGTTTCTCTGTAATATTTTGGAGCACTGAATCATCCAGGGGTTTTTTGGTCTTCCTCTGGATGACTGTCGATGAAGCTCCATAGACATTGCCTGCTTCACTGTGAGGTCTGGTGGTCTCCGTCTTATGTGCCTTCCTCAGCTTACTGTTTATGTCCGTGAAACTCAGGCTACCACGAATGTGTGAACTTTTAATTCTGTCTTTTAGTGATACTCCTGCCGACCATCTAAGCATCCGCATTTCGGCTAAATCCTGTCAAATCTGATATTCAATACTGCCAATAGTATCACCAAAATTTACGTAAATCGTCTAATTTTATAACTATGGTTTATTTTACATTCATTGAGCGATGAGGGGTTTCGATGTGATTATTTGATAATCAATTTAAAATAGTCTGATAAAGGATTTTAAAACTTTCAACGTCAGGACAGTTTGTTTTCGGCTGTTAAATTCATGAATAGTGCACGACTCTGTAAAACTCCGACACGAAACAAATACTATTTGAAATTAGTATCCTGGCATATAGCACCATGCTGATTGAAGTGGGGAACTTTATTAAAAATTAACTCATAAAAAAATCAACCCGTCTAAAAATATTTTAGGCTCATTATATAATCTACCATTGCGCATCATTAACACTTACAAAAAACGCGATCTCCCGATGACAGCAGAAAGCATAGACATAGCACTCACGTAGACGATTGTTTTGTTTTTCAAAGATAAAAGAAACATCATCCTTTATTCAAATCGTAGACAATTTGTGTTATACTGGTTATAGCTAGGCTTGTGACCTATATACCATCTATATACAGATTATGTTCCAAGCCGCGGTAAGGTTGACATTCCAACCAAACCGTTAAAATTAACTGATATACCAGGCCAATATTAGATAATAATGATGAGAAAGTGAAAAGCATCGATACTCTGTACTGATATTAATATTAAGTTCCTGCACGTGTAAAGTTCCTAGAGTAATTATGAACATTTTGGTCAAAAAAACTATTGATAGATAAAACAATTTTTTTAAAGTGCACGTTTAAAATGGTGGATTTAAAATGGTTTTAAATGATTAAATAATATTTTCATAATATACCTTTCATGGAATGTGCGTGGAATGACACCGTTCAAATAGAGTTACCAACGATTTTTACCCTTTTTCGGGATATCTAATTTAAAAATTCTTTCCCTAATGAACCATTTACGATATCGAACTCCCAAATTACTCATCATGCAGGTAGGTACGTGATAATTGCTGACTTCATTTATTGGCTGGTATCAAGGGGAAATAAATCTCCTTTATATCTAACAGTTTTATGAAGAATACGCCCAATTTTGTGCGTACGAAAAAGAGTGACAATTTTATTTACGAGAATGGATATTTTTTCACTTCCTTTGGAACTGCGGCTGTTGCATGTCCTTTAATTTCTCCTCTATTAGTGAAATATTTTTGGCGTCAATTGGAGTAACTTACAAACCTATTCAAATTAATAAAAGCATATGTTTACGATCATGAAACATATCACGACTTGCACTGAAGTAATAAGTTTGTTTTTTTAAGCAGGATACTTACTTTAATGGTTGTGGTTTTGTTCTTATAATAGAACTAGTACAAAGTTTTATACTTCCAGATTTTGTCCAAATTTCAACGCCCTTTATTGATATCTTCAAGCTGAAAACAGTTGCATTGTGTTACCCCAGACAGAAATTGTGCAAATTTCAACGACAGAGTTCACCATTCAAATAAAAGTTATAATAAATATACTGTCCGTTCATCTCTAATTACAAATACTATGTGGAAATTGGTACCGTAGCCCCGGGAACAATTTTTTGGATAACTGACATTTCTGCCATAGAAAGAAACTGATTTTGTGATTTTATTGTTTTGAACTGTTTCTGGTAACGTCCACGGCAACATAACGAATTTGCTTTATATAACGCTCAAAGAAGTACCATTAAGACAAAACTTTTCATACACAATAAAGCTTTGTTGAGTGCTTTAAGGGCAATGTGCTTTTAAAATGTGTATTAATTATCGAAAATACCTGCAAACTATGAGCAAGCACCTCACAAATACAACCTACTTCCGGATTTACAGCACGTAGAATCTACCTCTCTGCACCGTTACTTATCACTCGCTCGCTGAAGCCAGGCTTTCCCACCCTATTGTTGCGCTTAAAGGTTCACAAACTCAGGAAGGGCAATAAATTGCTCACAATTTAAATGTTATGAACTATTAAATAATACTCTTCAAATTGGCTTCATGAACTATCGATATCTCATTCATTAGGGGAAAGTGAAATGCCAGCAAAAATATATTATTTCTGTCAATGACTATAAAATTTATTTATTTATATATTAATATACGCCTATACGGGCATATACACAACATGTGGTATACATAATACGAGGGCTGTCCGTAAAATGCGAGCAGGTGCTGCGGTCGTGAGGAGCGTTTTTATGCGCAATCCGGCAACACTGGCATGTTGCCTGGTTTTTCAATGAAAAATCCCACCAGGCTGCACTCTCTACGATGCTTAGTCTCGGCGTGGCAGCCGTTCGAGATAGAACTTCCATTCGCTGCACCTGGAAAGGCGTTAATGCA
Source organism: Glyphotaelius pellucidus (assembly GCA_936435175.1). Lineage (NCBI taxonomy): Eukaryota > Metazoa > Arthropoda > Insecta > Trichoptera > Limnephilidae > Glyphotaelius > Glyphotaelius pellucidus. Next base: position 10,252,842 of record OW386538.1, on the reverse strand, counting down.
ATTCGTTTATTGTGTGCAGTAAATCTTGAGTTGTATTATGCTCATTACATTATACAGAACCTGTGCAAAAGAATAACATGTATTATGCTAGCACTGATTTATTGAGGTATGTTATTATAGCCGATTTGTAACTATAATCCATGCAGTTGAATACATCTACGACTTCTGAGAAAGCATTTTCAACTGAATGCAATCTAGGCATAAGCGTGAATCTAAATGACTCAGTGACTCATATGGTTGTTGCAATTAAAAGTAATTTTAGATCAAGTTGTTCTTGTTGGCATGTAGGAGATAATTGAACGTAATAAGGCTGACTACAACCAAGTCATTTTTGGTTAAACACGCCGAAATAGGAATGATCAAAACTAATTCACCAGTAGATGTGAAAAATGGATTTACAAAATACAAGTAGGGTTTTAACTATAATTGCATTTATTGCTTTGCTCTGAAAAAATACAATTTGGGAGGTGGGTACGGGTACCGTCGCCCATTTATTGGATAATATATGCCATAGGTCACCCCGAAAGAATCGCTACGTTTGGGGATTTATCAGGGGTGCCTGGATTTCTTTGGGTGAGGTTTGTCTAGGTCGGCGAATAACTTACCGCGTGACAGGCTAGATCGGGAGAGACTGTTTGAGGGAGACCTAACATAGACCAGCCACAGACCAGACTCCAGCGGTAAGGCTCTTGGCTCGCATTCCGAAGGTCGCGGGATCGAATCCCGGCGTGGCAAATTAATTTTATTTGATTAATTTGTGTTATTTCACAATTTATTCATTTAAAATAATATATAGTATATTTGCGGCACGTTCCAGAGTGGAAGATACGATCGAAGATCGCCCTGGTGTAAGACCACCGTTCAGAATTGAAACGTTGCTTGAAATGGCTTTAGCCGTGTTTGGTTACCAGATCTGAATAGCCAGGTACTTCACACCCTCCTCTGCGTATCTCCTTCCCCTCCCCACTACCTCCAACCTCACAACATACCCCAATTGGGGATGCAATAGTCTCACTGGCTCCAGACGGGAGCAGTTGGGACTCTTGTGCGGTATTCATGTAAAAAAAAAAAAATGCCTGTGGTGTGAAAGAGGGAGATTCCTACACACCCCTCATACTTTTTCCTTTCCAAAACTTCCTCTCTTTCTTTTCTCTAAAAATACTTTCCACACAGCATCCCCAAAGATGACAGATTTTTTTTTAAAGCTAATGTAAAAAAAAACATAAACCATGTTGTAATAATTTATTTAGGCTAAAAATACAAGGCCACCATTTGGGAACCTATGAGTGACTTTGTTCCGCAGTGCAGTGGATTAATTATTGCTTCCCTATTCACGCGAATTGTTCCCATATTAACGCATGAATAATATAAACACTATCAAGTAAGCCAGTATAATACGCACTAAATAAGTTATGGTTTCATCAGCCACTAAGTTCCTGTTCACAGGCTTACTGTGCCTGTATCAGAAGACGATTATAAATGCGTAAAGCAATCAATACGACAATAAACACAATAAAGAGGATTTGTGAAATAACTTGACAAGACACCGAAGAAAATGCTTTCACTCGAAATTTACAATCAAATTGAAAAAACCGAATAAAGTGGAGTATTCGACTGTGAAACGAAAACATTTTTTTTGATTTATAATTTTTATTTTAACTCTATGAGTAAAAACCTTAAATATTTGATTAAATGATTATCTAATAATATTTAATTAATGCTCCTGGGTTCGAGTCCCAGAGGTGCCAATATCTTTTTCTATCATTTAATTAAATAAAACAATTTGAGGTTTTTACTCATTAAGTTAAAATAAAAATAAAATATTCATCCTAAACTTGCATAAAAGTCAAAAGGTGTCGCATATTAAAATAAAATGGGTAAGGACTCATCCAGACACTATCTAGATAGCATTTATTTCGGGTTTGAATCTTGAAATCATACATAAAGATAGCAGCCAATAAAATATGCGTTAAGAAAAATGAAGATAGTATTGGTGGTTCTTAGTCGAAGTATGTTACCGTTAAAAATGACCGAATTGGATATCGACACCTTGGCGCAGTGGTTAGCGCGTTCGCCCGGAAAGCGAGAGGTCCTGGGTTCGAGTCCCAGAGGTGCCAATATCTTTGTCTGATTTTTCTGTTTCCAGATTTTCGATTGAATTTCGCTTATGTTGTCTTCATTTAATTAAACATTTTTTTCAGTCAGCAAAATGTTCGCAAAATCGAAAACGAAATGTTGTTTTAATAAATAATAATAATAATAATTAAAGTTTTATTCCAGGATGTGGGGAGGATAGTGCAATCCCACACGTCCCATATGATTGTACATATTTATACAATTTATTTTATAACATATTTTAAAACAACAGATTTTTTTTTTTTAAACATAGAATAGGAAAAAAAATAAATAAGTAATCAATTCTATTCTTCAAGCTCGGGCCCAGCGCTCACTCAGGAGTGGGGTTTGGTGCTGAAACGCTGCGGTCACCACTGCATTGTCGGAAGCCATTATCCGCATCCTGGCTCCAATGACCCGATGTCTCTTTAGACCGGCGAATCCGTGCAGTCCTAGTTCAGTGAATATTGTCGATGCACTGCTATATCTTCTGAATCATTATCGTAAATTATTTTAGGGTATTATGCCGTGTTACGCTACCTCCTTCTTTAGACAGCGTTAGAGTGTCTATCATCGGGGCAGATATGTAATCATTTGTTTACTGTTGTACCAGTTCTTTGTGCACTGTTTGCTTTGTTTGTAGGCACTGTTATGTACTACACATGTTATTTATTCTAACTAATGCTTTGTTTTTATTAGATTTAATTAATCGAATTTTGTTTTAAAACTATCTGCATAAAATAACACGAAAGCCTTTGCTTAAATTTAAACCTTTGTAATGTTAACTTAAATATAAATTAAACTACATCCAACATTTCTCACCTTTCAAATAACTCCAAGTGAAAATATTTAAATATGCACACAACAAATAAACCAATGAATATTGTTTTCACAGTAAATGAAAAGCTCATTATAATAATTTTAACGGCAACATAAAGCTAGAACACCAGTAGAAAAGTTTGTGGTACAATTATGGCTCTGCGAAATAATAATTTTCATAGGGCAATATATTCATGATGTGGTCGGACTGTGCAGCTATGGAGAGTTATTAATCTGCTCCTGTGTAGCGGCTATAAACATAGCCTAGTAATTAATATGTACCGCCTCGCGCCGGTGGAGCTTATTAAGGTGTTCGGAAAACTAAATGAAAATAACTCTTTCTGTGTTGTTGGCTATCAAAACAAAGAGCCAGAGAAATTCTAAGTTATTTTGGAATTTGTGATTAACTACATATTAAGCAAGAACATATCTTCTATTGAATTATTCTGTATTTTGGAAATGTTGTGATGGTGAATTTACCCTGCCTTCCCACATCAAATCATTTTAAAACAATACAGCAACAGTTTCGTTAGATGAAGATAAATATGTAACATATGACGAAACCGGTTAGCGTATTGTCATAAAATAAAGCGATATAACACAGTTACTTTTTAAAGAACATTTTCAAGAACAGATTTTTAAAACAGACTTTTTAAAGAACAGATTAAAGAACATATGAAATCTTCAAACAATAACAGTTTTTCGCCAATCATTTGTTGGAGACTTGTCACACTTTTGACGTCAATAGTGGAATTGAATTGCTACATCCTAATTTTAATGGCATTCAGTTGGATAAATTAGAAATATTAGAGATCAGAAAAAGTGTGAATGCGAATTTGAATATTATGAATAACCAAAAATTGTTTTTAAATGACCCAATATTAAACCTGTTTCCTTTGAAAATTGTTCCCTATTGCCCCTCTTCCCTCTATTGCCATTCTTACCTTTCCATTGACTATGTCTATTATTTATAATTATGTTGTCTATGTCTATGACCATTGTTTTTATCTATTATTTATAATTAGTTAGTAAACTCTGAAGAAGTGAGCTAAGCTCACGAAACATGTAGGTTTTGTAAACAATAAAAGTACAATACAATAAATAATGTTAAAAACTAAGTTTATTTTTAATTTTGAAAAATACTTTTAATTTGGTTTTGTTATAGTTATTTTCTGTTGATAAGTACAATTTTTACCGGTATCATTTTCGAATGCAATATTCTATTTAACTTTAGTAAACTTTAAACAAATAGGTAGGGTGAGGAACGTGTTTAAAAATCGTTTTTACTGACAGCTCAAATGATTTACGCACTTATTACAGTAAAAGCAATTACATAAATCATTGTACTCAGTGTGCAATCATAATAAATTACAAATGCAGTGTGAAACTTTTAGCCGCTTGGCGTAGAGCAAACTCCCTCTTGAGCTTCTTAGAAAGCTCCCCCCATGCCGATAATTCCGACTTAACACAGATCCGTAAAATCTACTAGAAAAAATAAAAGAGAAACTTTGAAAAAAAAAACGCAGCGCAACGAGGTGCTACGGGGAAAGTTTTAAACCCGCCGAGGGGAAGGCGAAAACGAGAAAAGGGTAATAATTTATTCGGCAAATCTTTTTCCTCTCGACTTCCACAAGCTTTGACATGTATAAAATACGTATCTTAATCTGAGTTAGTGCTACACGCCCTCGAGCCTCGAGCAGCCGCTGTATTCGGTGGCTCGGCCTGGCCCCAGCCTTCAGCCCCTGGCGTCAAGCTGCAGTGGGGCCCGAGTGTTTTGAAAAATAACCGTGGAGATTGCTTCTGCTGTGTTGCAAGGGTATGAATGGAGGCCCTCTCGGCCTACCCGCGGGAAGTACCCACAAAAAGGCGAAACAAGCGGAAATGAGAGAAACCACATTCCGTTTCCCGTGGATGTTCAGTGGGGAGGGAGATCACACGATATTTTATTTCTTGGCTGAATTTACATAATGCCATTTTTATAGTGGAATACACCGCACATCTGAATGCAAAGATTTAGAGAATATACATGCGCTGGGTGCGCTGGTTTACATTTCCACTGCATTGTGCTGGGACATCAAATCGGGAATTTGAATAAGAACATCATCGCGCTATTCTTACGTACTTTCAAGTATCCACCTAGTAATGTTGATATATTTACAGAAATTATACCCTTAAACTTATATTCACTAGTTAAAAGATGATTGTTTTTTTAATTTTTAAATTAAATCCGCACCTTCTACATCTGTACTAATATTATAAATGCGAAACTGCGTGTGTTTATTTGTTACGCTTTCACGCATAAAAAACTTTACCGATTTTAAAAATTCTTTTACCAATAGAAATATAAATTATATGCGAGTAATATCAGCTATATATAATGGTAAGCTTCGGCGTTATGAAATTTTAAATATTAATATATTACATTTATTAAACGTTTTCTATTTCTAACAAAAGCGAGCTACTGCTTACGTCAGAACAAAAGCAAAACAAATCGTTTCCGACGTTGATATATTTGCGGGAAATTTTATTTCAGGCGTCGTAGTTAATATTTATCTCCAAAAATGAATCGCCGAAATGTATGTTCGCGCATTGCTTCCGGACGACTGCACCAAATTGGATTATTTTTTTTTTCACTACTGGTGAGCTCTGGCATTATGAAATTTAGGTGGCATGCGAGCTGTTTGAAAACTGAATGTACCGGGAATGAATGTATGAAATGCGGGAGGGGGGAGGCGGACGAGGGGAGGGGGAAGGGGATGGGGAGGGGTATTGGGGAGGGGGAGGGTAATTTCCCCCTAATACCATGCGAACGTAGCCGCAGGTTAAAGCTAGTATATAATATTTGAAAAATTTTAACATTATGATGGTAGATTCACCCCCCAGGCTTCGACAATATTTTGTAAGAGGGTGAAAATAATTCCGTTTTCCAATGAAATCCAAATAACTGAAATACTTCTGAATGTGTCCGAAAACTTAAAACAGTTTTGAAAAGATAATGAAACACGCTTACAAATTTTATATTTCGAAATAAACATATCATTTTTAAAATGCATAAAATTTTTTTTTTATGTTTGCATGCGCCTTTTTTAACAACGTTTTTTACGCTTGACTTACGTTTTTTCTAGCTAAATATACTGATTACGAAAATAAATTAAAAAACACCTAGATATTTAAATTGGCAAGTGTATAATAAACGTTATTGTCAACTCACTTTTTATCGTTTCATATAAAAATAATTTTTAAAAAATTCCCAAGACCAATTTTTTATTTTTAAATTAAAGCGTCTACTACTTGTGAAAATAAAAAAAATAAACAAATAAAACTCATATGCGCGCGCCGGCATTTGAACCCGTGACCTTCGAATTCGTAGCCAAGGACCGTCAGTCAATCACGGAGGCCGCCAACTTGATGTACATAAAGTTACGATATTTCATTAATTAATGTTAAAATTACTAATTATCAATAAAAAAACTTTCTTGCTTTATCCAGAAAACCACAATATATTTTCCCACCTACCCCAAAATATTGGATTGTACAAGGTGGTTCCTTGATAACTCAACAATTTGGCATTTCAACACCCCTCTAAAAAGTCGTTAAATGTGATTAATTTTTCTTTTTTTAAATAGCACAGAAACCAATTAAACGTAACCTACTTAACAAAGTATTTAATTTTTTTTTCCACCTTAACTTTTCAGAGGGATGATGAAATTGTACACTGTTGAGTTTTCCCGTTACCGTACAAGGTATGTAAATTGAGCTTTTATACATTCTTTACAATTTGAGAGGCGGGTATGAGTACCGCCGCCCCGGAAACCATTTATTGTATAACAAACATCTCTGCCATAGTTCACCCCAAGTAGTTCGCTACGTTTGGTGACTTAGCAAGGGTGCTTGGATTCATGGGATGAGATTTGTCTAGGTCTTGGTGACGGATGCCCACCTAATGCGTGGCAGGTATGATCAATAGAGACTGGTTGAGGGAAACCTTTTGACCTCTACAGCCGGACTCTCTCGACTTGCACCTTGCAGCATCCTTGCACCAGGGATGGACACATATGTCCATGATTACTGGATTCATTGAACCCCAAATTCCTCCTATCCACCCCTCATACATTATTCCTTCCCAGAACTTCTCCTCTTCTTCCTTCCCATAAAAAGCTCCACCACACAATATTCCCAAAGATCACACAGGCCCTGAGGGATTTTTTTTTCCTCAGGACCTTCTGTGTGGAGCAATGTAAAAGAAGAATTTTTCATATTATACCACGATATTAATAATAAGTTCATATATTCGAATTATAACAATCAATGATTATAAGCGAATCTAATGATCATATTCAGTGTTTGAATTTATACTCGATATATGTTACGCCAATTACAGTGTTTCAATAATTTATTATTAATGAAAGGCTTGAAATCACGAACTGCCAATTATGACGATCAAAAGCCAAATTCGTGTATTCAATATGTAAATGGGAGTATGCGCTCAATGTGACATTAACAATAATTTACAGTATGAGGCGTACGATGTAGTATGTACATACTAAATGTCATCTTCAGGCAAGACAAGGCAGAACATTAATCTTGTATATTCCATATAGAGTTGCCTCCGAGAGCTCCGCTGTAACCTCTCATTCTGGAACAAGAGTCGTTTGTGTGAACGAGAGAGACGCTAAAACGGAGCTTTCAGAGGTTTGCCTTTATGAGGGCACTCACGGAAATGATCGGTAGCATCTAGCACGACTATAAGGTTTACCTGTTTCACCTGAACTTCCGCCTACAACCACTTGACATTTGTATCACACGTGGAATGCAGGTGTATTCTCTGTTAAATTAATATTCACACCGATTATTGGGAGCGTATAAGCTATTTAATTACGTGTTTCTCACATCAAGTGGCAGCATATTAAAAAGTGTCTGACAATTTATAGTAGGTAGTTACTATTACTTGTACATTTACTTGATAATAATCATTATTTACCACGGGTAATCGAACAGTTTTAATACGGTAACGTCTGCGTGGTTGAATTTCAGAACCCAGTTTCGAGTGCATGTTGACGCCCCCAAATAACATCTGTGTACATGGAATTTCGAACGGAGCTACCATTGTAATTCGGTTTTAAATTTAAAAAAATCGCCACAAGATGTCGCTACTTCCGTCGGCAGGTTGGTGTGGACGTGCCCCAGGCAAGTATAAGTACCACGATTTAGTGAACTAGCAGTATCCCTCCGAATATGGAGAGATTGACGGTAATACTTAGTTGTATCAAGCGGCTATATATTACATGTTTCATCACTGCCTATCTCTAGGTTACTGTCACTGGATGACGTGGATCCGAGCAACAGGCTATTTTTAGAGACAGTTCCTATTAGATTTAAAAAGTGGTCACAAACACTAACTGGGCGAAACCGAACCAAAAGCAAACCCGTGGAGCGGGTTTTTAACTGCTAGTTATTAATTATTATCGAATAACAATTATTAAAAAATTTTCTTTTATATTTTGATCAAGTATTCGTACATGCATTAGATGAAATATTAAAGTTTGACATAATTTTCTATCCATATTTTCCCTAGTTGAAAATATAAAAAGAGTTTTTTTTAACATCATTGGAAAACTAAATGTAATTTTTTTTTATTAATAAAGGTATAATATAGCTTCACCTGTGACAGTGCTTTTAAAAGGCGAAACAGTTATCAGGACAAAACTCGTGTTCCGAGTTCAAAATCAATTAATGAAAAGCATGATGTTTTGTGCTAATTTCAAAATATGCATTTTTTTCATAGTTAAGAAAGTCTGCAATTTTATTTTATAATCAACTCCTTTCAATTAATCAAATATATGATTTAGAGATAGTCCTTGATTAAACATTAAATTTTTGGTCATATATTAATAAAAGGCAATGAGAATTGCCTGACTTTCGTAATATATTTACTTTAAAATGTTTGTGTGCTTCGTTAGTCCGGAGTCAAATTGAGTATAACTTACCGCATTATAAGGTTCCCTCAGATTCTATTGAAAACTCACAGCGCACATTTTGAAGAAACATAAATTATTAACTTAATCCTAGTACTTAAAATATTAAAAATAACAGTTTTACATTAAAAACTGAAAATATCAAAAATAACTGTCTTTCATTAAACACTGTAAATATTAAAAATAACTGTCTTACATTAAAAACTGAGAATACCAAAAATAACTGTCTTACATTAAAAGCTGAAAATATCAAAAATAACTGTCTTACATTGAAAAATATAAAATTAATAAAGCTATTTATTATTAGGTGAGGGTGGTGGGAATGGTGAATTGGGGGTAGGTGAATTCGAAATCGGTACCAAATAAAAAAAATTATGTAACAAATATGTACATTGTAAAATAAAAATCTTCAAAACAATGTCAAGAAATTACTTTTGAATGTAGCTATAACTTTGTGGTTATACAATATAAATAAATTAAACAATATATCTTTGATAGAACCACTTATATATTTTATTAATACACTTCATTAATCCCTAGCCGCGCCCCCACCCCCACCATAACACTTAGTAATAATACATTGTACCCACCCACTGTTTTGTAATTGTCAAGTCACTATACGTTTGCCCTGAGAAAGGAACGATCGTTCCAAAACCGGTCGGCGTAAATTAAATATATACGTGGTTCTAACAAAGATGTATTGTTTCATTTATTAATGTCTAGAAATTGTCACGTAGTTAATGCCCAAGAAATGCAAAAAAAAAGATAATATTACGCTGTTCGAGAATTTGATTTTGTGACCCGTTTGTGACGTAAATATTTCGTTCGGAACGTACCTTAACCTTTGAAATCAACGTCTTCAAATAGTCAAATACCAACATTGATTAAGAAATTCCCCACATTAGCATATTATCGTGTGGGCGTATTAGCATAGTCAAAGGCAGAGGCTACAGGCTGTGGGCATATCATAGGAAGAGACTGGTAGAGATGGTAGCTAGAAGCAAGAAGCAAAGGCTCGGCGTTCATTAGTTAGCGGTGACAACAATATTGGCGATGAAAGGTTAAGTGGCTCCGGGGTGGTTTACAATGGCTAGCAAAGATTAAGGGCGGCGCATGTATTGTCTGGGGCCCTCCCGCGGTGGGCAAACTATTTACTGACTTTACCTCTGCTTGTCAGGGCCGGCTCCATCACATGCAAGGCCCGATAAGAGCAATTTATTATTCGCGTGTGAAGGCGTAGCGCAAAAATACTTTATTATCTTTACAAACTAGACAGGGATGGTTGAGGCATCAACTGTGCAAATCTGTCAGAAATAATCTACACATTCCAGCCGTAAAATATATTCTCCTAAAAACCTATATGGTTTCCAAAAGAACTTGGCATCCTCTCATCCACAGCATAAAATTCTTCTTCTTTTTTCGTATGGTGGGGGGGTCCAAGGGAGACGTCTAGGTCTGCAAGCCAGTCTAGGGCCTCAGGCGTTGCCCTGTGTACCTCAATCCCGCCGGGGAATGAATGAAGCGGGCATTCGTTGACCACATGTTCAGTGGTCTGCACCTCACCCCACTCTTTAAGACCCCATCTATACATCACATGGGAACAACGGCTATGGGAGCACCTTATCCTTTTGATGGCGGACAAGAGTTTGCGAGGCAAACAGTCTCTCAGTGGGGTCTTGTACGAGCTGGGCATTTTTTACGTTGGCCAATTGCCACTGAAATTTCCACCTATCTTCTGGGGTGAGAGGTGATTGGAGGAGTCTTTCTGCTTCTGTCTAGAAGGGTTTTCGGGACTTAAAGCGGCATGCTGGGTGAGAGACGACATCATCGTGCAAAGGTAAAGCGCTTTTATGCAGCGCCTTCTTGTACTCCCTTAGTTTTGCAATCTCTCGCCTGATATTTGGCGGGGTTATATTTCGTGTAAAGTATTTACAGTACAATTCAAGTGCACCCGAAAACAAAGTTCGAAAAGACTTTCGGATGCAACTTATGGTAACTAGTAGTTATGTAAACAGTAGGACCCTGTAACCAAAAAGTGTTTCTAATTTTCTGATAATTTAAATCAAAACCAAAGTTTCCTCTGTATTCATAATATTTGTAAGAGGATTTTTTTTGGGAACAATCACTATACTTGAAAGCACATAAATGCCAATTGGTCGAGTTATAACAGGACTTCGCTACGTTTAGTCCAAAAACAAATTTATTGGAGTCCGTGCCGAAAACAAGAATTTCGCTACAATAATTAATATTGACAACATGTACTTGTGTTCATACAAACACTCCAGTATTGACCTAAGTCCGGCCCTGCAAGTAGGCGCTATGCGATGAACAATGTACCTACTTTATACAACCTAATGGTAAAGTATTATTAACTAGGAACGTCAGTATTTTCACAGAACAAGAAGATGAATGTGGAGATATTTTTGGAAAATAAGGAGATATGAATTTTTTACTTTTATGAATATTGCATATATTATTTGTTTTTTTATTACTATTGTTCCACGCATTTTTCCACAAACGAACAGATTCATATTATTTATTTTTTATTTATTTATTTAACGAAAATATCAAGTAAAGTAAAAGATTCATTGAAATATTAAAAAAATCTAATTTGCAAATTTTTACACGAGATAAAAAACCAATTTTTTTTACGTTAGCTCTACACAGGAGTCCCCGAGGAAAACAATTTCCCTCGGAGCCTATGTTATCTTTGGGGAAGCTGTATGAAGGGAAAGGAAAGAGCGGAGGTTCTGGGAAGAAAAAAGACGTTAGGGGTGGTTAAGAATCTGGGGATTTCTGTATCGAAGAGTGACAGACGTATGAACTAGTATCTTTTAATCCGGACCGCAATGCAGTAGGTGGGCAAATGAATCCGCCGCCAAGACCTAGACAAACCTTCCAAAAACGCAACACCTCTGCTAAATCACCGAACGTAACGAACCACTTGGTTGACCTAAGGAAGGGGTGTTGTCCAAGAATGGTTTCCGGGGCGGCTATAACCATACTCGCCTCTCTAATTGTAAAATAAATATTATGTTTTGTTAAAAATTTAATGTAAAGGGCCAGATATATAAATGGTTATTAAGTAATAAGAACTTATCTGTTATATGTACGTCAGTGTAAAGTCGTTAAATACATGCACTATTAACGAGTTTAAAAACAGATTGTGAAGTTAATAAAATAAAGTTGCAAATCATTCAATAGTAAATAGTGTTGCAAGTTATTAAAGTTCCCGACGCAGGGTTCGGAGCACCCCGAGCGCAGAAAGCGCAGAGGGGAACGGATCCCTTTCAACACTCAATACGAGAAAACCTCCCCGAAAACCTCCATAACTCAACTTGGCACAACTCTTGAAAGCTCCCGGGGAGACCTCAAGCCTTATTGCTTTAATATTTCTACTTTAAAGTCTAGGCTGTTGGGTTCACACCCTCCCACGTGGCCACCCCTGATTTGCACCCCCACCACCGGGAAGGCTCTCAAATGACTTGGATTACTGGGCCAGGCATTGCCTCCATGTGAAACTTTCCATCAAATGTTTGACATCTTATAATTAATTTCAGAATTTTAATCTAGAAGTGCCCCGAGATGGATGCTTAAAATTTCAACAGATTTGTCACTTATTAAGTGTATGAATTTAAATTGTTTGAGTTAATTTAAATAAATCTCAGTAGATGTCAATGATGAGTTCAAGCTTTTATCTTTATTAAGTTACGCTCAAGGGAATAATATAACTATTGTGTTTTGATTGCAAAAAAATGATAACCGAATTTTACGTGTTAGAAACACAAAAATAGGTTATTGATTACTATTATGAATTTGAATTTTGCTAACAGGGCAATAACTCCACACCATCAAGCTGTTGAGGTATACTATTACATCAATACTGTTTTGTCCACTAATTGTCTTCATAAATGCTGGATTCCAAGGTAACAACTTGTATAATTCAAATTTCTTTTGTTAGGACGGGTTGTTTCAAAAAATTTGATGGATTCATCAAATATTTGAAGTTAATTTTCACGTTTTGTGTAAGTTTTATTCAAGTTCTGTGATTATTTCAGTTTTGTGAAGCAACTGTGCTATAATGATGTAATAACAGAACTTGAATAGAACTTACACAGAACGTGAAAATCAACTTCAAATATTTGATGAATCCATCAAATTTTTTGAAACAACCCGTCCTTAGTATTAGCCAGGAAAGAATCTAGTTCAAACCCCTGCTGAGAATCTGATTTAAAATTTGTGTACCTACCCGAAAATCAAAACTTACACCAAAAATCTAAAATTCGGCAAAAGAGCGAAAACTGACAAAAAAATTTAAATTTTATTAGTACTTTTTTTAAATCAGCGCAGATTTTAATCTTCGGAATTGATAATTTAACTTTGTTTTATTTTGTTTTTATCATAAAAATTATTATAATGGTGGTTAGTACCTTTTGATTTTGGGATACTCATTTAGGTAGTAACGATTTCCTTTGACTGCATTGATATATTTTTAATTAAATAGACTAAGTACTAAGCACATACATGTCTTAGTCATTCCAATATTACTTATATAGGATTCGTTACACGTTTTTAACAACTGTTTACTATCCTTTGCTGTTTTACACGCTCATTGCTGATTATTAATGACTCAATTATAATTTATTATGTTGTAGTTTATGCCTTACACCTACTATTTTATGTCATGCAAAAGCCAAAAGGCGTTTTTGTAACAAATAAATAAATAAATAATTCATTTGGAGAGGACCCCACCACTTCCCCAACGGCGTTATAAGGAAACATATGGTTTCCTCCTTCACCGCACACGTCAAGACTCTATTTTTAATTGAACAAAGCTACATTTATTTGAACGTCTCTAGACCCTCCAACGTCCATGCATACGGGGTTATTAAGCAGTATGCAAGTACTAACATTAACATAATACAAAAGAAAAGTAGAAGTATCAGCCCGTGGAATAATTCCTCTGAAATCGGTAGAGAAAAAGAGAAAAAGCGAAATAACAGTGAAAATATAATGCAAGTATTTACAAAAATACCAGAGAGAAAATAAAATGCAAAACCAAAATATTCGGAGTAGGTATGAGTAGGTGGACTTCGGGCCTTGTCTGCGGTTGGGCCGATAGCCATGCACATTATCATTGGGACTGCCTGGTGGTTTGTTGAATACATTTTACGTTTGAATAAATATATGCTAAGATCAGTAATAATTCCATCATTAGATTCATAACCTTTATATGAAAATACCTGCTAGAAATAACACAGCCAGGTCACGCTGCCATAACTTAAGATGAAGGAGAAGTACCAAGAATAAGAGAGTTTAGAATGCAAGAAATGTTCAAAGGAAGAAGAAAGTAATATCCAGGTCAGGACATTCTCCTCACGACGAGTGTCACTGTGAATAATAAAGTACTTTTAATATCCATTTGAAATTTTCCACTTGTACTTGTACTTTGGAGTTTATCGAATCGCACGAGGAATAAAATTAATGCCAACTTTTGTTTAGCGAAGCACTTCAGAAAATTCAACGGCCGCTCGTTTACGTGCGGTTCTCTGTTCGCTCCGGCAAATCGGTTTATAATATATTAAAACATTTTTACGGGTAAATTTTAAGTTAAAGTTGTAAAATAGTTTTTAGTGCGATAGTTGGAAATGAGTTTGAAAGCTGTCATTTAATCCCATTTTCACCAATTATCGTAATATTTTTATGGGCTTGTGTCATCTGTGAAGATACTGTGTGGGAGGTCTTTTTGAAGAGAGGAAGGAGTAAATATAGGTCTTGAAAATACCCGTGTTGTAGGAGGGAGGAAACACAAGGGCCGGCAAATCATTCCGCAGCCGAGCTGTTGACTCCAAGAGCGATTCGTAGAAGCGACTCGTCCTCATGTGACAAATATCAACCGTGTCCGTATGTTGGGCGCGCGTTTGGCGTGTTTCCGACTAAGCACCGGTGCCAAAGGGATCAATGACGCTGGTTCCTCGGAGCATCTTCCATTGTAATACATTGTGGTAGAACAAGGACAGCATACCTACCTGACGCCTGTGCTCTAAAGATTTATTGAGATAGGGGAAACTATCAAACGGACCGCCCGTTTCTGCACAATCAAGGATAGTTTTCAGATATTTAGAGGCTCCTTACCAAAGGTGGCTGTCAAATTCAACAGTGGGTCGCACTTGCAATTTGAACAAGGTCAGCAGTTGTGTAACATTCAAACATCTGCGGGCCCTGCTTCTGAAAGTATAACTTGACTCTGGCTTCGATGGAGCCTCCGTACCTTTGCTGGTCATTTAGAATTACACCAAGCATTTCAATGGGAGGCATGTTAGAAAGATTGCTTCCGTTGAAAGAGACTAGATCGTCATTTATTTATTTATTTATTTATATTCTTGTACATACACTTTGCAAATAATTACATAGTTTACATAGATAATAGGTTTAGTAATGAGAAAAAAAAATGTTAAAGATCCGTAACTGTATGTAAATAGGTTAGTCGTAGTGTTTTGTGAACACCTCACTAGGCGAACCTGTGCTGAGGTGTTCCCACGTTTGGGATTAAGTGCTATTCTGTCGACCTAAGTAGAAATACTGTATCCTCCTTGATATTGTCAAGAAGGGCACTGTGGGTCGACCCATGGCGGCAGTATCCTACACATAAATTAAAAGATTAGTTTCGGTGGGGATCTATATGTACAGTTGTTCTTAGAATCTAGATTATGAGTAAGATAAATAATTGTCTTGATAAACGGTAGATATATTTTTCTATGGACCACGCGCCAATGGTATAATCACGGATATTGTGGTAATATTTTCTGTCTCGAAACAAAGTTTATTTAATTATATTTTTTTTATATTTGGGATGGGTTATGTTTGGTTAGGTGT
Organism: Glyphotaelius pellucidus; assembly: GCA_936435175.1. Taxonomy (NCBI): domain Eukaryota; kingdom Metazoa; phylum Arthropoda; class Insecta; order Trichoptera; family Limnephilidae; genus Glyphotaelius; species Glyphotaelius pellucidus. The sequence goes on along the minus strand of OW386538.1, from coordinate 10,237,057 downwards.
TATAATTTTTTGAGTAAATTGAATACCTTGTTGTTTGATCCAGTGTTTTATGTGTTTTTTGAGAACTATGGTAGATGAATTTGTAGTTAGTAGTTGCTTCAGTGTGGTGGGCATGCAGTTATATAGTTTGGTTGCGTAGTACTTAAAGTTTCTTTGCCCGTGTGAGGTATGAGTTATCGGTATATTTAGTGTTTTATTTGTAGAGGCCGTGGTTTTAATTGATAATTGGGTTTGCATTGGAACGTGGAGTTTCTATGCTAGATTAATTTTCATAAAAGCCGTAAAATGGGTCCAGCAAATAAAATAAACCACACACATTTTAAAATAAGGACGACGCTACGAGTGAAACAGAATCGTTAAAGGAAAATGAAAAATAAAAACATTTTTACAGATAGCAACTTCGAGTTTAATGCACAGCGAGTCGATTAAAGTGTCTCCCTACCGGGAACAGGGTGGATAGGTACTGGCAACTGGAAAGATGCGATAATTACTGTTCCCGGTAAATGCATTTGTATTGCAGAACTGTGAATTTTTCCGCGCGCTATCTCCACCAGTTAGCAGCGTGAAAGCTTCATTATTACACGTTACGAGCTTTTGCAAATTAGCAGAGGTCCCGCGTTGGACCACCGTACACTTACGCGACGCAGATCGCAGACGCAGATAGCCGTGGTCCCAGACCTTTGCGCGGTACTGCACTACATTATAAATAGATCTATTACCTTTCATACGTGGCCATATAGTACTCTACACTCCGTTCTCTATATAATAATATGGTGACTGTATTATAGTGCTACAGGCTGAGAGGGGGACAAGTAGTGTGGTAGCTGGATAGTGATCGGCACGCGTGGGAGATTAATGAAGCGCTTATGGGATAAGACTTCTTTTCAGTTTTTTTGAACAGACAGACTTTCAGAACACTGAATTTATAAAAGCAGTTAACAATGAATTTGTTTAATCTGTGAGCTTATTAGTTGAGAATGTTTGAAGGTCTCAAAAGTTTTATTGCGCGTTCAAAAAATGTATTTGATTAATATGGGTTATTTCACAATGTATTAATTATAAATAATATCAATAATTGTTCTTGCGGCACGTTCCAGACTGAAAGATGTTCTCAATATAGCCCTGGTGTAAGACCTCCATTAAGAATTGAAACGGTTGTTGAAATGGTTTAGCCATGTTTAATGACCAGATCTGAATAGCCAGGTACTTCCCCTACCCACTACCTTCAGCCTCACAATACACCATTCAAGAAAATGCCGTAATATGATTTAAACAAATTCGAGTGCAGTTTACACGCGGCAGAAGCGAAACTTTACCAAAACAATCTCAACCAATACTTAAAAAGTGAGATCATAATCAAAGCGACCAATGAACGCAGACCTCGCGTAATTTCCGTTTCATATCTCAACCAATAGGAGAGCCCTTAAAAGTGACATCATTATCAAAGCGGCCGATGAGCGCAGTTGATGCGTCGCAGGTGCAGTAATCGTCATTTCCGTTTCATACGAAATCCAAATCACAGCCGTGCTATAAAAGTTTCACTTCAAAAAAATTATGCAGTACAATCATCCGAATATTCTTAAGTCAATTATTTTTTTCCCGTCTGAAGTTATATAGTCAACTTAGGGATCGAACCAGCAACATTCCGATTAAAAGTCACAGGATTGATTTAACGTGTTCTGGTGTTGTTGAGATTTTTTAGTACATTCATCTCTGAAACAAAAACACGCCAAATCTCTCCACAATTTAATAACTCAACACATCATCTGAGGGAAATTATTATTCTGTTGTATGTGGGGCTAAAATAAAAGTGAAAACATAAAAATAAATAATTTCCTTATTTAATGAAAATTAACAACATGTTTCGAAACCAGCGGTTTCTTCGGCATTACCATCTGTTTCGAAAGATGTTGATAATTTTAATTAACTAAGTGATGTATACAAAGTTATTTGTTTTCATTTAATGAAAATAATGCCACAAAGTGAATTTCCGATTATTGAAGAAAAAAATTTATTACTTTTAAACTGGACTGGAATCGAATCCGTGACTTTACAACGCAAAATCGAATGCGCTAACCTTTATTAGACCCAAGCTTTTTCGAGATTATTATAGTATTACGCCTATCCTAATTTCATTTAAATTGCTCCTAACTTCCATCATCTTCACGTAATTAAATAAAAAAAAAAGTTCAAATGTTTAACCTATCAAACAATTATTTATTCATGGATATCGGAAACACTTAACACATGATAAGCCAACATTTAAAAGTAGTAGAAAACAATTACATTACATAAACTACCAGTTGACCCGGCCACGCGTTGCTGCGATGTGAAATCGAAACACAACGCCATCTTCTGAATGGTTACCCAACCTAGATAACCAATTGTTGTGTCGATAAATTAACTCATACCGCCATCTGTTAGAAAATTATGGAACTTACAAATAATTAGAAATCATTGTCCTACAACAAACATTTAATTCGCAAAAATAAATATTGATGTCAAAAACTATCCTATCTCTTAAGTTGGACTAAATTACATACAGTAAGCTAAATTTCATCCAAATCCGTTAAGTAGTTTCGGAGTTTATCTAGAACATCGTGACGCGAAATTTTTATACGTAAAGATTTAATGCAATACATTTTAAATTTGGTTCTAAATTAAAATAACAACCGTAAACTACAGGAATATAAAAAAACCAGTGTGCTTTAGACCACACGATTGAAGTAAAATTTCTTTATGCATCGTTCGCCTCGCCCGATCACACTTTTCGTAACGCTCTCGTCACGCATTCGCCAGCTTACTCCCCAAGTCAAGCGTGCGTAAAGAAGTTTTACTTAAAAAATTTGAGTGTGCATTTCACATGCGGTAGAAGTGAAAACTTCAGAAAAGTTTTTGTGAAAACTTGCGGTTGTTGTGTTGTGAAAACTTGCGTGCGGTGACGCACAAAGAGGAGACCGATTATGCTATCTCATTCTTTTGCAGGCTAAATCCTATAGATGTATATGTTTGTCTCTTTTTAGTGTGGCTATTTTTCGTTTCATCAAGTTTCAAATCACAACGGTGCTAAGAAGTTTTTACTTCAAAAATAATATAGTTGTTCACTGAACAATGTTTTGAATTGAAATGTTTCCTGAACACTTCGCCGTCAGTTGCCTGCAGGTGTGAGAAAAAATGTTTAATTCTAAAGACAAATATTTGAAGCAAGACAAAGCGTTACCCATAAAATTTCTGATTATAGGGGGATATAAGAATACCCAAGATACACTTAACCAAACATCCAGGTTGGAGGAAGCCAATATTTATCTTCCCGGAGCAGCGTGACTGTTGGAAGAGCGGTGATCGGAGAGCGGGGAGCGTGAAGCTGCAATGGGCGCAAACAGAAAAAAAATCCCGGTTCAAAGATGAGAAAATATCCAACAAGAGAGCGGATGTCATTAGCCAGTTGGGGAAGCAAGGCTCCGTTTAGTTATCGACTCGTTAGTCCAACCCTTATAATAAAATGTGACCCGAACCGCGGTGCGGTGCGGTCGCGGCCATTTTAAATTATTGGTTTATTAGTTCGTGGCCCGCGTGCGGCGTTAATTAACACGTTTGTATTGAATTTGATAATCGGCTCGAGGTATTTTATATAGCTTTCATATTTTGCGAACTCCGAAATAAACTCTGTACATTCCCAATTTTGGAGGCGAGATTGGGTACCGCCGCCCCGGGAACCTTTATTGGATAACCAACACCTCTGCCATTGGTCACCCCAAGTGGTTCGCTAAGTTTGGTGATTTAGCTGCGGTGCCGGATTCATGGGGTGAGGTTTGTCTAGGTCTTGGAGGCGGATGGCCAGTACACACTGAACACCAGTTTCCTACCCACCCCTTAAACCCTTTTCCTTCCCAGATCTCTTCTTCTATTCCTTTCCTTAAAAAAATCTCCACACAGCATCCCCGAAGATGACAGGACCTGAGGTAAATTATTTTCCTCAAGGCCTCCCGTGTGGAGCTCATGTAAAAAAAACATACGAGGTGTGAATGCATTTTTGAGTCTGGCTTCGCCCAAGTTTTAGAACACTTTTTCGCAACCTTTTCTGAATGGACATTTGAAAATGATGTCATATGTCTAGCTTTGTGGAGGGCTGGTCCTGTGCAGGCGCTGTTAGAGTAGCCCGCTCTGGGCGCCGATTTGCTAGGGCGCCAAGGAGCCAAGGAGTCAAGGCGCTGATAATACCTAACCAGGGTCGGCCCTGGCTTTTTGACAGTGAGAAAGATATTTTAAAGATTTGTTTATTTTCGTGTTCTCCGTAAAATGGTTGTACACCAATATATCATGAAGAAGATTACAAATTAAAAGTGCATGAGGGGCAGTTCTATTTTGTGACACGACCGCGACGTGTGAAAAGATAGTTGCTGAACTGTCTGTAAGCGTAAGTCTGTTATGTTACACATACACACGGTCCTAAAATCTGGTAAGAGATGCCGCCACCTAACTCGTACACGCGCGCCCTCCCGCCTAGTGCTGCCGCGCGGAGCCCGACGGCCCCGTTTGACTTCGAGGCTACCTGATCTTCCATTTTACCTGTATGGGCCACCCCGACCCGTAGCAATCGTTAAGCAATGAAGATGTATATTATATATATCCACATTTATTGAATTGACGCGGCAGAAAATAATTGTGATGACTTCACGAGCTTTGTCTGTGTTAAAACGCACTTGGAAACCCCTTTTGCCCCATCGTAGATACCTGCAGTTGTAAAATATGTACTATGTTGTATAAAATATAGTATCTTGCCTCATTTTTTAATGGATAAACCGATGTACAGATAAAGCTTAATAGTTAATGATGAAAATGTTTAGGCAAAACATAATTAGCTGCGATGACCTAGAAGCCTAGAGAGAACTAGAAGTCTACCTAGTTTGTCACCATCACTTAGTTTGTGCTGCTTCAGAATTTCAGAAGATATTCTTGTTAAGACATAAATAAAACATTTAAAAACATAAGATTAAAAAATATTGGGTTTGCTCTCGATTCAAAGACAGTGGTGAGAGGTGTAAGGACATTGTTTACTGTTTAACCTCTAGCAATCCTGGCGACAGAGGAGAATTACGCATTGTTCCGCGCCTGCCATTGTTCCCTCAATCAACGCATAGCGATCCCCTGAGATACCTTGTCTATCGCTACCTTTAATAGTCCGACACACGGCATCCGATAATAATTAACGAGCTCCCTGCAGAGGACTACAACAGAGGTCAGGAGGTCCCAACATGTCTTAAAATATTTTGTCATTTTAATTGTTTATTCGCAACGATCTCTTTAATAATAACACTTAAGCCAGTGGAAATCATAAATTTAAAGATAAGTGTTAAATTGATTGTCATTTTTTAAACCATTTTTTTTTCATCAATGAAATATTAAATATGGAAATAACCTTAAAATGTTATAAAAAGAGAATTGTTCAAATAAAAAATTGATTATCATTAACTTATAAAGAGGTTATCTAAATTGATATGCCACCAATAAAATGTATTGAAACCTTTTAAAACCGTCCGAAAAATTTGATTCGGATCGCAACCGTATACCAACTGTTTCATTGCAAAAAAAAATTTAAAGCAGTTTTTTGTAGAAATTTCAGTTTGAAATTTCTTAGGTAATTCAACGTATCGCTTGCTTGCTATCGTTCACAAAAACTCATATTGTGAAAAAAAAGTTTTGAAGTTTAAAAAAAATATATTTTATTTATTTATTTCAAACTAATTGTTATAAATATTTAAGAAAGAATCAAGGGTTAATCTGTCTATAAGTAAAAGAATAACACAGTTGGTTGAATTTCAAACGAACTAACATATACTGCATTCACAGATTTAAAAAAAAAAAAAAAAAAAAAATACAGTAGTACAAATCAATCCTCAGCAAGCGGTATATCTACTTACTAATTTCATTTATCCCGTCAACGTGACTTGTGCTATTTCACAATGTAATCATTTCAAATAAAATAAGTGTATTTGTGGTGCGTTTCAGAGTGGTAGACACCCTGAGTATCGTCCTGTTGTAAGACTACCGTTAGACTACCAATCAGAATTGAAACGTTGCTTGACTAGATTTGAATCGCTAGATAATACCCTACTTTCATCCAACCCATCCCCTTCCCCTCCCTACCACCTTCAGACTCACAACATGCCCCAATTGGGGATGCCATAGTCTCTCTGGCGCTAGGCGGCTGGGAGCAGAGGACTCCTGTGCGGTATTCCACATAAGAAAACGCAGATTGTTCAGGAATACAAGCTTTGTACAGCAGAATCATTTTGGTACACTCACCAAATTTCAAATTACAAATATTTCAAATTGTTGTTTTTGATGCTTTGTTGGTGAGTTTCCAATAGCTTGGAAATAGTGAGTTCATGAAACCCGAATCCCAAACTTTGCCCGATTTCCATCCATTAGAAACCACAGTACGTGTACCATTGTTCACGTACTCCCTTCTATTTCATTGAGTAGATTCAGCCCTCAACACTGACGAATTTGTCAGCTGGAATGCTCAAGAGGTGAACACACTCTGCAGCCAAACCTTAACCTGTGATTTACAAATTAGCCAAACAGGGATATACACTCGTCCAACATGCATATATTATAATTGTTCCCTGGGATACTGAAGGGAAAACAAGTACATAAATGTGTTACGCTAGAAGTGTAATAAACATTAATTCTAAGTGCATTCGGTCGAAGAGTAGAAAATTTGTTGAAAAGGCCAAACCAAGCGGTGATTTACAAATTATCCCAACCTTAACCAGTGATTTACAAATAAGCCAAACAGGGATAGACACTCGTCCAACATGCATAAATTATAATTGTTCCCTGGAATACTAAGAGGACATAAATACCGAAATATATAATACTAGAAGTGCAATAAGCATTAATGCTAAATGAATCGGATCGCAGGGTAGAAAATTTGTTGAAAAGGCCAAGCGAAGATTAACAAATTAACCATTTACACTCATCCAACTTGCAGTTAAAATTGTTCCCAGGGCAACTAAGGGGAATCAAACGAAGCTACTTAATATTATAACAGGAAGTATTAGTGTGACTTAATGCGAAAGTATAATACCCATTAAAACTAAGTGCATGGGTAATGCAATAGTCAAATATCCAATGTTGAATGTATGCTAGAAAAGATAAGAATATTTGGACTAAGTGCACTTAGTAAAGTTATAGTTAGGCAGGCACTGATAGAGTTCGATAAAAAAGGACTAGTTCAAAGGTAAATCATAGATAAGAGAGATATTAAAAGGTTCATATTATTTGATATGTTGTTTACAAATATTTATCAATATTCTCTATTGTAACAACAATGAAGAGTGATTATGTGGTTATTTTATCAACTGATAACCCCACGATGAGTGAAAGGGTTGTAGAAGTATTATCTATAGTCAACATACTTTATAACACACCAATAACACACTTTCAAAAAATCAACTAAATAAACGAATTATTTTCGTAATCAAACCATATTGTTAACCAATACTACTGCACACCTTCAAAAAATCTTTTACACGCTCAATTTCATTCAATTTCATGAGCGAAAATAAATTATTTTTATTTGAGAACAAAAAACCTTTCAAGTCTGCAAGCATTTCCAAACAACTGAACGTGTGGCATGAGATGAAAAAAACACTTTATATTTGTTCTTGTTAATACCTATGTACCTACTTGACTATAACGGGTGCAACGGAGCATGTAAGAATGGCTATGTGTTGTTATTATAAAGGAATATACTGGTACAAAGTTGTCCCGGTCACGCCATAACTCCGTGACATTACAACTGTTAAACGGAGAGATTTATGGGATGTCCTTTATTTTTTCCAGACAGAGTTTCGCGACGAGGCTTGTCATTCTTCGAACAATGCGGTGTTTTCGTTGTAATGGAGAAGCCGTGCGTCATGCTAAGATTTGCTTTAACTTCATACATGTGTGACTCTATATTTTTTTCCAAATAATAATATTGCGCAAAGAATATTTTAGGTAACATTTAAAAAAAAATTAAATTATGAAATTTTACAGATTTTCCAAAGAAACGTAGCTACATTGAAGTCTGATCTCATGCCTGTACCACTATCTCAATAATAATTCATTTTTCAAACTTTCTTCAGGTATAAGTAGGCACGAAAGGTGATGAAATATAAGAGATGTTTTATCCGCAGTTTTTACTGTGTGAGACTGTGTTTCCTGGCGTCGCACACTTAATAATTTGAGCTCTCTAGCATAACTTTATTATAAAACCCAAGGATTCTTTCTGGATTTCATTTTATTATAATTGGGTACCTAAATATCTAATCTTTTTAGAATTAAAAAAAATATATTTTAGCTGCTTGAGACGAATGGCACCTTCGCAAATACTGAACTACCTCAAAACGCGAATGAGTAATTTTATGTCTGTCGAGTTTGAATCTCTCCGCGGGTGGAGGTGTGCAGTGTGTGCACGTCTTCGTGATAATTCAACTATAACTACTGTATTTTTTTGAATCTTTATGATGGAATCTAGGAAATCAGGTGATTATCATAACTATTTAACTAGTTTTTTAGTATGATAAAAAAATTTGAATTATCGATTTTTCAAAACGTATTTTTTCTTTAAGTTAGAATTCATCGACACTTCTAAAAATGTATCCGGCAAAATTTTACGTTTTCTGTGTTTGATGGATATTAATGTGCCAAATTAACTTTAGTTCTGTGATGTATTCAGGGTTTACATTAACAACTTTTAAGTTTTTCAGCACCAAAGCGATTTTTGATAAACAGATCGATACATACAAATTTCATAACGCCAGAGCTTACCGTTATATATAAAAACACTCTTCTGCTAAAATGAATGTTCTGTAAAAAAATTCAGTCAATCTATCGATTACTTTCCGAGATTTGCGAACGCAAACATACGGAATCTAAATTTTTACATTTATAGATTGCTGTAAGTATTAAAAACGATTGTACTAGTGGAATTGCGCAATATATATTTTTTAACAATTTTTTCATATAAGAAATGATAATTTGTATTGTCCCAAAAATATTCTAAAATAATAAAGCTACGCTAGATACTTAAAATTACTAACTGTACGTCGCCGACATTGTTAACCAATATTACTGCACACCTTAAAAAATCAACTAATTGAACGAATTATTTCTGTATTGAAACTATTCCCATTACAAGGTAGTCCGCCAACGCGGCCGAGTTGCCATCGTAGCATATCGCTTGTATTTCAAAATCTTTGGTAGGCACCATCATATTGAAAAGCTCAGTCAAAGTTAGCCACCTAGTCAAAGTTAGGTATGGCGGGTTTAAATCGGAAAAAAAACATTGTATTCATAAAAGTTTAAACATAGTTTATGTACCAGTTTATTAATCATTTTTGATTTTTTTTCCTCCACAACTAGCCCGATGCGGGCTACACAGAAGCAATCAATTTCTAAGAATCGTTTGTGTGCGTCTTAGAAATTATAATTAGAAGTTCAGGAAGGGACATAGAATATGTCGCTGACAGTTAGTATGGACTACGGAAACTGACTGACAGCTGATTAATGTCGCGTGTCACCGGCCTACTAAGGAACAGCTAACTGTACTTGCCAATGTGATTAATATTCACTTTTAAAGTGGACATAAAAAAAATCAATTTAATTCATGTGTTGGATAACTTTCAAATAAGTTTGAGGTTTGTTACAACTACTGCTAGGTGATTAATTAAGTCATAGTAAATATTACAATGCACATTAAACTGGACTCGACGTACTTACTAGACTAAACTCTAAGTAGTTCTGCGGCTCTCCGATGGCGAACTGAAGGTGGTCGCTCAACTCTCCGATGCCTTCGGCAATCGCCGTAAATGTTCATACCTAAGACACGAACGACGATAAATGGTACTTTCCTGATATCATACTTCAACTGCCATCTGTCGGGATATAGCAAAAGTTCGTATTATGAATTATGCTGTCGACATCTGTTGAAGGAAGCTGACAGAAATCCAAACACCGAAAAGATATTAGAGGACGTGGCATGATTAAGTGGCTGAGATGGCAAAGTGACGGGTCCCAACCCAGACGTCGTGAATTCAACTCTTCGGCTGGCTAAGTCCTCCATCATGATACATTCAACATTTACGCTTAGTATAATGGTAGTAGAAGATTTTTTTTAAAGTTCAAATTATTCCTTAACCGGGAATATTTGTATTTCTTAAAAAAAAAATACTTAGGTTGGGTCATGTCGAGTGTCAAAATAACAGAAGAGCATGTATGGGACGATATAGCCATGTATGTAAATGATACAAGGAGTGGGTGCTAAAACATAGTGGTGTGGCGGTCTATCCCCTTTGCCTACTCCCGCGGGGAAACGGTGTGACGGTTAGTTAGTTAGTTAATACCGATTTACGTCGGTTTAGGCGTTTGAACTCGGGTTCAATTTTTAGTCACGCGTTATAACTAATCTACGATATTTAAACAGTAGTTTATTTAAATAATGGCCCATGTTAAACACCGATTTGTGGTCGGTTTCACATTTGGCTATTTTTTATCGGCCGTCAAGCATGTCACGCTGACAAGCTGGACTGCTGATAAAAAAATTGTCAAATAAATTCAAAATGGCACTGTGCGTCGTTTTAAGTCAATTTTTAATGTGACAGGAATGCAAACAACTAATTATTTTTTTAAATAAATTAGTTTTGTTGTTTTGTTTGTTATTTTATAAAGATAAAATGTAACCATTTTGTATTCAGTGTATTTACTTTTTAAAAACCAACCGTAACAACATATTATTAACTTCGTAATAATATTTTGATTTCACTTCATTGAAATTTGACCCTCCAAAAATTGCAAGGCTTTTAGTATCCTTTACATTAAAAAAAGTTCATTTTTAATGTTTAATATTGATAGTTTTAAAAATGATCAGCTGTCCGTCATCGTTTCAAATTAAATATATTATAATTGATGCCGATTATGGACTTGTAAGACGCGCCAAAACGTCGCCTCAAGAAGGACGAAGAGCCCCACAATGTAACAACCATTACCACGACAGGATTGGCAATTCAAATATTGCTAAATTTCCGGCATCCTGTTTAATGAAGGTTTAATATGTTGAAACAATAAAAATTACAGCAAAGTGTGCATTGAATTCTTGCTGACAGGACGAAGGAAGTTCTTGATAGACTATTGTATTATTCGAAGAATTGTTCGATTTTTGAAAAAATAGTTTAATGGCCAACAATTTTCTCAAACACTCGGAAAAGGGCTTACTTTATTTTTTATTATTTTTCTAATGGATTTCTTTATGCAACGCTTCTTAGGTATAACTACACAGTTAGAAACAAAGGACTTACTTTTATCTATATAGCGTACTCTCTAATTTCTGTTTTATTTTTGCGGGTACGTAGGAAGCAAGAGAAAAGCTTCCTTAAAAGGGTTGTCCCAAAACATTTCTCGGCTCTAATTAGATTGCCAGTTTATGCCAGTAAGACAAAAACATTTATTCTTATCAATTAAGTCTTTGGGCCATAAGACTTAAGTAGCCAATGATTCAAGGGTAAAATCACAGTTTTTGAAGTCACATTTCGTTGTTTTTGTAGAAATGCTTGTATAAAAACGATAAAAAATAAAATATATGGCTAAAAATACAATCTATTTGATCGGTTGTTAGTATTTTAAGCCATTGAATTCCTCCCGAGGCACCACGATGTGTATAATTCCATTTTTTTAATTTGAATACCGCACAAGAATTCCAAATGCTACCGTCTAGGGTTAGTGAAACTGTAGAATCCCAAATTGGGATACGTCATGATGAAGAGGGGGTGCAGAAAAGCTGTTAAAATTACTATAGCTATATTTAGTAACCGGATCAGATTAATCTAGTGCTTCCAAACTACCTTTAGTCAGCTTTCTTGTGCTATATCATTAAGTGGTAGAATTTTAAAATTATTAGTTTATTCGTACTTTACAGACAGTCTGACTTAAGGGGAGAAATAGGTGTATGATGGCGTATATACATTTTATTTATACTTTGAGATCATTATACTCATATATTCAATAGTATATTCTTAAATTTTCAAATATTTTCTTAAAAAAATAACAGAGATATTAGCTGCCGAGCATTGTATGTCGCCATTCGGCAGCGCAATTTTTGTAACTCAAGGAGGTCACAATTTAAACTCAAAATCAGTTTTTCAAGAATTTTTTTTTATAGTGTTTCTTCTATTTGAACCTCATTACTCATAAAAAAACCTACAATCTATATTTTTTTGAGGAATGTGAAAATTTAGTTTGGTTTTCTACCATTATTTTGTAGGCTTTTTTTGCAGTAAAAAATAGTTAAAATAAAAATACTGTTTGATTTAGGTTCAAAAAGAGCGCATTTATATAAAGGAACTACGTGCTGAGTTTGAAAATGAAAACTGTAGGAGCTAGAGATTACACAAATTCGAAAAAAGTAGTTTTGAGAAAAACGTGTTCGAAAATAAGAGTGGCAGTAAAGTAGTAGTAGTTCAATCGAGGGACACTCACTCAAACGCTTATAACTTTTAAACGGCGTGGAATTTTGGTTTGAAATTTTCAGAATATATTTTTGAATAGTAGGTACTACTACCGATTTATGAAAGAAAAAAAAAAGAATCTTTTGAAGCTTCTACACCTATTTTCCTTCTTAAAAGAAGTATCAGTTGTCACTTTCTCCAAAACATTATGACACAAGCTAAATTAAACGCATAAATACTTGAATGCTACTAATGGAGTTTTTGACATCTTTCAAGCTATTCGAAAGTTAAAATACATTACATCCCTGACGCATGGGACTACCGACATGCAGACAGCGAGACAGAAAAGCCAAACCTAAATGCTGGTAAAACTGTCTCAATGTTCTGACAAGTGCATTTTGTGCTTTCTATACTCTGCTTGACTGTCTGCACGTCTAAACGTACTTAAACGCTTCCCTAACCCTTGCAACTAAAAAGAAATAAATGGCATGCATTGTGAGGAAGACTGTCTTACTTTAAAGGCACGTGCTTCTGTTATGTGCATTATGTAATGATCTTAAAGTATTTCGTATTCTACGAAAATACGAACAAAATATTATTTGTAACATGTGTTGAATTGATATATTTATAGCACAACTAAATTCAATTAATAATGTTCCGTACTTTTACCAAAATCACAAAATTCGTAAGAGCAATTCTGTGGTATAAAATTATATTTCAGCATATGAATAGCCCTTTATACATAAATAAACTGGATCACACTTACAATACTCGTTTTACGTTAAATGAAGGACTAATTGTACCTAAGCATTTAAACAAAAATGGACAAAGAACGCTGGACTACATGATACCTAATTGCTTTAATATGTTACCTGCCGAAATTAAAAAATGTACAAATGGTAAAACAAATATTATGTTGAAGAATTTGCTCGCCGAAAAAAATAATTTGTATTAGACTAACACAAAAATTTTAACTGCATAATAAAGTAAAATAAGTTTAATTAAATGAAGACATTATGAGCGAAACTCAATCGAAAATCTGGAAACAGAAAAATCAGAAAAAGATATTGGCACCTCTGGGACACCTTAGCTCAGTGGATAAGAGCGCCCAACCCGGAAAGTAGGGAGGTCCTGGGTTCGAGTCCCAGAGGTGCCAATATCTTTTTCTGATTTTTCTGTTTCCAGATTTTCGATTGAGTTTCGCTCATAATGTCTTCATTTAATTAAATATTACAGTTTGAGGTTTTACTCATAAAGTTAAAATAATAAATAATAATATTCATCCCAGACTTGCAGAAGAGTCAATAGATGTCGCACATTAAATAAAATGGATAATAATTTATCCAGACACCATCTAGATTGCATTTAGTTCGAGTTGAATCTTGCAATCATTCATAAAGATGGCAGCCAATAAAAAATATGCGTTAAGAAAAATGAAGATAATATGGGTGGTTCTTAGTCGAAGTATGGTACAGTTAAAAGTGACCGAATTGGATATCGACACCTTAGCTCAGTGGATAAGAGCGCCCAACCCGGAAAGTAGGGAGGTCCTGGGTTCGAGTCCCAGAGGTGCCAATATCTTTTTCTGATTTTTCTGTTTCCAGATTTTCGATTGAGTTTCGCTCATAATGTCTTCATTTAATTAAATATTACAGTTTGAGGTTTTACTCATAAAGTTAAAATAATAAATAATAAAATAAGTTTATCTATATATCCAAAGTAAAAGTACCCATCGACCAACTGCTAAAAAGTAGTTTATTGTGACTTTTCTTTTGTCTGTACAATATTTTATTTTTGCTGTCATATTGAATTACTTTGTATTAATAATAAATAAATTAAACCTTGAAAAAAAATGTTTGTTCAAAGCTAAAACCACAAAGAATATGAATATTTTAGTATGTCAGCATTTGAGTTTCATTTACAACAACAAAAAACCACAATAGTAAATAATTTTTTTTTGTTCTTAATTGTATACCTACAGGCAGAACATAAAAAAGATTCCTACATATTAAGGAAATAATTATATTTGAAAATATTACAGGAGGTTTTGCTAGAGCTAACCTTAAAACTTACCTTTTCAGTTAGTCGTATCCATGAAGTCAAAAACATTTTACTTTCATCTTCACAGTCCGTGAAATTGTAAATAACCAATCGGGTAAAAATGTTAGCAAATAATAAGTTGTAAGCTTTTTAAGGTCATTTCATAAAAACTCTCGTCCTTAAAAGTCCCAAATTCTCCAGTAGTTCAATTTAAATATCTACTTTCGCCTTTAATCTTCTGATAAATGCAATATCAACAGTAATGTGGGGTAACATACGTAAAGTCCAGTGTTTTAAATATAGCGTCCTTCGCGTCCAACATTGTCTTCTCCAAGCAGAAACTTTCTAATAAAAGTGTGTTTATCGGAAGTGGCCTGAAAAGTATATTTTTTTGTATCCGTTTGTAAATAATAAAATTAGATGGAGCCATAAAAATCATTATAAATTGTACAGCGCTCTTGAGGTGATTATTAAAAAAAACGGCGCTCTACAAAATGTCCAATTATTATTATTACTATTATTTGTATCGTTTCTCACTAAATACTGTTTTTTTTTGTTTTTGTTTTTACATGAGCTCTACACAGGAGGCACTAAGGAAAATGATTTTCCCCAGGGCCTATGTCATCTTTGGAGATGCTGTGTGGAGGGTTTTTTTTAAGGAAAATAAGGTGAGGAGAGTTCTAGGAAGGAAAAGGGTTTAAGGGGTGGGTAGGAATCTGGGGTTCAGTGTGTCCTGGTCATCCGCCTCCAAGACCTAGACAAACCTCACCCCATGAACCCGGGCACCCCTGCTAAATCACCAAACGTAGCGAACCACTTCGGGTGACCTATGGCGGAGGTGTTGGTTATCCAATAGGTTCCCGGGGCGGCGGATTGATTCAGAACTTCTAAAATATTGATAAAAAATGGGTTCCATGCCAACTGAGAATAAAGTCAACTCAACATCTCCTTGAAAAGTTGTTCAAAGCTATGAAAAAAATAATTTTAAATTGGCCGATTACCCTAACCTAACGTTACCTATTTAACCAATTTTTATATTTATTTTTTTATCACTCTAAATGACTTATCTGAGATGGTTCTTAGTTGGTTTCATTCCGAGTTGTCCGGCCACCAAAAAAATGACCTTTTTAAAAGACAGAATCTTAAAGTTAATAAATATGGAACATTTGATCCCCAACCATCATTTAAAATTTTTTTAATCTGCATAATGTGGGCAAGTAATTTTAGACACTTTTGCTGTTATAAATTAAGTTGTAATGGGTCATTGTAAATAAATAAACATAAGAATTTCTCATAAATTTTAAAATATCATACCTACAATATCAGAGGTACAACCATATCCATAC
This sequence comes from Glyphotaelius pellucidus, assembly GCA_936435175.1. Taxonomy (NCBI): domain Eukaryota; kingdom Metazoa; phylum Arthropoda; class Insecta; order Trichoptera; family Limnephilidae; genus Glyphotaelius; species Glyphotaelius pellucidus. The sequence goes on along the minus strand of OW386538.1, from coordinate 10,221,180 downwards.
AAAATAAATGAAACTACGTTTTTCTATATATGTTCAATCTCTTTTCATTTTGACTTATAATACTTTCCTACGAATTTCATGAAACAAGCTACCTTCGAGCGGTGCCATTATTTTCCTTCGAGTCACGAACATATCGTACGATCTCGGAGCGCAGAGCAAACACGCCGAGAGTGTGTCAACAGTCAACATGCTTGATTCAAGTCCCCGGGGACTTCGACGAACTTTAATTATGTACGAGTATGAAGTATGAAGTACTATATCAAGCAAGTACGAAGAGCCATATTTCCGTATCAGCTTTTTAAAACACGGCCAAATCTTTATTCAGGCGAACAAGGTTCGCCACAGCGAAAAATCCATGAGTTTCAATTTCAGTGGAAATAAAATGAAGAACAAAAAAACTTTGAGCTACCAGTTTTATATTTTCAAATTCATATATAAAATACACGTTCGTCAAAACAGGCACTCAGCTTATCGACTCGTGATGGAAGCGTCTGAACGAGGCGGGTCAGATTGGGAGAAGCGAACCGATGAGGGCGACCTTTTGCCCTTTCAGCCGGATCCAAAGCCTTGCACCGCAATGGGAGGGATGGATTTATAATAAGTTACTTCTGGACACATTGACCCCTAATATCTACCCACCCTTCATATTTTTTTCTTACCCAGAATCTTCTCTCCATCCTTCCATTAAGACCCTCTGCATAGCATCTCCTGTTATGAAAGATGACTTAGGCCCAGATGAATATTATTTTCCCCAAAGCCGTCCTGTGTTTTTTTTTTTTTTTTTTTTACATGAGCTCCACACAGGAGGCCCTGACGAAAATAATTTCCCTCAAGGCCTATGTCATCTTTGGGGATGCTGTGTGGAGGGTTTTTTAAGGAGAGGAAGGGAAGGAGAGTTCTGGGAAGGAAAAAGGTTTAAGGGGTGGGTAGGAATCTGGGGTTCAGTGTGTTCTGGTCATCCGCCTCCAAGACCTAGACAAACCTCACCCCATGAACCCGGGCACCCTTGCTAAATCACCAAACGTAGCGAACCACTTGGGGTGACCTATGGCAGAGGTGTTGGTTATCCAATAAAAGTGTAGGGTTAATGTTAAAAAAATTAAATAAAAATTGAAAAGAGGAGCGGTCTTAAACTAGAGCCCGGAGGGACTCCAGAGTACATTTTTGACAAGAATATTCCACGCGATACAAATTGTTTTCTTCTAGTTAAAGTAGCTACCTACCACGAGAAACCATAAAAAAACATTAATTTAATAGAATATTGTTATTTATGATATCAAAGGCCTTTGAGAAATCATTGTACGAGGAAACTCTATGGTAGTCTTTATATACAATCTATACTTCTGTACTAATATTATAAATGCAAAACTGCGTGTGTTTGTTTGTTACGCTTTCACGCATAAACCACTTAACCTATTTTTAAAATTCTTTCACCAATAAAAAGATACATTAATTGCGAGTAATAAAGGATCTTTATAATGGCAAGCTCTGGCGTTATGAAAAAAAAATAATATATTATATTTATTGTACATTTTCTATCCCTAACAAAAGCGAGTTAATTGCAAACGTCAGAAGAAAAGCAAAATAAATTGTTGCCGGGGAAACGATGTTGATATAATTGCGGGAAATTTTATGTCGTAGTTAATATCTATCTCTAAAAATGAATCGTTGAAATTTATGTACGCGCATAACTTCCAAACGACTGCCAAATTGGATAATTATTTTTTTTTTTACGTAAAACTACTGGTGAGCTCTGGCATTATGAAATTTGCAATAGGTGGCAGGCGAGCTGTTTGAAAACTTAATGTACCGGGACTGAATGCATGGAATGCGGGAGGGGAGAGTGGAACTCGGGAACACGGGAGAGGAGGGGAACCAGGGAGAGGAGAGGGGAACTTGGAAGTGGGAATGCGAGAGGAGAAGGGGACGCGGGAGAGAAGAGGTAGGGGGGAGGGGAACCCGGGAGGGGTGAGGGGAACGCAGGAGGGGGAGGGGAACTCGGGAGGGGGGAGGAGAACTCGGGAGGGATGTTCGCGGGAAGGATGAAGCGGGGAGTGGGGAGAGGAAGGGGACGCGGGAGAGGAAGGGGAGGCGGAAGGGGAACGGGACGAATGGGAAAGGTCACGCAGGAAAAAACAATTTCTTTATTAAATAGCATAGCAAAGCATGCCGGGTACCAGCTAGTATGTAAATGAAGAAAAATATACCTTATAAGAAACAGACACAGGTCTCCTTGGTGATTTTGGCAAATGATTATATTTTGAGTACTCTGTATATAACGTTAGAAGCGACGACGGATTTTAACATAAAAAAACCGGTAAAAGTCAGAACACATCAACCTAGTTACAATTTTCCTTATTCCGCCAGTAAATCTCCTCAGTATTTCGTCGGGTTGTAATTTATGTCCCGGGTAGCAGAAGTCACCCGGCAGTGATGTGTCGTACCGGTGATGTGTGAATTCATCCATCTCGACTTGTCAGATGGAATCTTAATGCCTTACTAAATGGACCGCATGGCTTTACACAGAGTCGTGGTCTGTTTTCTTATTTCAGGCAATTTAGAAGCGCGAATGAGACGAATTTTGCGAAGGAAAACATTTAGTCCGGCCACAGTTTTGCTCGGCGAAAATTAATGGGCCAAAAAATGCGATTTGTGGTTCAGCGGGGAAAACGATTTTTTAAAGATTTTGCAGAACTGTAAATATTTTTGGAAACATATGACTTGTTTTTTAATTGTTAATCTTTAAAGTCTAAGATTTTTACTGAAGGGCGTTTCATATTTTATTAATGCAATACTTAACTTCTCGCATAAACAAATTTTGCTTCAAAACTTGATTACACTTAAAAGGATTTTATATTCATGAAAATCATTTAATTAAATTTATATGATAACTTACAGTTTTCAACGTCATTGTTAAAAACATTATAAAGTTAATTTTGAGAATCAAAATAAATAATTATTATCATGTTATTTAAATATAATCATTACTTAAAAAATAATATTGTATTTAACTCCTACACCAAACTCAAGAGTCAATCTCTCGCCGCTGGTGAGAAGGCGCATTTTAATAAAATCCCAGCCATAGTTCGCTACGTTTGGTTATCAGGGGTGCCCGGTTTATCGGGTATGCCTCCAGGTCCATGCGCCTGCCCACCAGCCGGATGTGCGGCGGATGCGCCTGCCCACCAGCCGCGTGGCGGGCCGGATCAGGAGAAGCTGGTTTGGGGAGACCCTTTGACCTATCCATGTGGTTTCTCTCGACCCATCGTCTTGCAGCGCAGAGGGAGGCGTGAAATAGTCCGTCACTCCTGGACACACTGACCCCTAGATTCTGACTCCTAACGACTCCTCATACCTTGTTCCTCCCCTAAACTTCCTCTCTTTCGCTTTCTTAAAAAGACCCTCCACACAGCATCTCCAAAGATGACATAGGCCCTGAGGGAAATTATTTTCCTCAGGGCATCCTGCGTGGGGCTATTGTTTTTTTTTTTTACATGAGCTCCACATAGGAGGCCCAGAGGAAAATAATTTCCCTCAGGGCCTATGTCATCTTTGGGGATGCTGTGTGAAGGTTTTTTTTAGTGAAAGGGAGGGGAGAAGAGTTCTGTGAAGGAAAAGGATTTAAGGGGTGGGTAGGAATCTGGGGTTCAGTGTGTCCTTGCCATACGCCTCCAAGACCTAGACAAACCTCATCCCATGAACCCGGGCACCCCTGCTAAATCACCAAACGTAATGAACCACTGTAATGTAAAAAAACGAAAGGAAAATAAGATTCCTGTTATAGATGCGTCTTAATTTCATCCCTTATCTCATGAAGATGACAAATTTTGTTGGACTTAACTTAAAAATGTTTTACGTGGCTAGCGAAAAAGTGATATCCATCTAAGCTCACGACCAAAATATGCAAATCCGGTTCACTCGAAACTTTTTTTCGGATGTCACGCGAGGTGAGTGACTCTTAGGAATCTCATCCGACCTTCCAACAATCCTCGGGAAAATGCTCCATCTTCAGTCGCGATAAGGGTAATGAGACAGAGGTGGCCTCGGGCGGGCGGGGCAGGGGAACGAGGGGGGTTAAGGGGGGGGTGCAGTGGAGGGGAGCAAAACGCTTCCAACTTTTAAAAATTTCAAGAGGGTATAGAGGAGGTTATACCTGATTTTCTTTCCCACAGACAGGGCCGCCTCGGGGGTTTTAGCTGGCTTATTTCCTCTTCCAATCCCTTGTATCAGAGTTTCACGATAGTTTTGCAAGCGAATCTGTAAGATGATGTTCAGAAAACGTGTTCGGAATTCCTTAATTACTTTCTATCAAACTGACTACAACGAACATCAATTTATTTAATTTTTTAGTAATTAGAAACTGCACAAACATTAATGATACTTTTTATTGCATTTACTTGAAAAATCCAACTGGTTTCGATACAACCATATCTTCTTCGGGATGATTAACTGCATATTGATGACAGGATTAATATTGATGTGATTTCTGATGAATGTTACAGTGTTACGTAAATAAATTAATAAAATGATCATTGTTATAAGAAAAAAATAATAATTCTAAACGATAAATGAGAAAAAACAAGATACAGAAAAATATAAATGGTAATCGTCGCAACTGAAAACGAGCCCAAACTTACATAATATGTCACATTGATGGGTATAACCTTCCGGAAATATTACAATAAAATTGAAAATAATTATCTTTTATTGAAATCTAAACGATTATATATAAAATAACACAATATGGAAAAATAAAATGCTAACGGTCGTAACTGGGACGCGAACCCAAGATCTCTCGTCTTACCGGGATAAGCGCCTTAATCAATTCGGCCACTAAAATTTTAAACTCTTGTTTTTCAGTAGGGACCGTTTTATTTTTCTGTGTCTTAGTCTCTTCCATATTTCAGTTTTAATTTATTTCTTCTTTAATGATGTATTACATTAATGGGAATAACCTTTGAAAGTTATTATAAAATAGAGTTTATTTCTTTGTTTAAACCACTATTTTAACTAAAAAAATGTCTAAATATTCGAGGACCAAAGTTTGGTTATTTTAAAAATTTTTAATTGAAATTGTGTATTTTCATTTTAGTTATTAAGTTTACAAAATTATTACATCTCTTCTTGTTTTTTGTGGTTTTTTACAACACGTTTTGAAATCATTACTTGGTGTAGTTTTTGCGGTTTCCAGCAGCGCATTATAATATTTCATTCCGAATAAAATGTTTTTCTAAATAAAGGTAACTTAAAACGAACGTTTTTTATTACCGTTCAGTATATTTTGCCCTGCGGAAGGAACGGTTATTCCCAAACCAGTCAGTGTATATAAACAATATACCTAACGGTTCAAACAAAGCAACATTGTTTCTTTTTTATAATCGATAACGACAAACCTACATTCAGAAGTTAAATATAATTATTTTCACTTACTTTAAAATGATTCCACAAAGTGGTTTTACAATTATTATTGTAGAAGTGATAACATTTAATTTTATTCACGAGATTCCTCTCAAGTCCTTCAAACAATCTCGCGCACCACTCAGACTACCTGCGCAGACAAGTGCAGACTAATTATTGATCAAAAAAAAAATTAATTGGTCCAAAAACATTTATTAATTGATCCAAAAAATTAAAAAAAGGCGATTACTTTCTTCATATTATCATACTCAATTTATACAAAAAGAAAACGACATCGCAAATTCTGTTCTAACATTAGTTTCCAAAGAATGCAATCTAAGATCCGTCCCCCCAAGCGAATACTGACTGCAAGTCCGGGGGCGCGGGGTAGAAAGGTACCACCTCCTTGCTACTTGCAACCAGGTAGGTGCTGGTACCTCCCAACCTGCAGACACAATACCGATTGGAATAACTTTCCTTTTTTCTTATGAATATAAAAGGAGATAAATCCGACGGTAAAGTTGGATAGCTTTTTTATATCTAAGCGTTTCCCTTTTCTCGTTGTGCTTTCTTTATTTTGCATTTATTTCGTTCCCGGTTTACATTTTTATGTACGGAAATGCGATGGGGACTTTAAATGAGGCCGGATAATCGAAGATTTTCGATTATAATGGTTCAAGGGTAGGGTAATCTAGAGATAAGACGAAACGTTAGAAGCAGGAGGCTTTTTCAAGGGATTTTCTTAATGTATTTTTTCATGTTTTGGAAGATATTAAGAGCTTATCGGCAAACTTGATACTGCTGCCGACATCTTAGAAAAAACATAAATGTGTTAATTATCTGCTTCGCCTTGAAAAGCCGGCGATAATTTTACATTAAAAATCAAAAGTTTCGCAAACTGAAAATAATTGTATAGTCTAAAATCTTGAGTTCTCGAGAACTTACGTTTTTTTGAAGCATAGCATACAGCAAAATATTTCATCATACCTGAAGTTAATGGAACTGTGACATTATTTTTTTTTTTAAAATAGGTTGAGTTGCTCAAGATAGTAAGGGAGTGGTAGGAAAAGTATGGAATGACAGTTGAAAACAATCTGGCTACTAAGCCATTTCAAGTAACTTTTCTGTTGTATCTGTTAATTCCAATAATTAAGACTACTTGAAGTGTGTTGGGAAACTGTCAAATAAGTTCGACGTTCGTTAGGATTAAAAGTTGCTTTATTTACGTTGTCGTAAAGTTTACAAGTTGCTTTATTTGCATTGTCGTAAAGTTTTTGCATTCTGCACTCCTTCTCTGTATAAACTAAAAGTGTGCGAAATTTCATACTCCTCCGTCCGCGCAATTTTCGTAAAAAGGGGTACAAAGTTTTTGCTTCACGTATTAATTTATTGATGATTACGATAGAGTGAATAAAATAAAAAGTTGAGCACTGTGAAAAAAAAAGTATTATATGTAGAGAAAGAAATAAAAGTTTATGGGTAGTTGCTCCTTAATCTTATAAAAAAATTGATTTAATTTGGGAGGCGGGTACGGGTACCGACGCCCCGAGCACCATCTATTGAATAATAGCTCCGCCATAGGTTAACCCAAGTGATTCGCTACGTTTGGTGACTTATCAAGGGTGCCCGGGTTCAAAGAGTGAGGTTTGTCTTGGCGGCAGATGAGTCTGCTCAGCTACTGCGTGACGGGCCGGATCGAAAGAAACTGTTTGAAGGAGGCATTTTGAAGGAGGCATCGCCTCGCACCGCAGTTGGAGGGATGGATTTATACTTGCGTCACTCCTGAATTCACTGAACCCCAGATTCCAACTCTTTTCCTTCCTAGATCTTCTTCTCCTTCATTCATTTAAAAAGACTCTTCATACAGCTGACGTTAAGATGATACGAGCACTGAGGAAAATTGTTTTCCTCAAAGCCTCTTTATGTTATAAAAGTTCAGTATAAAACGGTTCCATGACAGTTGATCCGTCGACAATTGGCCCCCCGGCATACTTATATATAATATGCGGTTGGTTTCGCGGTTTCGTCGCAAGATGTGTATTGTCTATGGTTGATCTGCGCTTAAACCGCTTAGGTGTGAACGGTCTGAAGCGATTGTACGGAGAGCGTTATTTGGCGTGCGATGATCTTTTATATTTTATAGCTGTGTGTGAACAGGATTTTAAGGAAAATACGGTATACCTTATTACACAAAATATAAGTAAGTAACCCCGAAGAGATGTGCAGAAAGGATGTACCGCCAAATAACAAAGCATAAAACATGTTTTCATTCAAAAGTATCAAGGAATAATATACTTGTCTGTATACTGCGTATACCAGCGCATAAGAACAAAAAATTGACAGTGTAAATAAATTCATTTGATATTCATACCATCTTATTATTAAGGGTATTTTTGAAGTCGATTTTACTTTTGAAATTGAATAAATAATACACAAAAAAGTTATAATTTTATACTAAATATCATTTCGAGGGGCCAATTTTCGGTCACCATACAAAACAGGAAGTGATTTACAAGAATATTCCTTTTAATGAATAATGGGTAGTAAGCAGTAAACGATTTTCAAACCCAACGTGAATTCATGCATTCTTCTTGTCCATCTTCACTCGATGTAGGCCAATCGTTTCATTGCCGTCATCAACATTCATAGAATTATGAGTAATGCAAAAGCGAAATAATAAAAAAGGCACGTTCCATCTCACACTTCACACAATCGAAATAGGAAAGAAATATATGGGTCAACGACCATGAGACGTTCGGTTAAGTATTCCGTCCGTATGTCAGATGGTCGTTTCAAGGAATAAACCAACGACTTTATTGTTCATTATCCGCACTAAAACGACAATATTATTTTGTTGATGACTTATTAATCATTCATAAAAAACATACGTGTGAATAATTATTCATAATTCTTATTCAGTCTTTGTATTTGACATGACAATGAACGGATGCTTTCTTTGTTTTCATGCGAACCAGGCAATCTTCTGCATCCTATCGGCTCAACTCTACCTTACAATAATAATCAAATGTCTACTAATAGGTTTCTATTGTAAACATATCGGTGAAATGTTTTGAAAGGCAAATTGACCGTAGTTAAAACAATCGAAAATCGGTTTATTGAATTATTGCATATGGATTGACGAAATCATTGTAAATTTGTCGAAATCCTTGCAGACCACCCTTCTCCTCCTCCTCCATATTTACGTTTATAAACCGTAGGTTAAGAATAATTCGTACCAAGAAGAATGAATAATATGTACCATTTGAAGATGGCTTTAAGAAGCTGAAACCCGTTACGATCAAATAAATTAAAGTGGAAATAAGTTTCACGTTTGTTTTATTATAATACTAGTTTTTCCCCGCGGCTTCGCTCGCATGGTATTACGGGAAATTACTGTAGCGCTTGCACTTATCAATTATCTCCCCCCCCCCCACCCCACCCCCATCCCCTCCCGCATTCCATTTATTCATTCCCTTACATTCAGTTTTCAAACATCTCGCCTACCACCTAAATTTTATAATGCTGTAGCTCAAAGAAAAAAAGAATTACTTATCCAATTTTGTTCATTCGTTCGGAATTTATGCGCTTACTAACATTTCGGATGTTTATTTTTATTTAAATAATTGGAATTTCGTTAATATAATAAAAAAATACTCTATTTCTCTATCATTCAGTCTTTATAATCGTTACGAATTATATTTTTAATTTGGGAACTCTCATCCGACATTTATTCCAAGCTTGTCCAAAAAAAAAACGAATTCTAATATTTGAATTTTCTGCAGTAGTAGCTGACCAGTAGACTGAGTACCTACCAGCATAGAGCCCAAAAATATATCAACATTTTTTCCATGGAAAAGATTTTTTTCTGACGTTAGCAAAAACTCGCTTTTGTTAGCGACAGAAAACGTATGAAAAATATAATATATTAATATTTACAATTTCATAACGCCAGAGCTTACCATCATATACAACCTGTAGTCTGCGCATATAATTTAGCTTTATATTGGTGAAAGAATTATTAAAGTATTTATATTGTGTTGTGCTTGAAAAGGTCATAAACAAACTCGAGCAGTTTCGCATTTATAATATTAGTATGGATATTATACGGACTGACTTTAGATTGACCTAATTGTAACCAAACCAGAGGATGAGGGTTAGAATTGTTGATTATTTCATAGACATGAATAAATTTGGTATAAACAAAATAATTCTAAAGTACATTTAATCATGTTCCAGAGTCGAAGATAACCTCAACATCGCAATGATGACTACAGTTGAGAATAGAAACAGTGACATATAGGTTAGCCATGTAGTGTCATCCTTCAATATGACATCTTAGTATAACTATCTTAGTATAGATAGTTATACGAAGTTTTGTGGTATCTCAACAGATGTCAGTTAAATATTATTTTAGTACAGTATCATCTATCGTCATTCGTGTCTAATGAACGAACGGTTCCGGTGATAACTGAAGGCATCTGGTTGTCGGCTAGATACCATCAGTCTGGCGACTTAGATCATACTAGAATAAGGACAAATCCAGTTAAATAATCATTTTAAAAAACCATTGGGCGACCACCAGTATTATTAAGATTGTTTTAGTTTGAACAATTTGTTGAAGTAAATGACTTTGCTAAGTACAAAGAAGAATAAATACTATGTTTAGTAAATCATAATAAAGAGATTCTTGCTTGTATAGTGGTGTTCTGTATTATTTTGTAATAGCTGATACCCGGCATGCTTTGCTACGCCATTTAATAAAGAAATTGTTTCTCCCTATTAAATTTCCCTCAAATATATCAACATCGTTTCCAAGGCAACGCTTTGTTTTCCACAGCAACAATTTGTTGTGTTTAGCAATAACTCGCTTTTCTTTAGGACAGAAAACGTATAATAAATATAATATGTTAATATTTATAATTTCATAACGCAAGAGCTTACCATTATTTACAGCCTTTAGTACTCGCATATAATTTAGCTTTCTATTGGTGAAGGAATTTTTAGAATCGTTTTATTGTTTTATGCGTGAAAGCGTTACAAGCAAACATTTATAATAAAAGTATAGATATATTATGTAGATGTAGAACTACTGCGTTCCGAGCAAGTTCTGATTGAAATACTATCGGTGTGCACAAATACATTCAAACGTGAATTCTTTAAATGAATTGCCTATACCTGCTTCACAAGTATTCCATTTGTTTGGATTTTAATGCAAAACGGAAATATTTTTACCTTCTGTCAAAATACGCCGAATTTTTTAAGGTTTCAAAAATCCTAACAAAAATTCGTCATAAAAGGAATGTAAACGCTAGAAATATTTCGATTGTCATGCCATCAAAATTTAAAATCGAGCGTCATATTTGCACGAGGCAAGTAAGCGAAAATGTGGTTTTTATTTATTTTGTACATAATTTTATAAGAATGACAAAAAGTTAGAACAAACAAAACCTCAAAAATAGTCTTAGCTATAAAGGGGTATTTTTTAAAAATTGTTTCTTATATTATTTCATAGTTAAGTCATGCAAAAACATTTTTTTTGTAGTTTACGGTTATATTTTTTGTTACGTATATAATAATTTTATTGCAATTCCAATACATAGAAAAGCTAGTAAAAGCTTCAATTTATCCGTAGCATATTTTTTGATATTCATAATGTAAACCGATTCGTCGTTAAGATTAATCTAAAAAGTATCTCAATAAGATTTACATAAACACATACAGCTTCATCTAAAGCCCTTTGAAAAAACTTCAATTGTAATAAGTAGTTTAATCAAACAAATGTTCTAGAGTAACGTTACGTTAAAAAAATCACCAAAAAACTTTCATCAAAGGCCTCAAAAATATATATACATTTTCTCGCAAATTCATCATTCCTGTGTTGCTCGTAGGAACAATGCCCAGACATGGTGTGTATATTTTCCCGTCTCTGAGATGGATTATTGCATCACGGATTGGCCCGGGTGGGGTGGCACGGGTGAGAAGGGTGTTCCCAAGTGGCCTGCCCAGGGCCGAAGCGGGGCCCGACTGATGAGACTTTGCGCCTATGTGCCCTATTACCAATTAGGAGACGAAGACACGTGTGAACTATTGATTAGTTTTGGAAAAAAATAGGATTTTGGGAGATAGAATGTAAACGCGTTTGTACCAACTTGGAGCGTTGTCAAATTTGTAGAAGAATGTGGATACATATTGTTTTATATTTTCTAGTTATATGTATGTCTATATATTATTATTACATTGGCAAGTTTATATCACAAGATCGCCGTAAGATAAAATAATACGATGAACTGAGAAAATTTATTTTTGAATTAGGTAGGAACCTAATACGTGATATAAGTGATATCCTACTGTGAATAAATAATAACTTAAAAAGTTATTTTCTTAATATAGAAATAAATTACCTTTCGCACGAGTTTGACTAAAGGCGCCGTAAAAAGAAGAATATGGAGAGATATGTAATTGCGAATGTTGGAGAGAGTGCGCTAATATTTAAAACGATAAAATTAAAGCGAAAATTGTGAAAATGTTTAATAAAACACGACTCGATTAAAATACAGCAAAAATCTTGAAGAGAACATCTAAAATAGTATTAAAAAAACTTTGTGAATTTTTTCAAACATACAACTCTTAAAATAAGTGAAATGAGCGTGTTTATAATAATTTTCGGAGCATATTTTGTGATTTTTTTATATCGAGGGAATTTCATATAATTTGCGTTTCGGCGTGGGGAACGTATGTTTGTTATAGGACAATGCTTTGTAATTATTTGTAAGTTCCATAAGTTTCTAACAGATGGCGGTGTGAGTTAATTTATCGATACAACACTTCGTGTCTAAGTTGGGTAACCATCCAGTAGATAGCATTGTGTTTCAATTTAACGTCACAGCAACGTTTGGCCGGGTCAGCTAGTAATTTTTTTTTTTTTACATGAGCTCCACACAGGAGGCCCTGAGGAAAATAATTTCCCTTAGGGCCTATGTCATCTTTGGGGATGCTGTGTGGAGGGTTTTTTAAGGAGAGGAAGGGAAGAAAAGTTCTGGGAAGGAAAAGGGTTTGAGGGGTGGGTAGGAATCTGGGGTTCAGTGTGTCCTGGTCATCCGCCTCCAAAACCTAGACAAACCTCACCCCATGAACCCGGGCACCCCTGCTAAATCACCAAACGTAGCGAACCACTTGGGGTGACCTATGGCAGAGGTGTTGGTTATCCAATAAAGGTTCCCGGGGCGGCGGTACCCACTCCCGCCTCCCGAATTGTAGATATATATATATATATAGATACAAATATATATATATTCCGAATAAAAATGCATTAAAACCCACTTATTGTTTTCTTCCATTTCCAAAATAATCTAATAGCTGCTACTTCATGATTTTTAATGGGAATCCTTGTACGCTTAGATTATGAAATTTAGATTTTATTTGGAAAGTACGTTTTTTTAAATTTCTGTTCGTTCAAAACAGCGCACTTCTTTAATTTTTTTTTCATGTGAATACCGCACAAGAGTCGCAAATGCTTCTAACCGCCTGGAGCCAGTGAAACTAAGTCATCCCCAATCCGGGTATGTTTTGAAGATGAAGGTTGTGGGGAGGGAAGGAGCTAAGAAAAAGGAAAATGAGGAAGTAAACGGCTATTTAGATCTATTCACCAAATATGCCATTTCAACCAAAGTTTCAATCTGAATGGTGTCTTACATCAGGGCGATACTGAGAGTATCTCCACTTTAATATGCCTTGTATTATTTAAAATTAGTAATTCATGAAATAACACAAATCAATCAAATAAAATTTATCTGCGAACGCCGAAATTTGAACCCGCGACCTCCGAATCACTAGCCGACCATCACTTGTTCACAATCACTAGTCAAGAGCCTTATCTCTCGACCACGGAGGTCACACTGCACATTTTCCAATAAAATGTGCTTAATTCAGCGACATTTCATCCTAAATTCACTTAATCCTTATTATAATAAGAAGATATTATAATAATAAGATATTATAATAAGAAGATATTATAATAATATTAAATAGTGTGCTAAGCGGTGTTTTTTATAAAATGTCTTTTACATCGTAGAACAGATTCATGATTTATTTAGAAGTTCGTCTGTCAGGTTCATGATTTATTTCGAAGATCGTCTGTCAGGTCCGTGATTTATTTAGATTCTAAATAAATTATGGACGTGTTATCTTCAAATAAATTTACTATTGTTTCATGTAAAAATAATTCATAAAAAATTTCCAAAATTTTATTTTTAAAAATGCGGTCGGAAATTTTGGTTTCATAAAGGTGTACATTTTTATTATTCTGCGGTTCACTTTTAGATTTGAATATAAGGCGTTGTGTTGTCTCTTTCTAACAACCTTCAGATTATTTCTAATCATAATAGTAAGGCAAATACGATGATCTATATGAGTTGTTCCGAAAACCGAACAAATTAGTCTGAGGGGTTAAGTTTGATTTTTTTTTACATGAGCTCCACACAGGAGGCTTTGAGGAATTTAATTTCCCTCAGGGCCTATGTCATCTTTGGGGATGCTGTGTGGAGGGTTTTTTTAAGGAAAGGAAGGAGATGAAAGTTCTGGGAAGAAAAAGGGTATAAGGGGTGGGTAGGAATCTGGGGTTCAGTGTGTCCTGTTCATTCATCCACCTTCAAGACTTGGACAAACCTCACCCCATGAACCCGGGCACCCCTTCTAAATCACCAAACGTAGCAAACCACTTCGGGTGACCTATGGCAGAGGTGTTGGTTATCCAATAAAGGTTCCCGGGGCGGCGGTACCCATTCCCGCCTCCCAAATTGATGCCCCTATTTAATAGTGGTCAAAAGTAAAATTGTTAAGCAAATAAATAAAAAAATATCAGCAGCGAAAAATATAAAAATATTTTAATTTTAATGTGATTTTAATGGTTCTGTGGTTCGGATCTGCCCTAGCCCCCAGGTCACGTCATTCCTCAGCATTCATCTTCCGCCATACATATTTTGTTTGCCGCCGCGCGCCACCCCGACGCGATGTACCGGCGCTCTGTCTGTCCGTATCCACTCTCCTATCTACATCAACCTATCTCATATCTTCACAGCTACGGTTTCATAATATGTAAACATATATAACATAATGTATATAAAATATAATATTTTTCCACTTTGGTTGGATAGGGTTCTAATGTCATTTTACCTTGATCTGAGATCTGAGGTGTCAAATTTTGCAAAGATAATTTCTCATTATCTATTTACCAATTTCTTATGTTGAGGTTGAATTTTGGGCTAAGTATTTTAGTACAACACAATTTCAAAATTTAAACATAAATAGGACGTATACTTACCGAACCTTATGTAACCAGCCTGGGTATAATAATTCATTGCATAAGATTCTAACCACATTTCCCAAATGCCATTCCAAGATGGGGCCACATTCTAATTAAATATTTTCCATTAAAATTTAACTTAAAAACGATTGACAAGATTGAACAAGATTAAACCCCAAAATCAGAAATTGTTAAATAGATTATTAGAATTCGTCATTGCTCCTTGAGCTTTGAACCTCAGAACATGGTAAAGCGATGTTAAAACCCTATCAACTAAAGTGACGAACTACACTGCGCCTTCTGTCTACGATCTACGGGCCATATTCTTATTAAATATTTTCCATTAAAATTTGTTAAACTTAAATACGATTGACAAGATTGAACAAGATTGAACCCCAAAATCAGAAATTGTTACATAGATTATTAGAATTCATCATTGCTCCTTGAACTTTGAACCTCAAAACATGGTAGAGCGAAGTTAAAACCATATCAACTAAAGTGATGAACTACACAACGCCTACTATCTACGATCTACGACCCACACTACGCCTACTAAAAACAATCAACTCTCAGATACAAACAAAATTGCACCTGCGGAAGGTTCAATGTTGGAACCTTGTTAAATAATTGGATGCTTTAAACACTTCATGTTAGAACTTCATCTCACAATTATCTACGGAAATACAACACAGATGGCTCCGAAAATTATTTTAGGTATTGAAATGAGCTAAAGAAAATGTTTTACATTCAAAGGTACGGTATTCGAATAATTAAAAAAAATATTGTTTAATCTTCTTTTACCCCTTACAATTGTTACCTGCAGCTCTAATGCAGCCTTTTGTGTCTAACAAGGTGTTTTGGTTAAATTAATTAAAGTTGGGAGGAAAAACTTGTGGAAAAATTTTATAAAAATAAAAATGTCTGAATAGCTTTTTTTTCAATTAAATCCACACAGGAGGCCCGGAGAAAAATAATATCCCTCACGGCCTACATCATATTTGGGAATGTTGTGTGGAGGATCTCTTCAGAAAAGAAATGAGAGGAAGTTCTGAGAAAGAAAAATGTATGAGGGGGTCAATGTGTTCAGGAGCAAAGGACACATGAATCCATCTCTCCCACTGCGGTGCAAGGCGATGATCCGAGAGAGTCCTACTGTAGAGATTAAAATGTCTCAGTTGGTGGGCGGATGCATCCGGACAAACCGGACAAACCTCACCCCCATGAACCAGGCTATTCCTGCTAAGTCAACAAAAGCAAGCAAGTAGTTTGATTTATAAGCCATCATACTACACACTAAGAGAAATCTTTCCCAAAACTGAATATTTTGTTTCTTTAAACACAGCAAACTTTTTTGTGGCACCATTTTAATTCCAAATTAATAATAAACACTTTTATTGTTTACAAAACCAACATGTTTCGTGAGCTAAGCTCACTTCTTCAGGGTTTACTAACTAATTATAAATAATAGATAAAAACAATGGTCATAGAAATAGGCAGCATAATTATAAATAATAGACATAGTCAATAGAAAGGTGAGAATGGGTAGAGGGAAGAGGGACAATAGGGAATAATTTACAAAGAAAACAGGTTTAATATTGGGTCATTTAAAAACAGTTTTTGGTTATTAATAATATTCAAATTCGCATTCACGCTCTTTCTGATCTCTAATATTTCTAATTTATCCAACTGAATGCCATTAAAATTAGAATGTAGCAATTCAATTCCACTATTGAAGTCAAAAGTGTGACTAGTCTCCAACATATGATTGGTGAACTCTGAAAAACTGTTACTGTTTAAAGATTTTATATGTTCTTTAATCCTTATTTCAAAGTTTCTCGCAGTTTTACCAATATAAAAGAAACCACAATCATTACACGAATATTTTGTGATGACTTCAGCCCTTGTCGGCAAGCTTATACCAAACCAAAGTCAATAATGTATAGTGGGGTTAGTACAGATTCTAATCTCGCCCAATAAAGGCCCAGCGAACGGCTGAATGGCGCTGGACCAATCGATATTGGCTTATCAAATTATGTAGAGTTTGTATTGCGTTATCTAATCAGATTTGTCTTCATGTTGGGAAAAACCAATCAAATATTTTCACAATATGAAAATCATTATATTTTTTGAGGAATATTACGCTGATTATGTGAAAGCCAGAATAAAACCTGAAAATGTGTTCAATTTTATAGACACACTAGCGGGTTCCTGGCGTTCGTTGCATTGCCGCTTAAAAGAGAAATTGCTTCTCCCTGCGTGTTTTTTCCCATTCGTCCTGTTCCCCTTTTGCCTCCCCTTCCTCTCCCGCGTCCCGTTCTCCTTACGCGTTCCCACTCCGCCTTCTCCGTCTTTCCTCTCCCCACTCGCCTCTCCCGCGTCTCCCGTCCCGCGAACCCCTTCCCGCATTTCCCTTCCGTGTTCCAAACATTCAGTCACGGTACATTCAGTTTTCAAACAGCTCGCGTGCCACTAAAAACGTGCATTTAAAAAAAATTAACGCCAGAGCTCACCGCTATATATATAGAAATCATTGCGGGAAAGATTCTGACGATACGATTTCGTTCTATAAGCTCCGAAATAGCTTTCAAATGTATTTCTTTAACAATTTGGGAGGCGAGTATGGGTACCACCACCGGGAACCATTTATTGGATAACCAACACCCCTACATAGGACACTCGAAGTAGTTCGTAACGTTTGGTAATTTAGCAGAGGAGTCATGGTTCACGGGGTAAGGATTGTATAGGTCTTGGCGGCGATTGCGTTTCATCGATTGATCACTAGAGACTGGTTGAGGGAGACTTAACCTAGACCTCTCCCACTGGACTCTCGACCCATCGGCGTGCACCGTAGTAGGAGGGATAGATTCATACGTCCGTTGCTCTCGGGCAGATTGACCGGATTCCTACCTCCTACCTTCATCTCCTTCCTTTACCTAAAAAGAACCCCCACACAACATCACCAAAAACGACACAGTCCCTGAGGGATTTTTTTCTCTCAGAGTGTTGAGCTAATGTAAAAAAAAATCGGTCCTATGACAGTTGATCTACCGACAATCAAGGAAAAATCTGCTTTTCTATATATTATACCAGCGCATAAGTACAAAAAAATCTAAACTACGTTTAAATTCGTTTGATATTCATACAAATTTATTATAAAGGTTATTTTTAAATCCATTTGAAATTAGTAAATAATGCACATAAAATTATAATTTTATGGTAAATATCGTTTTGGGGGGCCAACTGTCGACGGATCAACTGTCGGTGGATCAACTGTCGGTGGATCAACTGTCAGTGGATCAACTGTCGTGTCACCAAAAAATCATTGCGTTTACTGTACCGTCGAATTGTCGATCAGATTTTAAGTTGATACTTATATTATAAATACGAAACTGCGTGTGTTTGTTTGTTACGCTTTCACGCATAAAACAATAAAATGATTTTGAAAATTCTTTCATCAGTAGAAAGCTAAATCATATGCGAGTACTAAAGGCTGTATATAATGGTAAGATCTGGCGTTATGAAATAATAAATATTAATATATTATATTTATTATACATTTTCTGTCCCTAAGAAAAGCGAGGTATTGCTAAGCAAAAAAAATCATCGGCATGGAAAAAAAAAGTTGCCGTGGAAACGATGTTGATATATTTGCCGGAAATTTTATTTCAGGCGTCGTAGTTAATATCTATCTGTAAAAATTAATCGCCGAAATATATGTGCGCATAACTTCCAAACGACTAGGAACGAGAGGGAAGGTGGAGGAGGCGGAGTGAGAACGCGAGAGGGAAAGGGGACATGGGATACGGGAACGGGACGAATGGTAAAGGACACGCAGGGAGAAACAATTAATTTTTAAAATGGCATAGCAACGCATGCCGGAAACCAGCTAGTATATAATAAAATTGAAAATGTGTAAAGTATATGATGGTAGCATTATTTGAAATCCAAATTTCTTAATTATCACCAGGTCGAAATCATAAACGTATATCTTGCAAATTTGAGAGCGGATGTGAGGCAAAGAGTAATGATATTATCCAATGCAGTATTATTATTCCAAGTGCGAGTCTCATCACCACGAAGACGGTAAGGCTTATTCTAATTATCGAGAGTTGTGAATGCAAATTCCGCTTCCATTGAATTGTAATTCAAGACTGGTATTGCATTACCTGATTTCCCGTTCCGATGAGGTTGTTAGCGATCCTGAACTTGCGGAATCTGGCTGCGGACTGATATGGCCGCTTTGAAAAGTATTCAAACCTTATTAGGAAGGTTTTATCGGAGTATAAGTCGAGTAAGCTCGTTATTTGTAGAAGCATCCGTCTATGACTTATTCATATTTTGTTTCTCTTTGTTGCGTCATGTTCGGGACAGTGGCGTGCAGTGGTTCATAGAATTTTCCAGTACAAAACGAACGAGTTGATATTTTCAAACCTGTGTTTTTCTTTTAGTCTCCCGCTCAACAAATGGAAAAAAAATCCTGATTTATTTTGAAACTGCAAAATTATCTGTATTTCCGCAAAAAACAAAATATGGCTTCCTCCGAGGGGCAAGACTCTCGATTAGAGATTTGGAGGTAGCGGGTTCAAATCCCGGCGTGCGCAAATAAATTACAAAAAGTACATAATTTTAATTGTTTTATCATCACGACTTTGAGCATTTTTGAATGCAGGTATTTGTCAAAGCAAATTTGGAATGATTGAAATCGATAATGAGTTATTATGTAAAAATACTGACATGGAGAACAATTAGTCTTTCTCATCGGAACCGCCCTGTACCGTTGCAAGGGTAGTTTGCAAGGTCATCGTTCGATGAAATTCAAATTCTCGGCCGCTGGTTAATGGCTCTTTTAAGTACATTGTACGGCTTGTGCAAGTGAAAAATTATTTTATTTTTTGATTGCTTTGTGTTTTCACAATTGAATAATTTTAAAATAAGTTATATAACTTATTTTAACGCAAATATTTGCGGCACGTTCCAGAGCCGAAGATACCCTCAGAAGGGCCCTGGTGTAAGACCACCATTCAGAATTGAAACGCTGCTTGAAATGGCTTTAACCGTGTTTGTTGACTAAATCTGAGTAGCCAGGTACTTTCCCTTTCTTTCCCTTGTCTTCTTCCCCTCCCCATTTAACTTCAGCCTCACAATATACCCCAATTAGGGATGCCATAGTTTTATTAGCTCCAGACGGGAGCATTTGGGAATCTTGTGAGATATTCGCAATATTCACATTAAAAAAATCTACAGATACCTGCTTTAAAATGGTGCACAGTCCGTGGCTCTCGAGCTACTTACGTGCGGTCCGTTTTGTTCCACGCTTGTAATCAAAGATGTTGAAATATAAAAGAGTGTTAGTTTTAACTGGGTGGAACTGTGCTTCCTGGTGTCGCCGACATTGTTATCCATTTAAATATTAAACTGAATCAACGAATAATTCACGAATAAACAAAACGAATGTCAAACTAAATGAACGAATTCTTTCCGTGTTCAAACTATATTGTTAACTAATACGATTGCACACCTTCAAAAAATCAACGATATGAACAAATTCTTTTCGTATGCAAACTACTCATATTAGGTAGTAGTCCGCCGACAGTCACGCGGACAGCATTGCTTATCTCTTTTGTATTTCAATGTCTTTGCTTGCAATCCATGCGACACGCAAAGATTTGAAAAATCGATTACACGACACGTCTCCTAATTAGATTTTATATCACTGGTTCATTCACTTTAAGAAAACTGTATTCATTTTACTTTAGGGACAGGCTATACCAAAACCGGATTTGGTGTTAATATAACGTGATCAACTTCATGTTTCAGTTTGCAATTTAATTATATTTTATCACAAAGTTTATAAATTAAATAAACACGAGAACACAAGAAAGAACATTTTAATGCTTCCATTCAAAAACAAACTTTTAGGCTTTAGAGTGCCATCTTTTTCACAACACTATTGTTGTAGAAAACATAAAATGAGTGTAAATTTTCTGCACGCTACTGGTTCAGGAGGGTATTGTAATCCATTGTTGCCCTAACTACAGCGTCCTTACATCATGACAGGCATGAGCATATTAATAATGCCGCTTCAGAGAACTTTGTGCCTTATTTAATTTTAAGACTAGCTTATTAGATTGAAATACTCTTTTTTCAGGAAATTTTTGGCCCATTTTATTTTTCATTTTTCGCAACATAGATAATACAAAAAAATTTTTTTTTTTTTTTTAGATGTGAAAAATTTGGAATTGGATGCCTTAGCTTTACATATTTATGATTTATAAATACTCGTACTTTTAACCCCTCAGGTATTGAGCATATTTTTTAGAAGGTCACAATATCTCCGCAGTGCAATAAAATCCAAATAAATGACACCACACTAGTACCATGACACTTCGTGGAGAACAGTTATGTAGCTGATTTATTGTCATACCCTTTCTTCCTTTTTCTTTTTCTCTGCAAATTATTATATTTGACACTACTATGTTTTATATTTCATTTTGATTTCCATTATTTCTGTTATCACTACAAGCATTTTCATCTAGTAACAACTTAACATTGATTACTCATGCTGTGAACATTTCTAATTGGAGTGTTATTATCTATGTAATACACCAACGGCAATTCTATTATTGTAATAATTGTTAACACTCTGTAAATATTTCAAACAATAAATAAATAAATGAAATATTTCTGAAAGTATCCAAATGCTAAAAACTGTTTTTGAAAGGTGATTTATAAAAATTCCAATTTTATTAAAAGAAATCAATAAACAATTTTAGACATTTTAAAAATTTTAATGAAAACATAAAAAAAGTTGTGAACGTTATTTTTACCACAGTTTTTGTCGTTTTATGTAAAAATAATTAATAAAAAATTCACAAAGTTTCATAAATTTTTCTCAAATTGCATTCAGAAACTTTAGACCAGAAATAGAAGAATTCCAATGCACACATGTGTGCATTGGAATTCTTTTGTGTTAACTTTTAGATTTCAATGTATTTTCAGTGGTGTTTTCTCTTTCAAGCACCGTTTTTATCACATTTCTCACAACGACAGTAAGGGAGATACAACCATTTTTCATACCTAAATGAGCTGATCCGTAAAGCGAAAAAAATAGCCTGACTAGGAAAGAAATTTAACATTTAAAGATTCACAACATTTCACAATCAACATCTTGAATTAATTTATAATAAAATCTTGAATTGAAAGGTATACTTCAAAACTACCTTATACGTTTGCGATGTGTCAGCAAGCTTTCGACACAAAAGCTTTGACCATTTTATCACCGAAGTGGTTTTATTTCGTTTTATGTAGTGGGTTTTATTTCGTGAAAAAACAATCAACGCGGTGTCATGACCTATTTCATGACTTCCAAAAAAAAACGTACTTACCTTTGATCACAGCCTTTACATCTTTCAGTAAAGATAAAACACAGAAAATAGTATTCTTTCTTCCAAAGAGAAAATTTCCAGGCAGCTTTTCATTAAAAAGTTCATTTTGGCTAGAAAACTACAAGAAATGTTTTTGTAGGTAGGAACCTACAGAAACATCAGAAAAAATATTCAAGACACGTCACTTCTATCAGGGTGTTATTTGAAGTCGTGATAGTTTTTATAAACTTTCCATCTTACTTATTAGATTACTTTGCGGAGGTTCAGCGTTGGTAAATTTAATACGGCCTTAAGCCCAGTTTAAGGACGGTTTTTACATGCCTGCGCCGTCAAGTTTTCACTACGTATTCCGAAATGCACCATACACACCGAGTTTTTTAGCATGGTGATTAAAAAAACCGATATAATCGAGTTATGGATGAGTAATGAGTATCCGTAACTAAATATAGCTTATTTTTCTTGATAAATTGATTAAATTTTCAGAATTTTTGAAATCAATTTTGTACTTTTTTTATTTTATTGAATATCGCACAAGAGTCCCAACTACTCCCGTCTTGAGCCAGTGAGAAATTGTCATTCCCAATGGTGTATGTTGTGTGGCTGAAGGGGAGGGGAAGGGGATGGGGAGAGGAATGTGGGTAAATACACTGCTATTCAGATCTGGTCATCAAAAACGGGTAAAGCCATTTTCAGCCACGTTTCAATTCTGAAAGGTGGGTAAGTAAATTGCTTTTCAAATCTGGTCATCAAAAAGTGGTGAAGCCATTTCAAGCAATTCTGGAAGATGGTCTTACACCAAAGCGATACTGAGAGTATTTTTGGAACGTGCCGCAAAAATACCATACATGTTTAAAGTTAATTAATTGTGAAATAACTCATTAATCACATAAAATTTATTTGCGCACGCCTGGATTTGAACTCCTTAAACTTCGGAATGCTAGTTAAGAGCCTTACTCCTTCGACCGCGGAGGTCGTCAATGGTTTTATGTCAACTGGCGATAAACTAGTCCCAACGAGAGCTCGTACGGACGTCATCGACGTTAACCTCTTACTTCTCACGCGTCTTGTTTGTTATCGAAAAAGACAGAAAACACAAGTATAAAGACGTCAGATACGGTCTCATGGGACTAGTTTATTAGTTTTCTTTCAATTGCTATCGATGATACTTCTTGAGATATCTGTTTTTAGTTCTTGTAGCAGCTTACAAAACCCAAATGGATTAACAAAATATTGACCTGAAAGTTTTCTAATGTCGATATTATATTCAGAAGCTCACACAATATAATAAAGCTCCCATTTCTGCAAGAATAAATAAATATAATCTTTCGAAATGGATTACAAGACTCAAGTTAATAACAAGTGAACTGGAGAATATAAACAGTTTAACTTGGTAGACAATTCGCGAAGAGGGAAAAACATTCCGTGAGACGTTCTTTACATGTATATTACATTCTTCCTTTCCGTACAGACATCCATCAAAATTATCTTGCGTCTGTATCAAAAGGCGGCATCTCTGTCAGCTATCTTATTTGGTACAGAGTAAAGAAGACAACGGAGAGGAAGCGTACATGTCAGAGAGGAAGGAACAAAAAATAGGGACCACACAAGAGGAAAGAAAAATGAGATTTATTTGTGAATAAAATGATTTGATATCAAGTATATTTTTCGAGCTAAATTAAAAACGGTTAAAACCCAGTGTAAAGGCGTAGGTACCTAAAATTTTCGTGCTTTTTGCAATTTCAAATAAGTGACTTAATGCACTTTTTTTTTTTAGTAACAACTTGCCAAACGGTTTCGCCACACGTTTTTCGAATGACCCATTTGTAAAACTACGTATCAACAGTGCAATATTAAAACCCAATTAACATTGTATGAAGTCCACGGAAAGAGGAGGATAATTAGTACATCCATACTAATATTATAAATGCGAAACTGCTCGAGTTTGTTTATGACGCTTTCACGCATAAACCAATAAAAATAACTTTAAAAATTCATTCACCAATAGAAAACTAAATTATTTGCGAAGACTATAGTCTGTATATGATGGCAAGCTCTGGCGTTATGAAATTATAAATATTAATATATTATATTTGTTATACGTCTTCTGTCGCTAACAAAAGCTAGTTTTTGCTAACGTCAGAAAAAAATCGTTTCCATGGAAACGATGTTGATATATTTGTGGGCTCTAAGCTGGTAGGTACTCAGCCCCCTGGTCAGCTACTGCTCCAGAAAATTCAAATATTAGAATGTTTTGTTTTTTTTTGGACAAGCTTCTGTTTTGGAATAAATGTCAGATAAGAGTTCTTACATTAAAAATATAATTTGTAACGATTATAAAGACTGAATAATAAATTTTCCAATTTTTTTATTATATTAACAAACTTCCAAATATTCAATCAAAAATAAACATCCGAAATGTTTGCAAGCGCATAAATTCCGAACGAATGAACAAAATTGGATAGTTATTTTTTTCTTTGAGCCATAGCTTTATGAAATTTAGGTGGTAGGCGAGATGTTTGAAAACTGAATGTAAGGGAATGAATGTATGGAATGCGCGGGGGGGGGGGGGGAGGGGGGATAATTGATAAGTTCAACCGCTACAGTAATTTCCCGTAATACCATGCGAACGAAGCCGCGGGGAAAAGCTAGTATATTATATATCAAAACTGAAAAAGACACGTTCAAACGCGAAAGGTTAATTTTTGTAAAATTAAATGATCTACAGAAAATTAGGTAGGTTACCAGTTGTTTTTTTTTTGACGGAAATATTCGTAATAAATAATGTGGGTACCTACCGGTTCAAACAGCTAAAAAAAACATATTTTCGATTACAGTGGGACATTTTTTTAATAAGTACCTATAATATTGTATATAATATGTATGTAGATTCCATAATAAGTACATTTTAATAGTTTTCAACTAATCTTACGAAATATATATACCCTTGCACTAGCCTTGACTATGCGGGATTTTTTGTAAGAATGATATTATATATAAAAATAATTATATTTTTTGTTTCATATTGTTCTTTATAAATTAACTTCATTTTCAATTGTGCTTTTCCTGCTTTTTATTAAAAAAAGAAAGCTGAAACTGCTTTTTTTTAATTTTTGAAAATCATTAAGAATATGTTCTGAAAAAATTATTTAAAAAAAAAATTATACATAGTTAAAAAATATGGGAAATAGCATAAAATGTGTTGTCGATCGCGTAAAACCGATCACCGCCTGAAATTCGTGCTTGCTTCATTATCACCGAAATAAACCCAATACCAATATTGAATTCGGGTATGAATAAATGCTGATAAATAATTGAAATTACGATTCCAATTTCATCTTTCCAGCAACCCGAGTTCCCCGTCCCACCCACGACCCACCCAACCCCACCCACCCCCCGCTGGAGGAGTAATTTTTCACCGAGCGGCTCATTTTTATTCAGGGCATAGCATATTCCGGAACGACATTTCGAAGGCTCCGCATCCGTAAACGATTCCCATTCTACCGGGGCAGCCTCCTCCCAGGCGCATCTCAAGGTGTGCTGATGTTTCTCTTGGAAGGAATTTAGATATATGGGATGGTACATCAATTTACTCCCGCTTGTGTGTATTACGCGACAAGGTTTTTCATATATGATGGAAGTACACGCTGTTTACACACGTATTAATCGAATCTCAAACACTTTTTCTAGCCTACTAAGAAAGGAGAAAATAAAATTTTACATATAAAGGTGGTTTTTATTAATTAACTACAAAGTGATGTGCATGTTTTTTAATTTCCCTCGAGGCCTACGTCATCTTAGATAATGCCGTGTGGAGGGCTTTTTCAAGAAAGGGGAGGTGATGAAGTTCTGGAGGTAAAAACGTGTGAGGAATGGGTAGAAATCTGGGGGTCATTGTATCTAGGACTGCTATGAATTCATCCCTCCCATTGCGCTGCAAAGAGATGAGTCGAGAGAGTCAAAAGGCTTCCATCAACCAGTCACACAAAAAGCGGGCAGACGCATCCGCCAAAACTTCACCCCACGAACCCAGGCACCAGCTTAGTCACTAAACGTAGCGAACTTGGGGTGACCTATGGCAGAGCTGTTGGTTATTCAATAATTGGCTCCCGGGGTGGCGATACCTTAAACGCCTCCCAATGATGTCGTTATGACATTATTCTCTTTTCGTTATCAGACATGTCTTTATCAGATTTTGCCTAGCACGCGACAGAGCATGACCGCATACAAAATGTTATATTTCAAAATTAATGTAATGCTAAATTACACAATATTCTTAATTATATAAAGGTGCAATAATAAATAGACACTATCGGTATCTTACGTCATCCTAGTTTTGGGACCCGTTTTTATCAATTGAACATAATTGAATAAACAATATGGTCTCTTTCAAAAACATTTCAAAACTTCATACCTAGCTCATGTTTGAAACGGCTTTGCTTTATTTAAAGAAAATATCTGTACCGAAAAAATACCAAATTTCATGACGCCAGAACTCACCGCTCGAGGATGTTTGTTGTTAAAAATAAAAAAATTTCAATACTTACAGTTTATGACATTATGAAACATGAGATTGAAGGAGATCCCTTTAGATCAGAGGTTCTCAACCTTATTTTGCTCATCGCCCACTTTTAAAGTATTATTATATTGTCCCCCCCCCCGCCTCAATTAAGCTTTACACTAAAGATTTAAAAAGGGTCGCAAGCGATTTTTTTTTTATTGAAGTGAAAGAGGAAGGTCACTATAATTTCCTTTGCAACCTACCGGGTAGCAGTATTTTTTTTCAAAAAAACTACAACGATTTAAAAAAAAATTTTTTTTACTTAATCTGAGTACCAGTAGTCCTCCATCATTGTGCAAGCAACATTTTTCGCTAATAAAGATGGACTTGGGTTGATTTTCAATATTTTTTTATTATTTGTAAACAGGAAATGCTACTTTTACAAATAAAATAATAATAAAACTCTTTTCTCTAGATTTTTCAAAACTTATTAACAAAACAAAAAAAAAAAATACTCTTAATCCATCAATAAATTATACCTAATTACTAATTGATCAATTCACCTGCAACATTTTGGCAATGATATATATACGATTTAGTTGATTTAATTAGGATTTTTTTATTCCTCTGACCCACGTTTCAGTTCTTCATGGCCCCCTTAGAGCATTTTTCCGCCCATCATTTGCCCTCAACCGCCACCCTGAATTTTTCCAACGCCCCCAGAGAGGCTTTACTGCCCCCGTTGGGAATCAAAGGTTTAGATCGACAAAGACGTTATTTAAAAAATATTTATTGTTATGAAATATTTATCGTTAAAGGAAAAAAAAATATTGTTATCCGTTTTCCAGCAATAGGTACAAGCGCAACTATAGGAAGCATAATTTTCCGCCTTAAATGTATATCCGACAGGTTAAGGTCCTTATAAACTTCTCCCACCTTTATCAGTCATAAAACACATTTCAACCAGGAAACAATCGTATTAAATTTTCCTTTATGCATTGGTTTTGAAAATATGACAAGCAGCTTACCCCAAAACATCCATTTAACACCATTTGACCCCTCTTGTGGCTTTGTTACAACAACAATGCAAATAAAGTGAATGGGTAAGAATTTCAGTCTGCATTTTGAAAATATGCCTTGGGGTTTTTTGAATTTACTGGCCTTCACTCAGCAGCCTTTTAGATTTTTATTCTTATTTTTGGAAATTTGATAACTGAACAGTCTGTTTCGTGGTATGTTTTTAGGTTTTCACGGCCAAAAAGTATTTTTGTTATTGTTTTTGGGGTGTTATGCCGTGTTTCGCTAACTCCTTCTTTAGCCAACGTTTCGGACAGCGTTACAGTGTCCATCATCAGGGCAGATGAGCAAATGATATTGGTGAGAGTGTTTACTTAAGTGTGTCGAAGCGATACCGTGCTGCCAGCTCCATTTCTCTACGAGCTGGTGTTAGAAAAAATTTTCAGCATGGTTTTTTGCGTTTAGCTTTGGTGTAGCCGTCAATTACTGGATACCAAGAACTATTGAGCTTAGCTCCGTCGTCTCTGTTAATATTGATGGGGTTTTTATGGATTTCAATTGCCTCCGTAATTAGGCGTGCTCTGTAAGTTTTGGGTCTTCCCGATTTGTAACGGATACCCAGCAAGGCAGACAAGGCAAATCATAAGAGCCAAATCAGCACGAAACGAAGACAGGGGTGAACAAGAGTCAAAAGGCTGCGCTTTCGTTTTGGGTCTTCCCGATTTGTAACGGATACCCAGCAAGGCAGACAAGGCAAATCATAAGAGCCAAATCAGCACGAAACGAAGACAGGGGTGAACAAGAGTCAAAAGGCTGCGCTTTCCTGCCTTACGTCCATAATGTAACAGACAGAATTGCCAGGCTGTTGAGAAAAGAGAACATCAAGACGGTCTTCGGAACCACGACAAAAATCCAAGACCTACTGAGGTCGGCAAAGACTAAGTTTCCTCTGGAAACAGATGGAGTATATAAACTCAGCTGTTCCGGATGTGACAAGGTCTATGTAGGCCAGACAGAGCGAACGATCTCCAAAAGGATTTCGGAACACTTTCGTGCTTGTAAACTTGGCCACCCTGACAAATCGGCAATCGCCGAGCACTTAATCGAAACCGGCCATTACTTTGGATTTATTCCTGAAGTCCTGGGAAGACCCAAAACTTACAGAGCACGCCTAATTACGGAGGCAATTGAAATCCATAAAAACCCCATCAATATTAACAGAGACGACGGAGCTTAGCTCAATAGTTCTTGGTATCCAGTAATTGACGGCTACACCAAAGCTAAACGCAAAAAACCATGCTGAAAAATTTTTTCTAACACCAGCTCGTAGAGAAATGGAGCTGGCAGCACGGTATCGCTTCGACACACTTAAGTAAACACTCTCACCAATATCATTTGCTCATCTGCCCTGATGATGGACACTGTAACGCTGTCCGAAACGTTGGCTAAAGAAGGAGTTAGCGAAACACGGCCTAACACCCCAAAAACAATAACAAAAAAGTCTGTTTCCTTCTTCAATTTATTGATACCTACTGGCATATTTCATATTGTTATAATATAATGTTATGTTTCCATTGTTTATATTTATAAATCTGTAATGATTTGATTTGTATATACAACCTGTCTTCTTACTGCTAATGTATTGATAATTTTTGGTTTTATATAGATTTTCGTTTTATATATTGTCTAGTGAGGTGGGTAAAAGAAATCTGTGTACATAAATGAAAATAAAAAAAAAATAAGAATAACGCCCGGGTTGCCGGCACTGAAACTGAACTGAAAACTGATATTAAATTTTTGTATTCCTTTCTTATAAATTTAATTATTTTTTATTGCCTTTTACGCTGTCTTATTAAAGGGAAGATCGCAAGAAGGAAATCCATAATTAGTTTTATTTTGGCTATATTACTTATGTACCGTAGTACAGTAGTACGGCCGGCGTAGTCCAGCGGTAAGGCTCTTGACTAGCATTCCGAAGGTCGCGGGATCGAATCCCGGCGTGGCAAATAAATTTTATTTGATTAATTTGTGTTTTTTTCACAATTTATTAATTAAAAATAATATGCAGTATATTTTCAGCACGTTTCAGAGTGGAAGATACTCTCAGTATCGCCCTGGTGTGAGACCACCATTCAGAATTGAAACGTTGCTTGAAATGGCTTAAGCCGTGCTTGGTGACCAGATCTGAATAGCCAGGTACTTCCCCAACTTCCTCTTACCACCTCCTTCCCCTCCCCATTGTCTTCAGCCTTACAACATACCCCAATTGGAGATGCCATAGTCTCACTGGATCCAGACGGGAGCAGTTAGGACTCTTGTGCGGACTCATATAAAAAAATGTACAAACTGAAAAATGTACACTGTCGATTTGCTTGAAAATGAATATATAAATAAATAATTTCAAAGCTCTAGGGGTAGTTTCTCAGCTACTGTTTAATGGTTTTTGGGTGCTGGTGACTATCAAGCTAAGTTCACACCCGTATCATGATAGCAATTTAATAAGTTTGCTTAGTAATTTAATTAAAAATATAATTTCGAAATTTTATTAGAATTTTTATTTTTGATTTTGACAAATTCCTGGTCATATAATAATAATAATATCTTTAAACAAGTTGAAACTTTTTTCCGACTTAATTTATTTCCGACCGTAACCGGTTTCAGAATTCTACGGTCAGAAATAAATTTAGTTAAAAATGTTTTAAATTGCTTTAATATATTATAAAAAAGTATTTTTTTTTTTATGAAAGCGCTCAAAATAAAAATTTTTAACTACCAGAAATGGAAAAGGTCATTTGATGACAATTTAAAGGTGAATTCAAGAATTTAAAGGTTTGGAAGAATATATTATTATCCATGGCCATCAACATTTTAATTTACATTACTGCAGACTTCTTTTTTTTAACAAAATCTTTGGCATCTAATTTAAGAGTGAACGATAACTATCATTTAAACTTTTAATAATTTTCTAGGGCCTTCGTATTTAAAAGAAATTTGTTACATTTCAATCACTTATCAAACCATATATATTATTACGAAATACTTTCACCTCTTCCGCGAATTAATCTTGGTAATGTAAATATACTTTATTTCATGAAAAATTTCTTGGATGTAGGTTATTCTGAAATTCTGAAAGAGTGTCTTCAGGGAAATCCACATATTATTACAAATGGTGGAAAGGTAAATATTCAAGTTCTCGTAATTCTGTCAACTGGAAAGAATGGATATAACAAATAACTTACTAATGATGTCAGTGTGACTCAACATCACACCGTTTTTCCGCAGGGTAGGCAGGTAGGTGAGACCACCAAACCACGTGGTGTGGGCACCCATTCCTTGCTTTATTCACTTATATAAATCGTCTTACACATACCCTTCCGTTATTCTGACTAGTATTTGGTTTAAGTGGTATGTCTTCCTCGGGCGTCCCCGACTTATTCTACCATTGTCATTCACGTCCTGTTTTTTCCTCTCACGCCGTTTTTTGTTTAGCTTTTCTACATTTCCATACCACCTAAGCGTTCTTTTCTCAATCTTACTCATCATGTTTACCTGAGCCTTGCATTCCTTGTATTCACATGGAATATGGAATTTTAGTTTGGGGTAAAGCTTCTTCTACTATCCTCGATCCCACCATGAAAGCACGAAAATTGATTATAAAAATAATTCCGAAACTTCCTCTTTCTACTAGTGTAATACGATCTTCAATACTATTAACGTTACGGATTTAAAACAGTTTTTTGCAAAAGCTATTTCGGTTAATGTGCAACAAAGCAACAAAAATGTACAATCTATACAAAATACCAGAGTCAAAAACAAAGAACTTCTCCAAACTCCTTTTGCTAAACCCATATTTGGAGAAAGACATTTTAAATATATAGCTTGCAAATTAGTCAACACACTACCAGCTACGAAGAGACAATTCGAAACAATGACCAAATTTGAACACGAAGTAAAACATTGGCTTGCTTAAATACAAATAGATCGTCCGTCTATTGCAAACCTCTGTAAAACATAAAACAAGCGTGATCATTAATTTACATACGACCTTACCTAATAATATAATCTTGTATAATATAATAAAATTTCCATAATTATAATAACTACACTATCTATATTTATTTATGCATATGTTTTACACGGGGGCAAGAAATTTTACTGCACTTTCGCCTCAGAGATTCATTTCTATAGTATTTAGTATTTTTTTCATATTTCAGTGCGTGCCTCAATGCCATACATCAGAGTTGGTATCAACACTCATAGTGTGGGTACTGCTAGCTTAGCTTCTTTAGAAATTTTTATTATGGTGACCACCGCGTTCAGTCCTCAATTAATTAAATTACCTGCATTTGTCCTTCCTTCAATATCCTTATGAGCTTTTCCGCCCTACATTTATTTCAAATACTCAAACTCATTAATGAATATACTGTTAAATAAAATACCTTTGGGAATCCTTGACCGGGCTACTGGTTTCCTGGCTAGTGGACGCCATATTGTTTCATCTCACTCCTTGTTTATTGCATCAGTTCTGCACTTTGTTCGAGCACTTCAATATAATGTTTTGAATATCAATCACCTCGCGCATATTGAGTTACTCAAAGTCACTTCAAACGGCGAACGGGCGCGTCGTAAAAATGACAGTTTAATGCACTCCAGTTGCGAATTATTCTGTTGTCGAGCGTTGAAACAAAGAACGTTATTGAAATATATTGGTATACTACAAAAGGATTTGCTTATAGATTACACATTGTGTTGAAGAATATCTTGTTGGAGACAATGTTATGTTAATGATGAATTATTTATGATTGATAATAAATTAAAAAGAGTATGCTTTCAATGATTGCAAACAACTATTAAGTATCCACTGGAGCAACAGCGTAATTTAAAACTTTTTTCTCCAATTGCTCGACATATTTTGGTGATCATTTTGAATTTTTCCACCCAAATCAAAAAAAAAATCATAACTCTGAATTTTAATACGGAGACATACAAACTGATTATAGATCTATATAGCCAATGAATTCACCTATCTTTTGTCGATTATTACATTTTCGTAGGATTTATAAAAGAAAAATTATAAAATTGTAAACATCTACTTAATTACTTACAAATAAGAGAAAATTTGCCAAAATTAGCAGCAAAGCAATTCGAGGCATTTTAAATAGTGCCATGTTGTGGCAAAAAGCGCTCCAGTGGGTATGAGAAAATTAAAAGATTTGTTTTGATTAGCAGCAAAGTATTGATTCAATTTTGTGTATGTAGGGAAAAGGAAGAAAAATTAAGACGTTTAAATTAATCTTTAAAAGACGCGCCTTAAATAATTATATTATTTATAATATCTTGTAACGTGCATTCCTAGAGAAAACTAAATAAATCTAAATATAAAAGAAATGCGAGTTTTTTTTTAAATATATTATGTTAGCGATCATTATCGATCGAATCTTTTATATTTTAATAAAACATAGCTAATACTTGGTAAAAATAATCATAATTAAAGCTAAATATGCTACAGTTAATAACAGGTTCAGTGAATTCATTTCTTTCAACCCCTCAGACTAATTGGTCGTTTTTCAGAACATCTCACCAAGGTCTCATAGAAATCGTTGTATCTCCCTAACTACCATGGTTAGAAATATGATCTGAACGGTCTTGGAAAGAGAAAATACAACGCTTTGTATTTAAATATAATGAAATCTAAAAAAAAATCACAAAATAATTAAAACATACACTTTTATGCAATAAAAGTTTCAGACCGCATTAAAAAAAATATATAAATTTAAGAATATTTTATTAATTATTTTTACATGAAAAGACAAAAAAGTGAGGGGACAATAACAAATATAATTCATACGCCTAATAAAATATGTAAATATGTAATTTTTTTCGGTTTCTGTAAATTTAGTTAAAAAAAAAAAACATAAGGTGGGCCATTTTTTTAATTTTTAATTTTGCAGAAAATAATTTATATTTAAAAATAAAATGTTTATTTTGAATTAAAAAAGAGCGAATTTTATCACCTTTCTAAAACAGTTTTTTTGTTTTCAGATGCGTTCAGAAATTTTCCGTTTATTTGAATTTTTGTGGAAAGCGGAAATATTTTGAGATTCCGAAAAAAATATGCCCGAGGCTTGAGGGGTTAGGCTTGTTAACCAATCATTTTCTCCCTTTCTCGCACAGAATTAAAATCAATATTAAAATATTTTGTTTATTACTTTTTGGTGAAAATGTTACGTTATACAAATTAATGTAAGGAATAGCGTATATAATAAATGCGGGTACGTATGCATATATTATATTAAAATTATTATTAATACAGCCAGTAATGAAACGCTCAAGGGTCTCAGCCGAAACATGACTCATGGCACCCTTTTCCTAAGGGCATCGTTAATCTCTGCCTCCTTGGGGTAGTAAAATTATTATTGCAACCTCCGATCGGTAGCCAGACCGGCCTCCAGGAAGGTCGACAGTCGACACCAGAAGTCACAGAATAATTAGATTATTTAATCGTTAAGTCATTGATGAAGGCAGTTAATCTTGCAATTATTCCGAGAGGGGTTGTTTTATAGAAAGTCCACCCTCTTTCGTTAACTTACGTCAAACCTGTCCTTTGTTTTTGAGAAGGATCGGTTTTTGAATATTATCAGGGAAGTGAATAAACTTCATTTTGACATTTAAAATTTCTTCACAGCAACAAATGATAACGGAAGTCTTATCACAGATTAAATGTTGTTATTGAATGAAAAAAAAAAACAAAATTAAACTTTATTGTTTAATTTACAAAAGAACGACCATTGTGGTTTCTGATATTAAACTATTGAGTTGATTGTTGAGAGAATATATATATTTTTTTAAATCAGCTACCTGAAACTGACAACTTTATCTTATATTACCTAGGTATTAAAGATTATTGAACCTTCAATTGTTACACTTTGTTTTTAAATTTGTGTATTTTTATTGATAAAATCTGAAATATCTACATCGTAAGAAGATATGTGTTTTTTTCGGAGCTAGAATTTACAGAATACGTATGTAGTAAAACCATAAGAAAATTTTAAATTTAAAGTTCCACAGAAGATAGCGTCACCTCATTTGGATAGGGTTCTAACTGCACTTGACAATGGTAAGGACTTTGATACTTAAGAACATGTGCTTAGGTGTCAAAGTCCTTCGCGTGGTAAGGCGTAGATAGAACCTTATCCAACTAAGGTGACGATAGAACAAGGGAAAAAAAATTGAAGAACTAATTTTTTTTTTTAATTTTATAATTATTGAGCCCTTGCCCAGAAAAATGTTGTATCCAGCAAAACTTATCAATTTTATTGATGCAATAATGTTGGGAATATTATAAGGCATCCTTTAAGGTAGAGGTTAAAGTAAAGAAAAAATTTAAGGCTTGTGGCAGTATTTTAAAAGCTGATTGTTGTTGAGTAAAATCATGGAGCATTGTTTAATTCATGGAAATCAAGGGAGAAAACGAGCATCTTACGGCTTCAACTAGAAATACTTCAAGGGCAAGAAGCTAAAAGATGCAGGAAAGTAGTATTTGCCCAGATAAAATATTATTAAACCTGCTTTTTAGCCGTTCAAACAGGTACGTGGAATAATGTAGTAAGTTGATCTCATAATAACATTTCTAAAGTAAATACTTTGATTTATTCATAACGTTATTTGCTTTTTATGCTGAAATACATCAATGCCCCGCACACATTTATTTACTTTAAAAGTGTCAGTTAGTGTAAGGTACGAAGAGTAAAAAAAAGCATTGTGTGGAATAACGTTGTGTGTGAAATTTTTAAATACAATCCACTAATTTGGCATGAATTCTAATTTAATTACCCAACCTGAAGATTTTTCATTTAAAACTCTTGAGAATTGGGCGTTTATTGTATGTTTAATACAAAATGTTATGAAATATAATTGGTTTCGTTTTTTCCATTTTTCTCGGAACAAAAATATTGTTGGATAAAATCTTACTCCGGGCAAGGGCTCATTGAAACATATTAAGATTTCAAAGAACAAGTAAAGAATATTGATAACATGTTGTGTCTTTTTTACGTTACGTTGTTCACGGCTTACGCGAATTAAAAAAAAAAAAAAAAACTCAAAACCGATCAAATTGTTGAGATAATTTAAAAATTTACAAGCCTCGTCTTACATAATTGGAATGAAATCTATTTAAAGCGCGGGGTGATTTTCTTAATAATATAAAGCATTTAGTTAGGGGTTCTGCTGAAAAGTGAGTTTGGCGTCTCTCGCACCTGTCAGTGGCATGATTTATTGCGGGGAAGACGACGCCCGCGCCGTTGCGGTTTAGGCCGCGATCGGCGCTTGTCAACAGCCCATTTCGGGCTCATTCTTCGTAAAGCGTACAATCGTGCGGATTTAAAAATGGTATGGCTTACTAGTGAGATGTAAGTGCTTGCACATTACCTATTATACAATGTTAATAGTTTTAAATTTGTAAAGTGCCTTTTAGAAGTAGCTGTACTGTAATGTGGGTTGATATGTGTCTTAAATAGGAACATTATTTAATAAATAACTCTCGTAGGAAGCAATTTCGTTGCCAGGGTAGTCAAAATACATACCTACCGATTAAAAAAAACTATTAGCCCGTCTTAACTACAGTATATACGTAAGTACCCCAATGAAGGTTCAAAATGAACCGAAACCGGATTTTTTATATACTCAATAAAGTGGTGTAAAAACAAAAAAAGTTTTATTCATATTATTATTATATTTTATCGAGGGATGGTGGGTGAGCTTAACAAATTCTATTTTTAAACGTAAATAAGAGCTGTCAAATTGATTTTCGACCCTCAAAATATTATTCTCAAATAGATTTGTTTTATCTCAATGATTTAGTACATTATGTCTCAGAAGTTTTGAAATAATTGTTTCCAATTCCCATTTTTAAGACGCCATAACATTTTTCACCTGAATACATTTGAAATGTATGTGTATTAGTAGTAAAACCATGTGATAAACCATAATCGTGTGAGAAATGTGGAGATCCGCAAAGAATGCAAGGCTGATGTATGCATATTGAGTAAGATTAAGAATAGGATCCTCAGATGGTTTGGGCATGTAAAGCAAAACAAAAAAAGTAGTGTAAGAGGAATATGTAACGCAAATGTGAATTGTATGAGAAGTCGAGGACGCCCGAGGAAGACATGGCACGACCAAGTGAATCAGATACTTGTGTCGGGCCTTATCAAAAGTCAGAATAATAGAAGACTATGTATGAATGTGAGTGAGGCAAAGAGTGTGTGCCAAGACCGGGTATTTTGGCGGTCCGTCCTCTCTGCCTACCCCTGTGGGGGAAACGGTGTGAGGGTGAGTTAGTTACATTTAAAAATAATATAGCATATTTTATCCCTCTGACCCAAATGTCCCAAATGAGTCGACTATAAAATAAGATGGTCTGCTGAAGTAGACATTTTGGTAAATAATTTATATGAAATAAGAAAAAAATGTTCTAATTTTTTAATCTTTTATTTTGATAAGTTATTTAACATTTCATAGTACATTCCAATCATGTTGGCCTCACAATTATATTATGTGTCACTCGTGTCTCTATTTGTGTCTCTTGTGTTTTTTGTGTCACCCGTGTCTCTTGCCCCCCTTTGAATATCATTTGAGTGCGCTTTTATATAATTTCATAATTTTGTGCTTTTATTTTTATTTGTTTTGTTTTTGAATCTTTATTTAGATAAATACAAATTAACTTATCCTACGTCTGAGTAGATTTTTGTAATTTTATGTACTTATTTCTGTACACGCAACTACACACAACTGAATTATTCCCGTCATTTGTTTTTAGGGTAGTATGCCGTGTTGCGCTACCTCCTTTTTAGCCAACGTTTCGGACACTAAGGTAACGCTGTCCAAAAAGAGGTAGCGCAACACGGCATAACACCCCAAAAACAAATAACGAAAATTCTTTTGGCCGTGAAAATCTAAAAATGTATCTGAATTACTCTCTTATAAGTCAGAACAACTGCAAAAACCAAGTATAAATAAATAATGAAATTAACAAATAGAGTCTAAAATAAAATGTATAACAAGTTTTTCGTGATTTTTGCATCATCTCTACAGTTTTTTTCAAACAGAATTGAAAAAATGTAGAAATTTTTCATTTGAGTTTATTTGAAGTGGAATCTATTGGAATATTTTTTAGTTTTAGTCATTTAACAATAACAGTGGTTCTATTGTTTAAATAAAATTTAAAAAATTCGAAATTGCTTCTAAACAGCACGGGTGAATGAAATTATTGTGAGAGTGGAATATTTTGTCAATAATTTGACGCATGAAAAGCTGTTCAGAATATTTATGAAAAAAATGTATGTATACAAACAGTTAAACATTTATTAGCATGACATGTATTCTAGAAGCCTTCGTTAGATACGCTCGTTGCGTTAAAAATGTTGTATTAACTTGTTTAACTATTTAAGTTTTTTAAACCACAAAGGGTTCAAAGTTCAAACCACTTTAGCCGCAGTTCAATTAACCGTTAATTCCAAACATACACACAACCATTGATTAACAATAATTGAGCCAGCGAAGTGTTTAAATTATCGCGGTGAGTCTGAAATAATATTAACTTTATCGTTAGGCCGTCTCGCGTTGTGTTAAGTTTATGGGGTTTTCTCACCATACAATGTTATGGTTAACATACTACGTGGCCGAACGGAAACCTAACATAACAATGGCGTTAATATTTTGGCTCGGTCTGGAAAGTTATAAAAGTTTTGCATATTGAGCCTAATAGTGTATTTCTCGAGAAAACTGATAAAAAATGCAGTTTTCAAATTTGCACATCCCTGAGTCCAGAAATTACATAAATTAAATTATTTTTTTATTTATTTATCAATAAACGCCCTTTTTCGGGGCTTTTACATATAAAGCATAGTTAGAAAAATACATTTTATTGTACATAACTGAACTGCCTCAATAACAATATTTTATATTTATTCAAAGATAAATTGAAGATGTAGATTAAAACAAAATAATGTTAAAAGCACATTTTGCAAAACATTTTCCGTATTTTCAAGAGAGGGCCAACACACTTTTTTTCGATAAAGCCATTGTGAAACATTTTCGGCACCGGTTCGATAAATTGTCTATTATTATGTTGAAGAAGGACCAACAAATATACCGTAAACAGAAGCTCATTTACTGATTCCTGAAAATATTGTCTTTCTTACGGGAAATGACATTATGTGAAAATATGTACGTGTGAAAAGATTGTCACATAGATGGTCGAAAGAAAGAAAAAAAAACAATTTTTATGTTGTATAAGAGTACGCACAGTTCCAACCTAGTGAAGGAATATAGCTAGAATATGATTGAATCGATCTAGTGCAATCTCACTTGTGATACGATGAAAATACATAGTATGATGGTTATTGCTTCAAAGTTAAGGGTTAAGTAAAAAAAATGGTTTTGTACGATTATTTTTCTAGATCGTAAAATCTTAAGCAGGTACTAAAGGTATTCAATTTGGGAGGCGGGAATGGGTACCGCCGCCCCGGGAACCTTTATTGGATAATCAAAACCTCTGCCATAGGTCACCCCAAGTGGTTCGCTACGTTTGGTGATTTAGCAGGGGTGCCAGGGTTCATGGGGTGAGGTTTGTCTAGGTCTTGGAGGCGGATGACCAGGATATACTGAACCCCGGATTCCTACCCACCCCTTAAACCCTTTTCCTTCCCAGAACTCTCCTCTCTTTCCTTTTCTTTAAAAAACCCTCCACACAGCATCCCCAAAGATGACATAGGCCCTGAGGGAAATTATTTTCCTCAGGGCCTCCTGTGTAGAACTCGTCATGTATTTTCATTTTTTTTTTTTTTTTTTTACATGAGCTCCACACAGGAGGCCCTGAGGAAAAAAATTTCCCACAGGGCCTATGTCATCTTTGGGGATGCTGTGTGGAGGGTTTTTTTAAGGAAAGGAAGGGGAAAGGAGTTTAAGGGGTGGGTAGGAAGGAAAGGGGTTTAAGGGGTGGGTAGGAATTTGGGGTTCAGTGTGTCCTGGTCATCCACCTTCGAGACCTAGACAAACTTCATCCCATGAACCCGGGCACCCCTGCTAAATCACCAAACGTAGCGAACCACTTGGGGTGACCTTGGGGTTTCATTACACCATTTGTCATGTATTTTCATTACACCAATGGACAGGTACTTTAAGCTATTTTTTATTTTTTGTAGGTGTGAATGATTTTCCAACCAAAATGAATTCCAGTGTACTGTTTGGGTACATTCGTCAAAAAAGAGAAACAGACGCCATTCATAGACGAGTGGAACTGATAACTCAAAGAAAACT
The DNA here is from genome assembly GCA_936435175.1 of Glyphotaelius pellucidus. Lineage (NCBI taxonomy): Eukaryota > Metazoa > Arthropoda > Insecta > Trichoptera > Limnephilidae > Glyphotaelius > Glyphotaelius pellucidus. The sequence continues at coordinate 10,181,264 of OW386538.1, read as the reverse complement.
GCCGACTACGGATAAGTAAGAGCCGCCTAGATTTGTAAAAATTAAATATTTGAGAAATACCCAATTCATCCTTACTCGATGCTTGAAGCTACACGAATTGTGAAGAAAAATGAAAACATAACAGATGAAGAGAAAGCCAAATTAAGTGCAATCAAAGGCATCTTAAGTGACTTTCCATAGAATGCATCAAAATATAAATTTTACTGTGCTAAATTGCGTTTCTGCATCTCATGATTAACTAACAACGTTAAATTACAATATTCCTCAACTGGGTGAAAAGCTGAAACTGTTGGCAACGGTAGTCATTTAAAATGAATGTTAAATAAATAATCTCGCTTTGTGTTCCACCTTCAGCGAGCTGTAAGCCCATTGTGGGGAACAGAATAGGTTAACAGAAGAAAATGCCTGTTCTTCCAAAGACATTAACGTATGAATAGTTAATTACTTTGAAAATACATTTCATCGTGCGCTTCCGAACTTTGAGAAACTTAAAGCTCACCCGCAAAAACGATTTTCTGCGTAATTTTAGGGCGGCGAAATGTGTTTCTTTATTAAATATTAAAATAACAAATACTAGTGCTTGTTTGGGTAATGAGTCAAATGAACATAAAACCAGATTCGTAGTTTTCCGATGTCTAAAATTAACTAAGGTTATCTGAAATGATAAAGGGTTAACTGAGCAGTTGTTTTTTTTTTTTTTTTTAATGAATACCTCACAAGTGTTTCAACTGCTCCCGTCTGGAGTTAATGAGACTATGGCATACCCAATTGGGGTATGTTGTGAGGCTGAAGGTAGCGGGGAGGGGAAAGAGATGGGAAGAGGAAGGTAGAAAGTACCTGGCTATTCAAATCTGGTCACCAAATACGGCTTAAGCCATTTCAAGTAACGTATCAATTCTGAATAGTGGTCGATACATAGAGTATCTTCCTCTATGGAACGTGCCGCAAATATACTATATATTATTTTAAATGAATAAATTGTGAAAAAACACAAATTAATCACCTAAAATTTATTTGCCACGCCGGGATTCGATCCCGCGACCTTCGGAATGCGAGTCCAGAGTCTTACCGCTGGTCTACGCTGGCCGCAGTTAACAAAGATAAACTGAAATTATTCTAAAAATGAAAAACTTAAACTAAATAAACAAGAATTATACTAAGATTTTCAATAACCGCTTTCCCCGGGAATCAACTAATAGAAATGATGCATTCGTAAAATATCACTAATTAATTAAAATCATTAATAATATAACTTTGCTAATGCTGGAAATGAAAAATATTCTTTTAATTAAAATTTATTTTCACAATTTACCTTGTTGTACCCAGGAAAATAATTATTTTATGCAAATCGAGAATTGACTCAATATAGCATTTTTTTATATCTGCATTTCTTGGTTCTATGTATTTTATTTGAACAAAAGCAGCTGTTAATATATTATAGAAAATTGAAAACAGCGCAATATTTCTTACTACAGACAGTCCCTTATGTGAGCAGAAAACAAAAAGTTTTATGTTTGTTTAACTACGGCAAAAATTGCAATATTCAGGCAAAATGTGCAGACCATCATAATATGTATAAAAAAAAAACTTATTTTTTGTTCAATGTTAATAATTTGGAAAACTGTGAAACCACCAGATGGTTTAATATTGCTGGGGCGTACTTAAACTATTTTCCAGAACAAATAACTCATGGGTAGTTTATGCACCACACAATGATAATTTTAAAATTTGCCAAAAATGTTACCAAATTCCTAAAAGAGTAATCTAATTACAGTCTTGCAAACAATATTTTGGCAATAAAAAGCTTTATTTCTAGGTTATACAATTAAAAAGAGGGGTCGCGGAATGTAACTGGTAAATGTAAAGGTTTTTAAACAACAGTGTTACGAAAATGTAGAGTTTAAATTTGAATTTAACAATAATTATATTACAGGAAACTATGATAATAATCAAGCGATGAAACCAAAAATGGTCCAATAAAGGCAGAGTTACATCAACCCAAATGATCCCAGTATAATTATATTGACTGATGAAATGAACCACAACTATAATCAGCAATCAACACGCTGCCACTAAACCAGCAAATGTGTTCTACCCATCCCAACCAAACAAACAACTTACCGGAGATATTAATGAATTTCGACGAATAATTTGAATAAATGCTGTCCACATTTCTGTCTGAATTAACATTAAATTATGAATACAAACAGTTGCTGTTAATTTTGCTATATTGTTTATATTTCTGTTGCTATCATTTACTATTAGTAATACATTTCAAATTACCGTATCCAGTCATATTTTTTGTTTAAAGAATTATTTATTACAGTCTGTGAAAAATTTGACCATTACCAACCTTCGATAGAAGAACAAAACAAGAATAATAAGGAATAAGAATAGAAAAAAATTCTAGTAAAAAAATGATTAAAGGTGTCAATGTTGTGTTTTATGTTAACCCCTCGAGCCTCGGGTCTATTTTATCGAAAGGTAAAAAAATGTAAGCTTTGTAATACAATACAAATAAATGGAATATATCTGAACGCATCCGAAAATTAAAAACTGTTTGATAATATACGCTTTCAAATTTTGTAATTCAAAATATACATATGCATTTACAAATATTAAATTATTGAATGCAAACATAAAAAGTTTTAAAAATGGCTCACCTTACGTTTTTTCTAACTAAAATTGCTAATAACAAAAATAAATTAAATTACACACATGTTTTATAAGGCAAATGTAACAAAAAATTTATCCTTGATTCACTTTTTGTCGTTTGATATAAAAATAATTAATGAAAAATTCGAAAAGTTTCAATTTTTTTTTTCAAATTGCGGTCGGCATCTTTGGTTTCATTCAGGTGGACGTTAAAATTATTTTGTGGTAAGCTTTTAGATTTGAATATAAAGCGTGGTGTTTTCTCGTTTAGATCATATTTCTAACCACAGCAGTAAGAGAGACCTATATGAGTGGTTCCAAAAAGCAAACAACAACCTGAGGGGTGTAGATATTTTTAAATAAGGAAAGAGAACAGTGTCCATGTTGTCCTAATGTTAGTCAACCTCCGAAAGGAAAAAAAAAACAGAAAAAGAAGAATCTTATTAATTATTTTGCAAGTTTCTGTAAAAGCTTTTATCCTATTATTTTTGTAAGATTTTTTTAAAATCTTAATGTTAATTAATAGTTATTTTCATATCGGTGATAAACATTTACATTTATTTACTCATAAATGTTGACTTACAAACGTACAGCAATTATGATATTATTTTAAGTATTTTCGTTCCATGTTTTTGGGGTGTTATGCCGTGTTGCGCTGCCTCCTTCTTTAGCCAACGTTTCGGACAGCGTTACAGTGTCCATCATCAGGGCAGATGTTTAATTACACAATTACACATCTGCCCTGATGATGGAGACTGTAACGCTGTCCGAAACGTTGGTTAAAGAAGGAGGTAGTGCAACACGGCATAACAACCCAAAAACAAATAACGAAAATACTTTTGGCCGTGAAAATCTAAAAACTTATCTTATTTTATGCATTTTTATTTTTATGATTGTGTACGTAAAACACAATATTAAAGTGTGCATAAAAATAATTTGTTTATATTTATGTGAACATAAAAATATATATATATAATAATTCCTTAATTTTAGAAATTGAAAATCAATGAAATTATAATATATTATTAATGAATAAAACAATACACACGTCGCAAGTCGTAACAACCGTCAAACAAAATACTCGTACACCGCCGTGAAAATAGTACTACGCGGAAAATTGTACACGCCCCGCCAAATGCACATGCGACGCCGACGCAGGTCGGGCGGTTACTGAAATTCAAGCACCGCCGGGCTTGATGCGGGCTGCAGCGAGCCACCCGCTTGTACTACGCCGGGCGGCAGCAGATAGTCCGCCCGCTTCGAGCTTTGCTGGGAGTGAGTACTCGGTTTGCAGTCGTCTGCAACTATTCATTTAGTGCTAGGAATGATTCTAGGAATTGTTGATACGTTGCTTTTAAAAATAGTATGTATAAATTTGATGATGATCCACAAATTTGAAATACTTGAAACAATGGGATGGTTAGATGCTTTTGCATGTTGAGCAGTTTGATAATAGTGGGGAGGAGATCAAATGAAGATTAAGGAGAAGCCCATAAACTCGTAAAAAAGACGACATTGAAATGAGTGAATCAAATATTTGTCTGAAAACTTGTCAAATATTTGACTGAGGTCACAAAAGTGATGTTATAACCAGTTATTAAGACGATTACTAAAACACTTTGTCTCACTGAAAAATAAGGAAATACGTTTACTAAACTAAGTACGCTATCAAAAATCGTTTTGTAGAGTTTGTCTTGGGTTCCTCTAGTGAACGTTTATTAGCGATTCTTAATATAGATATAAGAGTTTTAAGTTTATGTAATTCTTTCATTACTGAGGAAGGAGATACTACTAATAAATCTTAACGAAACAGAAAACAGAACGAGACACAAAAAAAAATTATTAACGGTTGCAACTGGGAATAGAACGCGTTTAACCACTCAGCCATTGAGACCTGATTATTTTACTTTGTCTTTGTTCATCTTTTATCTCAATCTAAGAATTACAAATTTAATCATTTTTTCCTGATTTTTTGTACGCAATGGGTTTAATAACAATAATAATAAATAACAGTATTTGGATGATTTGTATAGCGCCTTTTTTGTGAAAAATCACCTAATAGGCGCTGTTTAGTATCGAAATAAATTTAACGTAATTATTTTTAACCATTTTGATGTTACAAACATCGAAATTCAAAGCAATGGGTGAGTTTTAAAATTAAAAAAAGGATGTTTAAAAGATTTTATCAACATAGTAATTTCCTGTATCTACCTTTTTAGTAGTTCTATTTCTTTGTACGTTTGCTGGTGAAATCAGAATCTATTGAATGTACTTAATCATTATTCTGAAACTGTAGATATTGTAAAGCATTTTTACTGAATTTTCCCCTTTTGTCTGACAGGAGTTTGCTACTCGAGAGAACTTTAAACTTTTACTCTTCAGAACAAAAATAAAACGCCGTAACTCTCTTGTCTCGCTTGAGAACCGTCGATAGTCACGGAATAGACCGAGACAGACGTAGGCTTCAAAGAATGAAGAGATTATGATAAAAGAATGGTACTGCTGGTTACTCGTCGATGATGCAAGAAATAAATTAATAATGCTCTTTGAAACCTTAATTAAAACTGTATTTACTTCTATGGGCAAGTACATTTATGGAGAGTTGTTCTCAAAGAGGAGTAGCTTTTAAGATAGTATATATTGTAAATAATACAAGTTTTAAAAATAATTAGAAACTTAATAAAAATATTTTTAAGAATTAGAAATTTTCGGTCGATAAAAAATCAACATTTAATCTACTATGCCTTAGTTCAATCCACTCTACATTACGCTATTATTAATTGGGGATCCGCGTATAAATGTAACGTTCTTCGATTAGAAATTGTACAAAAAACAATTAAAACTATATTTAAAAAAAATTCTTGGACTACCCAACAGAACGCCTAATTGAAAAATTTCAAGTACCTTCATTTAAAGATTTAAATGTTAAAAATTCATTAATTCAAATTATAAAAGAAAGAGATAAATATAAATTTTTGACTGAAAACCGAACTCAACTTCAACATGTTTTTCTAAGCCCAAAACTAAATACGTCTTTTGCATAACATCACTACACTTCAATCTTCTACCTGAAGAAATCAGAAGCATTAATGATAAAACCCGAATCAAAAAACATTTTAAAAACATTCTTAAGAAAAAACTACTGTAACTTAATTAATCTTACAAATATCCTTTGTCTTCCATAAAATTGTTTCCTTTTTTAAATACCATACTATTATCAAAATAAATACTACAGTACACATATATTCATGTACAACGAATTATTTAAGTACTAACTAATAACAGAATTTATGTACACTCCCCTTCCATACACAAGCAAATGCTTTCTATGGAAGAGTAGTAAAAACCTACGATGTAAAATTATCATTATATAAAGGATAAGGAATATTTGCCTTTATTTAACTTTTTCAGATAGGTAAAGGCATAACTTGAAGATTGCATGTTCATTTTAGGTGTTTTCCAAACTTGATGTTTTTCCTCAAAATTCTTATCATCTCAAAACGTTTGCTTTGATTTGGCATATTAAATCAACTTGTTCTGTTTAGTGCATCTCACACGCTATTACAAAAGTCAAAATGATAAACACATAAGGTACCTGTTTAATAGTTTTGACGGCCTCCGTGGTCAAGGAGTAAGGCTCTTGACTCGCAATTCGAAGGTCGCGGGATCGAACCCCGGCGTGCGCAAATAAATTTTGTTTGATTAATTTATGTTATTTCACGATTAATTAAATAAAAATTATATATGGTATTCTTGCGGCACGTTCCAGAGTGCAAGATACTCCCAGTATCGACCTGGTGTAAAATCACCATTCAGAATTGAAACATTGCTTAAAATGGTTTTAGCAGTGTTTGTTGACCAGATCTGAATAGCCAGATACTTCTTCTACTCCACCTTCCTTTACCCGATCTCCTTCTCCTCCCACTACCTTCAGCCACACAACATACCCCAATTGGTGATGAAATAGTTCCATTGGCTTCAGACGGGAGCAGTTGGGACTCTTGTGCGGTAAACTCAAATTTTTAATATTTTTTTTTTTAATTGTTAAAACGAAAAAGAATTGTAACACCTCCACTATTAATTATTGTAAAAAAATGCATAAGTTAACATTTTTGTTATCTTTTGTGAAATACATCATTTTGACAGAATACTTAATGCCCTAAGAAAGAAATGGGTATAAGGTATGAGGTAAAAATACTGGTGATAAAAATAGTATTCATGAGGTGATTTTCTCATTTTATATTGCAAAAAAAAACACTTGTTGCAAAACAACAATGTTGTGAAAATTTTTGAAATATTCACAAATTTTGAATGATACCGAATGCAAATTGTAACCAATACGTTACAAAAATATAACAAGTAATCAAAAGCATGTTTTCATATGCGAGTAAATTCTTTTATCACGGCGAAAATTGACTTTCTATTCAAATTTCTCTCCCAGTAATCACATTGGCAAGTAAGCTTTTTTCCGGAAATTTAAACGAAGTAAACAGCCTTCTTTCCTTCGTGAGACGCTTAGTTCTTCATTTTCTCAGGGATGTTTGGGGTGAAATGTGGGTGGTGGGAAAATAGGGAGTGACAGTTAAGAAAATTGGGTGACTGTGTTTTTTTTTAATTTTCATGTAAATCTTGGGGCATGTTTCGGAATTGGCACACTGGCTTCTATTCCATAATCCTCTAGGCAGCAGCCGGGAGCGTCGTGGATGAAACAGAAAACAGATTTTTTAATTGGATTTCTGTAGAAGGACTTCGATGTATTGGAAAAAAATTGGAGCTTTTGAGATTTAAAATAATAGCTTCCGAAATAGAATCGTCTTTTTTTGATAGTCTCTTGGTCTGCTTAGAGAGGTTCCCAAACCTCTTTTTCTCGTAGACCACTTTCAAAATTTTACTGCTCACGGTGGACCCCCTGCTGATACATTTCTACCACATTCCCAAAACTCGACACGCGTTTGTCACAACGGAGCAGTACCGGATCTACGACGTTTTCAAACGGGGGCAAAATGGACCAGTATTCGAGATTATATTTGCAACGACGGAGGGGGCGTAATAGGATGCGGGACCATGTGGGGGGTATGGGTATGTTCCCATTCCGGTACAGTACACCCATATCCCATTACGCCCCCCCCCCCGCCCTTGCCTTGCTGGGCGTTTTAAGATCTCATGCATAACCAGTACAACAACGTGCGCTGTACGCCAGTCGCTCTGTTATGGAGGGGGCGAAATGGGATATGAGACGGGGGGTGGGATGGGATATGGATATGGAGCAAGGGATGGGTTTCATTCGAAACCAGTTCGTGGACCCCCACTTACAACTTGTGAACCCCCATTTCTTTATTGCGCCTACGTGGATCCTAGGGGTCCACCTGGACCACTTTGGGAATCACTGACTTAGATGAAGCCCTACCTACTACCTTATAAAGCTGTGGGCTTAATTGTTTTCCAACTGGGATTTCACTAAATGAACTATCCCAAGTTACACATCAATTAAATCTTTTTACTTCATCATTCTCCCTTTTTTATGTAACTGATTGAATTTTGCATAAAAATCTAAGCTTTCAGTATTTTTTTCCATCTCCTACTATATTACTTTTTGGACAGACTTTCAGGGTTCATCATCAGGTCAAATGAGTTGGAGTGTAGAAAGATTTGTTTAGCGATCACCAACAAAAAATCGTTTCGAGAATAGTACTTCATGAACATTTCTCATGATTGATGTTGTGTTCACTTAACTAGATTCAATAGGTTACTGGTTTTAAACCTGGTCGGTGGATAAAAAAACTGTATGAAGGTGAACAGAGATTGAATGACACATTAAACGAAGCAACTTCTTTTTTGGAAAATCATATTCTTTAATGGTGACTTATACTTAATTGTTTTTGAATAAAAAAATTATTTAAAATTTTACTGGTAGTATATATTGTAAATAGATTTAATAATTTTTAGTAAGGGACGAGAAAAAAATCGAGGGCAGTTCGCACGCGTTAGGAGCGAAAACTACACGCACACAATCTCAACCAATAGGAGCCTTGAAAAGTACGCTCATAATCAAAGCGGCCAATGACGCTTCGTAGGTACTGTACGTTTCATTCTAACTCATTCTCTTGCAGGCTTAATCGTATAGATGTATATGTTTGTCTCTTTTTAGTGTCGTTTCCGTTTTATTAAGTGTCAAATCACAAACTAAGGTGTTAAAGAAGTGTCACTTCAAATATTGAGTGCAGTTTACACACGGTAGAAGTGAAACCTTCACCCACACAATCTCATGAAAAGTGAGCTCATAATCAAAGCGGCCAATGCGGTAAGATTTCATTCTATCTCATTCTCTCGCAGGCTTAATCATATAGATGTATGTGTTTGTCTCTTTTAAGTATCGTTTTCGTTTCATCCGAGTTTCAAATCACAACGGTGCCAAAGAAGTTTCACTTTAAAAATTCAACCCCTTCCGGATAAAATAAATAATCGTGCTTTTAAATTTTGGTAAAAGGGTCCTTTTATTATTAATAACTCCATATTGTTTGTCTAAATGTATGTGTTTGTCACTTTTTAGTGTCGTTTCCGTTTCATCCGAGTTTCAAATCACAACAGCGCTAAAAAAGTTTCACTTAAAAAATTCAATCCCTTCCGGATAAAGTAAATTATCACGTTTTTAAGATGAAGCTATACGTGAAATCCTATTTAGATTCATCTTAACGACGAATCAGTTAACAGTATGAACATTAAAATAAATGGATAAATTGAAGCTTTAACTAGCTTTTCTTTGTATTGGAATTATAATATAATTATTATTTACATAACAAAAAATATAAACGTTAACCACTAAAAAAATGTTTTTTCATGACTTAATTATGAAGTAACATAAGAAACAATTTTAAAAAAATACCCCGACTGTTTTTGAGGTTTTGTATGTTCTAACTTTTCTTCATTCTTATAAAATTATGCACAAAATAAATAAAAACCACTTTTTCGTTTACTTGCCGCGTGCAAATACGACGCGCGATTTTAAATTTTGTAGGCATGAGAATCGAAATATTTCTAGCGCTTATATTCCTCAAATATTGACAGGCTCCTTTTATTATTAATAATTACGTATTGTTTGGCAACAGTTTCCTAAAATACTTGAACAGAAGAATAAATCTATTTGACAATAAAACGCCATCAAACAGCATCCGGCCAGAGATAATAAACGGCTGGATATCGGTTATTAAGTGGCCGAGGCAAGTGAGATGGGAGGCTGTTGGTGGTTAATTATTTTTTATCGGTTCCGTGAGTCCTTTCGATCGATCAAGCAGACACGCCGGCCGAATACTGATCAGACAATACTGGCCGTGACCGGCGGACGCGACCCAACGCCAACAAGGCGGCAGGATGAGAAAAGCACGCTAGACAAAAGGTTTGATTTTACCATTAGGTACAGTTTGGTGATAGTATTTTTGTTGGGCTGTGCTTGGTTTTTTTTTATGTGATAACGTCTTATAAATCGATGAACGCCGGCCGCATTCATGAAAAAGCATGACTCATTGTCACGCCGTCACGAAGTCACGTTCCGCCTGAGCCGGGCGTACAAGCGAGGGCGCGGAACCAGCGTTCGGCCTAAGTGTTCAGCGAGAGCGCGGAACAAGCGATAAGGCCGAACAAGCGTTCGGCCTAAGCGTTCGGCTTAAGCGTTCGGCTCATGACGTTATCGCGAAAAAAATATCGTCCGTAAACCGACTTAACAGACAACCAATTTTTTTTTCTTTATATGAATACCGTACAAGAGTCCCAACTGCTCCCGTCTGGAGCCAGTGAGACTATGGCATCCCCAATTGGGGTATGTTGTGAGGCTGAAGATAGTAGGAAAAAGAAGGAGATGGGGAAGAGGAAAGTAGGAAGTACCTGGCTATTCAGATATGGTCACAAAACACGCCTAAAGCCATTTCAAGCAACGTTTCAATTCTGATTGGTGGTCATACACCAGGGCGATACTGATAATATCTTTCACACTGGAACGTGCCGCAAATAAACTATTTATTATTTTTAATTAATAAATTGTGAAATAACACAAATTAATCAAATAAAATTGATTTGCCACGCCGGGATTCGATCCCGCGACCTTCGAATGCGAGTTAAGAGCCTTACCGCTGGACTATGCCAGCCGTCAGTGATTGATTTTTACTAAAAATATTCAATTACTATGATTCATTAGGTAGATTATTTAATTAAATCACACTAAATTAATTCACTGAGCCGGTAAAATAGTTATTATAGTAAAGTGCTGGTGATGACATAAGTAGGTATATTTGAATCTTTTACTAATCCGCTAGAACTAATAAACATTTTTACCCGGCCTAAGGAGGGGACCCGGAGCGGGGGTACCCATACCCGCCTACCAATTTTGCATAAAAATCTAAGTTTATCAGATATTTTCAAAAAGAAAAAAACATTTCAAATTCAAAGTCCAATTTTTAGTTATTTGCAAGGAATAGGTTCCGCCGCCCCGGGAACCATTTATTGGATAACCATTACCCTTGCCATAGGTCATTCCATGTGATTCACTACGTTTGGTGACTTAGCAGGGGTGCGCGGGTTCGCGGGGTGAGGTTTGTCCGGTTCTTGACTGTGGATAAATCTGCCAACAGCTGTGTAGCAAGCCGAATCGGGAGAGAGTGGTTGAGGGAGACCTTTTGACCTCTCCAGCCTGACCCTATCGGAATATCACATTGTACCGCAAAAGGGAGGATGGATTCATACGTCCAACGCTCTTGGACACACTAACCCCCAGATTCCTGCCCACCTAGCTTTTCCTAAAAAGTCTCTCCAAACATCATCCCCAAAGAGGATATAGGCCATGAGGGATAACGTAAAAAAAGTTTTCAAAAAAAATCTCGTGCAATAGTAAAAACAAAAATCGAAACAATTTTTCTTTTGTACAAATCATACTATGCATTAAAAAGTCACAAGAAAAATGGGAATTTTCGCCAAACTTTCGACACTCAAAAATGAAAAATATTGATGAAACCCATTTTTTTTGTGAAAAGTATTATTGTATTTTTCGATCACCTAATTGAAAGGAATCAACTTGTTTGTTTAGGTAAACGTTTCTTAAATATCTTGAACAAGTAATTCAATTATTTATTAATTTTTACTCAAACAGGCTGTAATGTTATTCATCGAAACATTTACGAGATTAAAAAGTACAAATCTTTTTTGTATGTGAAAATTTATATTGCATATTTATTGTCTGTTTTTTCAATCTATTTAGCGAGAAAAACCCAGGTATAAAATAAAACTTTATTCTTCAAGTCCAATCCATTCGCAGCAATCAAATAAAAAGCCAGCGAATGAAGACACCAAATTAATAATACTTCAGCCCCCAACACTATCAGCCTTCCGCCCATGGTTCCTTTGAACTTGATTTGTTTTGTATAAATAAAGTAAAGTTCCAGAGCATCTGAGATTCACAGCAGCAGGTTCCTTCAAATTGAAACGCGACTCTCAAAGAAAACAGCACGACGTCTTCTAAATAAATAATTAAAGTTATTTTTCCAAAGAACAACATTCGTAGTTGTTTTGAAATAAATGTCCGAGAAATTGGTTCAGGTTATTAAGTCTAAATTGTAAAGTGAGAATGGTAACAAAATATTACTTCAAAATTAATAGATTTCTTTGTTTTAACCACTGGTTGCGCAAATCAATTCGTTCGCAGGCGGGTGCGGTGCAAATCTAAAACAAAAATTACTGAAAAACTACTAAAAAAAAAGGAAAAGGATAGGTATTGCCAAAACTTACAAACATTTGCCGCTGGTTCTGTGGTCCTTTTAACAATTCTCCTTTTGTCTTTATAATAGTTCACTTAAAGTAGTAAACACGGTTACTTCTGCAGCCGCGGTGGTGATCCGATAAGTTCCCAAATTGAGCTTATGGCGTTACTTTCAATTAAGTAAGAATGCACAAATTTTCTCCAAACACTCGAATCGGGTGCGTTTTCAACAAGTCAATAAAAAACAAGTGAATGCGGAAATCGAACGTTTTATTTCGTTTTGTCTTGGCGTGGGATGGGTAGGTACTTGTGGAAAGGTAGAAAGATAGGCACTTGGGTAAAGGAACTGGGCAAAGGAATAAGCAGTTTTCCAGTACTAAATCAAACAAAAAAGAACATTGATTGGCGCAAACAACCACATTTACTGTTTATAAAAAACAGACATGAAATTTTTCCTGCATTTTATGCAAATAATAACCTTAAAAATTACAATCTGAATGATAAGAATAGATATTTAAAAAAATGAAAAAATCTGGAATCTATAAATTGAAGTGTGTAATGATTGTGGTTTCTTTTATACACATACGTAAAACTTCGAGAAACTTTAAAATAAAGATAAAGGAACAAATGAGATGTTTAAAAAATTATAGTTCCTCGGAGTTTGCCAATCTTTATTGGAGACGAGTCACATTTTTGATTTTAATAGTGGAATTGATTTACTACATTGTAATCTTGATGGCGTTCATTTGTACAAATAATTGGAAATCTTATAAATTAGGAAGAGGGTAAACGGGTTGTTCTTCTTTTTAACCTACACAAATTTTACCACTCTGTCAAATTTTGTTTTTACTATAAATTAAATCTCTCTGGATTTCAGAGGGGAAATTGTAACAAGGGGGGAGGAAGCTTAAAATGCCTATTGGGGCTGAAACACGAGCTGCGTGTATACCTATTTCGAATGACAACCCATGTGACAGAATTAACGTATGACATAAAATTTGTAGGAGACAAGTTTTTGAGATTTTTTTAAAATATTTTATTAAACATCGTTAAAAATAATATTCGCTGTTACTTGATAGGTTATAATACCTTTTGGAGATTAAAAATAGTTTTATATTTTATGTCGTCATATCATTTTTTTTGTAACATACACGCACACACGCAAGTCGAGGTGGCAGAAGACAACTGTGATTCGTATGAAATACGCTTCTATTACGAGGAGTTACAACTCTGTAACGTAATTTACTACAAAAATATAAACACATATTTTTTTAAAACGCACACAGTCGTTACGTCTTAAGTACAAGAGATTTTAAAGTAATTATAAAATAAAAATATTGGTAATTCTGTTGAATTTTTCTCCACTAACTGGTGGAAACAACTTCATGTAGGTTAAAAAGACGAGCGACCCAAATAAGAATTCAAATATTATAAATATTTTAATTGTTTTTAAATGACGATTTATTAATTTTAGTTATAACTACTTAGAACAATATTTCTCATAAAATCGATTCATAATTAGCGATTTTTTGGTTTACATGGATCATACTTTTTTCATGCATTTTTATCATTTCATATGGTGAATTCGACGTCTTCGAGACAGCACATTTTCAAACCCAAATTTAATCAATAACTCTAACTTTTTTGCGAAGTTGGAAGAAAAATTAATAGCATTCCCACAAAACGTATTACTCTTTACAGACTAGATCCACCCCTTCCCCTTCCTCCCACCATCCCTCCCATCCCCGTAGATTGTCTTTCATATTCAGTATGATTTAAGAAAAACATCAGTGAAAATCTTTATTGGTTCAACAACTATATAAATTTTATGTACGATGCAAGTTCAGAAAGTAATTGAACTGAAAAAGTATATTTGAAAAAAAATTACAGAATGTACAAGACCAATAGGCCTGCACAAAAACTGAAAATTGAGGTCATAATCAAAGCGGCCATCGAGCCCAATTTGAAGCTTCGTAGGTACTGCAATGCGTCATTTGCGTTTCATCCGAATTTCAAATACCAACGAGACTAAAAAAGTTTCACTTCAAAAAGAACAAAACATCAAAAATGTCATGTCAACCAAATTTCATATTCATTTTTTACTTCAAATAATGTCAGGAACGCTGATTAAAGTACGTTGCTTAATACCCTGTATATTGTGGATTAAAACAAACCTGTTCCTCCTTGTTTAATATTCAAAATCCATTCTGGCACATTGACTAATTTCCTTTGAAAGCAAATAGAGCTGATATTAGTCAGTTAGTTTCCGCTAAGAAGAGAATTCCTTTGGCCAGACGTTTCTCAGTTCCTTACTCTGCTATAATATAATCTAAGGCCTGTATAGTATGCTATGCTACAAGTATACCAAGATACATCCCAGCGGTGTTGTAGGGATGAGAAGTTGTTTCTTGTACCGCGGTCTTGCCCGGTATCCAATCTGACAGCTCAGGCTTCCTAATTGCTTCTTAGCTCCGGATGAGAGTTCACACAGATTATTGCTTTGGACTGCTTCTTTTTAGAGTGACTTCTGAATTGATTTGTTTTTAACTCATTGTAGATCCATGGACTTGAAAAAAAAATCAATGTTACATTTAATTTTGATCACAGATCCCTGTAGATTTGTTTTCATTTAGTCCCGGATAGAATATTAAAGATTTTAGCATTTATGCTAAACCGATATTAACGATTTAACAGATTGCGGTTATATAAAAATAATTTAATGATAAAAATAATCTTATTTACTTATTAATTATCAACGCCTTTGAGAATTTTAAAAGTGCAGTTTTCAAAATGCAGATTGCTTAATAAATAATATAGTTGCCTTCGCGTCCGGTATCGTAAAATCAATTTCTCGGCTGGCTTATTTCTCCATCACGACACAAACAACATTTTCCGCTTACTGTGATGGTGGTAGTAGATTTTAAAATATTGCCAGGAATATCAGGTTTTCGGGTTAAAAAAAACGTGTTTAAAATATAGGTTCATTATACGATATGTAATTTTAAAATATACCAGTGCACAACACTTCAAAATGCATTGTACAGAAAAGGAAACAAGAAAAAAATAGAACAAGTTTTAGAATTGTGCATAAATAGAAAGAAAATAAAAATACAACTACGGTTTCTATGCGATACTCATAAATAATAATATCTACGTAAAAATACGATTCAAATATCACATAGGGTAAAGCAACATTAAATATGTCAATACTTGAAGCGAATTTGTTTCCAAGTATATGTAGGTGAGAGATAGGTGCATGTACCTATTGGTAGGTAGTCCTTTAATAATTCCTGCAGAATAAATACATGTTGCGAATACTTTAGCTTTTGAAAGTTTATTTTTTAATTTTTCTGATGAAAGCATTAGCGACGATTAAAAAACTATTGCAGATGTTAGTTGTTGATACAGTCTATAGTGTTTGTAATTGCACATACACAAATCTCAGTTGTTTGTTCTTTTCATCCATGACAAAAAAATATTTGAATGGTGATAAAACTTGCAGATATTCGTTACATTGACTGTGTTACATTATTTGTTTTCCAATATTTTACTTACGTGATTATGGTTCACCTATGGCCAGGTGCATTAAAATATTTAAGAATGAAATTTTAAAAATTAATAAAATATTTAGTTTCTACCATTTTTATTGTTTATAAAACCAACATGTTTCGTGATCACTTCTTGAGAGTTTACTTAAAACTTTTTATAAATAATAGATCAAGACAATGGTTCATGGATAACGACAACATCATTATAAATAATAGACAGAGTCAATGGAAAGGCGAGAATGGGTAGAGGGAAGAGGGGCAATAGGCTATACATTGTAATTTTAATAGCATTCAGTTGGATAAATTAGAAGTATTAGAGATCAGAAAGAACGTGAATGCGAATTTGAATATTATTAATTACCAAAATTGTTTTTAAATGACCCAATATTAAACCTGTTCCCTTTGTAAATTGTTCCCTATTACCCATCTTACCTCTACCCATTCTCTCCTTTCCATTGACTAGGTCTATTGTTTATAATTATGTCGTCTATGTCTATGACCATTGTCTTTATTATCAGTTTTAAGTAAACCCTGAAGCAGTGAGCATAGCTCACGAAACATGTTGGTTTTATAAACAATAAAAGTGGTAAAAACAAATTATTTTATTAATTTTGAATTAAAATGATGCCACAAAATAAGTTTGCTGTTTGAAGAAATAAAATTTTCACTGAATTTTCATTTTGCGTAAGCAGAATAAAAGCGAACAACATAAGCTATACAATTTTTCTTGTACATATTCCGAAGCGTAAAATATTGATATCATGATGTAAGTTTTGAAACACTAAGAAAATGTAATAAACCAAGTAAAATTTCAGACCAGTGAACTTCGGTGTAAGGAAATGAAAAATGCACAGCATTCTCCACATTCGACAAGAATATACATTTGTACATATTATTTGATTCCGACCAAACTCCCAACAAAAGATACAAAGTTTATTTCTTTCTTGTATTGAAAGACGAGGCAATCTTATTACGGTAGTTCTATTCTGTTATTTGTTATTTTATAAGGTTTTCGCTACGCTTTTAAAATGCTTGGGTTTTGTTTATTTGTTAACATGTTTCTCGAGCGAAAAATTGGAAACACATGGAAACGATGAAAATGTGTGCATGAAATATTACGTATGGTATTGTACCATGTTCTATAACCAATCAATATCTCTATTATCTAGAAATATATCGTTTTGTTATGAATGCGGTAGTTTTCACTTTTATTATTGGTGAATGACTAACATATCATTAATAATAATGAATTTAAATTTTTAATATAGCCAAATTTAACTTTAAAATGCCATTTTGTCTTGATTCCGAAAATCTCTTGTGAATTTGACTGTGAAAACTTGTGTAACGGCATATCTCAGTAACCCCCGACGCAAGGAGTGGTTTTATAAGTTTGACGTGTCTGTGTGTCTGTCTGTCTGTGGCATCGTAGCTCCTAAACGAATGGACCGATTATGATGCAATTTTTTTTTGTTTGAAAGCTGACGTAATCGAGATGGCTCTTAGCTTCAATTTATGAAAATCTGTTCAGGCGTTTCAAGGTCATCAGCTCTTTTTTGTGTCGGGGGTTTCTTAAAATTTTGTAAATTTTACTTATAAACTATCCAAATAAGTTTTTGTCTTATTATTCATTCACTTAGCTTTATTATTTATTGTCATCAGTTCATAGATTTAAGTTCTACTTTCATATTTTCAATAATAATATTATTATTTATATTATACAACAGATTTTTTCACGAGTAAAGTTTTTAAATGTGTTATTAATGTAATATAATTAAATATAATTTAAAAATTAAAATGGAGGTCTACAAAATAATGAAACTTGATATCCACAAAATAAATGTCAAATTTAATTAAAGCAGATATTCCATTAGAAGATGTTGCCTGAAATGTTTTTTGTTGATGTTATTTAATAATAATCACGATACTTTTAACAGGAAATTAAATTAATGACAAATTAACTTCGCCAGGAACGTTTTCCACATTTCTCTATAATAATATTAATAATTTATTATTATGCAGGGCGTGGTCTGAGTGAGCTCGGGACCAACGCTCACTCAGGAGTGGCGCTTGATACTGGAAGGTTGAAGTCACGACCGTGTTGTCGGAGGCAAGGTATCCAGGCTCCAATGACCCGGTGTCCCATGAGGATGGCGAATCCATGGAGTCTGTATCCAAATATCCAAATCTGTATTCAAATATAATTCTGTATGCCTTATTAAATTGGATACGGAGTCATTCCATCGAGATTTTTCGGTAGTGATACCATGTTTCACACGTATACAGGCTAGTGCAAAAAGCATTGAACAAAGTTTTTTTATCGTTATTGCTGCATTGAAAGAATCTTCGGGCAATCATATTAGACAGTATACTGATACTTCTTTTTTATCGTTCAATATCACCGTCATCCGTGAGGTCCCAAGATACACTGTGCCCCTATAATAATAAATACATCTATAAATTAGTATGTTTTTCAGAAGCCTGCAGTTATAAAATTTGTAGATAAATCCGATAAAGATTTGAAGAGTGATGAATACGAAAAGTGAAGAGAAGAAATATTCAGTACTAATTTATTTATTTAAACGCCTATAGGGCTTTTACATATAGTGCAGTACATGTTTTTGATAAAATATAGGAAATAACATAAACTATAAGAAACAAAATATAGGTTACATAAAATATAAGAGTTGACATAAAGTAGATAACACAGAAAATAAGTTAGTAAAAATAGAGATAAATAGAGATAATAGTTTATAAAGTAGGAAGAAATAGTTCGCACATAAGCCGTTTGAAGTTTGAAAAATTCAAATTATTATCAAATACATCCATATTATTTAAATATTTGTCGCCAAGACTATGTAAACGCTGTATTGGAGAATGCAAAATATAGTTGGAATGAGATGTATGTATATAAAATGTTAATATTTGTCTAGTCGTTCGTGTAAGTACATGAAGATTAATTAATTGCAGAAGTTCACAACAATTGAATTTAAAATTTAATAATTTTTAATAAAAAGGTTAGGTCGTTTATTTTTCGTCTGTTTTCTAGAGTTGGAATACTTAGAATATTCATTGCTAATATTTACCCACTGCAAAGCATACGGCATACGGCCCAAGACGTTAATGAAATATAATATCCCGAGGTCTGAGTGATTCGACCTCCGTCACGTGTCTGCGGGTATGTCCATGCCCCGCCCTTAAACCGTCATCCGGAAGCCTGGCCGCCTAACCAGCCCTTTGGGGGTCTGATTTAATGAGTCGCTAATGTCCGCCCGTAAGGCCGACACCACGTAAAGATTTCATCGGCCTGCAGACCTCATATTATTACCACCCCTGGCATGAGATACTCGTGCGTATGTTGGGCAGGGGTAGGGTTAAACATCGATTCTTATGAAACAAAGAAAAAATTAAACTAATTTATTTTTTTATTGATGCAATATTTTACATTTTTAAGTATAATCTAGTAATGTTGGCCTCACTGGGTGGCTTACCCGTGCTGAGGCCCCCATTTTATAAAACAAGAATTTTTTGATACATATTAAATTTTGGTAAGAAAAAAATATAATTTTTGATGACTAAAGAAAACATAAAATTCTGATCACTTTAAACTAAAGATAAAAGTAATATTAAAGTGAAAATTAAAAATATAAAATTAAAAAAAAAATAAAAAAATCGGCTTTTATTATGTATTGTGTGTTTGTGAATGATTTATGTTTTATATTGTTTTTGTGTGTTGCGTGTTATTCTGTTCATATGTTTTTTTAATGTATATATAGTTAAGTTCTGTTAATATAGTAATATATTAATTAATTAATAAAGTTAATTATATTAACTATGTTTCTACAAAACATTCGTTTGGCGTACTGTTAATTCCTCTTTGAGCAGCAATACAATTCTGATGTCCTGGAGTTAAATATTTGGGTTCATCGAGATTACGAGTCTTTTTTATTATCGTTTCGCATTTACAATGAATATCTAATTGGACTTCGTCTTGAATCGTCTATTTTAAAGGATGCTCTTTGCTTATCTGCGGCCGGGGATATAATCGGCTTTCTTAGATAGTGTAACCAATCGGGGTTTAGGCCCAAACTTCCGACAGTTGTTTCTATCGTGTATTACTACCTATTGAGACACCTTAAAACTACATTTGACCCCAAATGGGATCGCGAAGGGTTTTCTGAGAGTTTTCATATGGCTCGAAACAGAATTTTTTTTTTTTGTATAAATACCACACAAGAGTCCCAACTGCTCCCGTCTGGAGCCAGTGAGACTATGGCAACCCCGATTGGGATATGTTGTGAGCTTGAAGGTAGTGGGGAGGAGAAGGAGATGGGGAGGAGGAAGGTGGGAAGTACCGGGTTATTAAGATCTAGTCACCGAACACGGCTAAAGCCATTTCAAGCAACGTTTCAATTCTGAATAGTGGTCTTACACCAGGACGATACTGAGAGTATCTTTCACTCTGGAACGTGTCGCAAATATACTATATATTATTTTAAATGAATAAATTGTGAAATAACACAAATTAATCAAATAAAATTTATTTGCGCACGCCGGGTTCGAACCCGCGACCTTCGGATTGTGAGTCGAGAGTCTTACCGCTGGACCAAAATTACTATGTGATCCCATTTCGTAACCCCTGCAACTCCTCTCAAGTACCTCATTTCGGCAGCTTGTACTCTATAGCGTTTTCGTTCATTTAGCGATAATAATCAATTACAATAATTTTGAAATTCGTATACCTGCATAATTTTTAATCTTTTATCGGATTTACCCAGCTATTAACTTTTGAAGCATGTTATAAAGGTTATATGTCCACCATTGCAGAAAAATATGTTTAAACCTATAAATTAATAGGTGCGTAAGTAAAATGAAAAATAAACAGGTTTAACTCTTTTGAAACATTTACATTCCATGTCTCCCGTCCCGTCCTCTCCCCTCCCTCCCCCGTCGGTGTCGCAGTCTTTTGAATTTTGTAAATAGGTATCTGAAGAATATATTTTTTTAAATTTCTGTAAACCGATATTGTGAAATTAATTTGGTAACAACTGTCTACTGAAATATTAAAGCTCTTTTCATCTTGAATTTTGACCTACAAAGTAATTACTTGGCTGCACAAGCTGTAAAATTTCATGACTCCAGGGATCATCGCTCTAAAGATCATCGTTCTAAAGGAATCAGTTGACTCAACGGCATGAATGTTTTCTGCTGTAAATATTTTTGATTTAGATTACTTTTGTACTATTAATAGATGTTTATCTAATAAGTTCACCCCTACATCGCTGCCCCTAGTTGCTAGTTGACACATGCCTCCGCGTGTGACACTTACCCCCACTCCTCTCCCCCATTCGCTCGCTTTATGGGAGACTTGAGAAACTTTGCCGGGTTTTCCTAAAATCTTCGCTCCCTTTGTTTTACGCCTCATACGAGTGACAAGATTTCAGCATTTCCCACTTGTGGGGACCAGCCTAATAGCTTCATATAAGGGATAAACCTACTATTGATTGGAATTAATTAATAGTAGGTTTATTCTTTATTATTCATGGGGGATGATTTCATTCGATCAACTATACAAAGTCTCCGTTCGACCAATTTTCATTATGTATGTGCCTATACTACAAATTATACTTTTTATTTGCGGGTTGTTCTTCTTTTTAACATACATAACTTATACCGCTCTGTGACATTTCCACCACTCCGTCACTTTTTATTTGCGGGTTGTTTTTCTTTTTAACATACATAACTTTTACCAATCTGTGACATTTCCACCACTCCGTCACTTTTTATTTGCGGGTTATTCTTTTAAACATATAACTTTTACCACTCTGTGACATTTCCACCACTCCGTCACTTTTTATTTGCGGGTTCTTCTTTTTGACATACATTAATTTTACCACTCTGTCACATTTCCACCACTCCGTCACTTTTTGTATTTACTATAAATAAATCTCTGGATCTCAGAGGGGAAATTGTAGCAAGGGGGAAGGAGACCTAAAATGCTTATTGGGGGTAACAAACACGAGCTGCGTGTATAACTATTTCGAATGAAAACCCACGTGACAGAAGTGTCGTACGACATAAAAAGTTTTTGAGATTTTAAAAAATATTTTATACATCATCATTTAAAATAATAATCGCTGTTACTTGATAGGCTATACCTTTTGGAGTTTAAAAATAGTTTTAAATTTTATGTCGTCATATCATTTTTTGTAACATTATAGAATCCACGCAAGTCGGAGTGGCCGAAAACAGCTGTGAATTGTATGAAATACACTTTTATCGCGAGGAGTTACACCTCTGTCACGTAATTTTTACTACAAAAATATAAACACGTATTTTTTTAAACTCCCACAGTTGTTACGTCTTTAGTGCAGTAGATTTTAAAGTAATTATAAAATAATAAAATTGGTAATTCTGTTGAATTTTTCTCCATTAACTTGGTTGAGACAACTTTATGTAGGTTAAAAGTAAGAACGACCCTTATATCATCTCTGTAGTTGAATAACCGGCCTCCGTGGTCCCGAGGCAAGACTCTCGACTCACAATCCGAAGGTCGCGGGTTCGAACCCGGCGTGCGCAAATAAATTTTATTTGATTAATTTGTGTTATTTCACAATTTATTCATTTAAAATACTATATAGTATATTTGCGGCACGTTCCAGAGTGGAAGATACTATCAGTATCGCCCTGGTGTAAGACCACCATTCAGAATTGAAACGTTGCTTGAAATGGCTTTAGCCGTGTTTAGGGACCAGATCTGAATAGCCAGGTACTTCCCTACCTTCCTCTTCCCTATCTCCTTCCCCTCCCCACTACCTTCAGCCTCACAACATACCCCGATTGGGGATGCCATAGTCTCACTGGCTCCAGACGGGAGCAGTTGAGACTCTTGTGCGGTATTAACTGTAAAAAAAAAAAAAAAACCGCTCATTTCAATCTAGGCAACTCCTACGGAGCCAAAGCTTTTGTAACTTGCAAAAATATGCAAGTTACAAAATTATCTTGAAATCGTAAGCAAAATTTTAGACTATAACGGCGTCTTGCGGTCTTATTCATTGATTTTATCGTGAAGGGATGTGATGTGTATACGCACGTGGAGTGCACAAGAAAAAACACATGAACAGTTGCACAACTTTGTAAATTATTTATATTCCCAGTTCCCAAAAGAAAAAGAAATACCTATTAAGAAAGATTTGTTTTTTATTATTTGTATCCTGAATTAGGAACACTCAAAATAATTTGTCGGTGATGGATCCTCTACCTTTTAGATAAGAAGGGAATGGTGCTGAATTAGACATTTAATAATTACAAAGCAAAAGAAAGGGCTGCTAAAAACAGTGTGTTTTCAAGATGAGGTAACTCTAGCCCCTTCTACATCGTTATTTGCGGTAAAGCCATTTGTAGGACACTGTAAACCGTTATTCGGTATAGATATAATTATCATAACGCTTCTTTCGAATCGTTTTATTGTGCAACAATGCCGCCCCTGTTATCCGCGCGGGGCGAGATTACCCCAAATAATGCATGGGCAATGTCGTTAATCGACGCCACAGACGTGATTACCACCCTTCATTCCCCGGCATCCCTTCTAACCCCTTGTGCTCCTGGCTCCTGTTAGGGCCACCCCGTGCAACCCTAAGGGCTCTAAGATATCTTGAAGGGCACCTACGCATTCATGGGTTTTATACTAGGGAAAAATAATTGTTAACAAGTTTTTTTTTTGCAAGTGAAATTAATCTTAATATTTTTAATTTGCGCTTAGATGTAACATATTTGATTAATTGGGTTTTACGCTTATACAATCATACAATTCAATTTATCGTTCAAATGAGAGATTACATTTTTCTTGGGAAGGATATCATGGGGGCTATTCAGTCTGCTATCAATGATTCTTACCAAACAACAAGGACGAGAGTTGAAACCAATAATTATACCGTGAGTGAAGTAGTTGGGTAAATCGCCTTATCACTCAGTTAAACATCAAAACTGTTGGAAAATATTTGTGTGCATTTTTCGAAATCTAGGTATCTTTGTGATAAAAAACGTTACTTACATCTCTGCTGGAGAGAGGGGGAGATAGGGCAGATATCCTCAAACCGCGTATGCAAAGGAACATTCACAATATCTTTTATTTTAAACTAATAAATAACGTTTTAATGGGACGTAGTACAACTGTAAGGCTGAACACATAAGTGGACGAAATAGTTAATTTTAGTTATAATAACGTTTTTAATTCCGGAATTTGGGGAGATTAGTTAGTAGGTAACTACAATCGAAATAAAGTACATTTTTTTGGCTAAGAGCTTGCCCGAAAGTCTGCAAGATGACGGCTAGATTAGTTAGAAGTTAAGGCTCTAGAGGGATGGGGCCGAGGTGCAGTAGCTTCCACAAAACACGTTGGAATGAGATCTCATTTAGCCAGCTTCCAGTTAAGCCGACTATTGCAGTCACCACTAGTATTAAATAAATCCCAAATTAACATAATCTATTCTTTCCCAAGAAGTAAATCTCCTTCCAAGACGAGTTGGAGACCTGTTTGTGTGAACACAACAGTATTGATAATAAGGACATGAAATTAAAAGAAGTTTTTATGACCAATCGCAAAAATCTTTTAAAATATTATGTTTCAAGGGTCCACTATTCGAATTTCGACCGATTTCTTCTTAAAAAAATATATGTTATTTTTGAAGATAATATCTAGATAAGTTCAATGCCGAAACGCAAATTATATGAAATTCCCTCGATAGAAAAAAATCGCAAAGTTTGCTTCGAAAATTATTTAAAACAAGTCTATTTCTATTATTCATAGATTTATACAATTCACAATGTTTCTTTAAATGATACTTAAGATACGTTCCACGAGATTTTTACTCTATTTTAAACGAGTCATGTTTTATTAAGCTTTATCGCCATTTTCGCTGCGATTTCATCACTTAAAATATTAGCGCGCTCTGTCCAACGTTCGTAATTACAAATCTCTCCATTTTCTTCTTTTTCAGCCGAATAGCGCCGCCTTAACTTCGGTGCTAGTGAACACCTCGAACTACCACTAGTTTAGAAGTCCTGGCCAAGGCGAGTTTTTTTGTAAAAGGTGGTGTTTAAACTCTAGCCGGGAAGGATCGGAAGGTAGAAATCACTTCTCAAGGAGCTTGGCGCCTCCTCCCGCACTTATAGAGACTTTAGACATAAGACATCGCGATCGCACGAGGGCTTTATCCTGGGAAAAAGTTAGCTAGGATATAATAAGAAGTACCTACTGATTTTTGAATTTAAAGAGAATATTTTTTTTTAGATTAGCTCCACACAGGAGACTCTGAGGAAAATAATTTCCCTCGGTGCCTGTGTCAACTTTGAGGATGCTGTGTGGAGGGTATTTTTAGGGAAAGCAAGGAGAGGAAGTTCGGGAGGAAAAACATATAATCGGTGGTTAGAGGGGGTCGATGTGTCCAGGAGTGACGGACGTGTGAATCCACCTCTCCCACTGCAGTGCAAGACGATGGGTGGAGAGAGTCTGGCTGGAGAGGTCTTTGTGAGATCTGGTCAACCCGTCTCTCCCAATCCGGTCCGCCACGCAGTAAGTGGGCAAACGTGGGTATTCGCCGCCAAGATCCAAACAAAGCTCACCCCGTGATGCCGGACACTCCTGCTGTCACCAAGCTCAGCGAACCACTTGGGGTGACCTACAGCAGGGATGTTGGTCATCCAATACATGATTATCGGGGCGGCGGCACTCATACCCGCCTCTTGTAATTGTAATCATAAAGTTACTGCAAATTTTACTGCAATCATTATGACTATTTTAGTTTTGCATAAAATCATTCGAAAACCAACCACACTCAGCAGTTCTCCTTTTCCTACATCTTCTCCCTCTTAGACCTTCAGTTAAGCCCCAGTTTGACCGTGGTCCATCCGCCCCCTGTCAGGCAAGATCCCAGCCTCCGGAACTGATACCAGACACCAGGAGATGCAATAATTCAGATGACATTATCGCGACAAGGCCTAAATGTTTACCCCCCCGCCTCGGCCCGGGATAAGATGGTTGGACCACCCCGCGTCACGTGCTAAGGGAAGACGCCGGAGTGATGGCTTTATCCAGACTTAAAATAACAATATCGTTTTCAAAGGAGGTGTTTTGTATTGTCTTGAGGATATTTCAGAGATATTGTGTTTTCTAATATATCTATACCATTATTATAAATGCGAAACTGCGTGGATTTGTTAGTTACGCTTTCACGCATTACCCAGTAAACTGATTTTAAAAATTCTTTCACCAATAGAAAGCTACATTATATGCAAGTAATACAAGCTGTATATAATAGTAAGCTCTGGTGCTATGAAATTATAAATTTTAATACATTATATTTATTATACGTTTTCTGTCGCTAACAAAAGCGAGTTATTGCTAACGTCAGAATACAAATCGTTGCTATGAAAACGATGTTGATATTTCAGCCATCGTAGTTAATATCTATCTAAGTACATAAATAAAAATGAATCTCCGAAATGTTTGTACGCACATAACTTTCGAACGACGGCACCATAATAGATAATACCATAATGTAATACCAGAAGTCAGGATTTATTTCAGTGCAGAAATTCTGGGACTAACTACCATATGTATTCCTCTTTGCCCAGGATTTATGGAGGGAAATAATTATACTAAATCAGTGGACATCTTCAATTTACCCGTAAACAAATAAAAAACATTGATACTGATGCAATTCAATTATGTACAATATGTACTGTTTATTTCTTAATATTCACGTGTAAAAGCCCCCAAAAAGGGCGTTAATAAATAAATAAATAAAATTGTTTGTTTTATAGGTGGCGAAGTATCAGAATTTCTGATCTTTACCGCTTATCAAAACGTTGTATGCCTTAACATACCTGTATAATTTAAATTAGCTAGGGCTCACACCTCTCCAGACATTTCGATTTGTTGGTTTGTGTAAAGTTAATTAATTAACGAAAGAAATTATCAATAGATGTCAGGAGACGCAAACTCCCTTCAGACAAGACCGCTATAAAAGACCTAGGTTTAGGTTTTATCTCTCTCTTCTCTTCTCAACAGCCAGCCTTCTTAAATAAGTAAAAGTAAAATCCTTGGTCTGTCTTGGGTAGTTTGGGTCTCCGAAATTATTCACAATGTAATTGGGAATAAAGCAAAATAAAATGTCACGAGTCCTTTGAAAGTTTCCTGAAGCTGCCTTATTATTTTACGAAGTTCCTTCTTCCAAAACAAAACATATGGTCCTTCGAGCCGGATAATTTAACGCGAGTGATTAAATTAGTAAAGAAGAACCAGCACTGAAAAAAGGAACAGCCAACATGCAGTTTCCAGCATCCAGCAAGAAGCAGAGGCCATCAGCGATAAAAAAGGGCAAGTGACCAATCCATATCCATACTACCTTACCATTAAAATCCTTAAAAGCAAAAAAAAAAAAAATATCAATGACATCAATATTGTGCATTACTCAAAAAAAAATTGTTGCAAGCCGGTATGACAAAATTATTGACAAAATTATTGATTATTGACAAAAACTACAGCAATGTTTTAAATTTCGAGATTTAATAAAGTTTGTTTGAAATTTTTATTTTAAATTAGCCGCGAAGTCAATAAAGCAGTTTTTGTTGGAAATGCTCTATGGGCGATTGAATAAAAATCAACGGGATTCATCTATGATTAACGACGTTGGTAAATTATTGTTGTGTTATGACAGTTCGGGAAGTAAATAACTAAAATTTGGGAAGTTATCAGTGCGTATATTATATGATCAATAGTGATTAAACGTGATTGCGATAAAATAATTGGATAACTTTGTAAATTGTAAGTACACATC
This sequence comes from Glyphotaelius pellucidus, assembly GCA_936435175.1. NCBI lineage: Eukaryota > Metazoa > Arthropoda > Insecta > Trichoptera > Limnephilidae > Glyphotaelius > Glyphotaelius pellucidus. Next base: position 10,153,482 of record OW386538.1, on the reverse strand, counting down.
TGATTAATCGGTGATTGCGATAAAATAATTGGATAACTTTGTAAATTGTAAGTACACATCTGATTAATCAAAATGGATTTAAAAACGCTGATCGCTCAACGGGGCGCTTGTAAAGGCAAAATGACAAGGTTCAAGGAATTTTTAAACAAAGATTCACTGACGCAAAGCGAACTAGAATTGCGTATAAAGCGTTTCGAACCTTTGCTAGATAATTTTGAAGAAATTCAAGATAGAATAGAGGCATTATCTCCCGACGATGTTGAAGGCGACCGAGCGAGCTTTGAAAATGATTATTTTTGTATATTGGCCAGCGCAAAAGAGAGGTTAGCTAAGAAGGATTCTGCAATCGCGGCGAATAACAATATTAAATTACCGATAATTGAATTACCGAAATTTAAAGGGGATTACTGCGAATGGATGCAGTTCCGGGATGCGTTCATATCTTTAGTAGACAGCAATCATAACCTGGATGCCGTTCAAAAATTTTATTATCTGCGGTCTTGTCTGAAAGGGGAAGCGTTTAAACTCATAACAGCGTTACCGATATACGCGGATAACTACGTTACGGCCTGGGAGATGCTTACGGATAGATACGAAAACTCAAAAATAATTATAAATAATCATGTAAACGCATTGTTTAAATTACCGGACGTAAAGGCAGAAAATCACGTCGCAATAAGGAATCTATTGGACGAGGCGCAATTACATTTAAAATCACTAAATAACTTAAATATAGCTACGAAAAATTGGGATGTAATATTAATTTATTTGTTATCAAGCAAATTAGATTCAAATACAAGGGCTCATTGGGAACAATACCCAACAAAGAATAATTTACCTACCTACGAAGAATTTATTAGTTGTTTGTATACAAGGGCCCAAGTACTAGAAGCCTCGGCAAATAACGAAAAATGAATTAATCCGGGAAAAACGAATCCGCATAATTATAAAAAGGAAGTTTTGGTGTCGTTGTCCGCACAAAAATTAAAATGTTTACATTGCAACGATAATCATAAAATTTATTATTGCCGCAAATTTTTGGAATTAAAACCGAAAGAACGAATTGATAAAATACACAAATTAGGCGCTTGTTTAAAATGTTTAAACCCCGGTCATAAATTGAAGGATTGCAGGTCTAAATTCAATTGCCGTAAATGCGATGGTGAAAATCATAATACTTTACTTCATGTTAAGAAGGAAGAGGAATCAAAACACGAAAGGGCATCAACATTTTCCGCGAAGGAAGCGCCTTTAGTATCAAATCATGCCGCGAAGGTAGAACAAAATTTCGTGTTATTGTCAACTGCCATCATCAACATAAAGGATGATGCAGGAAACTCAATTCAAGCAAGAGCTCTATTAGATTCTGGGGCTCAAACGAATTTCATAAGTAAGGCATTCGTCAAGAAATTAAATTCAAAAACGAAAAAGGTCAACATTCCTGTCACGGGAATCCACAATAAAATTTTAAATATAAGATCTAAAGTGGGATTAAATATAACTTCAGGCTACTCTGAATACGAAAAGAAGATAGAATGCCTGATAATACCTGAGGTGACCAGTAATCTGCCCCAAATTTCCTTTCAGAGAAAAGAAGCGGAGATCCCCAGCGGTCTCCAATTAGCAGATCCAAACTTCAACATTACCAGCCCGATAGATCTACTACTAGGAGCGGAGGTATTTTGGGAAGTCTTGCATAACGATCGAATGAGGATTGGAGATGCGGGACTCACGCTGCAAAGGACCGAGCTAGGATGGCTTGTATCCGGGCCTATCTCCACTCCGAAACCAAAAAGGCCAGTAAATTCCTGTCATTTATCTTTAAATTTATTGCATAAGCAATTGGAAAACTTTTGGAAAATAGAGGAACTAGCTCCTGTAAAACATAGAAGCCACGAAGAAAGAGCATGTGAAGAGAGCTTCTTACACACGCACAAAAGAGATGAGAAAGGACGTTTTGCGGTAAGATTACCGCTGCGGCCTAATATTAATCAAATGGGTGAAACCCTAAAGGTGGCTGAAAAAAGATTCTATAATATGGAGAAGAAATTCCTTGCCAATCAAGACCTGATGCTAGATTATAAAAAATTCATGAAAGAGTATCAGGAATTGGGGCACATGACGCTGTGCGAAGCACCACCAAAAGATAAAATTTGTTATTATTTGCCACACCATGCAGTGATGAAGGAGTCTAGCACGACAACCAAAACCAGGGTCGTGTTTGACGGATCAGCCAAGTCATCAACCGGTATATCATTAAACGACGCCCTCATGGTAGGGCCAGTTTTACAAAAGGATTTATGTGCACAACTGTTATTTTTCAGAAAGCACCAGTATGCATTAACCGCCGACATCGAGAAGATGTATCGTCAAATATTGGTGCAACCTGAGGATAGAGATTTGCAGCGCATAGTCTGGAGGGACTCTCCGGAAGAAGAAATCCGACACTACCAACTCAATACTGTCACCTACGGTTTGGGACCATCATCCTTTCTGGCTACCAGATGCTTGGAGCAGTTAGGAACGGAAAATCAGGAAGCATACAGAAAGGTCAGTCAAATCCTAAAATACAATTTTTATATGGATGATTTGATAACTGGCGACGAAAATGAGGCAGATTGTCTCACTATTAAGCATCAGTTAAGCAGCATTTTGGCATCTGCTGGGATGAATTTACGAAAATGGCGATCGAATCTACCCTCTATAGGTTCGAAATCAGAGAATGATGCAGATATGATTATTACTGATAACCCCAAGGAAAAGAAAATTTTAGGGTTGTCATGGAATAACCAGCAAGACTATTTTCAGTACATTGTAGAGCCCTTAGAAGCGTGCGTTAAGATGATGCCTTGCGACATAATGCAAAATCATACAAAATCGTGTATTTTTGTTTTGAAAATTTAATCGCTTAAAAGTATTTTAGATGCTTCAATTAAATACTGCGTGTAGAACATATCTTTGCCCTTAAAAATATCGGTCATTTTTTTTATAAGTCTTTTAATAAGCCTAGAAAAAAATAAAGTATAAGGTCTATAAAAAAACACTTTCAAGTGCAAACTCTCCTACTTGTAAACCCCTCTTCGTATTTAATTTTATTGCATAATGTGGCAAATTTAGTTTCTTTTATGATAATCGCGAAAAAAGTCGATATTTATGCATGAACTTCCCGAAATAAAATAGAATGTGCATTTTCGCGTTGTTATTTTTGACATCAATCAAGACCGCCGGCATTCGACGAAAATGTTATTTCAAAGTGAACCTTATGCCATGGACGTAAGGACCACACAATCGTCACCGCCTTTTTGTCGCATTCTCCACCCAACAGTTGTGGTGGACGGACGTCCTTGACGTCCGTGACTCTCTGCGCCGTAAAATGTTATTCGAGTTTACGTACTATCGATTTTAAAATTTCCTAGTTATATACGTAGATGTTTGAATATACAGGTTAACCACTTTATAATTTACTTTATTTATATAATAAAACTCGTATTTGAAAAAAAAAATATAATTCTGTTGCCAAATGTCGTTTGAAGTAGGCAATAACTTTGCCAATGATTTGACATTTACAATTTTAAATCTGGCGCGCTTTTGAGTATTAAACAGTGACAACAGTACCGCACAGTGAGCAAATTTCAATATATCGTTAACAATTTAATATTTATAAATTCGTTTCATTTTCCGTATAAAGCGACTTCCTTGAAGTACTCGATTCACATTTTGAAAAAGTTATATTATTTTTATTTAAAAAAACACGATTTTTTAAATTCCGCCGTAACATTAATGAACTTAATTATTTTTACGTTGTTAACACTGGCATAAATCTAACTATGCACATCAAATCTCCGTAGAAGAGAAACGTATTAGCTTTAATTAATTAACTTTTATTGCCAAGTTCTTACTTTTGGGGAATGATTAAATATATTTTTTTTGTTTATTAATACCTAAATTACAGTCCGAAGCTTTCCCTTTCAGTTGTTAACCGCCAAGCTGTTGGTGAATATTTTTGATGAAAATTGTTATTTCCAATATTTTTATTTTTAAATAAATGCAAATTGTCCAAAAGAATTTTAAACAATCTAATTTATTAGCAGTTCAAATATAATTGTAGGCCTCCTGGTCAAATGTATTTGACGGCCTCCGTGTTTGAGGGGAAAGTCGATCCGATGGTCGCGGGTTCAAATAATTAAATATAATTTATTATGGTATATTTGTGGCATGTTCCGGAATGGAAGATACTCTCAGTATCGCCCTGGTGTAAGACCAAAATTCGAAATTTAAACGTTGCTTCACTAAGCAACGTTTAAATCATGACGTTTAAATCAATGACCATCTGGTCACTACCAGATCTGAATAGTCAGGTACTTCCCCACCTTCCTCTTCCCCATCTCTTTCGCTTCCTCTCTACCTTCAGCCTCACAACATACCCCAATTGGGGATGCCATAGTCTCACTGACTCCAAATAGCAGTAGTTGAGATTCTTGTGTGGTATTCACATAAAAAAAAATAAAAAAGGCACTATGAAATAAGATAAATTTTCTTGATAGAAACAACGCCATAATTTTGTTAACTGTTAATTAAAGTTTAGTCGGTATTATATAAAACAGATTCCCAAGAATGAAGATTTTTTTTTATCCACTTAAAATTTGGAGTTCACCACTCTCAGTCAATTACTTAACTGTAAACTAAATGTTTGCATTAATGTACCCTCCTCCACACAGAGCAAATGATTCCTTCATATATTCCGTCATCTTCAAAATTCGCGTTAATACATCCCTTCTTACAGATCCTCTTTAAGCCGCCCCACAACGCTGCCCAACTGGTTGCTTGAAAATAAAAACTTTTCAATAGAATTCTAAAGAAATGTGAACTGCAAGAGTGTATAGAAGAGTTAAATAAATCGTATGATAAAATAACTGTAAATTGCATATTAATAACTACCTATAAAGTTATATTATAAAAAATAATTTAAAAATTCAAAATTATTAAACATTTTTTATTAATAAACTATACAAATCTTAAGTACGTTCAAATGTTTTATAAACCTAGTCTATTCCGTGCGAAGGAGAGCGGTTCATCTTTGTTCATGAGTTTAAAAAACAGTCTTTACTGCCTCCTGTAAAATTTGATAACTGAAAGTTACTTGTTCTACAAATTAGGCCCATAATATGTTAATTTTACAGTGTATTTTGATAATCATAAATAAGTTTTTAATATAATTATTATGTTCATATTTTTCACAATTTTTACCACAGTGTATTTGAGGGCGGAACTCGGGATTTATGAGCCTGACGCCTCTCGTCTATTATTGGTTGTCAAGTTTTCTCAAGTATTTTATAATCCCTCGCAAAACAGACGATTTCGAATTTTTCAAGGACTATGGGATCACCTTAAAAGCAAACGCCAAATGCTATCATGTATCGCCTCTTCCTTTGACCCATTGGGACTGATAGGCCCAATAATTTTAGTCGCAAAACTGATAATGCAAGGTTTGTGGCAAACTAAAATTCAGTGGGACGAGGATGTTCCATCTGAGCAGATGAATGCATGGAATTCGTATATAAATGAATTACCTTTTTTGAACAAGTTAAAAATACCGAGAAAAATAATTTGCAAACATCAAGTTAAACTGCATCTGCATGGATTTTGTGACTCGTCAGAAAAGGCCTATGCGGCTTGTATATATATAGTGTCTACTGATGAATCGGGAAACACAACTTCTAATTTAGTCACATCAAAATCAAGGGTGGCACCGTTGAAAAGCATATCACTACCAAAGCTGGAGCTTTGTGGTGCTGTTTTACTCACAAAATTAGTAAACTATGTCAAAATAGCTATGAACTTAAATGAAATAGATACAACCTACTGGTGCGATTCCATGATAACGATTTTCTGGATTCGTGGACAACCAGCCAGGTGGAACACATTTGTGGCCAATAGGGTGGCTGAAATCCAGGAATCCAGTCAACCCGCACAATGGAAGCACGTAAGATCGGAGGATAATGCGGCGGACGTTTTATCCAGAGGCACCACAGTCTCGCAACTACTTAAATCTGACATTTGGTGGCATGGGCCCACCTGGTTGACTTCAGGCGATTACCCGATTGCTTGCAGTGAAATTACGCCGTTGGATCTGCCAGAAGAAAGATTGAAACTAACGTTAATTTCAGCAGTAAAACAGGATTGGGAAATATTTTCCAGATACTCTTGCTTAACCAAATTGCAAAGGGTGACAGCTTATATTTTAAGATTTATTTTTAATTGCAGAAATCCTTTGTCAAGGCGTGACGGAGCGTTAACTGTTTACGAATTGGAGAATTCACTTCACATATTAATATCTCGCGCACAATGTTTTGCATTCCCGGAGGAGACGAGGGCATTGAAAACCGGGGTAAATGTGAGAAATTGTAGTAGATTAAAGTCATTAAATCCTTATTTGTTTAAGGATTTAATCCGGGTGGGGGGTAGGTTGTCCAACGGAAAAATGATATCGGAAAGTCAACAACACCCCATAGTACTACCTTCACATCATAAACTAAGTGAACTTATTGTCAGGCACTACCATTACTCATATTTACATGCAGGAACGCAGGCATTGTTAGCGTTAATAAGAATGAAATACTGGCCAATTATGGGTAAAAACTTAATTAAAAAGGTTCTGAAATACTGTATTGTATGTTTTAGGTGTAACCCGAAAACAGAGCAACAGCTGATGGCGGACTTACCGACCGAAAGAATAACGGAAGGTCGCCCGTTTCAATTATCCGGCGTGGACTACTGCGGACCCATTATGATTAAATCAGGTGTCAGCCGTAAGACTCACAGCGTAAAATCTTATATATGTCTATTTATATGTATGGTAACCAAAGCTATACATTTAGAAGTAGTAATGTCTTTAAGCACTGATAGCTTCCTAAATGCGTTTAAGCGTTTCATCTCGCGAAGAGGGAAACCCAGTAAAATGTTTTCAGATAACGCCACGAACTTTCGGGGCGCGAATAACGAATTGAGGGAAATCTATGAATTTTTGAAGAATTCAAATGAAAAAATCGATAAATACTTAGCCAATTTATCCATTCGGTGGCATTTTATACCTGCAAGGGCTCCGCACTTTGGGGGACTGTGGGAAGCAGGGGTCAAATCAGTAAAATACCACTTGAAGAGGGTGGCAAATGCTTCACTACTAACATATGAGGAATTTAGCACTGTGTTATGTCAAATTGAATCATGCTTGAACTCCCGTCCTCTCTGTCCGCTGTCCAATGACCCCCAAGACCTAAATCCTCTGACTCCTGGTCACTTTCTCATTGGAACGAGTTTAGCAGCGATCCCGGAGCAGAATTTGCAGAATGTGGCAGTCAATAGATTGAATCATTACCAAAAATTAATTCAACTAATACAGTCGTTTTGGTCGAGGTGGCGCAAGGAGTACTTGGCTGAGCTGCAGACCCGGACGAAATGGACTGGCAACCACCAAAGGCAACTGCAACCAGGCCAAATGGTCATTTTGAAGGAAGATAATGAGCCTCCTTGCTTTTGGAGGCTAGGACGAGTGCACGCTGTACACCCGGGGCCCGATGGAAGAGTACGAGTAGCTACCATCATCACAGGACAGGGAACGGTTCAGAGGGCAATATCAAAACTATGCCTACTGCCAATTGAGGACAACAAATGCGGAGACCATCTACCCGAGATGGACCAAGGAATATAAGAAGCGACCCGGCAGCGCCTGTGCACAGTGCGGCGCCCACAAGCAAAGGAAAATAAATGGATGGAGCTGGGTGTTTGTTTTTATAATCAGACTTTAATAATAAATTCGCTTGTGTGAATAAAAGTGAAAGGCAATGATAAATTCGCTTGTGTAAATAAAAGTGAAAAACAATAATAAATTCGCATGTAGAAAAGTGGAAAATACAATTAAAATAAAAAAAAAAAGGTGCAAATAAATAATGATGGTGGAGGTCATGACCTCTTGTGAAAACTCATATGAAAATTAAAGGTCATAATCTAGCCAAAGGAAAATGAATGAACACTGCAAGTGCCCATTTAAATGTATATAATAAAATTAGCTGTCCTGGAAGGAAGACCTGGTCCAATCCGCATGGCATTGTGTTTGTCCTAAAATTAAATGTTTAATAATTGTAGAACTTATTGATTTTTAATGTTAATCGTTAACTTAATCTTTAGCTTTAATGTTTAACTGGAGCATGTAAAATATGAAATGGTTAGTTAATTTAATCTGGTGTGAAGCAGTTAAAGTTGTCTGAGTTATCTTTAGTAGTATAAGTGAGATATTTTAATTATTATATTCTATTTGTGTAAAAAAAAACTCTGGCCTTTACCGTTTTTTGGGCGGGAATATGTATAATTTAAATTAGCTAGGGCTCACACCTCTCCAGACATTTCGATTTGTTGGTTTGTGTAAAGTTAATTAATTAACGAAAGAAATTATCAATAGATGTCAGGAGACGCAAACTCCCTTCAGACAAGACCGCTATAAAAGACCTAGGTTTAGGTTTTATCTCTCTCTTCTCTTCTCAACAGCCAGCCTTCTTAAATAAGTAAAAGTAAAATCCTTGGTCTGTCTTGGGTAGTTTGGGTCTCCGAAATTATTCACAATGTAATTGGGAATAAAGCAAAATAAAATGTCACGAGTCCTTTGAAAGTTTCCTGAAGCTGCCTTATTATTTTACGAAGTTCCTTCTTCCAAAACAAAACAATACCTATAGATTAAATGGCAATTTGTCATTCCTTAAGTTGGTCTCACCACGGAAAAACCAATTCCTCACATGTCAAAGGACATATGAAATATTGCAGTATCAACGACGAATACATATAAAACGACACAACTTTGCCTTATAACTAAAATTAATATCAAAACAATGCAGCAAAGCTGCTTAATATATCCCACATGGCTTTAAGTTCGGCGACTTTACCGTTCGGTATTTTATTTATCCAGTCTCAAATTGTATTCCCCAAGAAACACATGCGCAATCTTCCCGTTTCATTAAAAGTTATGTTCGTGTGGCTGCATTGTCCTTCTACTCCTTCCCACAATCACTATACACTATTGCACGATCGTGCCTCTGTGAAACTATTGAAAACAAAACCCATTAGTAAAAACTGCCGACTATCTAGTTTACCTTCTTTTTATTACTTACTAAAATGATTTTTCCTTTTTACTATTTTAGAGAATATGAAACCACTTCTTCGGAATGACATCGAAAGACATTGTAAAGAGTCAAATAGAATGATTATTGACAATATTTACACTATTATTGCCACTGAATAGAAAATAACAGAAATTCCTTCTAAGTAGATTTGAATGGAAATAAATGTCACACTGACTAACTATTTTTGTTTTTATATTATAGCCCATTTAGCATGCGCTCGGCGCTTACTATTGCTTGACATAGCATATCGCTAGAGACACTGATTCATAGCATCAACTGTTGAAAGAATACAAAACAAATTCTTACATTTTCTAAATTTTAAAATGGGTATTCCAGCAAATATGTTTAACTACAACACAATTTTAAACGATATGAATATGCTAAAATTGTCAGACAGAAGAATTTTCACTGACTTGGTATTTTTATATAAAATTCTAAATGATTTAGTTGATAGTCCGGTATTAATTGAATTGATAAGCTTCCGAATTTCACTTCGTAATACTAGAAGTCAGGATTTATTTCAGTGCAGAAATTCTGGGACTAACTACCATATGTTTTCCTCTTTGCCCAGAATACTAACGGAGGGAAACAATTATACCAAGTCAGTGGACATCTTCAATTTATCTTTGAATAAATATACAATATTGTTATTGAGGCAGTTCAGTTATGTACAATAAAATGTTTTTTCTATGCTATATATGTAAAAGCCCCGAAAAAGGGCGTTTATTTATAAATAAATAAATAAATAAATATTTTTGCGAATTAAAGCGATAAATGGTGTTTTTAGCGATAAATACATTAAAACGCAAAATAGCAGCGATTTTTACGAAAAAACTCAACAATGGATGGATCCTTACATTCAGTAACGATGATGTGTAAAACTTGCTATTTTAATTGAATTGTAATATAATTAATACATCTTGTAACTTAAACTATTTAAATTAATTGCATAAGTTAATGACTGTACACTGTAACTACCCAATCTGTAAACTTCATCCGCCATAACACAGGGACATCCCTAGCATGGCGGATGAATTAACACAATTTTTTTTGTTCATTGTATAAACTTCTTTTAATAAATAAATAAATAAAAATATGCGAAATTTTCAGTAATGCGAGCAAAAGTACGAATTACGGGTTTTTGAACTTAAGTGATGGTGTTTTCCCTGCCAAAACCTTAAAGGCTGTGAGGAGAGTTGTCAGAAAAGTTCTGTGAAACTGGCATCTCATACGCTGAACTGTCAAGACAACAACACTAATCTATTTCTTGAGAACGCAGGTAAAATGTTCAATCCTGCAATTGAAGGTCAGAATGTCCAGCGATCAAACGCTAATCTTTTAGCAAGTTAGTAAAGTATATTTCAATTTGAAAAGTTATCTAAACTAATATTGTGTCCCTAAGTAAAAGACAGTTTTGTTGAGCGTGTAAAACAGCAAAGAATAGAAATAGAAGTTAAAAACATGTGTAATTAATTAAGCAAACAATGTAATCCTGTAAACAATATTGCATCGATGAAAAAATTAAAAAATATATTTAAATAATATATGTAAATAACTTAATAAATAGATTAGATAAGTTGAAAATATTATCAAAAATTTATAAGTTTGTATTTACTAAGAAACGTTTCTTCAAAACTGCTCATCAACATTCGTCCAAAGACTTTAAAATGATCCGATAATCGTCCGACCAAAAATAACTTTAAAAAACCTAAGTTGACAAGGAACATACACTTATTTAGCATCTTCTCTAGTTTCTCAGAATTCAAGCCCCCCGATGTGACGTCAGCCTTGCCACGTCAACTCAACACCACTGAGACAAAAAATACAAAAAAAAAAAATCAGAAAAGTGGCCAGCTTAAAAGAGTTCATCTGCGTATTTTAAAAGGGGTGACATTTAAATTGATTTCAATGGAAACGTTTCAATTGAATATTTTCATAGCTCTCTCACCGCGTAACGCGGAGGAATTGAAAAGAGTTCCTAGTTCCTACGGACGCAGTCAGAAGCTCTGGAAACTTGTAAGTAGATTGGCATTCGCCGAAGAAGTCTTGAAATTGTCACACAAGTTATCTCCAAGTTGACTGAGCTTAGAGCTTCTGCTAGTGAGCTTTAAGTGCCCCCCTAAAGAAAGCTTTCTCAGCTATCTCGGCTGCGGGAGACGTTATAAATCTTCACAATAATGGCCCGCCTAAAGTATGCATAGCGTATTATTTAAACCGTAAACACATTCAAACGGTAAACTTAATTATCTATGTACAACAAGTCTATTTAGTTGTGAGTTTTTTTCACAAACTTTCGGTTGCCACTTAATTTTTCATTTGGCCAATCAGTAGATTTTTAAGACGACACAATATCCTAAAATACAGTCAGAATCTTAACGACGTAAGTAAAGAAGCCGCGTTCACAAATATGCGACGCATGACTCCGGTATTAGATGGACCTACTGTCAAATTTGTCCTAGCAAACACTCTAAAGTAATGTGGGAATCTTAACGACGTAAGTGAAAAAAGCGTGTATGCAAATGTACGAGCCTACGGTCGAATTCACCCTACCAGGTCTGGAAATTTGATCTTTGCGTCGGGTTTATTTTAATTAATTATGATGAACGTGTTACTAATATTTCAGATGTTTCTAAACGAATCCCTCCAAAAGTTATTAATTCGTCGTCTAGAAAAATAAAGTCTGGTGCTTACCATTAACTTTATAATTGAAAAACGGGTTATAAAATTTTCAAACCGTTGTGTGTGAAATATATTAATGGTAAGGTATTGTTTTATGAATCTTAAAATGTTTTATTATTATAGTTACAAATTTGTCGGAATTAATTAAAATGTGAGTTTTGAACAAACCCGCATTATTAGGGTATTATGCCGCCTTAAATGTTAATGTGATATTTTACCTGTCATAAGATACAATTTTCAATTCAATTCAATTTACGACGGTTACTAATTTTATCAATTTAAAAAAAAAAACATTGTAATCGTGATTTTTGTATGCCACAGTGTCCAAGCGCTGGTTAAAGAAGGAATTAACACAACACATCACAATAGCCCAAAAACAAATCACGGTAATACTTTGATATTCATAGATCGTGACAGAAATGGCGTTTTAGCAAAAAGGAACCCAAAAGATATTTGAGCAAAAAGGAACCCAGAAGTTCCAGAAAAGAAAGCTGTGCAATTTTTCTAGAGCTACAACATTCGAGAGATTTGGCTTGTTACACACTTCAAATCAAAATTTCTGTACAACTTATAGCCCATAATTACGATTTGAATAGATGTTTTCAATATGATAAAGTTTTCTATTTCTAACTCTCGCGTTGCCCACACGAGTCAAAAGCGGAGAGTAAATAATATGCAACAATCTTGTACTTTGTTACCGGTACTTAGCGAAATGTCTCAATTAATGAGAGTGTCTAGGGAAGAGCTTCCACCATTGAACTTTCCACTTCATTAGAAAATTTATTTGCAAAATCGTCTCAATCACGAGTTTGAGTCACACTCACAAACAATGGCGTTCACGGCATCTCTTAATGAAAACAAATAGTCCCCACCATGGCTGGGAAGTCTCAAAGTAAATTGCCTACAAATGTAAGTTTGTCTTGAATTACTCTCACCCCACTTCCTACGAGTAAGAATGAAAATAAATCTCTCCGCTGTAAATTCAACATAAGAGTTGAAACTAAACTCTAGAATTACCGTAAGCGATTGCGCCCTAAGAAATTATGCTAGGAAAAAAAACTGCTTACAAGAAACAATCAGCAAATTAGAATGTTCAAGTGCGAATGAGAACCAGTGCAGACAATTGCAGTAATTTTACAGTAATTGTGTATGATTACATTTGGATTAACTGCTTGTACAAGTTGCACGTTGTAGTACTTCGTACGTTTTTTAAATGTATACACGTGTACACATGCACGAGAACTATTCATGGCAGTGCATTATTGCTTGGGAAGTTTTGTATCGCAAAAACGTGCGAATCGTACAATCGGACGAATTAAATTATGAGCCCAAATTGGGTATTCAATATAAATTTAATTTAATAATTTATCTGTCACTAGCGGAATCTACTATCAGATACGGAATAACATCTTGGGGAAACTCGTGCAAGACAAATATAGGTTATATTCGAACAATTTAAAACTCTTTGACTAAGCTCTTGGTAAGCAAAAGTGTTTATGCACAAAGAAAAGACATAAAATTATTGTATGAATCAGTTAACATATTACCTGTGCGAGGAATATTATGGTTTAAAATTGTAAGAAAAACCTATTGTCGGATTCAATATACAAAGAAAAAGTAGATCATGAACATGGCACTAGATTTAGTAAAAATGCGGGTTTGTCCGTTCCGAAAATTATAAATAAATACGGCCAACGGACAATCACTTATCTTGTCCCCACCATATTTAATAAGATGCCAATGAACATAAAAATCGAATCCAATTGCATCACTGAACTCAAAAGAAAAGTTAAAAAATGGCTAATGGATCAAAACTTTTGTATTGATATTGTTTGTAATCTTATGTATAAATATGACTATCAGTAATTTACCTGTGTTATATCTGTCTGTCTGTATATTTTATGCTTTTGTATTGTATTTACTTAAAAGTTATTCTTCTACAACTATTTTGCTATTGTGGTTTCTTATAATATTTTGTGCTTTAGTGTTTTATTAATATTGTCAAATTGACCTGCTGACAAACAGCTTAGTGGGCGATTAAAATGAAGAATAATAAAAAATAAAAAATAAATGTCGTTTAGTAAATCAGTATTATTGAGAATAAAAATGTGCAACGATGGATTTTAAAAATTATCACAACATTTAACAACTTATCAATATTTCCAACATAATGCATTCATAAAAAATAGCGTTGAATATGAAAAACTTGCGTAATGGTTTTTCACTGTTCAATATTAAAGCATCCGTATTTTAAAGCAACAGTTTTTTAATGTGAATACCGCCTAAGACTTCAAACAGCTCCCAACCGTGACAATCGCCAATCCCCAATGTTGTAAGGCTGAAGGAAGGGAGAGGCGTAGATGTGGAAGAAAAATTTGTCAGTTGTAATTCTGTTGAATTTTTCTCCACTAACGGGTGGAGACAACTTTATGTAGGTTAAAAAGAACAACGTCCTACCTACCACCGTGGTTGCATTAAAAAGACGCAAGTAACTGCATAGATCTTACATGTAACTGGGAAATAAAGCAGGAGAAACTCAGATTGCAGCAGATAAATTAGCTGGCGAGACTGAGGACAGGGGACACAGGGCTTTTCCCCGAAAAGATAACGCGACTCCCACTACACGATAATCTCCAAATACTTTCGGCCCCTCCGTAGTTTTTTCCGCCCAAATTAACACCCAAAAAATGTCTGCGTTAAACGCAACGATCTAAATCGTCTGGCTGTGATTAAGGCGCAAAGTGGATTTAATAATGGGGAAAGAATATAACAAAGTAATACATTGTAGGTACCAATTGAAGTTCTTTATTCTGGACGAATCTATAATACAACCCAATTCATTCTTCGTTAAAGTCTCGATTACATTGAGCAAGTTTACAAGCTACTAGCCGGTAAGTTTAAAAGCGGGTGAATCGGCGAGTGAGATGACAGAAAACTGTCTACTCGCTCAGTAGCGACAGTAGCAGCGAACCAATTCGGTCGACATTTTGTAAAAAACTTAGCTCGCAGCTTGAGCCACACGCTAGCCAGTAGCGAGAATTACGGCTCACGCGCGAAATAATTCTGGCAGTTACGATATCAGTTGTTGGTAGGCCGCCATCTTGAGCGAGTAGCGAGTAAAGTTGACCACCTTTCAACTTTTTTCATAGATTGCCCACAATCTGCTAGTTAGCAAGTGATACGATGACACTGAGCAACTTTACTAATAGATACTGAATTTTCCAGATAGTAGCTTGTAAACTCGCTCAATGTCGTCAAGGCTTTAGGATAATGAGAAGAAGTAACAGATTGGTATGTTGAAATATCTATTTGATGTTCGGTTTGAACTGTTTTAGTCACAATCTATACCAAAAATTAATCATCTTGTATTTCTGATCTTACTTGTTGGTACAGACACAAATTTGCAGCCACTCCCAGGGAGAGGAAGGAACAAATTCGGCTTTTGAAAAAACCAGGAAATCAAAGTAGGATGCAGAAAACCTCACAAACCAAGTAAGTTGTTTAACTATTGAAGTGTTTAGCCTAAGAACTAAAAATGACATTAGGGTCAAGCATAAAGAAATCGATAACCTTACAATATCGGATCGATAGGCATAACTTCCGACGGTTTTATATCTACATACCGAGCACGGTTTTACTGTTGGCAGCCGAACCGATATTTAATAAATAATTTATTTATTTTATTTATTTATTGACGCCCTATTGGGCTTTTAAATATAACATACAAATTTATTTTAAAACAATAGTATAACATAAATAAAGGAGAATACAAGATAAAGCACAAACTGAATTTATAAATAAGAATATAACTAATGCTAAATCCACATGGATAACAAGAGAATTCGAAGGTACAATTCATGTACCTACGAGCAGCAAAAACATTTTAAAAAAAAATCAAATTTTGACTCAATTACTCATTGTAAGCATTTAGAATAAAAACAAAAAAAATCGAAATAAAATATAATGATTTCTCATTCGTTATTTACATCTAAAAAGCGATGGACTAATTTGGCTTTAAATGTGTCGAAGTTTAAATTAAATATGTCAGCGACATCACTTAGTTCATTGCCCAACCTATGTATTCTTTCTAACACAGAATTTACAACAAAATTACTGTTGTAAAATAAAATGTTGCGCCTTGTATATTTGGGAGGTATGTGTAAGGATAACAAATTTGTAGCGTCAGGGCGGTCCAACCTTGAATGAACAATTTTATATAATAAAAGGAGATCAAACATTATTCGCCTTTCAGATAATTTTGATAAGTTAAGTTTATTGCGTAAATTCATTTCAATAATAGGAATAAATAACATAATAAATCGATATACGCCGATAACACTGGCGGACCTGTCTGCGAATTCACGGTTCCTTAACAACTTAGAATCAACTCAACACCTCTTTGAAAACTCATTAAAAGCTTTGAAAAAAAATCAAAAATAGCCCCTAACCTAACTTATTAAACATTTTTTTTTCATCACTCTTAATTATTTTTCAAAGAAGGTGTTGAGTTGAGTTCATTCTGAGTTGTCATCGAATTTTCGAGTACATACAAAAACTTCAAGTTTTTCTTGCATTGTCAATCCGCATTTACGTTTTGATTCTAAACGGGAGTTAAATATTTAATGAAGTCTTTATTCATATTGAGTCTACAGATCGCGTTTACGACTTATTTAATTTTTAAGAGCTTCGTTAGTTCAATCCGTTCATTAGGTAGGGCAGTAATTTTGCATAACGAACGACATTAATCAAAAATATATCTATTATGTTAGTTAACCGAAACTTATCTGATACTATGAAGGCCGCGCTAAAATTTTTCAATCGTCGGTCGGAATATCTGTTAACAATCGTAGTAAATATTGATAACTATCTGTAGCTGACGGATTTCGTCAATATCTTATTGATATGGGGTTTTATCGACCGTCTACGCTAGACCTCCTGTTCTCATGGAAAATATCAACATTGTAGTGTTTGAGTTGGACATGCTTATGGCGTCCTACAATTATTGTTTATTGCTGGGGTCGATATTGGTAACACTAAACCGCAAAATCAGTAATAGTATGTGAAGAGATACGAGCTCTTCGGTTGCCGTCAAAGATCCTGAAATCAATTAATAATTGATTTCCAAATTCTCTTATTTCTTTCTTTCTTCAGTATCACAATGAACCCCTTCTTTGCCTATGTGCACACAGCCCCCAGCACGCGTGCACAAGACGAAGAACTCTCATCAGCAAAACAAAATACATCGGCATTGTCACAGGCGAACAATTTACGCGACACTTAGTCGATTTGACTGAGGACCCGCCACAGTTCCCGGGCGAAGAAACAACTTGTAATTTACGTCATCTGATTATAAACAAGCACACTCGTCTCGGCTGACTGTAGTACCATCTTAAGCCTGTTTACAGTATCTGCAAACTTCTCAATACTTCCACTACCACCTAATCAATAAAATCCTTACCAGACTCTTACATTTTATGTCTGTAGAAGTATATTCTGCCCTTTTGGTGACATGGCGATGTGCGCCTGGCTTTCTGCGTAATTTTAAGATACCAGAATATGATCTATTTCGATCTCAGCCCTCTGTGTTTTGTTGCGAGTGATTTGTTTTACTAATCTGGGAATATGACTTAATTGGTTCGAAATAATTTTACGAGTGGTAACTGTTCACATAACGACCTCTGTAGTAAAGCGGTAAGCTTGTTGGCATATAGGTCTAGAGGTCGTGGGTTACAAACCCGGAGAAGACAAAAAATCATAAAGCGAAGTTAAACAATTTAAATAAACCAGAATTAAGTGTGTTCGTACCTTGTTCCGTAATAGAGAATTCTCTCGGTCACCATTTTTGTAGTGATCTGTCTTTTGAAGACACCAAGATTTATTCTGGAGATCGAGAAACAATTGAGACGTGAATAATCTTGCATTTATTGCGAGAGCTGTACAATATTGTTCTTCTAGGAAGCTTGTATGACAAAGAGGTCGAATGGACAACAAACATAATATTTTAAGCGTTACTCACGCTTTCTCACTCATACACGCATGTCTCTTTCATACCTTACGACACACGTTCACCACGCTAGCTGCGTTTATTCGTTTGTGCCCGGGTTCATGTGGTGAGGTTTATCCAGGTCATGGCGGCGGTTGCGTTTGCCCACCTGCTGGGTGGCGGGTCGGATCGAGCGAGACTGTATGAGGGAGGCCTTTTGACCTTTTCAGCCGGACTTTCTCGATCCATCGCCTTGCAACGAAGTTGGAGAGATGAATGCATACGTCCGTCACTCCTGGACACACTGACCCCCAGATTCCTACCACCCCTCATACCTTTTCTGCCCAGAACTTCATTTCTTTCTCTTCCTTAAAAAAACAGGTGCATCTCTTTCTTCTTCCCCTCCCCGAAATTTTATAAAACACACAAAAAAATGAATCAATATGCTCTCTTTAGGCTCTTTTTGTACGTCCCTTTGTTTTAAAAAAAAATTACAATTTATTTTGAGACGTAGCATTATTTTATGATTAACGCGTAATTTTTTTGTATTTTTTTGCCTATTTTATTATTTACTTCAATTTAGGTTTTGAATTTAGTTTGGTTTATAAATGTATTGTATATTTTTTAAATATCATTTATAGTTTTTTGTCTTTTTGTTATTTATATTATTATATTTTAATATAGCCTAAACACTGGTATGGTGGTCGTGATAATGTACATGATTATTGTTATGTGAAATTTATTCGCAAAAAAAAAATTGTATACAAACAATAGAATAATCTACCTCATTCATATATTAGATAGAATCCACACATCATACTTGTTTACGTTTCAGATTCGAAACGAAAACATTAACATACAAATATATCAAATCCACGATTTTCCTTTATGGTTTTCGATTTGCACTTACAGAATCGCAATTGTTGAAAATCATACATTGTTGAGCTATGCCTCAAATCTCAGTGTCAGTAAACAATGAGAGAGAAAAACACAAAGCATAAAGCAATACAATGATATGTGTCACTATACCACGGAACAACGGAGGGCGGTCAAGATAAATAGTCGCGGTTAAAAATATACAATGTTCTTTCGGTTTGCCCTTGTTTGTTTTTCTAAACGAGAAAGTTTTCAGTTAGTTTGGTGGTTCTTTGAAATTGAATAAATATTTTGCTAAGCGGTTATTTTAATCTTTAGAGCAAGATGTAAAATGCGTTATTATTTGTTACCCAACAGCCTGGGTTTAGGAATTATTAATATTTTAGGAATAAATCACTTTATAGGAACCAAATGGGAACTTATAACTTATAACTCATTTAACATCGGTTGTTTCACTTATATTTAACCTTCATTAGGTCAGCAGAAGTAACAAGTAAAACAGTACCTACTATTAATTAGAAGATAGAGAGTGATGAAAATATACTTTCCCGATGATGTTTACAAACTTTAAGTATTAAAGAGGTAAGTTAAACCACGAGGTGTCAAAAATTTTAGAAATTTACTAGTTCCTGAAATGATTTCTGTTAAAATGGCTTATGTTCCTAACATGGGACTATTTGAAGTGAAAATTCTTTAGCATCATTATGATTTGAAACACGATGAAACGAACGGAAACGACACTAAAACGAGACAAAGACATACATCTATACGATTAAGCCTGCGAAAGAATGAGATAGAATGAAACCTTACCCCGAGGATTATAAGCTCACTTTTCAAGGCTCCTATTGGTTGTGCCACCCATCTGCGCCAAATAAATATTGTTATTCTTAATTGTGTTCTCTTGGCATTGCTTTGCATATACTGTATATTCTTTGTTTCATATTATTTGATCAATATTTTGTAAGAACTCGGACTATAGGATGAATTTTAAGTTTTTTTTTTTTACATGAATACCGCACAAGAGTCCCAACTGCTCCCGTCCGGAGCCAGTGAGACTATGGCATCCCCAATTGGGGTATGTTTAGGGGCTAAAGGTAGTGGGAAGGAGAATGAGATGGGGAAGAGGAAGGTGGGAAGTACCTGGCTATTCAGATCTGGTCACTTAACACGGCTAAAGCCATTTCAAGCAACATTTCAATTGTGAATGAAGGTCTTACAACAGGGCGATACTGATGGTATCTTCCACTCTGAAACGTGCCGCAAATATACTATATATTATTTTAAATGAATAAATTGTGAAATAACACAAATTAATCAAATAAAATTTATTTGCCACGCCGGGATTCGATCCCGCGACCTTCAGATTGCAAGTCAAGAGCCTTACCGCTAGACTACGCCGGCCGTCAGTTTATTATAGTTAATATAAGTTTATTATAGTTAATATAAGTTCACTTAATATTACACTATACACTTACTGTTGCACTGTTGTATGCTCATTTTGTGCACAGCTGTTTAGACAAATTTTAATCATGTTTTTGCTTTATATGCCCATTGTTTGTTTTTTCTAGGTACAATAATAAAATATATTCAACTATATTACCCACCTACAGGCTGCGCCTTAGTGGGTTCCCATTATTCTTATTATTTTATAATATTGTATGCATCAAATGTAAATTTTGAAGTGATATATCAAAAAACTGCGTTATACAAATATTACGTTATTATTATTATTATTTGTGCGGTGCTTCGTAGCCTCCCCACTCTTGTCTACTTTAGTTTTCTGAAGGTTTCACTTCTACCGCGTGTGAATTGCACACTCTAATTTTTTATTATTTTTAAATGTTTGTCGTAAGTTCAGGATCGATGGCATTATCAAATTCATATCCGCCGGTTTGATTCAAACTGTAAATTCAAACATAGCATTGCAACCGAAGGAAACTTTCAGGGGTGCGGTTATGAAACGAAAGCTATAAATTATTCACAAGCCGAAAAAAATGCAGTAACAGTGAAATTTCCACAACTGCCGCACCCGGGGGATTCGAAAGTGGCCAAAAAAATCTAGGCACAACAAACATTTGGGATTTCAAGGCAAATAATACTTTCGCGCGAGGGCTGTCAGAAGCGGATGCCACAATAGTGCTATGATATACGGCACCGGGTGTACCACTGGGGAGTGCTGAGATACTCTGAAATACAATGGAAGAAAGCAAGAGGGCGGCTATACCCGTACTAGAGCCGTGTCTGTAAGGCACGTCCAATAAACAATCCAAGTTGTTTCTTAAAATAAACAAATAAGAAAATCGTGCCGCCGTTTGTCTTCCTGGAGATACCCACACGTACGTTGAGGGCACTCTTACTCTAGACATGCTAGCGGTCTATTTTACTGTGACTGTTTACATTGGGTGTTCGACTTATTATAAATAATCCGATTTCAGCGTAAGACAGTTTCGCTCGCGATGTGGGGAAGTTTAAGCTGCGATACGGATAAACCAGGCTGGAGGTTGAAGGCATGCAAGTGGTTTTCAGTGCAAATCCCAGCGGCGCGTTGCATTGCAAAGTTTTCAGAGGCTGGGAGCTTTACAGCAATTTCACGGTTAAATTATTGATTTTTAAAGCGCACTCGTTCTAAGTGCAAATCGAACCGAATCTGAAAATCCGGAAAATAAACAACTTCAGCTGAATGATATTTAAAAATGATACGTGTTTATTAAAATATATTGCGTGAGATAAGTATACCTACAGACCGAAATAATAATGTGTAAAGCTTATTTACGAACCGTCAATACATCTCGGATCTCGAAAACTTTGATGATGGTCGGCGGCTTACCTGAAAATAAATACAAAATATTAAAATGTATTAAAGAAAATTTAAAAAAATTGTGACAGTTCACAATTTTTTGCAATAAATAATTACACAAGAAGATTAAGAGCCAAATATCTAAAAATCTAATCGTAAAAGACGACATGGCAACAAATATGGAAAACCTTAAAAATTGAATAAATTCTTTGTAAACTACCCTTCTCCCACTCCCCTCATTTGTTATGTTTATAAAGTGTAAATATAAAATTATTTGTAGTCTGAAGAAGGCTTTAACTGGCTGAAACCGGTTCCAGTCAAAAATAAATTGAGTGAAAATAAGTTTTATGTGTCTTATTCAATTTGTGAGGCGGGTGTGAGTACCGTCGCCCCTGGAAGCATTTTTTGGATAACCTCTGCCATAGGTGTCTCCTTGTGGTTCGCTACGTTTGGTGACAGAAGGGGCGTCTGGGTTCATGGGGTGAGTTTTGTCCAGGTCTTGGCGGCAGATGAGTCTATCCATCTGCTGCGTGACGGACCGGATCGAGAAAGACTGATCAACCAGGTAATAATTATATTAAGTAGAACCTGGGTATTAAATAGATCGAGGTAGTAGACAGGAAACAGAACTGTTGGCAGATCAAATGAGGCGTTCTCATGTGGCATAATATGACAACCATTTACGAGTTCTGGGCACGTGTCTGTCATATCTCCAGACAATGTTTTAACTCCAAATAGGTACGTAAGAATTAATTATTTATTCAAGTAAAAACCATTAAGCTGCGATTTTCGTTGTGATTTGAAACTCGATGAAACGAAAAATAGAGACACTAAAAAGAGACAAACAGGTACATCTATACGATTTAGCCTGCAAAAGAATGGGATAATATAATCGGTCTCCTCTTTATGAGGTACTTCGTAGCCTATTGGCCTCTTCCTTGTGCGGTGTTTCGTAGCCTGCCCACTCTTGTCTACTTTAGTTTTCTGAAGATTTTACTTCTACCGCGTGTGAATTGCACACTTTTTTTTTTAAATTTAACTTTGAGTCATGAAAATTTTATTTGATTCATTAGTTGGTAGCCAACAAGAATATGATTCCGTTATATGGCCACCTTACCAAAAAATTAATTTAAAAACGTCGAAAGAATTCAGTTAAAGTTTTTATTATTTATTTATTTTAAGATATTATTATTATCTCTCAGAGAAAATAAAATACTTTTTCATTAAATATCTTAAAAAATTAATGTTTTTGAGGATCAAGGGGTTTCAAGGGTCATTTTTCTTTTATTATTTTTGTAATTTTTGAGAAAACTATGATAGTTTTATAAACTCCATTAATCATGGAAAAACGTTGTATCTAATAGAAATGATATGGTTAACTTTGATAGAAAAAAACATTTAGTGGTGTAATTTACCTTTCTTACAAAAGGTTCCTTCTACGGTCACGAAATGTGTCGATAGTTGTAAGGATGTTTTACAATGGTTATTGTAGACTGTAGACATGTTGAACGGTTTTTGCATGTTTTATTAATATTATTACATTGCAGAGTAGAACAATTTGCGGGGGTTACTTATCTATACTAATGATGCGAAACTGCTCGAGTTTGTTTGTTACGCTTTCACGCATAAATTAATAAAACAATTTTTAAAAATTCTTTCACCAATAGAAAGCTAAATTATATGCGAGGACTAAAGGCTGCATATAATGGTAAGCCCTGGCGTTATGAAAATATTAATATTAATGTATTATATTTGCTATAAGTTTTCTGACGCTGACAAAAGCGAGTTATTGCTAACGTCAGAAAACAAATCGTTGCCATGGAAACAATGTTGATATATTTGTGGGCTCTCCGCTGGTAGGTGCTTAGCCCCCTACCTACTGGTCGGCTGCTGCTCAAGAAAATTCAAATATTAGATCATGTTTTGTTTTTTTTTTTTGTACAAACTTATGTTTTGGAATAAATGTCATATGAGAGTTCCAACATTAAAAACATAATTTGTAACGATTATGAGGACTGTTTAATGAAAAGTGTTATTTTTATTATATTTAAAAACTTCCTAATATTTAAATAAAAATAAATCTCCAAAATGTTTGTAAGCGCATAAATTTTGAACGACTGCACCAAATTGGATAATTCTTTTTTTCTTTGAGCTCTAGCGTTTTGAATTTTAGGTGGCTCGCGAGCTGTTTGAAAACTGAATGTACCGGGAATGAATGTATGGAATGCGGGAGGGAATGGGAGGAGGAGGGGGGGGGGATAATTGATAAGTGCAAGCGCTACAGTAATTTCTCATAATAACATGCGAGCAAAGCCGCGGGGAAAAGCTAGTTAGTATCATAATGCCAATACTTATAAATTATGCAAACAGGTTCCTGTTACCTTCGAACTTATAATGTAAGCACCCGTGTTAGCAATGTTAAATTACCTCTCACAAACATCCCTCGCTGTCTGCAACTAAGCAGGAACTCCGCACAGGGTAAGTTCGGGGGCAAAGCAAAGACGATACTGCAAGATTGTGTAAACAGGCCAATTGCCCCATACTGTCAACACTGCCTTTTCGCACCTGGCTGTAAGTAATACTTTTCAACACGCGAGAGATACTGCACACCGTTAGTTGTGTCCCTCTCCCTGCCTCCCCAAGGAAAGCCATGTATTTATGTTCCGTGAAATAGAATCTTGGCACAACATCAACCGATAAATTTGTTGTACCAGGAAGATGTTAAGTGGTTTATTAAATTACCGTATTAGAGAAAAAAAGACTCTTCACATATTGTGGAAGCCGTCATAAGGAAGGTAATTAAAAAATATCTCATTGTTGCTATGAATACTCGAATACTTTTCGGTATTTTTGAATGACACAAATAGGTACATGATTTTTTAAGTAAAACTTCTTTACGCACGCTTGACTTGGGGAGTAAGCTGGTGAATGCGTGACGAGAGCCTTACGAAAAGTGTGATAGGGCGAGGCGAACGGAACTTGAGAGGGAGATATAAGTTAATGAAGATAAAAAGAGAGAGAGTTATGTTTTGTATATTACTGTAGGGGAAGAGAGAGAGGTGCGAGCACACATTTTCTTTCTCTCTTTCTCTCATAGCCGTTACGTTTCGTGTATCTAAGACACAGTGCAGGCCTAATGTCTGTATCACACTGTAGGAGCAAGAGAAAGCAGTGCGCGCGCACATTTTCTTTCTCTCTTCCTCTCATAGAAGTTTTACATCAGTCGTGTGGTCTAAAGCACACTTGTTTTTTTTTCTGGCAATCTTTTCAACATTATGAATGATAAATGGTTACAAGATGTGTTACGAAAAGATTTTGAATGATTAAGTACTTAGAAATCATTCATGTTTTTTTTTTAAATTTATAATTGGAACGTATGCCATAGATCACCCCAAGTGCTTTGCTACGGTTAGTGATTAAGGTAAGGTTTGTCCAGGTCTTGAAGGCGGATGACCAGGATACTAAACTCCAGATTCCCACCCACCCCTTAAACCTTTTTCCTACCCAGAACTCTCATATCCTCCTTTTCCTTAAAAAAAAACCTCCACACAGCATCCCCAAAGATGACATAGTCCCTGAGGAAAAATATTTTCCTCAGGGCCTCCTGTGTGGAGCTCATGTAAAAAAAAGTTTAATAAGTAGTAGTGGGTAGTGACCGACATTTTAGAGAAAAGGCTTTTAATTAATGCGTCCGTCATATTAAGGATAGTTTTGAAAAATCCCGTTGGGGATTGTGTTGACACCAACTGCTTTTCACCACCATCAATTAGGTAATTCTTAAAAACATAATTTTACGAGAATTTTTAGTAGTAAATATTTTGTGAATATTGCAATATACAAGATAAGCCTTTCTTATTTTTCAGCTTAGGAAAGTTTTTCTCATTCAATGTCCTCTTTTTGGTAGGTGATCGAAGCCGCGTAGATGGATCAGTGTAACGAGACTCATTAGAAGATGTCTCTCTGTCTATAGTGATACTTGTAATTCATCCACTGAATCAATATTATGTGAAGATGTTTCTGCCCGATGCTTGTAATTCACACACTTTTCTCTAAGTTTTTCCTATAAATACACGAAAACAAGAATTTAGAACCAAAGGCGACCGGTAGCTTCAGCTTTCAGACTGATGCTAACTGCAGTGTATATAAATATGTACTCGTGTATGTTTTTAATATATCTCAACGGAAATCGTGGGTAAAGGAAGTTCTTTGTAGTTTAATGTGTCTCAAGAGGGGTCAGTAAGTAGAACTGTATAAGAGAGATTATAAAACTCTAATGATTCGATATTTTTGCATTGTACTTTGTAGTACAAGGGTACTACAAATACGTTGTACTTTGCCTACTGTACAGGGCCCGCAGGTACTTTAATAGTACACAACTGCTAACCCTGTACAAATCGCAATTGCGCCCCACGGTTGAATTTGGCAGCCACCTCTGGTCTGGAGCTCCAAAATACTTGAAAAATACCCTCGAATCACCTGTACAGAAACGGGCGGTCCGTTTGATATATTCTTCCACCTTAACGAACGGATTGCAATCTTTAGGGTACAGGTGTCGGGTGGGAATGCTATCCTTGTTCTACCGGTATTTAAATGGAAGATGTTCCGAGGAAATACCGTCGTTGATCCCTTAGGCACCATAGTCGGGAAACACGCCAAACGTATGTCCAACATATGTACATGGTTGACATTTGTCACATGAGAACGGGTCGTTTTTTCGACTCTTTCTTGAGTTTAACAGCTCGGCTATGGAACGATTTTCCGGCCTCTGTATTTCCTCCCTCCTACAACATGGGTCTCTTCAAGACCAATGTTAATTTCTTCCTCTCCTCAAAAAGACCCTCCACACAGCATTCCAGATGATAGATGATAAAGGAAATTATTTTCTTTCTTTAGGGCTCCTGTGTGGAGTTAATGTAAAAAAAAGTATTTATTATAGGCTAATTTAAAATTATATTCAATGCCAAAAACACTAAAATGAATATTCCCGAGTTTAGCATGGCACTCAGTGGGCATTTAGTTAGATTCGAGAAATGGTAGGTGCCCAACATCAGTCATATTACGCGATTTCACTTTGATATTTTGGCGGTGTATGCCCCGTTTAAAATGATAAAAATGGAATATTCAACTCAAAACTTGCAAAAATGCAGATAAGCGACTTTGGCATCGGACCGAAGATATGTAGAAGTACAAAAAAAAATATAATATCTGTGTTTAGCAAGTCAAAGAGGATAACTGCAGCTCTCCTAAGAAAGCGGTTATATCTCACATGCCGTAAACAACCTTTTCCCTCTCAGAGTCAAGAGTCGAGTCAAGACCGCGAGTGAAATATCGCTCACCCAGCGCAGAGGACACGCGAACTTATTCCAGCGGAAAGAAACGTTTCATACTACTTAATCCTAATGTACGGTACAAATATCGCAGGGCAATAAAACAATAAACAGGGGTGTTATGTTCGCACAGTCGCAGTCCACAGGCCGCGTTGTGCCCCGTTAAAACAGAGCTATAATGAATATTTGATTGTGAAATATATGGAGTGTCGTAAAAGAGGTTTACGGGGTAATGAATACATTTTATTTGTACAAAAACAAACTATTTCTTATTGCCCGGTTTGTTTCGGCGTGAAAGCTGTTAATACATACACATATGTATGCAAGGTGATGTCATGGAATTTACGCAACAATGAGTTCCTAACGTAAAATATTCAATGTGTTACTTCGGTAAACTATTTCTTATTGCCCGGTTTGTTTCGGTGTGAATGCTGTTAATATATATATGTATGCACATGGATTTCAAAGAATTTAAATATAAATGGTTTTCTTACGTTTTAATATTTGGACTTTTTGTCTTATATTTGTAAAGTGTGTAAAAGAAATTAAAAAAAAAAAAATAATTAAAAAAAAAATGCTTTTAATGTATTTTTAATTTCCGATGTGTTTCGGTGTGACAGCTGTTAAAGCTGTGAAAGCATAAAAGTGAGACCCAACCATCCAATGGCGAAAAAACTAATAATGTCATAATACATCATTTCGATGGGCACAAAAATTTTCTCGTTTTTAATCAATTCTTATCACAGTCGGTATTAGAGGGTTTGAAGGTGGATAGAAATCGAACCCATAATTTGCATAATTTCGGCCTCCATCTTGAATTTCTTAAGTTATTCTTAAGTTGGAGGTGCACTGAACTTGAATCTAATGTTAAAATCCTTAATTTCAACATCCATCTCGGATTTCTTGAATTCTCTACTGATTTGGTTCAAAATCGGAATTAGGGAGTTTGGAGGTGAACTCGAATTTAATGTCTAAATGCATAATTTCGGCATCCATCCTGAATTTCTCGAGTTCTCTACAGATTTGGTTAAAAATCGGTATTAGGGAGTTTGGACGTGCATTGATCTCGGATCTAATGTCAAAATGCATAAATTCGGCATCCATCTTGGATTTCTTAAGTTCTCGGCCGATTTTGTGCAAAATCGGGATTGAGGAGTTCGGAGGTGCACTGAACTCGAATCTAATTTTCCCGAATTTCTCTAATAAATCTTGAATTTCTCGAGTTTTCTACCGATTTGGTTCAAAATCGGAATTATGAAATTTGAATGTCCATCATATGTTTTAAGCTATGGAAGAGAAGAAAAAGGGATGTGACGCGCTTTGCATGTAGTCATTAAAGGTAGTGATTTGCATGGGAGGGGGTGGATGATTAAGATTGTCATGCACACTTGAAGTGAAATAACACTAAACTACGCTTTATAAATATTACGTTATTATTATGCCAGGCTTTTTATTGATGACACCTGAATAATTTCTATAAATACATTGAATCCAAAACATCTAAGACTTTAAAATTATTTAGTTTTGGCATTTTAAATTATCATGTTTGTGGATGTTAAGTATTATCAATAGACCTGGAGTAAGGATAATGTTCTTGCAAAACGAATAACCAATCTATTTTGTTTGCATAATACCGATAATATTGTAAAATCATTATAATAATAGTAGGTAGGTATTTATTTTTAACTCAGATATTATGTTTTCAATTTTACCTATAATACGCATAGGAACGAATAACATAGTGTTTTTCCCAAAATACAAAACAAAATTTCTAAAAACCACAAAGAAACCACAAGTCTTGACAATTTTCATAGGGTATTTGAATACCAAGATTAGTACATTAGTTTGATTAGTTAATTTTAAATCAATCTGTTTCAACTTCTTTGTATTTAAGACAGTGATTTTTCTTGTGTGCTTCATTCTACTTTTTGTATGTAATGTAATTTTGTAAATTCCAAGTATTTAAAAATATTTGTCGTTGTGTAGTTGAAACTTAATTTTACGATCTCCCCTTTTTCACACCCATTGTTTTCTGGTAATATTATTGAAAAACAGTAATTTTTAGGATACAAATCATACAATCAAATACATGTACCAGATTCCACGTCAAAACACCATTAAATTCTGTGTCACACTGCGTAAAAAGCTGAAACGTTAAAATAGGTCCAGGGCGTAAAAGATGTCGATATGTGTCCATTCTATTGCTAATATGATTTTTAGTATGTCAAGCTGTATCCATTATATACTAAATAAATTATTTTTTTATAAAGCAAGTCTATTTTTATTTCATATTTTATCAAATAAGGTTTGTTTCCTAACTTGTAATATGTTTTACTTGTTATTTACCTACCATTAAACATTTTCAACGTACCTCTTAAGTTAAGTTATTTGCGTATATATAATATTTAAATATAGTTTTTCATTGTTTCAATATTGTAACATTGTGGAGTGTTGACACCCGACCATCGAGGGGACGAGAGGTGGGGAGAGACGATGCGCGGCCGGCCACTCCGTGACAGTCCGCGCAACTATTAACAACTCTATTAATTGTCAATTAGTAATCTTTGTAATCAATAAATCCAAGTGAGTGCCAATCTTCTTTTTAATTGAAACAGAACCCTATTCATTGCATTTAATATTATGAGAGTTGGAAACAACTCCCATAAATTTGGTGACCCCGATAAAAACACGCGAAATTAAAATCACTCGCCATCGATTATTATTTGACAGCGTACCTACATCCTGAAATTAATATTGTATTCGCGTAATCGAAACCCGGACAGACAAGAAGCCGAGCCTAGCTGAATAAAAATTTGCCTCTAGAAAAGAGCATTTCGTGTTCTCGAGCGCCGGTATTTTAATAGACGGAATAACAAGTTTCGCTTTTCGATATCGCTGTCAATTAGTTCCTCACGTAGGGTTCTGTCACTAGATTGCTAGTATACAGTAGGTACCACTTGGCATTTCAATAACGTAATTTTATTTTCGCAAATAAATACGTCGCGGAGTCAATCGATTTCAAATAATATTTTTAGTATAAATTATACATTTATTTGAGACCGCACATCAAGCGAATTAATGGCTAACACACAGCAAAAGAACGAAGAAGACATGACGGACCAGGGCACTAGTCATCAGGTTGCAAAAGTGGGAGTTCGAATGCCGCCATTTTGGAGAGATAAATGTCAACTTTGGCTGGCACAAATTGAAGCGCAATTCATCATAGCCGGCATTAGTTCCGATGCAACTAAATATTACTCCATCGTAAGCTGCCTGGACAGTGAAACGCTAACCATGGTTAGTGACATCGTCTTGAACCCACCCACAAGGGATATGTATGCAACGTTAAGATCGGCATTAGTGACTAGGTTTACAGAGTCCGAACGAAAAAAAACTACCAAGCTCATATACGGTCTTCAGCTTGGAGATAATACACCGTCCCAGCTATTACGTCAGATGAAAGAACTGGCAGGACCCACCATCATCAACACGGAACTCTTCAGGACGCTGTGGTTACAACGGCTGACCAACAACATGCAAGCTACACTGATGGTATCGGCTGATCAGGACTTGGACAAGCTGGCAGAAATCGCCGATAAAATGGCAGACGTCTATAGCAACAATGAAGTATGCCACGTAGAAGGTTTTCCTAGTTCATCCGGTTCAACTAAAATAAGTGATGGAGAATTATTGGAAATTAATAAACAGAGGCGAACAAGGTCACCATCGCGTAACAGATATCAAACAAAAAAAGCTTACGAACGATGCTGGTATCATTACAAGTTCGGAAAACTTGCAAAAAAGTGCATCGCACCCTGTGATTGGCCGCCGACGACAAAGAGGGCGGAAAACTAAAGAAGCTCTGTGTCGATGCAACTTACATAGAGCAAATTGGAAAAAGGTTGCACATCTGGGACCGGCAAAACAATATAAACTTTTTGATAGATTCCGGGGCGGAAGTATCTGTAATTCCCAATAAATTCAAAACACCGCGAACATTTGAACAACACGAGCCAAATGTGGCACTCTACGCGGCAAATGGTACTCCTATCAGGACGCACGGATTACGCCGAATGATGGTTAACTTCGGATTGCGTCGAACATTTCCATGGACATTTGTCATAGCTGAGGTTGAGCGTGCAATTTTGGGGGCAGATTTTTTAGAAAGTTTTAATCTTCTTGTGGACCTTCGGAAAGAGAGACTCATTGACGCAACGACGGGGCTAACTTCAACGGGACAGCGCATTCACTATGCAAGTACTGGTGTATCTACGGTTAACAATACAAGCAAATACCACCAATGTCTACAACGATACCCTGCAATTACACGACCTTTCAACCGAGAAGTAGAAGTGAAACACTCTGTGGCCCACTGTATTGAAACAACTGGACCGCCCACTTCAGCTAAAGCCAGAAGAATGACACCACAAATGCTAGAGGCAGCAAAGAAGGAATTCGCTCTTATGGTACAACAAGGAATTTGTAGACCATCAAAAAGCTGTTGGGCAAGCCCTTTACATATGGTACAAAAATCGGACGGCAGTTGGAGACCTTGCGGAGACTATCGCAGGCTCAATTCTCAGACGATTCCAGACCGTTACCCGATTCCTCAACTGAACGATTTCGCTCATAAGCTGTCTAAAGCCAACATTTTTAGCACTATAGATTTGGTTCGTGCATACCACCAAATTCCCATTAGTGTAAGCGACATTCCAAAGACCGCCATCATAACACCATTTGGTCTCTTTGAGTTCACACAGCTACAGTTTGGGCTTTGTAATGCGGCACAGACGTTTCAACGCGTTATAAACCAAGTACTGAATGGCTTGGAATTTTGTTTTGCATATATCGATGACATAATGATTGCATCCGAGGACGAAAACAAACACATGGAACATCTCGAAATGGTCTTCAAACGTCTTGAGGAACACGGTTTGATCATTAACGCCGAGAAAAGCATGTTTGGTCAATCCAGTATTAAATTCCTTGGCTACCAAATTTCAAATGAGGGAACGACCCCACTTTCTGACAAAGTGGAGATCATCAAAGATTTCCCAAGACCAAAAACAGCAAAGGACTTGCGCAGATACTTGGGAATGGTAAATTACTACCGAAAGTTCATTCCAAAGGCTGTGGAGGCCCAACGATTGTTGTACGCCGTAATCGCCAACACAAATAAAGCGGACAAGCAACCAATCCAATGGACAGAGGAGCTCATTTGGGCATTCGACCAGACCAAAGTTGATTTGGCTAATGCTACACTTCTCACACATCCAGAAATATCATCAGACCTCGCAATTATGGTGGACGCATCAAATTTCGCAGTAGGCGCAGCTCTCCAACAACGAACAGAAAAACAAAGGAAATGGAAGCCGCTCGGATTTTTTTCGCGAAAACTTAACAACGCACAAAAAAATTACAGTACTTATGATAGAGAACTCACAGCCATTTACGAAGCAATTAAGTACTTCCGAGGACAAGTTGAGGGTAGAGAAGTGACCATATATACCGATCATAAACCTTTATGCTTTGCGTTCACCAAAAAAACAGACAATGATTCGCCAAGGCAAAGACGACAGTTAGATTTTATTGCGCAGTTTACAACAAAAATAGTCTACACCCCCGGAAAAGAAAATCAGGTGGCCGATGCATTATCAAGGATTGAAGAAATACAAATTCCATCGCCAATCAATTATGAAGAGGTGGCATTAGACCAAAACAACGATCCAGAACTCATCGCAATCATGAACACCGAGACTTCTCTGCGTTTGGAACGTGTCCAGATTCCCGGAAGTCCTACAACTCTTTGGTGCGACACGTCCACTGGGGCTGCCAGACCATTTATACCAAAGGCTTGGAGACACCGTATACTTGATAACTTGCACAGTATTTGTCACCCCGGCATTGGAGCTACCTACAAAACACTTAAGCAAAGATTTGTTTGGCCTAAGATGCAAAGAGACGTAAAAGAGTTTGTAACCACGTGCATATCATGCCAAAAGGCCAAGGTAAATAGGCATACCCACAGTCCTATTGGAACACTACCGTTGCCCAAGAAGAGGTTTAGAAATATCCATATTGATATTGTTGGACCCTTGCCTCCATCACGTGGCAACAACTACCTATTGACCATTATAGATCGTTTCACTAGATGGCCAGAAGCGATTCCTATTAAAGATATCATGGCAGAGACAGTTGCTCTTGCTCTCATGGAGAACTGGATAGCTAGGTTTGGAGTGCCCGATACAATAACGTCGGATCAAGGACGACAATTTGAAAGCAAACTCTTCGAAGACCTCATGAAATTGTGCGGTGTAAAACACTTAAGAACAACTGCGTACCACCCGCAAGCAAACGGCTTAGTAGAGCGATGGCATAGGACACTCAAAGGGGCTCTAAAAGCAACCTCCACAAACAGTTGGTCAGAGAGACTTCCATTGATTCTTTTGGGCCTCAGATCTTGCGTTCGGCAGGATGCGAAAACATCACCCGCGGAAATGACATACGGAACTCCACTTAAGCTCCCGGGAGATTTTTTTACTGAGACAAAATCAACAGATCCAGAGACGTTTGCTAGAAAGGTCACCGATATGTTAAAAGATATTAAACCTGTACCAGCTACAAACCATAACCATGACAAACCTTTCGTACACGGTTTGTTGGGGACATGCACTCATGTTTTCATCCGAACAGACTCGGTAAAAGCTCCCTTGCAGACACCATATGAAGGACCCTTCAAAGTATTGATGAGGGACTCTAAGAAAATGTTGGTGGAAATACGCAGCCATCAAAAGTACATAAGCATTGATAGGCTAAAACCTGCCTTTCTCCCAACGGATTTAGAGGATAAACAAATCCACACTACTAAACCCTCAACACCAATAAAAGAGAAAACTCCAGAAAGAACTACACGATCGGGGAGACGAGTTAGATTTCCTGAAAGATGGGCATACTAAGCACGATATATCTTCTAATCCTTATTCCATACCACACCAAACCTTCATTCCATACCAACATCTGTCTCTCCTTTATTTACCTCTACCTCCCCAGTCCAATATTTCATCCACCTGCTAAGGATTCATACAGAGCTACCAAGGAAGGATGATCATCATTCTAGGAGGGGAGGCATGTGGAGTGTTGACACCCGACCATCGAGGGGACGAGAGGTGGGGAGAGACGATGCGCGGCCGGCCACTCCGTGACAGTCCGCGCAACTATTAACAACTCTATTAATTGTCAATTAGTAATCTTTGTAATCAATAAATCCAAGTGAGTGCCAATCTTCTTTTTAATTGAAACAGAACCCTATTCATTGCATTTAATATTATGAGAGTTGGAAACAACTCCCATAACATTTAAATATACAAGCTCACTGTTGCTGTCTTTTCATGTTGTTGCTATACCTTATCTATGTTATTATGTAAAAGCCGAAAGGCGTTAATATTATAAATAAATAAATAAAATACTGACTTGTCTATCAGAATGCTGACTGTTTATTAAAATCGTGTCTAACTACCCGCATCTACCCGAAATAGACGGTGGATTGTGCAGGTGTCCAGGCGGTTGCCTATTTTATTCACAACTAGCAAAAATTCCTAATTGCAGTGTACCAAAGGTATATTACTGGATCCTTAACTATTTGATAAGTAAAGAGAGCATAACATATTATTTTAATTTATATTTATCTGTTTTCAAAAATACCCTTATTTCAGTATATTAAACATTCTTCAATGTAATCGTACATTAGTATAGTCAAGGGTTCGTTCTGCACGGTTCCATGCCAAATGAGAATAAAGTCAACTCAACACCTCCTTGAAAAGTCATTACAGCTACGAATTTTTTTTTAAAATAAATCGGTAACCCTAACCTAACGTAACCTATTTAACCAATTTTTTATATATTCACTCTAAATGACTTATCTGAGATGGTTCTGAATTGGTTTCATTCCGAGTTGTCCAGTCACCGTTCTGCACGTATGAAAATACGGGATAAAACTATAGATTTGCTTCTCAATTCAAAATGTTGCTTTCTCTAAGTCACTTGTTAAACAAGTTATTCCGACAGGTTAAGCCTTCCTTATGCGAGAAAAATTACTTTGAAACATGCCAAAACATAAATTATGTATTTCTAAACCATAAAACAACGATAATGTAAATTGCGGCAATATATTATTAGAGAAAGAAAATTCTCCATGTCTCCTGCAGTTCCAAGGAAACAAGTTCAATTTATCATTTGTGTGTCTTGCAAAAAAACATACTGCTTGTGTAGAGAATTGCATAAACTGCGATCGAAGGCAAATTTTATAGGAGGCCTCGGGAAGGGAAAGAGGCACGGAAGGTGCATTAAAAGAAACTGGTAAATATGCATGGAAGTAAGTACTCAAAAATAGTTCCACGCAGTGGAATGAATTTGAAGTAAAATGTATCGAAAGATAAGGAAAAATTCGTTTGCAGAATGTCTCAATAGAAATGTCTAGGGGAAAACAAATGATGCATAATGATGCAAATGATGTGTAGATAAAAATAATTAAACAGTCTTTGATAAGGGTCTACTATTCGAATTTCGACCGATTTCTTACATATCTCTCTTAAACATTTGAAGTTTTTAAGCTTTTAAAAAAATATATGTCATTTTTGAAGATAATATCTAGATACGTTCCACGCCGAAACGCAATTTATATGAAATTCCCTCGATAGAAAAAAGTCGCAAAGTATGCTTCGAAAATTATTTAAAACAAGTCTATTTCTATTATTTTACAAGTTATATTTGTGAAAAAATTCACAATGTTTCTTTAAATGAAACTTAAGATACGTTTCCACGAGATTTTTGCTCTATTTTAAACGAGTCATGTTTTATTAGGCTTTTTCGCCATTTTCGCTGCGATTTCATCACTTAAAATATTAGCGCGCTCTGTCCAACATTCGTAATTGCACATCTCTCCATCTTCTTCTTATTCAGCCGAATAGCACCGCCTTAAATTATTTCGATCTAGGAATCCTGTGGTTATCATTTAAAAATCACACACATTTCTTCAAATACTCCTATTCGCTGTGTCTTGTCCAAAGGTGTGAGTAATGGAGGTTTTAGAAATAAGTATTTTTCATTAATGAAGACAATACTAGCGGAACGCAATCGAAAATCTGAAACAGGAAAATCAGAAAAAGATAAGGTCGAATCTAGGACCTATAACTTGCCGGGTCAGTGCTTTACCAACTGAACTAATGTGTTCCTATCCGATTCATATTTAACGGTATCATTCTTCGACCAAGAACTACCAACATCATCTTCATTTTCTGAACACATTTATTTTATTTTTTTATTGGCTGCTATATTTATGTATGGTTGCAAGATTCAACCCGAACTAAATGCTACCTTGTTAGTGATTTGGAAAAATTTATAATTTTTTTTTTTAAATGCGACTAAGTCTAAGTCTAGGACGAATTATTAATAATATTTAATTCAAAACTTCAAATTATAATATTTAATTAATGAAGACAACATCAGGAAAACTTAATCGAAAATCTGAAACAGAAAAATCAGAAAAACATAGGTCACATCTGGGAATTGAACCTTGCCAGGGCAGTGCTCTACAAATTGAGTTCATGTGTCCCTATGTAAGTTGGTAGAGAACAGCATGGCTAGGCAAAGGTTCTGGGTTGATTCTCAGATGTGACCTTATCTTTTCTACCAGAGCGGAAGATACTCTTAGTATCGCCCCGGTGTAAGACCACCATTCAGAAATGAAACGTTGCTTGAAATGGCTTTAGCCGTGTTTGGTGACCAGATCTGAATAGCCAGGTACTTCCTCACCTTCATCTTGCCCATCTCCTTTCCCTCCCCACTTCTTCAGCCTCACAACATATCTCGATTGGGGATGCCATAGTATCACTGGCTCCAGACGGGAGCAGTTGGGACTCTTGTGGGTTTTTTTTATATGAATACGGCACAAGAGCCTCAACTGCTCCCGTCTGGAGCCAGTGGGGGCATGGTTCCCTATGGCACCCCCAATTGGGGTATGTTGTGAGGCTGAAGGTAGTGGGGAGGGGAAATAGATGGGGAAGATGAAGGTGGGAAGTACCTGGCTATTCAGATCTGTTCACCAAACACGGCTTAAGCCATTTCAAGCAACTTATAAATTCTTAATAGTGGTCTTACACCAGGACGATTCTGAAAGTATCTTCCACACTGGAACGAATCGAAAATATACTATATATTCTTTTAAATGAATAAATTGTGAAATAACACAAATGAATAAAAAAAATATTATTTGCACGCCGGGATTCGATCCCGCGACCTTCGGAATGCGAGTCAAGAGCCTTACCGCTGGACTACGCCGGCCGCCGAATGCCGTATACATGTAAAAAAAAAACCCTTCTGATTTTTCTGTTTTAGATTTTCGCTTGAGTTTTGCTAATATTGTCATTATTAATAATTACACTTTACATTTTGAGATTTTATTCAACAAGTTAAAAATAAAAATAAACAAGTATTTTTCGTTTTGTCATGATTTACAGTTATGAAGAGTATTGTCTAAATAAATCACGTAAAGGAGAAAATTATTCCCATAACTGGTGTACTTTATAGACTCCAAGGATTACTAACTACTCCTTTACTAATATCAGTCTACTATGCCATGGTACATTCACACCTCTCCTATCTCTGCTGTATCTGGGGATTTGCCTCAAAGAAATTGATAGCTGATCTGCAGGTGGTTCAAAATCGTGCTCTCAGAAATGTTTTTGGATTTCCATGGGATACCCATGTCAGAGATATCTATTCGGTTTCCGGTATTCTTCCAATAACAATCCTTCCTAAACATGAAATCACAAGCACCATCCTACAAATTACTCAACAATCAACTCACACTAACATCAAGCCACTTTACAATTAAGACATCCACCCTCACAATACTCGAAATAGCAATAAAATCCGCGTACCTCAAATACATACTACAAAATATGGGATAAAATCTCTGAACAACATTGCCTATACTCTTTATAATTCGCTTCCCGATATGTACAAGGGAATCCAGCAAAATAAAAAAAAATTCAGAGTAATGCTTTAAAAGAATATTTTTTAAATAGGTTTAAAGATGAAACTATGTAATTTTCTTGTCATGTTCAATTATGTCTTGTTTCCCTTTCTCTTCTTTTCTTTTTAATTTAGTTGTAATCATTCATATTTGTATAAACTTGTTCCTTTTTTCTTTAATTGTTTTCTATTGTTTGTTTGTTCTACTTAACCTGTCTTTTATTTTTCGTCTACATTATATATGAAATTTATATTTTTTTTATGTAAGCTCCTATGTAAAATTGTTATTTCCTCTCACCTATGAATTGTATGTTCCCCCTGTCCTAAAATGAGTTCTGTAACTCATCGGGATTGCCCTGGCAAGAAATAAAAAACAATAAAACTAGATTTCTGATAAATTCTTAGATTTTTACGGCCAAAGTATTTTCGTTATTTATCTTTGGGGTGTTGTGCCGTGTTGCGCTACCTCCTTCTTTAGCCAACGTTTCGGACAGCGTTACTGTGTCCATCACAATCACACGTCTGCCCCGATGATGGACACTGTAACGCTGTCCGAAACGTTGGCTAAAGACGGAGGTAGCGCAACATGGCATAACACCCAAAAAACAAATAACGGATAAAAAACTAGATTTCTATTTTTGTTGGAATAACTCTTGTTAAAATAACTTTTGAATAAAGGTTTTGAAGGAAAGTTACACCCATCAATGTAATATAACATTGAAGATAAAGACAATACTAATAAATCTAATTGAACATATGAAGAAAAAAAATGTAAAATCGGATTTTCTTCATTACAAATTTACTTTGCGGCATCATTTTAATTATATGAAAACAAATTACTTCGTAGAAACCACTATACGTGAAATCCTATTAGACTAATCTATCCTATATATTAATCTTTACGACGAATCGGTTTACATTATGAACGTCAAAAATATGCTACGGATAAATTGAAGCTTTAACTAGCTGTTCTTTGAATTGGAATTACAATATAATTATTATTTACATAACAAAAAATTTAAGCATCAACCAATTAAAAAATGTTTTTGCATGACTTAACTATGAAGAAATATAAGAAACAATTTTTTTTAAATACTCCTTATGGCTAAGACTTGTTTTAAGGTTTTATATGTTCTAACTTGTTTTCAATCTTATAAAATTGTGCACAAAATAAATAAAAACCACTTTTTCACTTACTTGCCCGGCGCAAATTCTAAACGCTCGATTCTAAATTTTGAAGGCACGAGAATCGAAATATTTCTAGCGTTTATATTCCTCTGAACTTTAATTAGGTGCAATATTACTACCTATCTAGCTTCACAAATGCTGAGAATTTCAAATTAAGAAATATTGTGCTGTAACTGTACAAAAAATCTGTTTTCCAAAAAAAAAAAACACGAGTAGCTTTTTAGACTTTTGGGTACATAATTATCGAATGTTCGTAATCAATAAATTAAAAGTTATGAATGCCTTATGCCGGTTGTCTTATGTGGAAATGATATGATGTACAAATAATTTAGAACCTTTGTTTTCCCATTGTTTTACCGTAACAAAAGTATGATCTTTATCGCAAACTCCGTAAATCACTTGTGTTTTACTGATTCTAGTTATGAACTTCAAGTTTAACTTCCACTAGCCATTAGAGCAGTAAAAGTTAAGTCAAGAAAGCTATGCAAATAAGTAGTTCAACTTGATAACTCTAACTTCACGTACAGTCGTGGAGTTTCAAGATGACAACGTATGTACGTGTACAATGTAGCGTAGCACAACTGAGTGGCTGACTTTTATAGGAAAATGTGAATTTACAAACCAAAATCGTGAAAATTGTAAAATATGTTATTATTTTTTATTTTTACTTTTATGAGTAAAACCTCAAACTGTAATATTTAATTAAATGAAGACATTATGAGCGAAACTCAATCAAAAATCTGGAAACAGAAAAATCAGAAAAAGATATTTACACCTCTGGGACTCGAATCCAGGTCCTCTCTACTTTCCGGGTGGGTGCTCTTATCTACTGAGCTAAGGTGTCGATATATATATTTTTTTTACATGAGCACCACACAGGAGGTCCTGAGGAAAATAATTTCCCTCAGGGCCCATGTCATCTTTGGGGATGCTGTGCGGAGGGTTTTTTAAGGAAAGGAAGGGAAGGAGAGTTCTGGGAAGAAAAAGGGTTTAAGGGGTGGGTAGGAATCTGGAGTTCAGTGTCCTGGTCATCTGCCTCCAAGACCTAGACAAACCTCACCCCATGAACCCGGGCACCCCTGCTAAATCACCAAACGTAGCGAACCACTTGGGGTGACCTATGGCAGAGGTGTTGGTTATCCAATAAAGGTTCCCGGGGCTGCGGTACCCATTCCCGCCTCCCAAATTGAACAAATATATATATCCAATTCGGTCACCTTTAACTGTACCATACTTCGACTAAGAACCACCCATATTATCTTCATTTTTATGAATTAAAATAAGTGTTTTAAAGAAACGGAGACTCGAGGAAGAAAATATTTTATTACTAATCTTTAATAAAAAGCCAGAAATGTGTGTTCTGAAGCACTTTAAACTCAGAGCTTCGGTGTTCGAAGATCTTGCTACTGTTTTCATATAGCAGTAATATTTTTTCTAACATTTGCTCCACACAGGAGGCCCTGAGGAAAAAATTCCCCTTAGGGCTTGCATCATCTTTGGGGATGCTGTGCAAAGGTTCGTTTTAAAAAAGAAAGTTCTGGGAAGGAAAATGGAATTAGTGGTGGATATGAATCTGGGTTTCAGTGTATCCAGGAGTGTCGGACATATGAATTCATCCCTCCCACTGCGATGCCGCACGATGTTCAGGGAGAGTACAGCTGGGGAAGTCAAAGGGACTCCCTCAACCAGTCTCTCCCGATGCAGCCTGCCATGCAGCTAGTGGGCAGACACATCCGCCGCTAAGTCCCGGAACAACCTCACCCCATGAACCCGGGTATCCCTTCTAAGTCATCAAACTTAGCGAACCTCTTGAGGTGACGTGTGGCAGGGGTGTTGGATATCCAATAAATAGTTCACGGTGCGGTGGTACTCATACCGGCCTCCCGAATTGAGTGAATTGATGAATGAGTAATTTGAACATGAGTCATTTGAACATGAGTTATTTGGTTGAGAAATGTCTAATTAGTAGATAAAAAATTACAGGATATGTGCACCTTATTACAAAAATAGACAGAGAGGAAGTGTCTTCGATCTAGTTAGTACCTTGGAATTTTTGAGAGATTTTTCGTTGCAGACGTACGAACGACCTCTCCCTTAGACCACTGCAGATTGTTCTACGTTTTCAGTTGTTGTTCAATAAGAAAATAGATTTCGAAAACAAATCTCGAACGAAACCGGGTAGTAAAATCGGGGTGAACAAAAATGTATTTTACACTTCGTGCCAGAGCAAAAAATTCTCCCAGTATCACCCTGACAATGTACTTCCTATTCTTCCACTTCCCCTCTCCTTCTTTAACGCAATTTCCGCACTGATATAAAAAAAGTGTTTCTGAATAATGGTAACAGCCGCATTTTACCCTCATTCTAACTATTTTTAACGGAATCCTAAAGCTATAAAGCAATAAAAGCACACGAACCTTAATGATGCATAATGTTCTTATAATTGCTAAGACAATTAGAAAGCTTCGTCCTATCATCATAAAGGAAGCTTTATAAAGAAAACCATTCAACAGTGGTTTGTTGGAAAATAGCAAGAATTAATGATTTCGAATAAATATAATAAATGCCACTTCAAGTTGGGAAGAATCCAAAGTTCTCAATTATCCATACTAATATTATAAATGCGAAACTGCTCGAGTTTGTTTATGACCTTTTCAGGCATTAACCAATAAAAAGACTTTAAAAATTCGTTCACCAATAGAAAGCTAAATTATATGCGCAGACTATATGTTGTATATGATGGTAAGCTCTGGCGTTATGAAATTATAAATATTAATATATTATATTTGTTATACGTTTTCTGTCGCTAAAAAAGCGAGTTAATTGCAAATGTCAGAAAAAAATCATTCCTATGGAAACGATGTTGATATATTTGTGGGCTCTAAGCTGGTAGGTACTCAGCCCCCTGGTCAGCTACTGCTCCAGAAAATTCAAATATTAGAATATGTTTTGTTTTTTGTGGACAAGCTGGAATAAATGTCAGATAAGAGTTCCTACATTAAAAATATAATTCGTAACGATTATAAAGACTGAATAATAAATAGTGTAATTTTGTATTATATTAACAAACTTCCAAATATTTAATTAAAAATAAATATCCGAAATGTTTGTAAGCGCATAAATTCCGAACGAATGAACAAAATTGGATAATTCTTTTTTTCTTTGTGAAATTTAGGTGGCAGGCTAGATGTTTGAAAACTGAATGTAAGGGAATGAATGTATGGAATGCGAGAGGGGGTTGGGTGGGGAGGAGGGGGGATAATTGATAAGTTCAACCGCTACAGTAATTTCCCGTAATAGCATGCGAGCGAAGCCGCGGGGAAAAGCTAGTGTTATATAAATCAGCAAGCTTTATAAAACATGTATTTAAATCCCTTGGTTAGCAGAGTTAAGCAAGATGTTTATATCAATTTGTAAGGCGGGAATGGGTCCCGCCACATTATGGAATGGCCCTGAACAAGACCGTCTCATATATTGAAAAAATGTGTTTTTTTTAATATACCTGTAGCGGTTTTAATAAGATCGCTTAATTTATATCGGCTTATTTTAATTTTTACTTTTGTGTACATAAAATTATGTCAAAGTAAGCGGTCTGGCTGAGATATTTAATGGAATCAAAATGTGGAATATTTCGTGGTACAAATTTAAAGCATTTGAGCTATTTTATGTATGGCTTATTTTATATCATCGCAAAGGTTGTTTTTTAAGCTTTGGTAATATGTTTTTTTTTTTATGTATTTTGTTTTTATAGAATAGTGATTTATAAGCTCCCTTTAAACAATCAATACCAAAACCAGATTTTGACAAACTTCAGGTAAACTTTCAACTAGTAGCAGGATTTGGCCTTGTAGATATTAAAACACCATTATATAATATAAACCTTTTTTAATGTTTTCATTAAAAGAAATCTGCGGATTTTTTGCGCAACAATCCAATTTTATAAGATTTGCAGAATGGTGTATTATAAACAAGCTTACACTTAATATTAAAAAATGTCAAATCATGAGTTTCTTCAGAATAAAAAACCCAATAAAATACAGTTATTCACTGAACAACCAGAGTTTATTGTCAGTACCTGAAATAAGGGACCTCGGTATAACCTTTGATACGAAACTATTATTTACGAATCACATTAATATTATAACTAGTAAAGCAATGAAAATGTTGGGCTTCATTATAAGAATATCTAAGGATTTCAAAAACATCCACACATTTAAAATACTCTATACGACTCTAGTAAAAAGTCATTTGGAATATAATTCCCCCTTATGGAACCCTTTTTACAAAAGTCATGAAATGTCCATTGAAAGAATCCAACGCAAATTTCTTAGATCAATAAATTTTAAATTGGGAATTCCCGCAGACGATA
This sequence comes from Glyphotaelius pellucidus, assembly GCA_936435175.1. Lineage (NCBI taxonomy): Eukaryota > Metazoa > Arthropoda > Insecta > Trichoptera > Limnephilidae > Glyphotaelius > Glyphotaelius pellucidus. Next base: position 10,110,062 of record OW386538.1, on the reverse strand, counting down.
TTAACTATGATTCTCTGCTACAAAAAATGCGACTGTTATCGTTAAAAGATAGAAGAATACTTAATGATCTAATTTTTTTATTTAAAATAAATAATAACTGGTTTGACTCCCCTGAACTAGTTTCGTTGGTCAATTATCAGGTACCTAGTAGAATAACTCGACTCAAAACACCTTATTATTGCAATAATACTCTCAGTAATGCTGAACAAAATTCAGTAATGCATCGTCTACACTCTTTAGGTAATGAATTTGCTCATATCGATAATGCTGGAAGTCTGTCATCATACAAAAGATGCATAAAACAGAATTTGTCTGCTATTACTACCATGTAATCATAACATAATCACTAACACTAATCATGTCCTACCAGTACGCACTCGCTATTATTAACTTTGTAAACAGATGTATGTATACGCAACTGTATATGCGTTCCCAATTTATATGGACTAGAAACACATCATAATCAGTGATACCTTTTTTATATTTGGTAATTTTATATTATCTTAAATTTTTGGCTCCTAGGAGCATTTCTTACTCTTAACTTGTTACACTTTTTTTTTAAATATATATAACTTTGTACTTTTTATTATTTTTAAGATATCTATCTTATAGTCTATACATTTTACTTTTGACTGTATTATTTCCTACCTTTTAACTTTTTATTTCAATCTTTAACTTTTCATTATATTTTATAATTTATGCTTTTACTTTATACTTTCATTTATCCATCTTACTTTTTACTTACTGCTTACTACCTCAACTCGTTATTTTACCTTTTGTTTTTATATTTAACTTTAATTTATTTTGTTACTTTCGTTTTGTTATTGTATTATAATACATACATTAATATATTTTATGTTAATGGCACATGTTGTGCCGTATGTTTTTAAAATAAATAAATAAATAAACAGCGTCAAAAAATCAATTTTGAAAGACATGCACCTCTGGGACGCCAATATCTTTTTCTGATTTTCTGTTTCTAGATTTTCGATTAAATATCGCTTAAGTTGTCTTCATTTAATTAAATATTACAATTTGAGATTTTACTCATACAGTTAAAATAAAAAATAAAAAAAGAAACAACAAAGTTACAGATTTATGAGACGATAATGAGCATTTGCAACGACTGTGCGCCGCCCCGAGAACCATTTGTTGGATAACCAACACCTCTCCCATGGCTCTCCTGACTTAGCAGGAGTGCATGGGGTGAGGTTTGTCCGGGTCTTGGCGGCGGCTGCGTCTGTCCAGCTGCTGCATGGCTGGCCAGATCGGGAGAGACTGTTGAGGAAGACTTTTGGACCTCTTCAACGGGACTCTCTCAGATAGAAAATACATTCGTATTATCACTTCTGGAAACATTGACTCCCAGATTCCTACCCACCCCTCATACTTTCTTTTTTCCCAACACTTCCTCTCATTCTTTTTCTAAAAAGATCCTCCACACAGCATCTACAAAGATCACATAGGCATGGAAATTATTTTCCTCAGGGCGTCCTGTGTGGAGGTAATAATAAAAAAATGCAATTTGTGCTAATCTTCAAGGTGTTGCCGTTTCACTCAGATTGACAGCCAAACATTCCACCAAAAGGGCGATATCGACCATCTTTGTACTGTGTAAATTTATATCTATGGTTCATCTATAATAGGACATAGTTTGTTCGCTGTTGTAAATGCAGACAACGCAGTGATACCCATCGATTTATGCGTAAATTGGTACCCGCGGTAAATGCACTTTGATATTAAATATTTAAATTCAGAATCTAGGTTTAAAGTGATTCGTCAGTCGTTGATGAAATTCGAATGATCGAATGTATTTATTTTGTTATCCGTACTAATATTATAAATGCGAAACTGCTCGAGTTTGGTATGTTTTTAGGTTTTCACGGCCAAAAGTATTTTTGTTATTTATTTTGGGGTTTTATGCCGTGTTTCGCTACCTCCTTCTTTAGCCAACTTTTCGGACACTGTAACGCTGCTCGAGTTTGTTTGTTACGCTTTCACACATAAATCAATAAAACGATTTCAAACATTCTTTCACCAAAAAAAAGCTAAATTATATGCGGGGACTGTAGGCTGTATATAATGGCAAGCTCTGGCGTTATGAAATTATAAATATTAATATGTTATATGTTTTCTGTCGCTTAATAATAATAATAATGATAATAATAGTGTTTATTTCAGCCGAACAGAACGGTGAGAAAAAGCGGTGATAAAAAAAGCGAGTTATCGCTACCGTCAGAAAACAAATCGTTGCCATGGAAACGATGTTGATATATTTGTGGATTCTATGCTGGTAGGTACTCAGCCCCCTACCTACTAGTCGGCTGCTGTTCCAGAAAATTCAAATATTAGAATATGTTTTGTTTTTTTTTGGACAAGCTTATGTTTTGAAATACATGTCAGATGAGAGTTCCGAAATTAAAAATATATTTGGTAACGATTACAAAGACTGTATGTGTTATTGTACGGTGTTATTTTTTATTATATTTACAAACTTCCACATATTTAAATAAAAATAAATCTCCGAAATGTTTGTAAGCGCATAAATTCCGAACGACTGCACCAAATTGGATAATTCTTTTTTTCTTTGCAAGCTGTTGCAAGCTGTATGAAACCTCAATGTACCGGGAATGAATGTTTGGAATACGGGAGGGGGTAGGGGGACGGGGAGAGGGAATAATTGATAAGTGCAAGCGCTACAGTAATTTACCCCTAATACCATGCGAGCGAAGCCGCGGGCAAAAAAGCTAGTCAATAATAAATGTGAAATTAACATTTTAGCACAGATATTGTTGTTAATAAAACTTATTCATTTTCTCAAAAATTAACAGCTTTTAATACCATGCTAAGTAGATTAGTTAATATTCCCTTAAAGTTAAATATTTTTAACAAGGAATTAAATGTCATTAAACAAGTTACAATCAATAACGGTGATACAACAAAGTAATATTATTCAACATTTATTGGTAACCGACACCCGTGCCATAGGTCACCCCAAGTGGTTCGCTATGCTTGGTGACTTGCAAAAGTGCCAGGGATCATGGGGTGAGGTTTGTCTAGGCCTTGGCGGCCAAGCCTTCACGTTTGCCCACCTACTGCATGGCGGGCCGGATCGGGAGTTATAATCTAGACTTTTCTAGCCTCTGGAGTTTATCGCGAACAGACAGACAGACGCGCCGGAGGACTTTAATTTACGATATGCAGAGATTTAACGTTAAGTAATTTAATAAATGTTGCATACTTGTATTTAGCGCTGAATAATTTGGAGATTTCAATAAAACTATTTTCTATACCACTCGTACTTAAAAAAGTAAATTGAATGTGTGCTTTAAAACTTTGCGGACGATTGCCTTATAACATTTGAAAATTTTCTGTACCACTCGTACTTAGAAAAGTAAATTGAATGTGTGCATCAAAACTTTGCGGACGATTGCCTTTTAACAAATGAAAATTTTCTGTACCACTCGTACTTAGAAAAGTAAATTGAATGTGTGCATCAAAACTTTGCGGACGATTGCCTTTTAACAAATGAAAATTTTCTGTACACTCGTACTTAGAAAAGTAAATTGAATGTGTGCATCAAAACTTTGCGGACGATTGCCTTTTAACATATGAAAATTTTCTGTATCACTCGTACTTAGAAAAGTAAATTGAATGAGTGCATCAAAACTTTGCGGACGATTGCCTTTAAACATATGAACATTTTCTACACCACTCGTACTTAGAAAAGTAAATTGAATGTATGCATTAAAACTTTGCGGACGATCACCTTATAACATATGAACATTCTCTATACCACATTTATTTACAAAAGTAAATTGAATGTGTGCATTAAAACATTGCGGACGATCACCTTATAACATATGAACATTTTCTATACCACTTTTATTTACAAAAGTAAATTGAATGGGTGCATTAAAACTTTGCGGACGATTGCCTTATAACATATAACATTTTCTATACCACTCGTACTTAGAAAAGTAAATTGAATGTGTGCATTAAAACTTTGCGGACGATTGCCTTTTAACATATGAACGTATTAATAGCCTTTTAGGTAAACAAATTAGTGTAAATTTTAACGACTTGAGTGGAAGTGTTGTAACACGCTCCCGACCGTAGGCAGTAGGCATCAGGCAACAATAGTGTAGGTATACTCCCAACTCCCGTCCCGCAATACAATTCCCGACAATTCCCGTTTTACAGCGTGTTATCCCGAAATGGGAATCATTTGTGACAAGCGCCAGTTGATTTATTTCACATACATTGTTTACACGCCATACGGAACGTTTAAACGTAACGCCATGCAAATTCGAGAAAAAACATTCTAGGAAAACAAGCGAATAACTGCGCTGATAAACAAAAATGTTTTGTAAATAAAGGACTGCTAGTTTGCACTTAGTAATTGAATTTTTTTAAGCTTATTTGAGGTTGTCCACCATACATGCAAATTCGAGAAAAACATTTGACCCGGCGAGCGTTAGGTTCAAATTTATAACACCGAGCGTAAGGTTGTGTAATTTTCAACCAAAATTCTTACTTAGATAGTTATAGTTTTTTTTTTATTGTCGACTTATTACTAATACTTATTTCACCTGTTTTCTAAACTTGTTATTAAAAACTAGGTACAAAAGTGTTTACTTAATAGTTAAATCATTAATTGAAATAACACAATTGTTTTGTTTGTAACCACGATTTATTTAATTTTTCCACTACCGACCGGTTTCGTTTTACATAAGCATCAGGGTATAAAAAAGTTTAATTTTCATCAGTTTAATTTTTGTGTACTGAATGTAAAGCGAAACCGGTCGGTAATGGAAAAAATAAATAAATCGTGGTTACAAACAAAGTTATTGTGTTATTTCAATTTATAATGTCAAACCACAAAGTTACTGCTTTCTACCAAAAAAAAAAAAAGTTATCATTTTTATTCGAATCAAAATTTTTCTTAGAGTATTCAATTTATAGCACTTAATTGTCCATTTTCGTATTCCACTAAATAAAATCATTAAAAAATTAAAATCTTCTTAGGTTTTAATCATAACAAACACATATATAATTATTTCTTCAAAATTCGCTAATTCACTTTGTGGTGTCATTATTAATTTAATGAAAACAAATAAGTTTGTGTACACTACTATTTAATTAACAATATCAACATGTTTTGAAAATTATTTTTTCTAAACATGTAGATATTGTTAATTAAATAGTGGTGTACACAAAGTTATTTGTTTTCATTAAACGAATATAATTGTTTTTTCTTCTACAACTAATCTTAGTGCTTGCGAAAAATTGTAACACCGATTTTTTTGTTTATATCTATAGTCACAACTGTAAAGCAAGCCGGATCGGGGGAGTTTAAATGTGGGAGACCTCTCCAGCTGGACTCAACCCACATAGCCTTGCAGTGGGAGGAATAGTGAGAGGAATGGATTCTTAGTCCGTCATTCCTGGACACAGTACCTACAGTTTCCCACTCACATTTTCCTTCCCCGCTCTCCTTCCTTTCTCTAAAAAAACCGTCCATACAGCATTCCTAAAGATGACAAAGGCCCTGAGGGATTTTTTTGCCCCAGGGCCTCCTGTGCGGAGCTATTATACAAATATAGATAGTGTTTTCAATATAATGTCCTCCACGTGCAAAGTCGTATCTTCCCCAAGCATAAACGTTCTAAAAAATGTATGTTTATTGGAAGTGACCTGCCAGGTAAGTATGTTTCTGTATCTATTTGTAAATCATAAAATTGGATAGATTCTAAGAATTCACAATTAATTGAATTTTTTTTCCGATTTCACAAAAACGGCGCTCTACAAATTGTCCAATTATTATTATTAAATCGACTGATTATCTGGCCGCACTGTACAGGAGTGTGTATGTACTTCTAGCTGATTTGGTACATTCGAATCATATCGTATTTAAGGTTAATCTTTTATTCTTATAAAAAAGATCGAACGGAAATAGGAAATTGAGAGATAATAATAATAATAATAACATAAATTATACAAATTTTGCTGCTTTTATTTTTATTTGGTGTATGTATTTTTGTTTTCTATCATAACTTTAATTTTATTTCTTTCTCATGTTATACCGTAACTTATTTATATTTCTTCTCATGTTAAAAATGTACTGCCTTTATATATATATGTAAAAGCCCTCTGGGCGTAAAATAAATATCTTTATTTAATGAAATAGACAACATTTATAACTAAGAAAGTACATGTTTAATGTAGTTTATAGTATTTCAATATCTTTGTTTAGTGTACTTTGTGTCATGTTTAGTGTAGTTTAAAATATTTCAATATAATTGTTTACAATGGCTTAAAGATAACATTAGTTCAAATAGTTAACAAACATTAAATAATTTACACATAAAAAAATTGATAAAAATAAAAGTATATTTAAGAAAAGAAATTTCTAGTTATAAGTTGAGGTTTCTCATAACCTGCCTCACTAGGCTATCCTGTGTTGAGGCAGTTATTTTTTAATCAATTTAAAATACCTTTGAACATACCTGCACTTGGTATATTGGTTACATCAACAATGCTTTCAAATAATAACAATTAATACGTTGGTACCTATAACTAGTTTCGGATTTGGGTGAGTGCACCAGTAAATGCCATTTCATTACTTTTAATCCAACTTTTTATGTTACTTTGAAATTTTTTTGTGAGTCACATTTTTTTATTAAATCTGGAAGAATGTTATAAAGTCTTGTTGCGAGGTGTATGAAATTTCGTTGACCAAAAGTAGTACGCGTTATGGGAATTTGAAGTAAGTCTTTGTTATTGTTTTTAGTTTTAAGTCGAGTATTTAATCTTTTTTCAAAGTATTTATGAATGATTGTGTATAGATGGGTGAGGATTGTTTTTGTTTATATTTGCCAAACATCAAACACACCCATAATATTAAAGATTACGTTCGAGTCTGTAATAAGAGGTAGCCTAAGGATTAATTTTATAATAGTTTTCTGTGCCTTTATGATTGGGTCTAGTGCAGATGCAGTGCCACCTCCCCATGCTATGATACCATACTCAATAATCGATTGACAGACTGCAAAATAAATCATTTTCAAGTGTTGTAAGTCGAGAAAGTTTCTTATCGTTCTGAAAAAGTGCAAGGTTTTTCTTATTTTATTTGAAATTATTTGAGTGCGAAGATTCCATCTGAGATATGGATCAATGGTGAGGCCAAGGTTCTTCATCTGTGTAGCGCGCTCAATGTAAGGACACTGACAACATTCATCGGAATTTAAACATGTGTGTATTCTAATAGAGGCATCATCATGAGGTTGACCTGTAATATTTATGCTAGATGTTATATATTTAGTTTTGTAAGTGTTTAGTGTGAGGGTATTTGTGTTCAACCATTTTTTTTACGATGCCTATACCCGTTTCAGATTTTTTGTAGACAGCAAGCCAAGTGTCAGCTGGTTTTGTAAGTCTGGCTTTCCTGATATGATCACTGAACTTAATATATCTAGAGTCATTTCTGGTGTCAATTCGGTGTAACAAGTAAAAATAAAAGTCGTACTGGACGAATTTATCACTCGGGAAACTGCCCCTCCAACATCCTTTTAGTTAGCAGGAATTTATTATTTATGTAGTTTCAGCGTGAGTTAGAAAGAGGGCAATTTAACAATACGCCAAATCTACAGAACAGGGGTGAAGTTAGGTTTAGCACATCATGCCAAAAGTCACTTAAAAAAAACAATTCGTCAAACGTCCCCCAAGCCGGGTCCTCTGTCAAATTTCTCTAATAAGGTTAGGTTCGTCTTTACCCGAGCGAAACCCAAGGGAATAAGGGCGAGGAAGAAGGGACGAGTCATACAAAAACTCACCCCTAATATTATTGTTATGCCTTCCTATTAGTTTGTTTACACCTCCGTCTGATATGGTATGTGCCCTTATTAGCAATTAAGGGTCGCAAGGCCGCAAATGGCGTCAGAAGGGATGTAATGGCGGAACAAATCTGCCTGCGAAGTAATCGGAACTGGGTATACAATTATTATATCTATTTTTGGTAAGGAAACGGGCGCACTCATATAACAAAAACATCATGTTGTTTGTACTACTTAGAAACATGTTTTGAATACGTAAATATATTTTCTTAGCTTTAATGCTCTATAGCTTTACTCGCCAGCTATGACCAAGTTTTAAAATTATTTAAATATTTGAATGACTAAAAAATATGAAACATTATAGGGTAGATATTTATATCTTATTGCCCGACAGTTGCATTGAAATTTGAAAGCATTAAAGTTCATGATAAAAACTATAAATCAATCTGATAATATGTAGTTGCTTCGACTTCGACGAAAACTTCTTTAGCACCGTTGTGATTTGAAACAGAAAAAGCGACACTAAAAAGAGACAAATAGATGGGATTTAGCCTGCGAGAGAATGATATAGAATGAACGGTCTCCTCTTTGTGCGGTGTTTCGTAGTCTCCTCACTCTTGTCTACTTTAGTTTTCTGAAGGTTTTACTTCTACCGCGTTTGAACTGCACACATTTTTTTTCTTAACGGTAACTCCACACTCCATATTGTGGGATGTTGCGAGCAGAATTTTCTTAAGGATAAGAATGAGGGGAAGCCCTGGGAAGTTGTGGGTAAGAATCTGGGGGTCCTTGCGTCTAGAAGTAACAGAGGTATGAATTCATCCCTTCCACTGCGGTGCAAGGCAATGGATCGAGAGAGACCGGCTGAACAGATCAAAGGGTTTTCCTTGGCAGGCCTTTATCGATCCGCGATCGCTAGTGGGCAGACGCATTCACAAAGACCTACATGAACCTTACCCCATGAATCCGAGCTCCCCTGAAAAGACATTATACCACTTGAAATCAAATAAAAAATTACTGTCTTAATTTTATGACGCCAGAACCTACCTTAAGAGATTTTTTAGAAGAATACAAAAAAAGTTTTTTTAACCTATGGATATATTCAATTAAAATACCGTAGTGATCGTAAATTAAAATATTCATACAAATTTCTACTTCGTAATTTTAAAACACATTCATGATTATTCAAATTAGGAAGGATGTTTGAATACGGAACATGGAACGTATTTAGACAAGTTGTTTTTTAAGTATTTCCGTAAAAGCTTACGAGGAGTTTGGTATTATAAGGACGCGTATTGTTCAAACACAAGTACCGTATCACCGGCGCAACTTGTCCAATATAGCTTTTATCTTCTAAAAACTTGCCAGGGCAGATTAGCATCGGGCACAAAACGAAGAAAAAACAATTTACACTTGTACAAGCACCGTGCACGCTGCACACTGAAGGTAATAAATTATCCTTTCCGTGTTAAAATGTCACGAATATAACTCCAAGTGAGGGGGAATAACAATTTGGATTTCACAAAGTAATGGTATAAGCAAAGTGTGCTCTGGTCGGGAACATGTCGAAAATGTGAAAAATTGACATTTAAAAAGCATTATTATTACTCTGAAAGCTCCTTTGCGCGCTTTACCTGAAGAAAAAAAAAGCTTTTCAATTCTTCAGCCCCTGCAGAAATAAAGCTTTTGACTACTTGTCGGGAGTAAAGCTCTTAATCTTTTATGAAAGCGATAATTTTCAGAAAGTTTTGTGACAGATGGTACTTAACAAATTAATTTGACACTTTTTGTATAACTTGCATATATTTTTTACAGATTTTTCACAAACTTTAATGGAGGATGGGAAAATTGTGTGTTCTATTCCCCATTTTACTCTGACATTTTTTTAAATTTTTTATTTTTTATTTCTTCATACAAGAAAATAATTTTTAATACAAGTTTTAAGTAGTCCCACAAAGCTGTCACATGAAAGCTTATCTGTAGGTTCTACCAAATATTTTTTTTTAAATTTTTAATTAAAAAAAAATTATATATAAAATAATGTATCTCAATGTACCTACCTAAATACAAATTGTTTAGGCAGGTACGTTCAGATATTCAAAGATACATTGATTCGTCACTTATTAGCCAACGCTTACTGTTATTGGGGCTGGGGCCTTCATTATTCTGAGGTTTAAAAAATGTATTGAATTTATTGAAAATCTCTGGTATTAAGTATTTAAGCATTCGGCTTCCATACTTATTTGTTATTCTTGGAGTTATGAGGCGCTTATTTTCAGTGAATCTTGTGGTGTGATTATGCACCAGTTGCTTTTTGTACTTGCTTTCTCCCTAAAATTAAACAATTAATTTTGATAAATGGTTCATTCCATATAAAACACATTGTTAATGGATTGCGTCCAGGTCATTACCTATATCGTTATCAGACCTTTAGCGTCACCGTGGCTGGCTTGAAACAAAGCCCGGAGCGGAGCAGTGCAGAGCTCAAGGCAACGCGACGGTGCTCGGCCGCAGAATCGGCTTTGTCCATCCAAAGGATGTGGAAACAAAAGATAAGATGGGTAATGGGCACACAAACGCTACTCGAGCAATAGAATCACAAAGAAAAAGACACAGAACCGGAGATATCTGTAAATTGGTGCGGCCAACGTGTTGTGACTTTTTGCAAGGATCTGCTCAAGCAATCCGATAAAGGAAGCGACTGTGGAATCAATTATATTAAGACTTCGCTGAAGGGTGTCTTCATTTTTTTAACGATGTGAGGGAAATTAATAATAATTCAATACACTTAGGATGTGAAGGTCTGTATTCATTACTTCATTTTGGGGTAAAGCCAACTATTTTCATAAGTAACTGGAACGAGATAGATAAACCTAATCGAAACTTTTATTTAAGGGGGGAAATACATGTTGGACTAGGTTTTTAAATGATTTTTATGATTTTTTTTGGCATGGGAGAAATGTATATAATTTATTGAAATCTTGAGGTCATTTTGTACATCTATTTAAAAAAAATATATTGTGAATGTTTGGAAGCATTTCCTCAGAAAGTATGAAGATTATCAGCTGCAACCCATCGGACGTCACCATCAGACGTAGCTATTTGTGTGCATTCTGGAGGCCACATTTTTCATCTCAAATAAATAGCGTTTTGAATTTGTGTCTTTTTTATGTAAACCTTCCTTTTTCTAAAAAAAAAATGTAAATCAAATATTTTGCAAGTGTATAAACAGGAAACCTTGATTTTTTGCCATTTTTTTTACACTTTTTTGCAATTAAAAAATACTTTAGACAATGATATTTCTAATATTTTAGATTTACGTAAAGCGTAATTACATAAAAAAGGTATCTGCAAATTTTAAAATGATTGGTTAAAAATTTTCTGCGCTAGAGTTAACACAAATTCAAAAAAGTCGTTTCGAGAAAAACGCGTTTCAAGTTTACCGCGCAGTTCGGCACTTAAGGGAGAATAATAATAATAATAATTTTTGGATAATTTCTATAGCGCCATTTTTGTGAGAAAATCACCTCAAGGGCGCTAAAAAGCTAAGAAGCTCACTTAAACACCCTCACAACATCGAAACGAATTGAAATTTTTATTTAAAACTTTGGGAGCATATTATTAAATAGATACGAACAATTTAAGATACGAAATAAAAAAACATTTTTTTAGTCATCTACGTGTATTTCCCCCCTTAAAGGCCACATGTGATGGAACACTAAGGACACAAAGTATAAAAATAATAAAAAGACAACAAAGCCAACATTCCTGCCTGGTGTTTGACACTATCCACAATTCTCCGTTGGAAAAAATATAAAAATTAACATTCGAATTCATGAATGTCATTAATATTGTAAAGATAAGTAAAAAGTATAAGTCAAACTCCCAGGATATTAATCATTTTTACTTGGATGACTGTCATTGTCTAATTATGTGCTCTCAACTTAGGGATTACCGACAGCAATGCGCTAATCACATAATCAGTCGATTTTTATCACTAAAGGTGTAGAGCTGTAACTAAAATACATACTAAAATACTTGCAGAACTTGATAATAAAACTATCAAATTTAATTTTAATTAAATATAAAAAATAAAATAAATGGAGTTCTACGAATTAAATACAAAAACAAATTAATAATTATGGAATGTTATTGATGTTATTGATGATTATCTTTTAGATGTTCCGGTGCTTGGAAGGATGCAATAAGAATTTGATCATTATTTATTTTTATTTAAACAAACCATATCCGCCCTAAATGTTTTAGTACGACATGATTTTTTTCTACATGTTTTGTGTACATTAAGATTTTTTTACCACAGTTAATGAAGAAAAACTGATTTCTAAACTATAATGCTGCGTTCTATTGCTATACAACGTTATCATATCTTTTCTCAACTCGGAATGAAACCAACTCAAAACCATCTCAGATAAGTCATTTAGAGTGATAAAAAAATGTATATTAAAATTGGTTAAATAGGTTACGTTAGGTTAGGGTTATTGGCTAATTTAAAATTAGTTTTTTCTTAGCTTTTAATGACTTTTCAAGTAGGTGTTGAGTTGACTTTATTCTCAGTTGGCATGGAACCATCTTTTCTTACACTACCCTTAGTTGTATATTTGAACCTTAAACGACTACATAATATTACCTTTATATAAATTCACGGCATCTCGGATATTTAAGGCTATCCAAGTTTGTGGAGCATATTGGTACAAGTAAAGCGGAGGACTTTATTTGTAACAGAGAGATTAACCAAAATAAAACCAAGTGAACTCGAGGTTCCCAAGTCATCTATCTTCAGACAAATCTATCGACTAAGCTTTCGAACCCAGACAGAGTGTATTTATCAGCGGTAAATCCACTTATCCTGCACTATATTTAATTAAAGTTTGAAGAAGTGCAATGCAAACGTAATGAAACAGGTTAAAAATGGGACGCTTAGATAGCTAGGACATGTGGTAGATGGTAATTGAACGAGGTTCGATATGACTTAGGTATAATGAGCGAAAATGTCGGAGATACCCCATAAATACCTTTATGGTCATATCTCGGTGTAGACCTTTATGGTCACACCTCGGTGTAGACCTTTATGGTCACACCTCGGTGTAGACCTTTATGGTCATACCTCGGTGTAGACCTTTACGGTCATACCTCAGTGTAGACCTTTATTGTCATACCTCGGTGTAGACCTTTATGGTCAAACCATCTGTTTTTAGCTATTATACTTTATTTTATACCTTTATTTGTTTTTGTTTTTTGTCCTTTTGCTATGAATAAAAGTTAATTTCTAAAAAAAAATTATTACATTCATTTTGCTTAGTTTGACTGGTAAGTAAGTGTTTAAAGTTAAGTTGTAGCTTTTTAAATAAAATTTCCAAAATGGGTACACCATTTAACTCGTAAAATGGATCCATTCACTCCATTGGATTCCAATAAAAAAGAGACTGCTGTTTAATGTATTAATTTTTGTGCATAAAGTAATGAAAAACCAAATGCCAAAATACTTTAAGAATGAAATTGTTTTAGATGTACGTAATTAGATGTAAGTAAATAGAGATGTACGTAATTATGAAACAAGAAATATAAATAGAGTTAGATTGCTACATATGAAAAAATCAAAATCACAGAACTGCCTAATGTATAGAGGACTAAAAGTGTATGATGTACAGGGCCCGCAGATACTTTAATCGTACACAACTGCTAACCCTGTACAAATCGCAAGTGCGCCCCACGGTTGAATTTGGCAGCCACCTCTGGTGTGGGGCCCCAAAATACCTGAAAAAACCCTCGACTGTAGAGACTGTAAAACCCTCTGTGCAGAAACGGGCGGTCCGTTTGATAGATTCTCCTAATTTAACAAACGGATTGCAATCTTTAGAGCACAGGCGTCAGGTGGGAATGCTGTCCTTATTCTACCGGTATTACAATGGAAGATGCTGTGAGGAACTAGCGTCATTGATCCCCTCGGCACCGGTGCATAGTCGGGAAACACGCCAAACACGCGCTCAACATTTGTACACGGTTGACATTAGTCCCATGAGAACGTGTCGTTTCTAGGACTCGTTCTTGAATTCAACAGCTCGGCTGTGGAACGATTTGCCGGCTTCTGTGTTTCCTCCCTCCTACAACATGGGTCTCTTCAAGACCCATGTTCACTCCTTCCTCTCCTCAAAAACACCCTCCACACAGCATCTTCAAAGATGACATAGGCCCTGAGGGAAATTATTTTCCTCAAAGCCTCCTGTGTGGAGTTAGGGTAAAAAAAAAAATGATGAATTAAATTTATCTAATGAAATGTTACACTGTGTTTATTAGTTTATATTCTTGTAGTATAAATAAATAAATAATAATTAAAAATAAAATAAATGAAGTAATGTGCCTCCCGTAAGCTCACGTAGTATGTGTTTATTTGCCTGTTCAGACATGGTAGATATCGCATTAACAAGTTCACAGGTCACAAGAAACATGTCGTAACTTTGTTTTTAACCTATTGAAATATGCTCGAAAAACGACAAAATCGAAACCTTTTGCAAATAAAGCCAAATGTAAAAACAATCAGGTTTTTTTTATTATTCCAAGTTCCGAATTCAATTGAGATTATACTTGATAATAATTAAAAAAAAAAAACAGTTTTTTTTAATCGCAATGTTTGGCAACTCTGAAAAATTAAAAAAAATGAGCATTTATAAAATATAAGAGGAACCTCTTATTAATGGATTTTTCTGCATAAAAAAAATAACATGACAATATTGCATATATTGGATTGTTTTTTGGGAAATACGATTGTGTTTGTCACTCATGCTGGACCATGTCGTGATGGATTCTTTTATTTTAAAATTTCAATTTGAGGATCTTTGCAGACACGTGCAACTGGCGGCGGCCCCGCAAACCCAATCGGCTAATGAGCCCCACCGCCCGCACCCCGTGGGACGTTCCCCACCCCCTGGCCAACCCAATGCCACCCCACCCCACCCAGTGCAGCCGGCGACAGATAGCGGGAGTGCCTGAGTGCCTGTTAAGGATCACCGCAGGTAAACCGCCTGATAACCAGGTGATAGCGTTGATAAGATTGACATTTTAATGAAGTGTCATGAAAATAATTCTATTGGGTTTACGCAGACCCTCAACTACAATGCTGAAGTCAATGTAAGTAAAACTGCGATAATGGACTTTGAATTCTTGCTTATTCTTTTTGATTATGAGATTCCATGACATCCCGCGACAGATGATCCCCGACAGTTATTGATCACCCGAACAGTTGATTTCCCTGAGTGCTGCCAGTTGATCCCTCGGACACTTGATCCCCAAAAAATTATTGTTGTTGTTCTTCCTCTTTGTTAACATATGCAGATGGATATACGGCCGTGTAAAAACAATGCCAATATCACATAATGATAAACTTAGTTTTTACCATTCTTACAGTTCAAAGTCAATATGTTTCATTAAAAAGTTTTTGTTAAATTTTTTTAAGTAAACCATGATCAAATAAGCACTGCTTACGAAACATGTTGGTTTTTTTAAAAATAAAAGTTTTTTATATAAATACCGCAAAAGAGTCCCAATTGCTCCCGTCTGGAGCCAGTGAGATTATGGCATCCCCAATTGGGGTATGTGAGGCTGAAGGAAGTGAGAAGAGGAAGAAAATGGAAAAGAGGATGGTGGGTAGTGCCTGGCTATTCAGATCTGGTCACCAAACACGGCTTAAGCCATTTCAAGCAACGTTTCAATTCTGAACGGTGGTCTTACGCCAGGGCGATACTGAGAGTATCTTCCACTCTGGATCATACCGCAAATATACTATATATTGTTTTAAATTAATAAATTGTGAAATAACACAAATTAATCAAATAAAATTTATTTGCTACGCCGGGGTTAGATCCCGCGACCTTCGAAATGCGAGTCAAGAGCCTTACCGCTGGACTACATCGGCCGTCGAAAGTGGTTAAAACTAAGAATTTTATTAATTTTTAATAAAAATGGTGCCACGTAACAGTTTGTTGTGTTTGAAAAAATCGATACACTTATAAATGCAGGCTTCATGAGTGAAAATTGGCTGTTCAGATATTTTTGCTAATAATAATTTCGAATCCCTGAAGGAAAATACGAAGAAAATATCCCGCCAAATAACAAAATACGTTATACATTATATAATATATGCAGTCAGTTTAGGGAAAATACGATATACCCAGCTACATACACAGTATAACTAAGCGTTCTAAAGAGGTATGCAGAGAGA
The DNA here is from genome assembly GCA_936435175.1 of Glyphotaelius pellucidus. Classification (NCBI taxonomy): domain Eukaryota; kingdom Metazoa; phylum Arthropoda; class Insecta; order Trichoptera; family Limnephilidae; genus Glyphotaelius; species Glyphotaelius pellucidus. The sequence goes on along the minus strand of OW386538.1, from coordinate 10,093,991 downwards.
ACAAAAGGCAGAATAAATTACATTTATTATGCTCTTTTATTTATTCATTTTCAGGAAATTGACAGTTTATTTATATTTGTTCAGTTTGTACATGAATAATCTAGATGAAATAAAACCAATCCTTTTGATTTTACCTCTAATAAGACAGCATAATAGTAAATAAGAAATAATTCAATTTGTAAGATAGGAAAATGACGCCAAAAATTATACAAAACAAAAGCTTACATGAAACGGAAAATTACGTAAACAAAAAAATATTAATACATTATTAACCATAAAAAGACCAGTTGTACTTGCAAATCAAATCATAAATTATGAAAAGAAACAATAGACACATAGCATATTCACGAAATATAAGAGAAATTTTCTTTAATGGACTTTTTTATATTTCAAAGAATTGATTACTTATTTATTTTTTGAATTTTTGTATTTAATTTTTATATATTTTTTATTTTGTTTTTTTTTCCTATTCTATGTTCAAAAAAAAAATCTGTTACATCAAAATATGTTATAAAATATATTATATAAATATGTACAATCATTTGGGACGTGTGGGATTGCACTATCCTCCCCACATCCTGTAATAAAACTTTATTATTATTATTATTTTAATTATCCTAGAAAAAAATGAAGTATTAGGTCTATATAAAACACTTTTAAGTGCAAATTCTCCTACTTATAAACTCTTTTTCGAATATGGAATTATTGTATAAAATTCAGTTTTTTTTATGATAACCGCAAAAAAATTGATATTCATGCCAGAACTTAACAAAATAAAATAAAAGTGAACTTTTGCGATATTCTTTTATAGAAAATTAAAAGAGGCGTTACCCAACTGCAAATTTCGGCCTTATACGATCCGCAGAAGGAACGAAAGCGCGTCGTATTATCCCACTCAGTAGCCGCCCGCAATTCGGATAGATGTGCTTTGCTCTTTGCGTCGCCTTGTTTTATAAAAATGTACCAGCAAAATAACAAAACACCGTTGTTGGCTATTGATTGGTCAACGCTAAAATCGCTTGCTCCGCCCAATTCCGAATGGGTCCAGGACTAGGGGATCGTCTTAATCACAAACACGTAAACACCTCAGCACAGGTTCTCCTAGTGAGGTGTTCACAAAACATACAACATTACCCATCTACAGTTTCACCTTCTCAATCATACCTTCCACCCAACATATTAAAATTTCAAAATATATTATGTAAAAATGTTAATAATTACGTAAACATTGTTTTATATAGAAATAAATAAACTTATTGGAAACCAACGACACCTAATTAATTCGCAAACAACTTGATTTATTTTGTGACTAGACATGACCTACATATTTTGGACCCTTAATTTTCCAAGTTTCTTCCTTAACAAAGCCTAACTTATCTCAAGTACCTAACCTAAGCCAAACTTAACTATTCTCGCCATGAAGGCTACGCCTCACTTAAACTATTTGTTGGGAAAACGTGATTATCCTGATTATCCCGTAATTAGGGATCAACTTGTATGGATTGATAAATTTGCATGAGAGGTCGAGGCTTTCAGGCCTTTCCTGTTTGTTATTGTTGTGCCTGGAAACAATGATTACAAAGAAAAACCTTCGTCACTTCCAAAGCTTCGCCTAAATAACTAGTTTGTTATAACAGGTACTGAAACCGAATTTAAATAAAATTTATCTGAAATAAAATAATCACTTTGTTTGTAACCACGATTTTTTTTTTTTTTTTTTAATACTGACCAGTTTCGCTTAACACAAGCGAAACTGGTAAGGGTATAAAATTAAACTAATCAAAAAATATACATTGTGTGATCTTATATATACCTACAAAAAGAAACGAAACATAATTTAAAGGAACAATGAAAATAGCGTACTATAATATGCGATTAATTCTTTTGTTTTGTAATTTTTTTACGACTTATTTGTATTCCGAAGTGAAAATGTCACATATAATTTCAATATAGGCCCATCAAAATGCTTTTTACAATAATTTATTTTATATTTTATCGTATTTTTATAATAAGAGTATTTTTTTTAATCTATCCTTTACTCACAAATAATTGCCCAAGCTGCTCTTAAAATCAAGAAACATTGAAGTGTTTAATGACTTATATTTTACTAGCTTTTCCCCGCGGCTTCGCTCGCATGGTATTACGAGAAATTACTGTAGCGGTTGAACTTATCAATTATACCCCCTCGTCCCCACCCCCACCCCTCCCGAATTCCATACATTCATTCCCTTACATTCAGTTCTCAAATCTCGCCTGCCACCTAAATTTCATAAAGCTATAGCTCAAAGAAAAAAAGAATTATCCAATTTTGTTCATTCGTTCGGAATTTATGCGCTTACAAACATTTCGGATGTTTATTTTTAATTAAATATTTGAAAGTTTGTGAATATAATAAAAAAATTACACTATTTATTCAGTTCATTTATTCATTCTTTATAATCGTTACGAATTATATTTTTAATGTAGGAACTGACATTTATTCCAAAACAGAAGCTTGTCCAAAAAAATAAAACATATTCTAATATTTGAATTTTCTGAAGCAGTAGCAATCGTTTCCATGGAAACGATTTTTTTCTGACGTTAGCAAAAATTTGCTTTAGTTAGCGACAGAAAACGTATAACAAATATAATATATTAATATTTATAATTTCATTACGCCAGAGCTTACCATCATATACAAAATATAGTCTGCGCATATAATTTAGCTTTCTATTGGTGAATGAATTTTTAAAGTCTTTATATTGTGTTATGCGTGAAAAGGTCATAAACAAACTCGAGCAGTTTCGCATTTATAATATTAGTATGGATAATTGAAAACACAAATGAATAAAGTAACACAGATATTTGATATACCTTTAGATAACAAAATTAATTTTTCGGTTTGGTTGGGTATTTTGGAATCAAATCCAAAATTAAGATTTGTGTCAAATGGGTGGCGCAGCCGCTCCCCTTAATTTTACAGGTAATCTAAAGTTGGGGATTTATTTCAACATTAAATAAATAAAATATTAAAGAAAACAAAACAATAAAACAAAACATTAAAGAGTGTAATTTTTTTTTCATCAGGTGAAAGATTAAGAGAATCAACGACAAAACAGAGATTGAAAATTAATAAGATACTTTGTTTTTACCACTTTTATTGTTTAAATAAGGATTAAAGAACATATGAAATCTTTAAACAATAACAGTTTTTCGAAGTTCGCCAATCATTTGTTGGAGACTAGTCACATTTTTTACTACATTAATGGAATTGAATTGCAGCATTGTAATTTTAATGGCATTCAGTTGGATAAATTAGAAATATTAGAGATCAGAAAGAGCGTGAATATTATTAATAACCAAAAATTGTTTTTAAATGACTCAATGTTAATAAACCCTTTGTAAATTGTTACCTATTACCCCTCTTCCTTCTACCCATTCTCACCTTTCCATTTACTATGTCTATTAATTATAATTATATTGTCTATGTCTATGACTATTGTTTTTATCTATTATTTATAATTAGTTAGTAAACCCAGAAAAAGTGAGCTTAGCTCACGAAACATGTTGGTTTTGTAAACAATAAAAGTGGTAAAAACTAAGTATTTCATTAATTTTGCATTAAAATGGTACCACAAAATATGTTTACTGTGTTTGAAAAAAAAAATAGAGATTAAAAATCAATGGAGGAGAAAAAAAGTTCACCATAAAGAAGTTTTAACAGAAATAAATTGCCATTATGTTCATAACGGTCTTAGTGTACTAATCGAGATCGAGAACGAAAAACGAGAAGAAGAGAAAAGTTTTTAGATGTATTTAACGTAGATAAGTACATATATAACAGTCTGTATAAGTCATTTCATTCACCCATTTGTATCTATATCATCTGTCAAAAACGTACAATATCAAAGGCTTTAGAGCATTTTCCATTTTCCGATAACAATGTAGTTTAGAGCAAGCAATTAAATCGTAACCTTTAGAACAGTATCGCCACGATGTTATTGTTATATATCTGGACAGGGACCGTCACATAAAGGATAAAAAGGAAACTATTACCGCGTATCAAAATTGTATTATTGTTTGCTAAACCAGGACAGTGCACAATCCTAGGAACAAAAGGCTGGGCTGAAATGAGTCCATTGTTCCCTTAACAGTTGAGTCGGGTGACAACTTGGAGTTTAACTGTGGAAGATACACACAGAGTAAAGAAATTTTTTTTTTTTTTATAAAAGTATCTTCATATTTACATTTGAATGTTGATACACAGGCGGGTCATCAAAATACCGTCGAATAACGTGAGTAACTATTGTAACCAATCATCGTATCGTCAATTTTTGAGTAATTGTGTTAAGTATATACGAAAATAAAAATAATTATTTTTTGTGGTCAAAATAATCTATGTGCCGCTTTTAGGCCTTTTCTGATAGAAGCGATATTCGCTGCCACTGTGGATAGCGAAAAACATCAAGCGAAAGCCAACCGGGTATTAGTATGAGTTTTCGCGGCTAGTGCGAAACTAAAACTCGCCAATTCCGACATACCGCTTGATAGGCGGTATCTTTTCGGAAACAGGCTATCGATAAACATTTCAATAATAAGATACCTGATCACTGGTCACGCACGATTACAGTCGTAAGTATTTATTCACGCAAGGCAAGGCGGGCAAAAATCAACAACGTTTTGCTACCCGAGGCAGAAGCAAAATCTGCCTGCCATGTCGGTGAGAATACTGCATACCCACTCGGCTGTTACCCACCGCGGCAGCGAATATCAGTTATATGTGAATAGGCTTTTATATAATTAAGTTTTTAAATATCCACTATCTTATGATTTCGGAGTAAATTTCTGAAGAAATATTTCAATAACCCAGCAGATTTTCAAAAGTAGGATTAACGATGGCGTGGTAGAGGAAGACGCCCATGTCATGGCTTAGAAATCCACAACTGTTAAAAATGAAACTATGTTTTTTCAAACACAACAAACTTATTTTGTGGCACCATTTTAATTAAAAATTAATAGAATACCTGGTTTTTACCACTTTTATTGTTTACAAAACCAACATATTTTGCCCCGAAGATGCGCCATGTGAAACCCTAAGGAAGTGAGCATAGCTCGCGAAACATGTTGGTTTTGTTAACAATAAAAGTGGTAAAAACTAAGTATTTTATTAATTTTGAAACTATTTCGGTCTGCCCCTTGCATGGTAAAGATTGTCCTGAGGATAGTCAGTCCGATAGGATAGGGCACCAGACGGAGAACTAGCTAGACACCCGTAGACACAAGTTATGCAGTACTACGCTTGTTGGTAGATCAATCATTGAGATGTTCGACATTAAAATAAACCTGTGATCGCGAAATTATACTCATGGGTTTAAATCCTTGATTTACATAATTTTAAAAAATTTTAAGTTGCTAGTCTGATATGAGTGGCAGAGTGTTGATTGAATAGTTTGATGGGCCTTCATAACTTTGCTCTACATACAAGTTTAAAGTTGGAAATGTTTACATAAATTTCAACAGACTTTGACTGCATTGTAAAAATCGGGAATATTTAGAAACGTGCCACGAAACAGTAAACAACGTTGGTTTATCCATTCCACTTTGTTTTTAAAATAAAGCACGTTGTGTTCATAACTGGAACAATAGTGTTTAATTTCTGTTCTATGGATGAAAACATCCAAAAGCAAAAACTAGTCTTGATGATATAGCTTTGAATAAACTCTGTCTAGGTTATTTTTTTACATAACTAAGACAGCTATAATTACAAGACAATAAAAACAAGAAATTATTAGTTTTAAGAAAGTGTCTACCACAAAAAATAGACACAAATGTTTAAAATTTTTACCTAAACAAACAAAATCCGTAAATTAATTACACTGTAGTGCCGCTTTCAAAATAATGTTGGCATCCTGAAAAATGTGGTTAATTAAGCTTTATAAAAATAACGTATGTTTCCAAAATGAAAATTTACAAATACAGAGCTCTAATAATGGCTTTAAAATGTTGGGATTTATAACTAGGCCAACTAGAAATTTTAACATATAAAGTGTTTTAAACTGTTATCTTTTGCCTACGTTTGAAGTCAACTAGAGTAAAATTCTCCCATCTGGAACCCACATTATTATATACATATTCAAGCTGTTAAGAATACAAAACAAATTCTTACGTTTTCTAAATTTCGAAATGGGTATTCCAGCAATTATATTGAACTACAACACTATTTGAAACGATATGAATGTGCTCAAATTGTCAGACAGAAGGATTTTCAATGACTTGGTTATTCTATATAAAATTCTAAATGATTTGGTTGATAGTCCGCTATTGCTTGAATTGATAAGCTTCCGGATTCCACAACGTAATACTAGAATTCAGGATTGATTTCAGTGCAGAAATTCTGGTACTGACTACCATATGTATTACTCTTTCCCCAGAATACTAATGGAGGAAAACAATCATACCAAGTTAGTGACATCTTCAATTTATCTTTAGCAGACATAAAACAATGTTACTGAAGCAGTTCAGTTATGTACAATAAATAGTGTATATTTCTTACTATTCATATGTAAAAGCTCAAAAAAGGGCATTAATTAATAGATAATAATTAAATACAGACGTCCTGAATCTCTTTCAGTTATTTCCTCGTCGGGGCACAATGGAAGAAATGCATAGAAGTTAATTGTGAAAGCCATATGAGAATCACCACGATGTGTTTTTTTCCTCTACATGTGCAAGCCGAGAGAATAATGGAAATTCTATTCGCTTAACAAGCCTGACAGAAGGTTTTGTTTCATGCGAGATATTAAAACAAATGAAAAGTGTATAAATACGGCTCTATATTATGACTGCGGGTTTGAATTGCAACCGAGCCACAAACGTGCGGAAGTATTTAAAACAATTGCTTTGTTTATTATTGTAATAGAGTTATTCCTTTATTGCATTGACACAGGATTTGTTTGATAAAAATAAATGGCGCCTAAAGAAACGTTTTATTTAATTTTCTTAATAAGTCATTGTTATTGTATTGATTCGTATTATTAAAAGCGGAAATACAAAACTTGTAGGCTGGCAACACCAATTTACCAGTCAATTTTTTTTTAAAACGCAATGACACTGAAAATAAAGAACACTGTAAATCACATTTTAAAAAAAAAAATTCTGTTCTTAAAGAAAAGTACCTACTTAATGACATAAGTTTGATTAAATGGTGTGTTACAAAATGATTTGCTGTCATTTAATTTAACATAAATTTGAATTTAATAGTAGTAGAAAGGAAGAATCACTAATGGTGAGTTTAGTTACGCTACTTTTAGATCTGAATGAGTTAAATGTATTCAGATCTAAAATTAGAGATATTATGATCTAAAGCCCGGGCTACGCTAGGTACTTAAGCAAGTACTATAATAAATGTGAGCAAATTCTAAGCTGTGCTTTATATTTTATAACAATATCGTTAATTTTCATCATGTTAACACAAAATTACAAAAGCATAATATACCTACATATTTGCAATTATAATTTTGAGATCAGTGGGTATCTACTTATATTGCAATGAAAAAAAAAATTTCACTCTGCCTTTAAATTGAAAAAAAAAATTAAGTAACTCAGCTTTACAATACCGCCATGAGTTATATTTTTAGGATTGCCTTTTAAACAACAGTGGCGCCCTCCTATGTTTTCTACTCTTATTTGACAAACTGTACCAACGTATTATAAATAACCATAGGTAAGAACTCATTATGTCATGCATATTTTACAAAAATACTTCACTTAGACAAACATATATATTTTTTAGAGATATTTTCATGTCGGTCATGTATAATCAACTCTGGCATCAGAGCAATGTATGCATATACCGGTACAAAAATATAATTAGGGAACATTCTTTTAACTGTAGAGTTACCGCATTTTTTATTTGATTTTAGCAATACATGCCTATTTTCCGCACATTGCCAAAGCATTAAATAATTATTATTTTGAGTAATAAGACGGCTTCCGTGGTCGAGGTGTAAGACTCTCGACTTCGAATGACTTCGACTTCGTCACGAGTTCGAATCCGGCGTGCCCAAAAATTTTATTTGATTAATTTATGTTATTTCACAATTAATTAATTAAAAATATAATAAAGTGTATTTGCGGCAATTCTGAGAGTATCTTACAGAGTGGAAGGTACTCTCAGAATTGCCCTGGTGTAAGACCACCATTCAGTTTTGAATCGTTGCTTGAATTAGATTTAGCCGTATTTGGTGACAAGATTTGAATAGCCAGATTTCAATCAACTTTCCTACTTTCCTCTTCCCCATTTCTTTCCCCGCCTTACTACCTTCAGCCTCACAACACACCCCAAATGGAGATGCCATAGTCTCACCGGCTTCAGAGGGGAACAGTCGGGACTCTTGTGCGGTATTCACATAAAAAAAAACATATTTTTATGAGCTGTTTTTCAATGTTTATATAGTTAGCGGCGGAAACGGTTCTAGAGTTAAGTCTTAATCCCTCAGGCCTCGGCCATTTTTTGTCAGTGAGTCAAAATATTTCCACTTTGCAATAGAACTCAAATAAACGGAATATTTCAGAACGTTTCCAAAACATAAAAGGAAAAGTGATAAATTATGCTTTCAAATTTTATAATTCGGAACAAAAATATAAATTTTTTAATATAAAAACGTAAAAAAAGTTTAAAAAAATGGATCACGTTACGCTTTTTCTAACTAAAATTACTGATAACAATAATACACATGCATATTTAATTTGACAAATGTATTATAAAGTTATTATGGTTAATTTTTACATTTGAATATAATGCGTGGTGTTTTCTGCTTCTAACACCGTTTAGATCATATTTCGCACTATGATACCAAGGGAGACGATTTCTATGAGACGTACATGAGTTGTTCCGAAAAGCGAACAAATCAGCCTGACGGGTTAAAATAACGAAAGGGCTATATCAATTTAGGAAGAAATCTGAAAGAAAATCAAATTCTTCTTCTTCTTCGTGTGCCCTATCAGCTCCTCCCGACGTTGGCGATCACTCTGGAAAATGTCTCTCTATCTTGTGCTGCCCAAAATAGCTCCTCCGCACTTCTAATGCCGGTCCACTCTCGTATATTTCGTAGCCAAGACATTTGTCTCCTACCAGGCCCTCGGCGACCTTCTATTTTTTCTTTCAATATTAATTGAAACAAGGATACTTTTCCCCACGAAGTACGTGACCCAGATACGAAATTTTCCTGACTCTTATTGATATGAGCAGTTCTTTATCTGCTCTAGCCTGCCTGAGAATTTCTATGTTGGTGATCATGTTAACCTTGAGCATTCTCCGGTGAAGCCACATTTCAAAAGCCTCTAACCTGTTCATGGTATTACTTTCAAGGTCCGTGTCTCACATTCACACAGCAAGACTGACCACACATAACACTTTAACATTCTCTGCCTTAGTTTTAAATTGAGGTTGTCATTGCAGAAGAGGGATTTCATTTTACTGAATGCAGTTCTTGCTGCCTCAATTCTGCCTTTAACCTCTACTGCTGGGTCAAGAGTCTCCGTGAGAATGCTGCTGAGGTAACTAAATCTTGCCACCTTTTCGACATGGCAACCATTCAATTGTATCAAATTAATTTTTTTTTTTTTTTTAAATTTACCGATATATTTATTTGATCCCTAAGCAAAGAAAACATCACAAAAATAATAATTATTACCACGAGAACTCAATTAACAAAATTATTACATGTAGTCATCATCGTCAATATTATCCTTTTCCTTCAATATTTGAGCTCTGCCAATATTTGAACAGTGTTAATATTATTATAGCGCATCCGTAATGCCGGCTCTGAGGCTTACAATTTGCGCTTTTCGCGGCTGGTGTACTATTTTCTAAAGGCTCACTTCACGTGAATATCGATTATGTCAAGGGATAAGCTCAGTTAATAGGAATTAGAGATGATGCATCAACCATAAAATAGATTAACTAATAATTATTAATCATTGATGAACAAGATAACACTATCAATCTAAACAAAAATAGGATAAAGAACAAAATACGGAAAAATAAAAGGATGACGGTCGCAACTGAGGAACAAATAATAATAATATTAAATGAATGAGATCAAAAGAATTTGGAATGAGATTAAAAGAATTCAGCATTCTCAAACTATAAAAATATTTTTTAAAAAAACTAACTAACTAACCATCACGCCGTTTCCCCGCAGGGGTAGGCAGAAAGGACGGACCGCCAAACAACGCGATCTTGGCACACACTCCTTGCTTCGTTCACATTCATACATCGTCTCATACATGCTCTTCTGTTATTCTGACTCTTGACATCGCCCGACTCAAGTATCTGATTCACTTGGTCGTGCCATGTCTTCCTCGGGCGTCCCCGACTTCGTCTACCATTCACATTTGCGTCATATATTCTTCTTACACTCCTTTCCTCATTCATTCGCTCTACATGCCCAAACCATCTGAGCATCCCTTTCTTAATCTTATTCATTACGCTTACATCAGCCTTGCATTCTTTGCGGATCTCCACATTTCTCACACGATCATACATGGTTTTACCACACATACGTCTCAGGGATCTCATTTCAAAAATATTATCACTTGTTATTTCGGCTACTGGCATTATACCTAGCTCTCTCATTCAAAATTTAGGCTTATTAGATTTATCAAAGAATCTTTATATAAACATGCAATAATCAGTCATTTTAAATACATACAGGATTACGAAAGATTTTTAAAATATTTATATTGAGGGATCTGTAGGATTTATCGGTCCAGTTAGAAGTTCTTCCGAGCCGAACCCGCTGATGTGAAAATATCTCGAGTCGGTGAATTATTTTCCCTTTTGGTCTCTGTTAGGTTGACATATTGTTCTTGTATTATTTTGTATTTATTATACTTATATGGTGCAATTGTATAGCATGGATTGACCAGATGATCATTTGTTGAAAAGTATGTGGAAGGGTTTAGTTTTTCCTGTGGGGAGGATTTAATCCGGACATATAGTCAAAAAATTGTTAAATTTGAAAAATGAGATTGAAAAAAATAATATTTTAATAAGAGGTCTCAGTAGCCAAATGAGTGGAGGCGTTTGTCCCGGTAAGATGAGAGGTTCTGGGTTCGAGTCCCAGTTGTGACCGTTATCTTTTTATTTTTCAGTGTTTTGTTCTTTCTCATATTGTCGTTTAGATTATTAGTGTTATCCCCTTCTTCGATGATACATTAAATTTATGGGAATAAACTTCAAAAGTAATAAAAAGAGAGTTGTTCTAATAAAAAATTAATTATCAGTAAACCTACTTCGTGCTGATCATGGGAAAATGTCATCAATTGGTAGCAAAACGTTCTGGTAGTTTTTGCTTTGAAATTTGATCTTAGCTCCCTTACAGTATCCATAGAGATGTAGAAATAATTGTTCAGTTTGACTGACTGACTGAATATACGAAGAAGATGGTGACCGGACAACTCGAATGAAACCAACTCAGAACCATCTCAGATAAGTCATTTAGAGAGATTAAAAAATAAATATAAAAAATTGGTTAAATAGGTTACGTTAGGTTAGGGTTATCGGCTAATTTACAATTATTTTTTTCAAATGACTTTTCAAGGAGGTGTTGAGTTGACTTTATTCTCAGTTGGCATGGAACCGAAAAAGATAGCTACTAACGGTATAATATTAAATATTTTTAATTCAAAATCCACAAAAAACTATCAAATAACCTCAATACAAACCTAAACATAAAAATTCATAAAGACTGTTTATACGTGAACCAAGACATTCCTTGCAACTGCCCAAAATTGAATGAAATACAAGTAATAAAATACCTTGAAATAATTATTAACCAAAATTGAAACTCCCAAGTGGAAAATGTGAGCAAGAAATTAAAAAAAAAAAAAAAAACTTATCTATTTTTGCAAAACAATAAGAAACATTTTAGACAAAGAACAGCTAATACAAATCATTATGCATCAGCCCAATCTCATCTAAAATCTGGTCTTATAGGATGGGGAAGCTCTAGCAATTTCACTATAAAACCAGTCCTCACATCACAAAGGGCGGTTTTGAAAATTATAAGAGTCCCCGTCAGAACTTCTATAAACAACGTTTTTTAAAGCACTGAATCTAATGTCACTGAAACAATTATATGCAAAAGATATTCTAATTTACGCATTCAAAAACCAGGATAACTTTACACAGGCATAATCGGGCCGATTCAAAAGATCCATTACAACATGCATTCCACCAACCAACAACTAAAACGACCTTTGGACAAAGAAATATGCAATACTCCTCTATAAAATTATTTAATATACTCCCCATTGAAATAAAACCCGTTAAAAAATAAACACTTTCAAAAGAAGAATTAAGATATAGATTATTGACATGGGAAGGAAGAACATAGATACAAAATTGCAAACCAATAAAGATTAAATGCTTGTATTGTTCTTTCTTTTAGATATAACTTTATAATTGTCCACTTGCAATGCTTTAAAATAGGTATTAACTTAATTCAAACACAAAAACATGTACAATGTGATCTTAGAACGGGGCACCCCGGTAACGACACATTCTTTCCTAAAAGATTGTTTTCTAAAAAAAAAAATCATCAACAAAGGTAGATTTATAGATTGCACATTTAAAAAGCATAATTTTTTTTCCGTTGTTTTAAAAATTTTATATGAGGCTTTACATAATATTTTTGTAGCAATCAAATGAACACAACCGTTCTGGACGACTGAAAAATTTCAGTAAATGGAATAGTATTTTCAGTTCAGCCACTGAAATGGATGGTACAAAGGCCCGGATATTATTAATTATTCTTTATATAACCCATGTCGAGGTATATTGGCTGTGGAACAATGGTCATACTGCCTTGGGGGATATCGAGGGTAACATGCGCAGCACACAGCACACAGGAAGCACACATTCAGGCTCGATATGCCCAATTCATGGGGAGAACAATTAAAGAGGATGATGAACAGAAATATATTGCTTTTCATATTTATCGTTAGGTTTTAATCATTTTTTTGTTTCATTTAACAATTATTAACTACTGCAATACCAATTAATTCAAGAAAAATTATATTTCCACATTATAACGAATTGTAAATTAAAAAAATACGTGTTTGGGTCGTTCTTCTTTTTAACCTACATAAAGTTGTCTCCACCAGTTAGTGGAGAAAAATTCAACAAATTTACTAATATTATTACTTTAAAATTACTTTAAAACCTACTGCACTAAAGACGTAACAACTGTGCGTTTAAAAAAAATATGTGTTTATATTTTTGTAGTAAAAATTACGTGACAGAGTTGTCTTTCCCCGTGATAGAAGTGTATTTCATACAAATCACAGTTATTTTCTGCCACCTCGATTTGCGTGTATTCTATAAGGTTAAAAAAAATGACATGACGACATAAAATATGAAACTATTTTTAAACTCCAAAAAGTATAACCTATCAAGTAACAGCGATTATTATTTTTAATGATGTTTAATAAAATATTTTTAAAAATCTCAAAACTTGTCTCCTACAATTATTATGTCGTATGACACTTCCGTCACGTGGGTTTTCATTCGAAATGGGTATACACGCAGCTCGTGTATGTCACCCCCAATAGGCATTTTAGGCCTCCTCTCCCTCTTGCTACAATTTCCCATCTTAGATCCAAAGAGATTCATTTATAGTAAAAACAAAATGTGACGGAGTGGTAGAAATGTGACAGAGTGGTAAAAGTTATATAGTTTAAAAAAAGAACAACCCACCTACTGACCGATCTAATTTGAAAGTGCCAAAAAACTTCATTACGCCCACAGCTTCAAGACTCATTGATTGTTGAATTTTCTTATCAAATAATCTAAAACAGTTCAGAAAAGAGAAATATTAATTAAGTAACCATCCCGCTATTTCTCGTAGGTGTAGTTAAAGAGGATGGGCCGCAAAGCAACTGAGTTTTGGCACACACCCCTTGAATTATAAACATCGTCTCATTCATACCCTTTTGTTATCCTGACTCTTGACATGGTCCGACTCAAGAATTTCGTTGCTAGAGAATGAGATAGACTAATCCTAATCAGTCTCCTCTTTGTGCAGTGCTTCGCAGCCTCCCTACACTTTCTACCTTAGTTTCCTGAAGGTTTCACTTCTACCGAGTGTGAACTGCACCCATTTTTTTTATGTATAAAACTTTTACATTTTTTTCGGCACAAGCATTCACCACAGTTATATGGTATTGTTCTCAATCTCTAAGGGAATACATGTCAGTTGGTGGGACCTCGTCAATGTTCACTGATACCGAAATACTGCAGATTATTCGTGGACGGCTTAGTGTTCCGTTCGTTTGACTAGTTGCCGTTTGTGGGTACCTATTGATGTTTAATTCATAATGCCCATCCGGGGCTAAACAGAAATTGATTTATTTTAATAAATTTAATTTGAATTAAAAAAAAAGTATTTCCTCAATAATCTCAAATTCATTTTCGATTGTTAAGAAATCAAAAAAATATATTTTTATTAAAATATTCATTACTAGCTTTTCCCCGCGGCTTCGCTCGCATGGTACATGGATACTTTCATTCCCTTACATTCAGTTTTCAAACATCTCGCCTGCCACCTAAATTTCATAAAGCTCAAAGAAAAAAAGAATTTTCCAATTTCGTTCATTCGTTCGGAATGTATGCGCTTACAAACATTTCGGATGTTTATTTTTAATTAAATATTTGGAAGTTTGTTAATATTGTAAAAAATTACATTATTTATTATTCAGTCTTTATAATCGTTACGAATTATGTTTTTTAATGTAGGAACTCTTATCTGACATTTATTCCAAAACAGAAGCTTGTCCAAAAAAAACAAAACATATTCTAATATTTGAATTTTCTGGAGCAGTAGCTGACCAGGGGGCTGAGTACCTACCAGCTTAGATCCCACAAATATATCAATATCGTTTCCATGGAAACGATTTTTTTCTGACGTTAGCAAAAACTCGCTTTTGTTAGCGACAGAAAACGTATAACAAATATAATATATTAATATTTATAATTTCATAACGCCAGAGCTTGCCATCATATACATACTATAGTCTTCGCATATAATTTAACTTTCTATAAGTGAATGAATTTTTAAAGCCTTTTTATTGGTTAATGCGTGAAAGCGTCATAAACAAACTCGAGCAGTTTCGCATTTATAATATTGGTATGGATGGATTTATTTCTGAAGGCAAAAACGCGCGATGTGATTTCCAATTTTTTTTGTGTAAAAATTAGAAATGTATTAATATGAATATCTCATTTTAAGGTAGATTTATTATAGTTCAATTAAGGAGGCAGTTATGGGTACCGCCGCCCCGGGAATCATTTGTTGGATAACCAACACCTCTGCCGTATGGCACACCAAGTGGTTCGCTACTTTTGGTTACTTGGCAGGGGTGCCTGGGTTCATAGGGTGAGATTTGTCTGTATCTAGGCGGCGTCTGGTTGAGGGAGACCTCTTTGTCTCCAGCAGGACTCTCTCGAAACATCGCTTTGTAACGCTGTGGGAGGGATAGATTCATTTGTCTGTCTATCCTGGACACACTGACATCAAGAATCCTACCTTTTTCGTTCCCAAAATTTCTTCTCCTCCCTTTCCTAAAAACACCCTCCACACAGCATCCCCGAGGATGACATAGGCCCTGACGGGAATTATTTTCCTCATGACTTCCTGTGTGGAGTCAATGTAAGAATAAAATGTTTCAAACATTTCCAGCTGATTACTGTAAAAATTACATCTGATTACTGTAAAAATTACATTTGATTACTGTAAAAATTACATCTACTTACTGTAACAATTACATCTGATTACCGTACAAATTACATCCGATTACTGTAAAAATTATATGGGATTACTGTAAAAATATCGGCAATCATTGAATCATTTACAATTTTTCATGCTAACAAATCCAATTTTGTATCGGTGACTCAATACAATATTGTATTTGTTAGTCTTACTTGAAGGATTTGAGTTTATTTATGGACAAAACTACTTATTTATGTTCATATTGAATATGTACTGGTGCAAACAATTAATTCACCATTTTAAAGCATAGTTTGCAAACAGTGTTTAATCCAAAAAGTGTTTTAACCAAAAATAATTTTATTGGCGCCATCCGTAAATGCGGAGATTACAATCGTACGTTCCACTGAACGTATGGTTAAACTTAAACTCAGATCTTAAACTCGTTTTAACGTTGATCACCAGAAAAGTTTGAAAAGCTTAAACGCATTACCGGTTAAAGAATCGTCGTTTAACTAAGATCTTTCAAAAATCAAAAACATTAAAATGATGCTGAACGACGATTGGACTTTTATCAAATTTATTTATTTATTATATTAACGGCTTTAACATAATATAACAGAGTATCAGGTATAACTACAACATTAAATTATAACTACAACTTTCAATTTGGGATGCGGGTATGGGTACCGCCGCCCCGGGAACCATTTATTGGATAACCAACACCTCTGCCATAGGTCACCCCGAGTGATTCGCTACGTTTGGTGACTTAGCAGGGGTGCCCGGGTTCATGGGGTGAGGTTTGTCCGGGTATTAGCAGCGGATGCGTCTGCCCTCCTGCTGAGTAGCGGGCCGGATCGAGAGGCTGGGGGGGGCATTTTGGCAGGGGTGACCTATGGCAACACCTCTGCCATAGGTCACCCCGAGTGATTCGCTACGTTTGGTGACTTAGCAGGGGTGCCCGGGTTCATGGGGTGAGGTTTGTCCGGGTATTAGCAGCGGATGCGTCTGCCCTCCTGCTGAGTAGCGGGCCGGATCGAGAGGCTGGGGGGGGCATTTTGGCAGCCGTACTCTCTCGACCCTTTGCCTTTTTTTTTTTTTTTAAGTTTCTTTATTCTTTGAATTGTTTGTTACATGAATCGGAGATTTTTCGACCACCATACTAGGCACATGCCCGTGTTGTGGTGGTCGCGGTAGCCTTGCACCACAGGTATGGATTAATATATTGTCAGTCACTTCTGGTTACACTGAACCCCAGATTCCTACCCACCCCTCATACCTTTTTACTTCTCAGAAAACTTCATATCCTTCCTTTCCTTAAAAAGACCCTCCACACAGCATCCCCTAAGATGATATAGGCCCTGAGGGAAACTTTTCTCCTCAGGGCAACCTGTGTGGAGCTAATGTAAATAAAATAAATTAAAAGACAGCTCTAGTGAGCTTGTAAATCAACAGAAATAGAAAACAGAAGTTGAGAAAGACATGTGTAGATAACAAATTAAACAACGTGATTCTGCAAATATTACAATATTGCAAAAATTAAAAAATATATTTAAATAATATAAGTACTCGTTAATAACTTAACATAAAGATAAGGCACGTTGAAAAAGTTTAATGATAGGTAAATAATAAGTAAAATATATTTTAAGTTAAGAAGATGTCGAAAATTACAGGAAATATAAATAACAGGAAATATAAGTTAATCTGTGAACAACGTAGTGTGGTGGAGTTTAAAAACCTTGTCCTAAGTGAGCCAACGTATATTCCGTATAAAATATATAAAATGGATCAGGATGTCAGCAAACATGATTTAATATCCCAATATAAATTTAGGATGTTCAAACAAAACCATAAAGGCACAGGTACATAAACTGGGCTATTTTTTAATGTATATTCTGGCGTGTTTGTCGGAGCTGATAACACAAAGTAAACCGAATTTCAGCGATACCGAAACGATATAAAAATTATTACGTTTTCAATCTCTCCAGGATTAACGAAGCAAACATTATTCAATTCGATTCAACGCCTCCCCAAATCACGTAGACGCAGTGCTGTACAACCTACAACAAACTCGAAGCAAGGATACCTATTACCTTCTACACACATAATTCCGTATTTATGTTGGAATAGGAATATCTTGTATTATATGGGAAGTAGGTAAATCCATCGAAGTGCGTGCATTAGGTTTGTTGTCGTGGATACAGAATAAATCAGATGAGCCCGTTGTCCATGAAAATGGAACTATTAATAAACGTATGAATATTAGTAAACCTGCCCTAAGTGATAAAAGCATATTATTTCCCCTCCCCATATCGGTTCCATTTGGAGCCGGCTGGGCTCGCTTATGGCCTTGCGCGAATCTAGAAAATGTGAGGTCATCATTCGTGTGTGAACCAGCGTTGAGCTCTTATCGGTACATTTTACGAAATAACACGGCAAAAGTGGTGGCTTGTGCTATGAAAACGTGTAAAAGTCGAAAGCATTTGCTTGTGTATGGAAGGGAAGTGTACATACATGCTGTTATAAGTTATTACTTAAATAATTCATTGTACATGTATATATGTGTGCTTATTATTTATTTTGTTAATAGTGTGTATTTAAAAAAAAAAAAAAAGAATGTTATGGAAAACAAAGTTGTGAGCATAATTTTGTACATAAATAAAAACATCGTTGAAAGCTTTTTGTCTAGCTAGATTGTTCTAAGGGAACTATCGTGGAGCGGTCCGTTTGATAGATTCTCCTAACAAACGGATTGCAATCTTTAGAGCACAGGCGTCAGGTGGGAATGCTGTCCTTGTTCTACCGGTATTACAATGGAAGATGCTCCGAGGAACTAGCGTCATTGATCCCCTCGGCACCGGTGTATAGTCGGAAAACACGCCAGATACGCGCACGTCATTTGTTCACGGTTGTAATTAGTCACACGAGAACGGGTCGTTTCTACGAATCGTTCTTGAGTTCAAAAGCTTCGATGTGGAACGATTTGCTGGCCTCTGTGACCTCGTCCTCTTCAGGACCCATGTTCACTTCTTCCTATCCTCAAAAACACCCTCCACAGAGCATCTTCAAAGATGATATAATCTCTGAGGGAAATTATTTTCCTCAGGGCTTCCTGTGTAGAGTAAATGGAGAAAAAAAATTGATCAGTTTTTGGAACAACTCATATCGGTCTCATAGCCCTGTCATGATTAGAAATACGATCTGACAGTGTTAGAAAGAAAAAAACGTTTGAAAAGAATGTTTGCTTTCAAAAATTTTATGCGTAAAAAATATTTATTTCGAATTTTAAAATTTGAAAGCATATTTCATCAGCTTTCAAAAACAGTTTTTGGTTTTCGGATGCTTTTATAAATATTTATTACGTTTATTTGGATTCTATTGCAAAGCGGAAATATTTTGACCTTCCTATAAAATAAGTCTGGGGCCTGAGGGGTTAAACAGAAAGTATAGAAAACAGTGAAAAACCAAGCATTTTGAGACGATGATTGTTTCAATTTTCAAAACAAATTAAGTTGATTTGTCACGTTTTAAGTAAGTTTTAGCAAGTTAAACGGAAAGATTTGACTAGGGAATGCATATTTGGGTTGTTTTTCTTTTTTACCTACATAACTTTTACCACTCTATCACTTTTCCACCACTCTGTCACATTTTGTTTTTACTATAAATGAATCCTTCCTGGAACGGAAAGATTTGACTAGGGAATGCATATTTGGGTTGTTTTTCTTTTTTATCTACATAACTTTTACCACTCTATCACTTTTCCACCACTCTGTCACATTTTGTTTTTACTATAAATGAATCCTTCCTGGATCTCAGAGGGAAAATTGTAGCAAGGGGGAAATGAGGCCTAAAATGCCTATTGGGGGTGACAAACACGAGTTGCGTGTATACCTATTTCGAATGACAACCCACGTGACAGAATTAACGTACGACATAAAATTTATAGGAAACAAGTTTTTGAGATTATATAAAATATATATTTTTTAAATAATAATCGCTTATACTTGATAGATTAACCATTTGGAGTTTAAAAATTGTTCTATATTTTATTTCGTCATATCATTTTTTGTAACAATAAAGTGTAGAGGTGATAGAAGATAACTGTGATTTGTATGAAATACACTTCTATCACGAGGAGTTACGACTCTGTAACGTAATTTTTACTACAAAAATATTAACACATATTTTTTAAAACGCACACAGTCGTTACGTCTTTAGTAGAGTAGTTTTGAAAGTAATTATAAAATAATAATATTGGTATTTCTGTTGAATTTTTCTCCACTAACTGGTGGAGACAACTTTATGTAGGTTTAAAAGAAGAACGACCCATTTATCAATATATATTTGGCAATGGTATACATAAGACGGCCGGCGTAGTCCAGTGGTAAGGCTCTTGACTAGCATTCCGAAGGTCGCGGGATCGAATCCCGGCGTGGCAAATAAATTTTATTTGATTAATTTGTTTTATTTCACAATTTATTTATTTGAAATAATATATAGTATATTTGCGGCACGTTCTAGAATGGAAGATACTCTTAGGACGGGTTGTTTAAAAAAATTTGATGGATTCATCAAATATTTGAAGTCAATTTTCACGTTTTGTGTAAGTTCTATTCAAGATCTGTGATTATTTCAGTTTCCCATCCTTAGTATCGCCCTGGTCTAAGACCACCATTCAGAATTGAAACGTTGCTTGAAATGGCTTTGACCGTGTTTGGTGAATAGCCAGGTACTTTCCACCTTCCTCTTCCCCATCTCCTTCCCCTCCCCACTACTTTGAGCCTCACAACATACCCCAATCGGGGATGCCATAGTCTTACTGGCTCCAGACCGGAGCAGTTGAGACCCTTGTAGGGTATTCATATATTAAAAAAAAAATAAACTTGTACGGATACCTTTCTTGCGTAATTCAACATAAATGGTTGAATTGTAACAAATTTGCCTGAGGGCTGGGTAGGGGATGAGGCGAGGGGTTGAGTGCAGAGGGCGGGGGTGGGACGCTTTAAAATTTATCGAGTTTTCATGTTTTGTCGTCATGCCGCCCCCGCATCCCGCCCACGTGCCCACGTGGCTGTTACGCGTCTCGCCAAGCTGATAAATGGCACGAAATTAGTCGCACCGGCCCGCCACCAGTGAGTTTGGCCGGTTGAGTTATTGGCGAACCGGAGGGCCGCCGGTTCGCCGGGAAATTGTTAGTTGAGTGACGCCGATTTATTGGGATTTCCGACGCCACGATTAGGTACCACTTAAAGACTTAAGATGCAGTTAAGCTTTCATGCAAGAAACGCTTTCGTCGTTTGTCTGAGAGCAAACCTCTGTTATTGTTTTCCGTTTTTATGTTGCCGGTCACCCTTCAAGTTTAGAGTTCAGTGCACGTACATAAAAATGCTATTGGAGATCAATACGTTACCTGGATAATCTCACAGGAGGGTGTTCACCAATCGGCGTATTGGTTGCTCTTACCTGTAATAATGACACAACATAATGAATAATTTTAAAAATCAGTTGGAATAAAACAACGACTCAATGAGAAATTCTGAGATTCTCCCATATAAATTTTGAAGTTAATTTTATTTTTATGATACTTTTTGTACTGTTAAGATGAAGTTATACGTCAAATCATATTTCGATACTATTTAGATTAATATTTACGAATTGGTTTACAGTAAGAACGTCGAAAAATTTGCTACAGATAAATTGAAACTTTTACTAGCTTTTTTTTGTATTTACCTTAAAATTATTTTTTACATAACAAAACATGTAAGCGTAAACTACTTAAAAAAAAAAGTTTTTGTATGACTTAACTATGAAGTATAAGAAACAATTAAGACTCGACTATTTTAGACTAAGACTATTTTTGAGGTTTTGTGTGTTCTAACTTTTTTCATTCTTATAAAATTATGCAAAAAATAAATAAAAACCACTTTTTCGCTTACTTGCCTCGTGCAAATTAGACGTTCGATTTAAAATTTTGAAGGCATGAGAATAGAAATATTTCTAGCGTTTATATTCCTCTAAGTGAGATCGGCCAATCGATTTTTTTACATTAGCTCCACACAGGATTCCCTGAGGCAAATAATTTCCATCAGGGCCTATGTCACCGTAGGGGATGCTGTGTGGAGGGTCGTTTTAAGGAAAGGAAAATGAAGATTTGGGAAGGAAAAGGGAGTGCGAGGTTTAGTAGGAAAATGGGGGTCGATGTGACCTGGAGTGAAGGACCTATGAATGCATCCCTCCAACTACAGTGCAAGGCGATGGGTCAAGAAAGCTGTAGAAGTCAAAAAGCCCAATCTAGTCTCTCTCAATCAAGTCACAAAATCACAAACCAATTGGGGTGACTAAATGGTTCCCGGTGCAGCGGTACCCATACTCACCCCCCAGATTGATTGATTGCATCAAAAAACCACTTAAAAACACCAGCTTGGCGCGTGGCGTGGTAATCGAGCCCACAATCTTCGTCTCAAAACAAATTCATAGTCCTTAATGCTACGTAGACCGATTTGACATCAAAAATACAAGAATTTTAAATGTAAGCAGTCTACATATTAAATTTTAAGACAATGATCATAATTAGTGCATTTAAATTGGAATCTAATAAAAATAACAGGTCCTAATTCCTAATAAACATTACAAAACTTTATGTTCACTGCTGAGAGCGTTGGTATTAAGAGCATGAAGCAAATTATCATTATTTTAATAGAGATAATTAATTTCAAACTCAATTAGATTCACACACAATTAGCGTTATGATAAAGTGCAATCATTACCAATTAATTAAATTATGGGTTTCATGCGCGGGGTAGTTAATGCTTTTCCATTCAAACTAAGAGTTGTTTTTTTCATTAACTTGACATTAACTCTATTTAAATATTTTCACTCTTGGCCTATGTCATCTTTGGGATGCTGTGTGGACGGTCTATTTGAGAAAATACAAAGGACAGTAAAACGTTTCATATTCGAGCTATTGTACTCATGAACGCGTCTAGAAATGACCCGTTCTCATGTGACAAATAATAACTGTGTACAAGTTAGGTTAGGTGCGCGTTTGGAGTGTTTCACGATTTTGCACCACTGCTGAAT
Organism: Glyphotaelius pellucidus; assembly: GCA_936435175.1. Lineage (NCBI taxonomy): Eukaryota > Metazoa > Arthropoda > Insecta > Trichoptera > Limnephilidae > Glyphotaelius > Glyphotaelius pellucidus. The sequence goes on along the minus strand of OW386538.1, from coordinate 10,071,162 downwards.
GAATCAATCACGCGGCACAGTTAGTAATTTTGAGTATCTAGCGTAACTTTATTATTTTAAAATGTTTTTGGGACAATACAAATTGTCGTTATATGAAAAATTTGTTTAAAAAGATAAATTGCGCGATTTTACCTAGTCGTTTACAGTCGTTTTTAATACTAACAGCAATCTATATATTTAAAAATTTAGGTTCCGTATGTTTGCGTTCGCAAATCTCGGAAACCAATCGATAGATTGACTCCAAATTTTTACAGACCATTCCATTTTAGCAGAAGAGTGTTTCTATATATAATGGTAATTTGTATATATCGATCTTTATATCAAAAATCGCCTTGGTGCTGAAAAAATTAAAAGTTGTTAAAGTAAACCCTGAATACGTCACAAAACTAAAGTTTATTTGACACATTAATATCCATTAAACATAAAAAAGTAAAATTTTACCGGATACATTCGGACACAGTTTTAAAAGTCTCGATAAATTCTAAACTTAGAAAAAATACGTCTTGGAAAATCGTTACTTCAATTTTTTTATCACATTAAAACACAAGTTAAATAGTTATGAAAATCACCTGATTTCTTAGATTCCATCATAAAAATTCAGAAAAACACAGTAGTTATAGTTGAATTATCACGATGACGTGCACACGTCGACCCGCGGAGAGATCCAAACTCGACAGACAAAATTACTCGCTCGCGTTTTGAGGTAGTGAGTATTTGCGATGGTACCATACGTCGCAAGCAGCTAAAATGTTATTCTTAAAGATTAGACATTCAAGTACCCAATTAAAATAACATAAAATTCAAAAAGAAACCTTGGGTTTTATAAAAAAGTTACGCTATATACCTCAAATTATTAACTGTGCGCCGGTTTCTCGGAGCATCTTCAATAAAGTTTGCAGTCAATTTGTTAGAGAGGAGAATCTACCAATCTACCGCCTGTTTCTGCACAGAGCCGAGGGTTTATTTCAGGTATTTTGGGGCTCCAGTCTAGAACTGCCAAATTCAACCGTGGGGTTAGCAGTTGTGTAATATTATTATTAAGGACGGGTTGTTTCAAAAAATTTGATGGATTCATCAAATATTTGATGTTAATTTTCACGTTCTGTGTAAGTTCTATTCAAGTTCTGTGATTATTTCAGTTTTGTGAAGCAGCTGTCCTATAACGATATAATAACAGAACTTGAACAGAATCTACACAGAACGTAAAAATCAACTTCAAATATATGATGAATCCATCAAATTTTTTGAAACAACCCGTCCTAAGTATATGATGGCCCTGTTCAGTTTGCCTAGCTTTTCAGAGGCTATCAAAACTCTGGCTTCGATGGAGCCCCCATACCTGAGCCGGTCGCACCAAGCATACCAATGGAGGGCCTGTTCGGAAGATTGCCTCCGTTGAAAGTTTAGTTCGCCAATGCAGTGAAGTTAAAACGTAGGCACTGCGGTTTTTTTAAATTATTGTAAATGGCAACAAAATTTTAAATTTAAAAAAGCACTATGATTTATCACAGCAATATCAAACGGTTTTTAGAGGTAAAGGATAATTTCTGATAGAATATGATTCTATTTCGTATTCTGAGAAACCTGTTTTTTTAACACTTAAAAATAATGTTTTAAGAAAAGAATGTTTATAAAAGTATATCAAAATTTCGTCTGAAATCATAAAAAATTTAAGAAGGACTAAAAAACCTGCCCACTTAATTAAAAACCATGGATTTTACGAAACATTTTTTTTACTTCAAATTAGGAATTTAATACTTTGTCCAAAACGACAATCCTAAAGTGTATTTCATGAAACATTTTTTTTACTTCAAATAAGGAATTAAATACTCTGTTCAAAACGACAACACTTACGCGTATTTCATGAAACATTTTTTTTTACTTCAAATAAGGAATTAAATACTCTGTTCAAAATGACAACACTTACGCGTATTTCATGAAACATTTTTTTTTACTTCAAATAAGGAATTAAATACTCTGTTCAAAATGACAACACTTACGCGTATTTCATGAAACATTTTTTTTACTTCAAATAAGGAATTAAATACTCTGTTCAAAACGACAACACTTACGCGTATTTTATGAAACATTTTTTTTTTACTGCAAATAAAGAATTAAATACGTTGTCCAAAACGACAACACTAGCTCAATTACAATTCTATTTCCAAAACTAATTGTTCAGGTAGGTAGGTACATTGTTGAAAAATGCGAATAAGAAAGTCCAAATGATGAAGACGATTTCAAATTTGAAAAAAAAATCTCTACTAAGCCATTAAAAATCTTCAAACGAAAACGGAACGAACAAACAAATTTACAAACAGACGAGTAAAATGGTATGCTCAGTCAATAAAAAACTATATAAAAGAAGCACCTACTTTAAGAATAGTTTAGAAAAATTGCCAAATAATTTTTAATTTGTCATTTTTCACGTCCAGTCAAAATGTTAGATTCGAAGGTCAAACATATTCCCTCAAATCAAAATTTTAAAAAATTGATATAGAAACGGTGATGTCATAGAAATTAATCTTTTAGTTCCATTTTATTATATTTTTAGATTTTGTTGACGCACTGTAGACGTGAATTTATACGACTACGTGACGTCATCCCGTATTTGCAATTTTGAAAAAACTGCATTGGCGCCGCGTATCGGTTGCATTCAGTGTAATTAATTCTAATGAAAATGTTCGGCGCGATCTGACTGCATGATTGATGCATTGCATTGCCGAGCCTTTGCTTTTTGCGAATGAAATGCGTCGGGATATACACTATTATTTACACAGAAGTGGAAGGGAAATTTGTTAAAAATTGACTGCATGTAGACTAATGATTTCGAGTGTATTTTTTTGTGTGGTTATTTATTCACATAGCTACGACACGACGTACAAATAACAGTCCATTTCGACAAATACGTAAAAATGACGTGAAAGGAATTAATGATTGCGAATACTGACGTATCGGTCACCTTTAACTGTACCATACTTCGACTAAGAACCACCCATATTATCTTAATTTTCTTAAAAAGATGACAGCCAATAAAAATATGCGTTAAGAAAATTAAGATAATATGGGTGGTTCTTAGTCGAAGTATGGTACAGTTAAAAGTGACCGAATTGGATATCGACACCTTAGCTCAGTGGTCAAGAGCACTCGCCCAGAAAGTAGAGAGGTCCTGGGTTCGAGTCCCAGAGGTGCAAATATCTTTTTTCCGATTTTTCTGTTTACAGATTTTCGATTGAGTTTCGCTAATAGTGTCTTCATTTAATTAAATATTATAATTTGAGGTCTTACTCATAAAAGTTAAAATAAAAATAAAAAAAATAATAATTCTATCATAAATTTTTTTAAGAGGCAATATCATTGTTAAACTGAAAAAGATGTGATGGAAATCAACGTATATCAATAGGTTAGTAAAAATATTTAAAGGTTCCGTACATTGAAGATTCTATTTTCGATACCTTTCGTTTAAAAAATAAATTCCAAGATATAAAATAACTTACACAATACCAGTCTTCACAAATTATTTCGACATGTGGTTAAAAAATTTTCTAAAATAATAAAATAAATTGCCCCTACATTTTCTTAAAAGTGAAATAATTATCATTTGTATTGATTCTTGATTTCAACACCTTTATTGACATTTCTAACATTTCCGAACAGCCTTTCAGAGTCCATCGTTGGTGCAAGTGTGTGGTGTGTATTTTTTTTTCATTCGCCACACATTCTTTTGATACCTACTATTGAAAATCAAACGAAAAAGTTTGTTTGGTTGGTAATTTTTTTTTTTTAAAACTCTCGCCTTCTGTTGTTAGTTCATAGTGTTTCTACCCGCCAAAAGAAAAACAGTGAAATAAAAATGCTTGTTAAACCATCAAGTACAATGAAGGTGAGCCATGAATAATAAAGTTTGATAGTAACCTATCGGTTACAGATAAAAGCCATGAGGTGAATTTCCATGTGGAAGCATTGCGTTACCAGCTTGTGAGTTAGTGCATAACGCCATAACGGATAACGGCGGGCAACGGATAACGGATAACGCTTTCGGCGTTACTAAACATTTGTTAGGCAATGAGAATAAACAGGATGGGTAAATAGAAATACCACTGCCATCAATAGCACTACGAGTACCTACGAACTGACTCTTCGTACAAATTGTTCAACCTGCTCTCGTAAATAACCATGTTCACTCCCAACTGATTGGTTTTTTTATAACTTCCCGGAGGTGTAAATCTTTTATTGTTTTTTACAAGGAAGGCTAGTTTGGTTAAGAGCCTGAAAACTGTGGTTTTACTGATTTCAATCAATCTTAAGAACTTTTTGGTAAGGTTTTGGTGTGATTTGATCAACGGAATGAAAAAAAACGGATAGAAGCGAACAACAAATTTATTTTCTTAGAAAACTCTGAAGTGTAATTGAAGAAAACGCAAAGTAGGTACTCACAGAATAATGACTGCCGTAAAAAATAAGCGTATGTATTTATTTTTTCAACACTCTTTTCAGTGTACGTGTATTTTCTTATTAAAAAAATACTTCTACGAAGGCAGTCGAATCTCCCAGTCATTTCCAATAATAACTATATGTGTTTAAAACAAATAACCGTATATTTAAATAACTACGTAACAGATCACATTTGCTTTGACGTCATTTAAGCCTCGATGACATTGAGCGAGTTTACAAGCTACTATCTGGGAAATTCACTATCTGTTAGTAAACTCGCTCAGTGTCATCGTATTACTTGCTAACTAGCAGATTGTGGAAAATCTATGAAAAAAGTTAAAAGGTGGTTAACTTTACTCGCAACTCGCTAGCGTTTGCCTAAAGATGGCGGCCCACCAACAGCTGATTTCGTAAATGTCAGAATTAGTTATTAGTTGAATCGTTATTCTCGCTACTGGCGCTAGCTGCGAAGTCAAGTTTTGTACAAAATGTCGACATGATTGCTTGGCGCAGGAGTCGTTATTTTAGCTGCTACTGTCGCTACTAAGCGAGTAGACAGTTTTGAGTGTCGTCATGACAATCTCACTCGCCGATTCACCCGCTTTTAAACTTACCGGCTAGTAGCTTGTAAACTCGCTAAATGTAAATGAAGCTTTAGCTAATTTTCAATGGAGAAAGGAGAGTCAGGAGAACGGTGACCGGATAACTCAGAATGAAACCAACTCAGAAACAAACCAACCTCAGAAAAGTCATTTAGAGTGATGAAAAAATGGTTAAATAGGGTTACTTAAATTAGAGTTATGGACTATTTTAAAATTATTTTTTTCAAAGATTTTAATGATTTTTCAAAGGGGTGTTGAATTGACTTTATTCTCAATTGGCATGGAACCAGGAGAACATATCAACGGTCCCTAAGAACGATGTTGCATGTGCAATTTTATATTTTTGCGGTAGAGTTTCATTTCTGCATTTTTACCATTTTTGAAATCAAGAAATATAGTGTTGTTTTGATAATTTGCAATTCATTCATTAAAAATCCCTGAAGATCCCTGAGACGTATGTGTGGTAAAACCATGTATGATCGTGTGAGAAATGTGGAGATCCGCAAAGAATGCAAGGCTGATGTAAGCGTAATGAATAAGATTAAGAAAGGGACGCTCAGATGGTTTGGGCATGTAGAGCGAATGAATGAGGAAAGGAGTGTAAGGAGAATATATGACGCAAATGTGAATGGTAGAAGAAGTCGGGGACGCCCGAGGAAGACATGGCACGACCAAGTGAATCAGATACTTGAGTCGGGCGATGTCAAGAGTCAGAATAACAGAAGAGCATGTATGAGACGATGTATGAATGTGAACGAAGCAAGGAGTGTGTGCCAAGATCGAGTTGTTTGGCGGTCCGTCCTCTCTGCCTACCCCTGCGGGGAAACGGCGTGATGGTTAGTTAGTTAGTTCATTAAAAATTCTGAAATTACAGACTTTTAAATCATCAAAAGTAAGGAAGGAAGGAAGGTAGTCAACAAAACGATTTGCAATTTTTAGTAGGTCCTTCATTTTTCTTTGGAACTGTCGATATTTACGCTGTTAGAAGTCAGGACTCCCTAGAAACACACAACACGAGCAAATAAAACAAAAACTTGAATTGGGTCAAATATTCAGTCGAAATAAGAGAATATTTATTTATTTACCGACAAATAGTCCATTAACAATAACACGAATAAAAGAATAAGAGATAACAATGTAAAAAAAACCCTCCACACAGCATCCGCAAAGATGACATAGGCCCTGAGGAAATTTTATTTTCTATTGAGCTAATGAAAAAAAAAAATCCATAATTTATTAGGATGTTCTTAAATGATTTTTTCTACCTCCTAGCAAACATTTGATATTCATCAAATAATTGCCTTCCACGTGCCTCGTTAATTAGAGAAATTCGTCAACCGCAAGTACTCGAGAAAAGAAACACCTATTTTTCGAGATTCTAATGTAATTAAATCATTCGTCTGAAACGCAGGAGGAAAATTCCTGCCAAAAATGTACTGGCGTCCAATTCCAGTTTTAACGGCTGTAACAATTAAGTCTTTACGCCCTGCGTAAATGATAACGATAAAATTTTGCTTCGTCTTACGAAAAGTCTTCCTAGTCTAACTTTTTCTAATTAAAATATCCCATAAACTTATTTTACGGAAATTTAATTGAGGCACATTTCTAACGTCACATAATTTCAATTATTTAATTTAAAAAATGATAATAGAACGATAGAAACATATTTACTGCTTAAAGAACAACTAGTTTAATAAAATTTATTATTTTGATTTAACCGAACAATTTGACAATTGTGGAAGATGTTGATCAAGTATTATTATAGTTTCATAAAATAAGTTTCTAGGATCTTTGATCAAACGATTATCGGTATAAATAGTTTGATCAAGAAGTAAATTGTAAGATAAGAAAGACAGTTTTTAGTATTGAAACAGCACATACGTTTTACATGATACTTTAACCATCGCGTGTAACTGTACCAAAAGACCAGTGGATGAAGGACCAAATAAACAAATATTTTAAAATAAGGCTTTCTCCCGTCTCTCTTTTTCCCAGTGATAAAAAACGCAATCGAGTGTTCTTTATTTTTCTTATAGTATTTTACAGTCTTCTTAAGTTACCAATCGGGCATTAAAAAATATATTTGAAAAATCTTATCTCAGGTACGAAATTAATTGCTTGTGCCGTGCGATAAATGAATTATATAAACATTAGTGTGTACTTGTCTGTTTTCCGATTAACCCCGTACAAAACTCTAAGCTCGAATGCCTACTCATAATCTTTAGAACCTGCTTCTGGTAGATTGAGAAGCTTTTCATTAGACGTCATAACATTTTGTTACTTTAATAAATTTAGACGACTGCCATAAAATATATAATCTCCCTGATGATAAAGTGAACAATAATAGCGCCATAAAACATTTACTTCATATTCAACAATCAGATATCTGTCGCATTCCCTGTCCTAAAACCAAAGGTAAAAGAACTACGGAGAAATGCTGTACTGCTTTTACGGTTAGACTTAAGACTGAACGTAAGTTTATCATGTTCTTGTAGCAAATTTATCGAAACTGAATTCTTTTATTTCAGACATTTTTTCAAAATATTTGCAATGAAAATATTTTAATTTTCTAACTTCATTGAAAGATTGACAAACATTGAGCAATTGGGGAGTATTAAAGCAAAACCGCCACTTTCCACAGTTTGTTCATTTTGATCTAATTTTGATGATTGATTAATAGCCTATATCTCACTCTCTAAACTATTCAAACCAAAGCAAAACCGCCTCTAAGCCATTCAAAAACGACTTGGTTGACTTGACGACGATGACGACTTGACGACGTGGTTTAATGCAAATCCCTTCCTTTTCTTCTCTTCAAACCTCTTCCACCTTTCGTGAGGTTCAAAAACGCCACTCTCGAAATGCATCAATTACGATCCAGAAAACATATAAGTTCTTCCCATCCAATATAGCCGCCGTGCTGATTGAAGAGCAAAATCGACTCTGTAACAAATTTACAGGTGCAAAATTGCCACTTTAACAAATGTTTAGGTGCAAAACCGCCACTTTAATAAATGTTTAGGTTCCAAACCGCCACTTTAATAAATGTTCAGGTGCAAAACTGCCACTTTAATAAATGTTCAGGTGCTACACCACCACTATAATAAATTTTCAGTTGCAAAACCGCCACTTTAATAAATTTTCATGTGCAAAACTGCCACTTTAAGAAATGTTCAGGTGCAAAACCGCCACTTTAATAAATTTTCTGGTACAAAAATACTAAAATTTGAATTGATCTGCAAACTGATCTTGGTGATTTAGCAGGGGTGCCCGGGTTCATGGGGTGAGGTTTGTTCCAGGTCTTGGAGGCGGATGACTAAGACACACTGAACCCCAGATTCCTACCCACCCTTTAAACCCTTTTCCTTCCCAGAACTCTCCCCTCCTTCCTTTCCTTAAAAATAAACCCTTCACACAGCATCCCCAAAGATGACATAGGCCCTGAGGGAAATAATTTTCCTCGGGGCCCCCTGTGTGGAGCTCATGTAAAAAAAAAAACATTATTCAAAAATCATTTGTTTTTAGAACAAAAAAATTTTTAATTTGTTTTTAGAACAAATTTAAACAATGATTTATTTGAATATGCTGATTTAAAAATCCTTCCATAAGTTTGCAATTTAAAAAAAAATCACCCAAAAAATGGGAAGGCAATACGCAAATCGTATTTTTTTAAAACTGAATATTTTGCATTATTGGATAGTGATTGTGCCCATCGACTACAATAATAAAATATGTACAAGATAATAAACTATAATAATAATAATAATAATAATAATAGTGTTTATTTCAGCCGAACAGAGCGGTGAGTGCAATACTCTGTCAGCCAATACAGTTTATTTGGTGGATTACACTTTAAGGATCAGTAATAAAAAAGTCAAACAAGGTTAGATAAAATATTTTATAACCTTTTAGCGATTTCCCGGCATGCGTTGCACTGCCACTTACAAAAAATTGTTTCCTGTGTGTCTTTTCCCATTCGTCATGCTTTCCCCCCCCCCCCCCCCCCAACCTCACCCCTCTCCCGCTCCCCCGTCTCGCCAACCTCCTTTCAGCGTTTCATATATCCAGTCCCAGTACATTCAGTTTTCAAACAGCTTTTGTGCCACCTACGACAATTTTTTTAATCCAATTTTCATTTTTCACAAATTAAAAACATTCATTTTTGTATATTATAAATTGGAATCTAACACATCTATCTATTTAAAATACCTATTATTCTTACTCACTTATGCTTCAAGTAAATTCATTAATTTAAAAAGCTTATTCAAAAATTGAATTTTGATTGAACAATCGATGGCTTGCAAAATGTCATTCTAAAATTGTGACACTTTTGACAGTTTCTTAAGAATTTTCTAAATGATTAAAAAACTTTTCAGATGCACAGTTATGTGGTTGTAATAATCCAGAAACCTTCGCTACGATGGTAAGAAGATATTTTGAAAGTTTCAAACATTTCCCATGTTTAATATAGCAATACATAGACAACTAACGTATAGAAACATATATTTACTAACTAACTAACCATCACGCCGTTTCCCCGCAGGGGTAGGCAGAGAGGACGGACCGCCAAACAACTCGATCTTGGCACACACTCCTTGCTTCGTTCACATTCATACATCGTCTCATACATGCTCTTCTGTTATTCTGACTCTTGACATCGCCCGACTCAAGTATCTGATTCACTTGGTCGTGCCATGTCTTCCTCGGGCGTCCCCGACTTCTTCTAACATTCACATTTGCGTCATATATTCTTCTTACACTACTTTCTTCGTTCATTCGCTCTACATGCCCAAACCATCTAAGCGTCCCTTTCTTAATCTTATTTATTACGCTTACATCAGCCTTGCATTCTTTGCGGATCTCCACATTTCTCACACGATCATACATGGTTTTATCACACATACGTCTCAGGGATCTCATTTCTACAGCATTCAGTCTACTTTCATCCTTTCTCTGCCAGTTCCATGCCTCACTGCCATACATCAGGGTAGGTACCAGCACTCCATTATGGACGGCTAGCTTCGCTTCTTTTGACAATTTTTTGTTGCCGCCAATGGCGTTCAGTCCTCCATTAATAGAGTTACCGGCATTTACCCTTCTTTCGATATCTCTATCAGTCTTCCCATCTCTCGTTAACATACTTCCCAAATACACAAACTCATCCACCTGCTCCAAGTATTCATCATTCACAACTATGTTGCACATTGTTTTCGTACTCTCTCTTTCAAATACCATTACTTTAGACTTATTATATATTTTATTATTTATTTTTATATATATAGATTTTCGAGGCACTTTCATCTCGCGATACAACTTTCACCGCGATGTAATCTTCGTCTTAACCACGCGTCATAAAAACGTTTGGGTCCTTTTTATGCGCTTTAATTTCCGTAGCCCTCGGCCGGGGCTTAATTCAAATCGTAAACCGTCGCTCCAACGTCACTGCGGCGCATCTCGGTCGATAAAAAACGCCGAAGCGGAAATTTCGTATCGCTATAGCTCATGCCACACCGCAGGACTGTTGGGTTACAAACTACAACCCTTCCAGTTCTCTTTCTGAGCTAACTGACGACCAAAATCACCGAACTCTATTCCCTATTATTTTATTCGGGGGAGGTTTAAGCCGCCGCTTTCCGAATTTCTACCGATTTCTTACATATATCCCTTCAACATTTGAAGTTTTAAAGCTATATATAAAAACTATACTATAAAAATATATGTTATTTTTTAATAATATCTAGATACGTTCCTCGCAGAAACGCAAATTTTATGAAATTCCCTCGATAGAAAAAAATCGCAAAGTTTGCTCCGAAAATTATTTAAAACAAGTCTATTTCTATTATTTTACAAGCTATATTTGTGAGAAAATTAACAATGTTTCTTTAAAGGATACTAAAGATACCTTTCACTAGATTTTTGCTCTATTTTACACGAGTCATGTTTTATTAAGCATTTTCATAATATTTGCTTCAATTTTATCATTGAAAATATTAGCGCGCTCTGTCCAACATTGGTAATTACATATCTCTCCATTTACTTCTTTTTGTCACGGGGAAATGATCAACTTTGAAGTACTCTTAAAATTGTAAAAAACGCGCAGCAATTTTCTGCGAATCGGTAGAACCTGTAGGACCTATCGTGAAAATTGGAATGAATTTTAATAATAAAGTAAAGATTGTATAGATATTATAATCTCAAAAACGAAATGAATATTTTGAACAAAACTCGGGGGATGCTTAAAATAAATTTTTTATTTATTTATTTTTTTTTAAATCGTTTTGTCAACTCCAAATATTAAGTTTTGAAAAAATGATGAAAGCAATATTCGATTGCTTACCATAAATCAAATAATATTTACACGTGTCTGTGTTTTACATATAAAATATGCTGTGAAATAAAACCGGGAAGCATAACTGTCCGGTACATTTATTTATTTATTTATTTCTATATATTACAGTATTTTCCTATAGATCAATTTCGAAAACATTTTTACATAATATATTTTGTAATTTTATTATGTTGGGTAGGTTTGTGAAGGTGAAACTGTGGATAGGTATTGTCGTATGTTTCGTGAACACCTCACTAGGAGAACCTGTGCTGAGGTGAAGGATATTAGTATGACATTTTGAAATTTCCTGCTTGTAACCCAGAAAACATCAACTTTTTGTTTATTACGTTTTTTTTTTTTTTACATGAGCTCCACACAGGAGGCCATGAGGAAAATAATTTCCCTCAGGGCCTATGTCATCTTTGGGGATGCTGTGTGGAGGGTTTTTTTTAAGGAAAGGAAGGGAAGGAGAGTTCTGGGAAGGAAAAGGGTTTAAGGGGTGGGTAGGAATCTGGGGTTTAGTGTGTCCTGGTCATCCGCCTCCAAGACCTAGACAAACTTCACCCCATGAACCCGGGCACCCCTGCTAAATCACCAAACGTAGCGAACCACTCGGGGTGACCAATGGCAGAGGTTTTGGTTATCCAATAAAGGTTCCCGGGGCGGCGGTACCCATTCCCGCCTCCCAAATTGACGTTTAATTCACTAAAAGATTTTCTGCATTATATTTGATTTGGTAGTGTTTAAGAGCAATCTTAGTATTGTAACAGATAGATAGTGTACTTTTACATGTAACTACATACTCAAGTTTAGATTTTTCGGAGATGTCTGATTATTCAACTGGAGGATCGATATGTGAAAATATTTAGAACGTCAATGTGTATTGCCAATTTTATCACAGTTAATAAGTAACTTTTTTGCATTGTAAAATGCATTTCAGATGTTATTTCACAAAACTTATCTAATTATCCGATCATTATTAATTACATTCTCGTTTTTCCAAAATATTCGAAAAAATATACCCATTGTTAAGGCACGAATGGACTGTATGCGGTTTTAATATGTATTTATTATAATTTCAATTACCAAAAAAACTGCTTCCCGCATTCCACTTATTCTTATTCACAAGGTAAGTGTTAGTTTGGAAAGATTTGGGAAAGGATTTGATGATATAATGATGACAAGCGAGATCAGGCGGGCGGCGCGGTGGAATTTTTTTATTTTTTTACGAATGATAGCGGTTAGTGGGAACTCTTTCCCACGCAGCCATTTTATAGAACTCTCAATTGATTGCGGTGCGAAAACTGCGAATTATGGACTAAGTAAAGCGATGCGGTTTTTAGAACTTGTGTCTTTCGCGGCGAGGTGAGATCAACTGGCCTCAACAAGGCAGAGGGCACACAATAGATAGTTGCCAAAGAGCAACATGCATACTGTACAGGGCCCGCAGATTCTTTAATAGTACACAACTGCTAACCCTGTACAAATCGCAAGTGCGCCCCACGGTTGAATTTGGCAGCCACCTCTGGTCTGAAGCCCCAAAATACCTGAAAAAACCCTCGACTCTGTGCAGAAACGGGCGGTCCGTTTGATTGATTCTCCTAACTTAACAAACCTCTGCCATAGGTCACCCCAAGTGGTTCGCTACGTTTGGTGATTTAGCAGGGGTGCCCGGGTTCATGGGGTGAAGTTTGTCTAGGTCTCAAAGGTGGATGACCAGGACACACTGAACCTCAGATTCCTACCCACCCCTTAAACCCCTTTCCTTCCTACCCACCCCTTAAACCCCTTTCCTTCCTACCCACTCCTTAAACTCCTTTCCTTAAACCTTAAAACCCTTAAACTTCCTTAAAAAAACCCTCCACACAGCATCCCCAAAGATGACATAGGCCCTGTGGGAAATTATTTTCCTCAGGGCCTCCTGTGTGGAGCTCATGTAAAAAAAAAAAAAAACGGACTGCAATCTTTAGAGCACAGGCGTCAGGTGGGAATGCTGTCCTTGTTCTACCGGTATTACAATGGAAGATGCTCCGAGGAACTAGCGTCACTGATCCCCTCGGCGCCGGTGCATAGTCGGGAAACACGCAAAACACGCGCTCAACATTTGTACACGGTTGACATTAGTCACATGAGAACGGGTCGTTTCTACGACTCGTTCTTGAGTTCAACAGCCCGGCTGTGGAACGATTTGCCGGCTTCTGTGTTTCCTCCCTCCTACAACATGGGTCTCTTCAAGACCCATGTTCACTCCTTCCTCTCCTCAACAGCACCCTCCACACAGCATCTTCAAAGATGACATAGGCCCTGAGGGAAATTATTTCCCTCAGGGCCTCCTGTGTGGAGTTAATATAAAAAAAAAATATATCAAAAAAATGCAACAAAAAAAGCGTGAAAACCCATTTTCTACAAATTAAAAAAAACGAAACCAACGAAAACTTCATTTAAATGCAAATCTACACGTTAAATTTAACAATAATACTACTCATGTCGTAAAACTGAAAAAACATCAGTTCTGATAAAATCTGTCCTTTTTAAATTTAATATTTATTGAATTTTAATTGAGAAGCACGTAGGAATCCATTACCGTAGATTATTGCTTTAAATTTATTTATTTATTTGTAAGAGACCAACAGCTTATAGGTACATTATATGTACTACTATTAACTCATTCCTTATAATATGTAATTCAGAGCAGAAAAGCCGGCCAATTTCCTAGCAGCTGACTGCAAAACGCCTAGTGCACGTAGGAGTATAGGATCTGGGATGCTTTGCGGACTACAATGGACCAGCCACGGCGGAAGAATGGATGAATGGGAATCAGTAAATGAAGACTGTGTCTCGAGTAGAGGGAGGAACTTGTACTATAAGTATTCAGAGGAAGATGAAGTTCAGGGGGCAGACTCGAGGGCAATCGAAACTTGATTGGACAATTTACTTTTTTATTCAATCGGGTAATGCGATAGATTTTATGGTTAATGTAGAAATTATACTGATTTACGGAAATGACTAATCAAGATTATTAATTCGAGTAGTTATAATTGGGTTATTTGCTTTGTGCTTTCTTGGAAAACCTGGAAATTTCCTTACATGGAGAGAAATCTTCAGAATTCTTTTTTAAAGTAGAAAAAGAATTACCTGGAGAATATTTGACACCGAAGTGAGTGGTAGAAGGTCGGGGACGTCCTGACACTGTTTATATGGCATGGCATCAAATATTTGAGTTGCGTCATCTGACATCATCATCTGTCTGTCGTGTCATGCACTCCTTGATTCAATATGATTGAAGCAAGTGGCAATACTGCCAAGATAGAGTTGCGTAACAATCTATTTTATCTGCATACCCCTCTGGCAAATGACGGAATGGCTGGTTAGTTAGCTTTATCAATATTTTTTCTCCATAAAAATCAGTAAAATAGAGGAAAAGTACAAGTCATTCTTTTTTCATTCTACCAAATAGCGTAAAGGTTCATAGAAGAAAACCTTTGATAAAATTGACCTTTTGATTGGTAATGTAAAAAATAATTATGCAAATACCTTCTGTAATGGAAAAGAGTAGGCACTGCGTAGCTAAATGGTCCATGACATTTTTTTTTACATGAGCTCCACACAAGAGGCCCTGAGGAGAAGAATCTCCCTCAGGGCCTATGTCATCTTTGGGGATGCTGTGTGGAGGATTTTTTTTATGGAAAGGAAGTGGAGGAGAATTCCGGGGAGGAAAAGGGTTTAAGGAGTGGGTAGGATTCTGGGGTTCAGTGTGTCCTGGTCATCCACCTCCAAGACCTAGACAAACCTCACCCCATGAACCCGGGCACCCCTGCTAAATCACCAAACGTAGCGAACCACTTGTGGTGACCTGCGGCAGAGGTGTTGGTTATCCAATAAAGGTTCCCGGGGCGGCGGTACCCATTCCCGCATCCCAAATTACATATTTTGATTGTCCTCAAAGTGGTTCAAAATCCGACCTGGCATTAAATAAAGCTATAAATAAGTAATTTACTTTATTTTATTAGAACAACTCTCTTTCAGTCCGAATTGCGACCATTACCTTTGTTTTTCTATGTATTGTTCTGTTTCATATTTTGGTTCAGATTTTGAGAGTTATTTTCTTCTTTAATGTTATTAATTTATATTTACGCTGTGCGTGCACTCGCATGGTGCTGTGATAATTTAATAATTACATGAATTATATGTATAGGTTTTTACACTTTAAACTAATTGAGTAATTATTTATACTAAGATTTGGTGAATAATATAAATTGTTTTGATGAACCAAGATGTTTGTATTTTTCTTCTATTTTGCTCTTGAATCACTCCCCCATCTGCAATTACCCCATCAAATCACGCCACATTGCATTCAAACAATTTTAAATAACCGTTCAACCCGTTCGCCTCCATTCAAATTTGCAAAGAAACACCCCCCGAATATCTTACTTGCACCCACAACCGCTATCATCCCCGTTGCTTAAGATTCAATTTTGTTCATTAACCCTCATCAGGCGGCTGGGGTAGGTTTCTCTCTGAGCTTGCGGAATTGTAGAAGACGCAGGAAAAGTTTTAAACATGTACAACTTATAAATATGCCATTTTCAGTTCAAATGCGAGAGAGACGAATAGTAAGAACTGACAGACGTATTTCATGCCTGCGTCGTTTTTTGAACATTGTAATAATTGTCCATTTTTCAGAGGGTTCATGGGGTGAGATTTGTCTAGGTCTTGGAGGCGGATGACCAGGACACACTGAACCCCAGATTCCTACCCACCCCTTAAACCCTTTTCCTTCCCAGAATTCTCTTCTCCTTCCTTTTCTAAAAAAACCTCCACACATCATCCCCAAAGATGACATAGACCCTGAGGGAAATTGTTTTCCTCAGGGCCTCCTGTGTGGAGCTCATGTAAAAAAAAAAAATTGTCTTGCATATTTGAATTGGCCAAGCAAAAATAATGGTCGAAATGTACAAATTTTGCCATATTTTGCTAATGATAAGTAATCTGTTGCATACACTATCATTGCTGTTGTATGTAGAAATGAAGGAAAATCTATTAACGGACCTTTACTCGATCCAACGATCTTATAAATATTTAAAAAAAACCACCCGTAGCTTAACAGTAAAAAAACAGCCATTAATCAAACCTTCTCCAGAAATAACCTACAAACATTCATAAATTACCAAAAGCCTCCATAAAAAATCAATGAAAATCCATAGATATAGGTACATAACATCTCACAATTTCTCAAAAATTCACATTCATAAATATTCGGGAAATTTTCAATAATTTCTCATAATGTCTCAAAGTTTTTACCCACGGCAGCCGCTTTTTAAGTGCTAGCCGTCATTCGTCATCTGTCACCGACCGTTAAAGCCTAGACAAATTTATATCAGATACTTAGTCCGAAGATCGAGCTTTAGATCAGTCAAAAGCTTCGAATGGCCTTATGAACTATGACGGATATCTAGGATATCCGACAGATATCTCGGACGGATATCTAAAATATTCGACAGAATGATATAGTAGTATCGCGAAACTCAAAGTCTTCAGAAAGTCATATCTATTTAAAAAATATATATATTTGAGAACTTTCATTCGGAGCAGTAATTAATTATTTTAACACAAAACTTTTGATTACACAGTAAAAACACATTTAAAAAATGCATTAACAGGTCCAACAAAACTGAATCTTTTCTGAAATTCTAGTATAATCAAAGTATCTTTCTTAACTTAACCTAACTATTTAGATCACAATTTATAGTTCCATGCTATATAGCTTTTCAAAAAGGCCTCTTAAGTAATAGATATGTCATAATAATGATGAAATAAAAAATAACCAACTGCTTATTTTATTATAGATAGAAATGATTAAAAATGGTAGCAGCCATATCATTTTTGGTTCCATGAAAGTGAATCCACGGACAATTGGTCCCCCGGCACACTTGTATACAATATGCAGTCGGTTTAGGGAAAATACGGTATACATATTACACAAAATATAACTAAGTGACCCCGAAAGATGTGCAGAGAAGATGCACCGCCGAATAACAAAGTATAAAGCATATTTTCATTGAAATGTCTATATACTGTGTATACCAGCGCATAATTGTGTCAATTATTTCAACTTTTGAATTCAGAAACGCCTGATTTCTCAAAAGTTGCGTCTTACAAAGAAAATGAGAACTGCATTTAATTTTTTTTTAAATGATTTTTAGTTCGCTAAAATGCATTACAAAATCAGAAAAAAAAAACTAAAACGTGTATTTTTAAATTATGGTTATTAATATTTTTTACAATAATTTACCTTTTTAACGTTTGTTTGTTATTAAAAACTGCGTAAAGCTGACACAAATGAAAAAAACAAATCAGTTTGATTAATACAAGTAAGTTTACAAGAATACTGATTTTATACAAAAAAAGTGTTATTCTCCTCTTCTTATTTTTTTAACAAACACATCAAATATGTTTAAAAAAATTTTTTTTTGCGTTCGTTGTACTGCAGTTATGGAATAAAAATTAAATTTGGTACAAAATATAAAACATGGACTCTTTGTTTTATTTTTTTCCCAAATCACGAAATCTATTTCCAGTTATTTTAACGTTTTCGAATAACTACTGTTCACACGCAACTTTTGAGTCCCCAGGCGTTTAAAAATAAGGCAATTTTTTCCCTCCAAGGAAAGCGACACAAGCTACTGTAAATAAATCCGTTTGATATTCATACCAACTTATTATTAAGGGTATTTTAAAAGATGCTTTTACGTTTGAAATCGGTAAATAAAGAACAAAATATTATGGTTTTGTTTTAATTATCATTCCGGGGGGCCAATTGTCGGCGAATCAACTGTCGGGTCACGGGGTCACCATAATTTTTTATTTATTGGACTTTTTATTTGTTACATTTTGGGTAAGGGGCCATCCATAAATTACGTCACACATTAAAGGGGGGGGGGGAGTAGAGAAGTGTGATATTTTGTGACAAGGGGTATGGGGGGGACATCAGTTCTGTGACATCACATGTAAAAATCTAAATTATTACAACGCAAAAAAATTTTAGATGTAAAATTGCAAAATATGTGACGTCACACTAGGGGGGAGGGGGTTTCACAAATGTGAATGTGTGACAGGGACGTGGGGGGGTCGAAAAATCATGAAATTCGTATGACGTAATTTATGGGTGGCCCCTTATCTCAACCACCATCGATCATGCCCAAAAGCATTTTTAAAAATAACATATCTTTTTGATTAGTGATAGCTTGCTAGCAATGTAAATTCATATCCTCCGCAGATATTTCACCGTCAGTTCCTCCCAATCATAGGCAGCCACCCTCTCTAGCCGTAACGGCGCGGAATGTGCGCCATTGTGAGCCAAACAAATTATGACGACGTGCCTACAGACGAATTACTAGGGTGGACCTTTAGCCCTTTAGGGTTAGGCACTTGTGTATACTGTTGTTGCGATCTCCGGATATCAGAGACTTTGGAATCGGATAGTATGAAATAGAGAAAAACGTTGGTTTTAGGCATTTTTTTACAATAGCTCAACAAAGCAGGAAAACAATGCCCCTCAAAACAACTTTCATCAAAATTTCATCTTGAGAAATGCTGTGTGGTGGGTTTTTGTTTAGAAAAAGGAAGGAGAGGAAACTCTGGCAAGGAAAACGGTAAGAATGGTGGGTAGGAATCTGGGGGTCAGTGTCTTCAGGAGTGGCGGACGTACGAGTCCATTCCTCCCACTGCGGTGCAAATAATGGGAATATTTTTGGGAAGTCGGAGTTTGAGCAGTAGGAAATTAGAGGTGAGAAGTTTTAGGGAAAGGGTTTTTTTTTTTTTTTTTATGTGACTACCGCACAAGAGTCCCAATTGCTCCCGTCTAGGGCCAGTGCGACTTTGGCATCCCCAATTTAGGTATGTTGTGAGGCTGAGGGTAGTGGGGAGGGGAAGGAGATAGGAAAGAGAAAGGTGAAGAAGTACCTGGCTATTCAGATCTGGTCACTAAACAGGGCTAAAGCCATTTCAAGCAACGTTTCAATTCTGAATGGTGGTCTTACACCAGGGCGATACTGATAGTATCTTCCATTCTGGAACGTGCCTCAAAAAAACTATATATTATTTTAAAAATAAATTGTGAAATAACACAAATTAATCAAATAAAATTTATTTGCCTCGCCGGGATTCGATCCCGCGACCTTCGGAAAGCGAGTCAAGAGCCTTACCGCTGGACTTCGATGACCGTCGTAGGGTTTAAGGGTTCCTGCACAAGTTTAGTTCTTGGTTTCTGAAGGCTTCTCCAAATCAAATGCTGGGAAAGTTTGTGTGAGAGAATGGTATAAGCCTGGATGTGGTTACGAAATATAGAAAATCAAAGTCAAAAGTTTCTTTTACTTTGGAATTAAATGTAAATTAATGTACCAGCTATTAAAATGCTCCAATTATGCCAAAACCACAATTTTTTAATTATTTCAGATCTAAATACTTTGCCACTAATTTCAACAAATGTTAATTTTTCCATTCTCTATCACTGGACATTCATCGGTCGGGAATTGGGATAAACGTCCAATCGTTCGTATTAAAATATTTCATTTAGTAGTTAAGTGAGAAGGACTAACATTATTCATCTTACTCTAACTGCTACTAATCTTTATTTTATGTATACAATACTGCCGCCATGGGTCGACCCACAGTGCCCTTCTTGACAATATCAATAACGATACGGTGTTTTTACTATCTGAAGAAAAAAATTAAATAGAAAATTATTGGTTCCATGCCAACTGAGAATAAAGTCAACTCAATACCTCCTTGAAAAGTCATTAAAAGCTATGACAAAAATAATTTTAAATTAGCCGATAACCCTAACCTAACGTAACCTATTTAATCATTTTTTTATATATTTTTTATCACTCTAAATGACTTATCTGAGATGGTTCTGAGTTGGTTTTATTCCGAATTGTCCGGTCACCAAAATTATTATCTATGTAAGCCTACAATCAGTAAAGTGTATGTTCGAGAAAAGATATATATATATATATATTTTTAAATCGATGATTTTTTTTTATTTTGCTGTTTAAAACGCGGTGGTCAGCGTTCAAAAAGAAGAAGAAGAAGGACAGATATAAATTCGAAGGTATGAGGGAGCGCGCTAATATTAAAAACCATGATAATTAGGCGAAAATTTTGAAAATGTATTATGAAAAAACGATTCGTTTAAAATAGAGCAAAAATCTCATGAAAAATGACTTAAATAGCATTTAAACAAACGCTGTGAATTTTTTCAAACACATAACTGTATAATTACAGAACAAACCGTGTTTGTTATAATTTTCAGAGCACACTTAGCGTTTTTTTTTCTATAGAGGGTATTTCATATAATTACCGTTTCTGCGTGGCAAATAAACAGACATTATTTTAAAAAATAACACACATTTTTTTAGAAATTTAAAAACTTAATGCGATCAAGAGAAATATGTTATAAAACAGTAGAAATTCGGAATGCGGGGGCTTAAAATTTCAAGTAATTATAAAAGAATGCAATACTGAGTCTCTCTCGTGTAAATGAAATCTAAACCTTTCCAATAAGCTGCAAAATGTAGTCCATAACATCAAATCATCCTGTATTTTAACTTTTTTTGAACTAAAATGCTCAACTATTTACAAAATAAATAACCCAAACGAAAACATCAATTATTATAAAGTATTCAATCCGTATTTTCAAAAGCATAAAAATTCTGCGTTTTTCCATTTATTTTCCAGATGCCCATTATCGTTATTAACTCACTGGTGGTGACACTATTTGTCCAAGAAAAATGGGAATTTCAAAGCGGGTGTATGTAAATCAGATTTTTTTTTGGAAACATTAATTTCGATAAAACTATTTCTCAAATTATGTTTGACTAGCAGAGAAGGTTAAAAATTTTAAAACTATTTTTTATTCCACTTCGTAGTGCTGATATTAATTTACTAAAATTGAATATTCTCTCGCTTATCTTTATATTTTGTGTTTTGCTCATTTGTCAAATTTTCCCCAGAAATTAAAAAAATAGAAAGTGAATGCTGTTTCTTTATTTAATTTACATATTAAACACATCTGCCCTGATGATGGACACTTCAAGGCTGTCTGAAAAGTTGGCACAAGAAGGAGGAAGCGCAACACGACGATGTTCCACAAAAGTCACACAAATTTAAAAAAAAAACCTAAGAAAATAAATTCCTATTCAAAAGCTTATTCAACGGATTTACAGTGTCACTTAAATAAATCAACCTAAGGTATGATTGTACCGTGTTCTGAAAAAAGGTTAGTGGAATATGGAATGTGTGAAACGTTTATCACACGTGGCATCTAACGTCTAATAGTCTGATTTAGCACGTGTGGGATTGTGGCAAGAACCTCCGTTTATACTGGGAATTAAAGATACCGATCCGAGATTGTGCTCTTGAAGGAATCGCACGCGTTTGATTGGTCCTCGAGACCGGAAGCTTATATCGTCTTGGGAAGAATGGAATTGTTCGCAAACAAACCGAGGATTGTGAAACCGCGGAATTATAGTGGAACTATGGAACTATGAAATTGTGGAACTATGGAACTGTGTAGCTGGGGACTCACCTCGGATAGTAGGTTTATTATCACATCCCTCCACCGGACAGACGGAAGCGGTAAATTTGAATTGTATTGCGGTGAATGGAATGCTTTTATTCAGGCGGGATCTTATTATTCAAGAACCTACTTTGAAGCGCCCCGTGCCGAGAGGATGGGCTCCATTCTCCTCGTCTCGGGCGCTATTTCCACTGAATTGAAATATATGTAGATACATGATGTAATTGTTATATCACATTTTGTAATGGCATTTTTACGCTGAATCTAAATATAAAATAAATCAAAATATTTGAAACCAATAACATTTATGCATGGTTTGTTTTCGTCACTTGATTTAGATATTTGGACGGTTCTAGCTTCACTACCTTATTCTGAGATATGAGGTGTCAAAATTTGCAAATACGATTTCTTATAATCTATTTACCATTTTCTGATTTTTTTTGTTGAATCTTGAGCAAATAATTTTTATTGAGCGTATTTTAAAGGAAAATATTTTAATAGGACGTATACTTACTTTCTAATTTTGAACATACCTAAACATGCAAAAAGAGCCATGTGCAACCAGCTAGTGCATAATAATTCATTGCGAAAGGTTCTTATTACATTCCAAGCGAAGGCAACGTCCTATTTAAATATTTTCCATTCAAATATGATTAACTAAAATACTTAACACAAGATTGAAACTCAAAATCAAAAATTGTTAAATAGATTACGAAAATTCGTCTTCGCAAACTTTGAAACCTTAGAACATGGCAAGACGCAGTTAGAATCCTATCCAATCAAAGAGGTGAACCGTAATGCTCCTCGTAATAACAATCAACTGTCATATAGTACAAACAAAATAAATTGTTATTTAAAATACTTGATGTTAGAACTTTGTCATACATATACGAGGGGGTACTCAAAAGAAAACGAACTGATGTTGTGGTGG
Source organism: Glyphotaelius pellucidus (assembly GCA_936435175.1). Taxonomy (NCBI): domain Eukaryota; kingdom Metazoa; phylum Arthropoda; class Insecta; order Trichoptera; family Limnephilidae; genus Glyphotaelius; species Glyphotaelius pellucidus. The sequence continues at coordinate 10,048,288 of OW386538.1, read as the reverse complement.
GCCGAGTTTTTGTAGTACCACGTTCTGCCGCTGGGAGGCGTATATAGCCACCATTCCGAAGTCAGTAAGCCAAACGTCATCGCTAAAGAAGGTTCCGTTCGGTTTGTGTGAATTTTCAGTTGTTTTGTGTGCTCGTCGTTTTTGCAATGGTGAACATGAAGTCTTTCAATGGCTTAATGATTGATGATTGGTGATGAATGATTAGTGCTCCGTTTCAGGGTCGTCACCATGATTCGTCACATGTGATGACATTGAAATTTTTTTTTTAATAAGTTCCAAACGCTTCCTATGCCTAACATAGCAATACAACGACATCTCACTAGTCCTCAAACGTATTTCGATTTTTATATATACCTATATATGTATAGACAGATAAGTTTCCACATCATGCTTTGAAAGCCATTTCGATTCCAGCCACAACAGAAATAATTTTTGTAATTTTTCAATTTCAATTCTCGTATGCCAGTGTGATCCGGGAAATGTAATTTTAATTATTCAGTTTAATACTCGCTGAAATAACAAATATTTTTGAAAGCAAGAGAAATATATAATGAGTAGGTATGTGGAACAAAATTTATAAGACAAAAAAATCAGTGTGCAATTCACACGCGGTGGAAACTTCAGAAAACTGATCTAGACAAGAGTACGGAGACTACGAAGCACTTTTTTATCAATGTCAAATATGATTTTTTCCATATGTATGTCAAATTCCTGTGCACCTTTTCCTATACATTTGATCATCTTTTTTTCTTCGGATGATGTTTTCTTTTGCCTGTTCAGTTTGGAGTGGTTTGAAGATTGGAAATTGATTTTACAAAAACATTTTTTTTTTTGGATTGCGTAGATTCGATCTTTGGTCCGCTAAATGTCTGCAGAGATTCGTCAGACGCTTTATACCACGACACTAAAGGAGACTTGTGTGGAACTGTGGAATCATCGTATTACACTGGAACCCAGTACCCGTGAATGAAATACATATTTTATTGCTATATCATTCTCCCGCAGGCTAAATCCTTATGTACATATTTGTCTCTTTTTAGTGTCGCTCGTTTCGATTTTATCGAGTTTCAAATTATAACGGTGCTAAAGAAGTTTTCACTTCAAAATTCCATTGGTATTTGTTAATAATACGCACCAAACCTTCTGTATCTGTCATTATAAGTGCCCGATAAACTATCCGCGTTGAAAATAAACAAGTCCAACCAACTTTGTCTCGGAATACAACGAGATATATTCATGCAACGGACCGTAGATCCCTCTTAATCCAGAAATAAAACTCGGATAAAAAACTGCGTTCCAGAACTAGAGACAAAAATTCCAGCCATTGTTCTGAGACTATCATTCTTCTTACCGGATTCCTGATGTCCCGATATAACTGACAATTCTGGTCCTTCGAGCCGTGCTGAAAGTTTCCTGTAAAAGTAGTCTATTCCCGTCCGAAATATGAGAATTCCGTCACGGTTAGAAATATTTTAGGAAGTATTCCAGCCTAGCAATATCCTGCGGTATTTCGGAATTGGACAAAACTCGTGTTTTAGTCGTTTTGCAAGAGTACGTGGTAGTTAGTTCTTCAGTTAAACCATTGACTTGACATTTGGGCATATTGCAGAACAGGGTATTTGATATTTATTCTGATAATTTTGTTTTGAAGAGTTTCAATTTTGCGTGTACATTTGTTATTTTAAATTTTAAATTTTCTGCTACGGGTTTCGACACATCCGTGTCATTCGTACTAAACAAGTTAATTTTAATTAGGTAGGGTTAGTGGGAGAGCTGATTTTGGGGGAGGGGAAGAACGGTGGGAAGAGTCAACATTACATGGAAACATTGTTAATAAGGGTGATTTACAAGGTGCTATTATTTTATTAACTAAATTAATTTTTGATTTAATTTGCGCACAGTATGTAGGTATGACTACCAGAAATTTTAAAACCAGAATCAGGGAACATGAACTTTGTTTACGAAATAATAACTATTCCGAGTTTGCTAACCATTTAACAGAGACAGACCATAGTTTTAACAAAGAAAAAAACAAGTTTAACATTCCAAATATAAATACATATATTAATTTGTGACCTAGTCACTTAATTAGAAACCTTAGAAATAGACAAAAAAATTAAATCAAATATTCTGGTCAGCCCCAGAGCACTTCCTCTTCTTCATTTCCCTAAAAAGACCTTACCCCAGCATCCCTAAAGATGACATAGGCCCTGAAGAAAATATTTTCCCTCGTGATTTATGTCATTTTGGGGATGCTGTGTGGAGTGTCTATTCAAGGAAAGGAAATAGAGAAAGTTCTAGGAAGGAAAAATTTATGGGGGGTGAGTAGGAATCTGGGGTCAATATACGAGTATCTAGGAGTAACGGACGTATGAATCCATCCCCCCGACTGCGGTGCAAGGCAATGGGTCGAGAGAGACCGACTGGAGAGTTCTAGGTTAGGTCTCCATCAATCAATCTCTCTCGATTCGGCCCTGTATTGCAGCGGTAGTTCACTAGTAAGCCTGTGTAGGTTTTAGCCAAATCAGGAAAAATGGATTTATCGGAACTTGCAGAATGCACGCAGAATAAGGGTCCCGCATTCACTTTGTGGCGTTATTTTAATGAAATGAAAACTAATCATTTTGCATACGCCAAGTACGTAAGAATAAATGGTGTATACAAAATGTAATTAAATGCAAATATGCCTTCTTCTAAAAAACAATGTTTAATTTACTGCGGAGTTTTTAGAACGTTCGAGAAATGTTGTTTGACATGTTCATTTTTAAGAACCTGCAAAGTAAAAAGGGTGTTATTTATTTATTTATTTAAACGCCCGTAGGGCTTTTATATATAGTTCAATGCATGTTTTTGACAAAATACAGGAAATAAAATAAAATACAAGAAACAAAATATAATAGTTGACACAAAGTAGGTAACATAGAATATAATATATGATAAATAAAAATAGAGGTAAAGATGGTTTATGAAGTAGGAATAAATAGTTGGCACATACGTCGTTTGAAGTTTGACAAATTTAATTTATTATCAAATACATCCATATTATTTAAATATTTGTTACCAAGACTGTGTAAACGCTGTACTGGAGAATGCAAACTATAGTTGGAATGAGATGTTTGTCTATGAAATGTTAATATTTGTCTAGTCGTTCGTATAGGTACATACAGATTTATCAATTGCAGGAGTTCACAACAGTCGAATTTAGAATTCAATAATTTTAATAAAAAGTTCGTTAATTTTTCGTTTGTTTTCTAAAGTGGAATATTTAAAATATTCATTAACGACGGATAATTTATGTTCTCTAAAGGAATGTTAAGTTAAAAATTTACAAAACGTAGGAATTTTCTTTGAATTCTTTTAACATTATAAATTATGAAGGGCGACCAGACTATGGAGTTATGTTCTATTAGGCTTCTAACAAGGGATGTGTACAATAGTTTACTGATTTGTAACGATTCAAAGTTAAGTTGTTGTTTTTATTTCTATGGGGTGCTGTAATTTCGTCCCTGATTCTAATGAAAATATTGGCGCGCACAAAGCACTACACACGTTACTTCCAATATGGCACAGGATCACATAATGTCATGATTATGTCTACAGAACCAAATAAAATAACTTGAGTAGAACTGTGCCTGAGATTGGAATATTTTAGACGTGTCTGGAGCTCTAAAGTATGGCAATTCGACTGAATTTACGCCTTTAAAATTGAATATATACCACCGTGTAATGGTTTTCCATTGTCCGAATTCTGAAACACAGATAATAAATTTGCTAAACGCAAAAGCCATAAAATTTTCTCGTAAATGTAACTAGCTAACGAAGAACATTTTGCGACTCTTAGAGCTTTATGCAACCATTGCCCAACATCAAAGTCTTTCAAAATGTGATATATTTAAAATGAAAGTTTTTTTAATAAAATATTTTTATTGTATAAATTCTAAGATTGTTACAGTATTAAACATTATGGCATAAACAAAATAGTGCAATACACATTTTAAAGGATTTTTACGCCAATTAAGAGAGCTAGCTCTTGAGCTTGGTGTAAAAGTTATTTCATAATTACATACTAAAGTGTACAAAAAAATATAATCTTAAGTGTTAGGGTGTTGCGACGTTAAAATTTTAATATGGCATGAAATGAAGTTATAGCATTTTGATTGGTACTTAGTTAATTGTTAAACAAAATTGCTTATTTTGAGTTGTTTTAAACTTAGGTCACATTTGATGATCAACAAATCAACGATCAGCGCCATTTTGGCATTTGACATATTGGTTCCCGTCAAACGTCGTGTCTGACCCATTTCAGCTTTTTTACAAAATGTCAACATTCGGTAAACACGACAACGTGACAATTATGCTTGACAACATCTCTTGATCAACATTATTTGATCAGCGAAAATCAAAATTTGATGATCATCAAGTGTGAAAAAAGGTTGAAACAATCAAACCATCCGACCAAGTTATGTAACAATTTTTCCCTCTCAGATATTATTATAACGACGTCGATTTTCCAAAATGTTTCAAAGTGGTAAAAAATTCTTGCTCTCGCATTTTCAAGAACTAATGTGCTAATGGCGTGCAGACGAGGGAGAGCATCATACTTTATTAGTCAGTTCTGTTCTGAGAAACACCAATTAAAATATATGACGAGTCGGAGATGAGCGTCTAGTCACTCGCTATCATGTTTTGACGATCACGATCCTATCTCGATTGTCTGGTATAATAATAAAATAAAATAATTACTACTTATTAAAGTAGCGGTGCATCCTGTCTAAGAGTTGCCTTTATTTCTGAAAATATCCTCAGTCATAGGTCAAAAGCGTTAAATCAAACTTAAATGACAGAGCTTGCGGTGTTTTAAAACGAAAAGTTAGAATAAAAGTATTTAAGAGATATCGCTTCAAATCATTCGCCAGATGCTTTCGTGGACAATTTGATGCATAAAAAAACTAATATTTTATAGTACTTGATACTTGAAAGATTTTTATAAATAAAATTTTCTAACAGAAATATTAAAAAAAATCTAATTTAGACGTAGCAAAAGACATAGCTGAATTTTATGGCATATTTTAGACAACCTTTCAAACAGATGAAACAATGGAATGTGTGCCTCAATATTGCAATACATTTATTTTGTTAGGAATTCGGATAGTAATAGTAGAGAATTGAGATGTAGAAATACTGGGATGGATATTTGGACTGTACTACGAGTATTTACCAGTGTAAACCTTGGATATACCAAAATAAGATTTTTTTATTTTAACTTTATGAGTAAAACCTAAAATTTTTATATTTAAAATGAAGACAGTAAAAGCGAAACTCAATCGAAAATCTGAACACAGAAAAATCAAAAAAAGATATTGGCACCTCTGGGACTCGAACCAGGCGCAGTGGTAGCGTGTTTGTTCGAGTCCCAGAGGTGTCAATATCTTTTACTGATTTTTCTGTTTTTAGATTTTCGATTGAGTTTCACTTATATTGTCTACATTTAATTAAATAAGAATTTTTTTTTATTTTATGCATTTTTTCTGTGAATATCACATAACGGTCCCAATTGCTCCCAACCGTCTGGAGTCAATTGAGTTAAGTTGTGAGGCTAAAGGTCGTTGGGGGGGGGGAAGGAGATAGATTAGGTAAAGGTGGAAAGTACTTTGCTATTCAGATCTGGTCACCAAACTCGGCTAAATCCAATTCAAGCCTTGTATCAATTTTTAATGGTGGTCTTATAAGAGGCGGTAGTGAAAGTATGGAACGTGCCGCAAATAAACTATTTATTATTTTAAATTAACGATTTGTGAAATAATACATATTAATCAAATAAAGATTACTTGTGAATGCCCGTAATTAATTTCGCGACCTCGTAGTTCCTTTATTTTTGACACCCGTACATAAAAATGATTTTGCATTCTTAAATTACCCGTAACGTATAAAAGTTCTCCATCTAATATAAAGAAGTTAAAATTGTACGAAAAATATAATTAAAATAAGAAATCAGCATAACAATCGTCCAGTTTATTAGTCATTTCTGAGATTTTTTAATTTGTGTTGATTATGCAGTTATATGTAAAAGTGTACCCACTATTGGGTACAACTCTTAGATTGCTTCTAAACTTGCAGTGAATTAACCAAAATGTTTTTGTTTTCTGGGTTACTAGATGGATATTTAACCACTGGAGCGCTTTTTGCCACAATATGGCACTATTTAAAATACCTCGGATTGCTTTGCTGCCAATTTTGGCAACTTTTCCCATTATCTGTAAGTAATTAAGTAGAAGTTTACGATTTTATAATATTTTTTTTATAAATCCTACGAATATTTGATAATCAAAAAAGGTGAATTTGTTGGATATATAGAACTATAATCAGTTTGTTTGTCTTTATATAAAAATTCGGAGGCATGATTTTTTTTTTTAATTCGGGCGAAAATATTCAAAATGATCACCAAAAAATATCGAGCAATTGGAGAAAAAGGTTTTAGATTGTGCTGTCGCTCCAGTGTTTAAAAATGTCATACTTATTTTACGGATCGTTGTGCTTCCCGGCGTTATTTTACAGCTTATTTAATATGTAAAACACAGACACGTTAAAATATTTGATTTATGGTGGGCATTCGAATATTGCTTTTCTCATTATCTCAAAACTTAGGATTTGGCGATGTCTGACTAATCAACCAGACAAGGTTATCCAACCGATAATTCAGATGATAACTGACTAACGGACATGACAGCAGAAGACGCCGCCCCTCACTCCTCTAAAACTTGCTTAACTGGTGAGAGAGTAGGTAGTTCCTCTGAGTTTTAGATTGCAACAGAAGAAGAATAGGTACCTAAGGTTTATAAATACACACATTCAACCATAGTGGGCTCTATAGCTATAATTCGATTCATGACTAAGTCAAGAGGGAAAGAGCTTTAAGCTTCTCAGAAACTTCTGAGAACACATCCCGGCGCGGCGCGGAGTGAAACGCGTCACGTCTTGTATCGGCCACACAAAATTAACCACAAATTGATTACAATTTACAAATGTTTAGACGTTTGCGTGTCGTAAAGCGTTCTAGGCTGCTCGAGGGAAGTCAGGGTCGGCAGGGAATTTGTCATCGTTCGCCGCTTCTGACTGCTGCGGTATTCACGATTTTAACTTGTCCCTCTGGATTGAATTGTGGACTTTGCGAGATTTAAGACTCGCCACGTTGCCGAGTAGCAGTCGACGGGGAACGAGGTTAAATTCCAAAGTCAATCAACTTTAAACATTCACATCGAATCAACTGATTTGTACTAACCAACCGGAAATGTAAAAGTGATTTGAAGAATATTCACATTTTTTTTTAAAATTTTTATATATAATATGAATACCGCACTGAGTCAAGAGTCAAATACAAGAGTCCCAACTGCTCCCGTCTGGAGCCATTGAGACTATGGCATCCCCAATCGGGGTATGTTGTGAGGCTGAAGGTAGTGGAGAGGGGAAGGAGATGGGGAAGAGGAAGATGGAAAGTACCTGGCTATTCAGATCTGGTCACCAAACACGGCCAAAGCCATTTCAAGCAACTTTTCAATTCTGAAAGGTGGTCATACACCAGGGCGATACTGAGAGTATTCCAATCTGGAATGTGCCGCAAATATACTATATATTATTTTAAATGAATAAATTGTGAAATAACACAAATTAATCGAATAAAATTTATTTGCCATGCCGGGATTCGATCCCGCGACCTTCGGAATACTAGTCAAGAGCTTTACCGCTGGTCTACGCCGGCATGTATTAAATTTAAGCAATTAAAACCTGAAAATATCCTGAAATTAGTCGTTGAAGAAAAAGATAACAATTATAATCTAAACGAAAATATGAAAGAGAACAAGACACAGAAATATAAAAATATAACAGTCGCAACTGGAACTCGAACCCAGAACCTCTCGTTTTACCGGGACGAACGCCTTATCCAATTAGGCCACTGCCACCTCTTATTTAAACGTCATGTTTGTCAATCTCATTTTTCAAATATCAGAATAAATAAAATTATCGTATTTCATTTTTTTTCACAATACCTCTTGTTTTCTTTCATTTTTCATTTAGATTATTAGTGTAATTTTCGTCTTCTTCGATAAGGTTGGAATGACCCTCAAAAGTTATACAAAGAGAATTGTTCTAATAAAAATAGAAATTATTTCGTTGAAGCACATTTTCGTTCTAAGGAAATGAGCGTCAAGGATCTGAAAAACTAAATAATTTAAAGAAGTAAAATGAAAAGGAGAAGTGAAATAAAAAGAGAGTGGTTTAATATTCATGTGACATAGGTAACTAACCTAAAATTTCTTTCTCCGTAGATGTAGGCAGAAAGAGAAGAATTCCACATAACTCATGCATTGCTTCAATCACTCTAACAAAGCACTTACGTATTCGGGATTAGGCATTGAGGTAATATTTAATTAACGTCATAGTTCTGAGGTGTCTCGACTTCTTTTCCACCTTTCTCAGAAAACCCATGAAAATTTTCCATCCAAATATATTTAAATATCTGAAAAAATTTTATGAAAATATCTATTGCAGGAATCCGATTGAATAACGAAGAAATAAGAAGATAAGGGGTTCATGAAGTAACTGGCTGTGCAGATCTGATTACATACTTCAAGCTAAAGCTAATTCAAGCAATGCAATTCAATTCTGAATGGTGGTCTCACAAGAGCGATAATGGTAATATATTCAACTCTGTCCGAAGATTAATTATTCTAGTGTCATTGTTACAAAACTAAATAAATCGCTCTGAAAACCTTGGCTTTGCAGAGCTTCATTGCAGCTTATTGGTCTCATTACATACTTGATTTGAACCAGATTAAGGCTAATTTAGATGGTTTTACTATTATTGCTTCCTGTCTTTAATAAAATCGCTTTAGATATTCCATTGAGAATTCTGTGTTGTCTATTAAATTATATTCATTTTGTTGCATTTATTTACGGAACCGTTGTCCTGACTATCAATGTGACAGCTGTATTTCTGTGTACATTGCCTATTAAAGCTGTTTTTTTTTATTGCATGCAACACGGGCATGTGCCTAGCATGGTGGTCGAAAAATTCTAAACGTACGTAATTAACAATGAATCAAATAAAGAAAAATGAAAAAAAATCCAAATCGTGGACTTTGTACAAAATAGAATAGAATGAGTGTAACTATTAATAAATTGAAACTACAAACTCTTCAATATAAATGATTTATTTTTAATTTTTCGGAAGGGGGAAACAAAACACGACATAATTCCCCAAAAGTCACAGGAAACCACATACCTTTTACAGTATTTATTATTTGACCAAACAGTACTCACAAGTAGTAACCTCCTTTAGTAGGTTTTATTTACAAGAAAAGAAGGAAAAGTGCCCAAAAAACAAAAGATACCGTGATTTTAAAGTACCAACATCCCAAATTAGACACGTATACCCGAATTGATATCTTCTGGTATTTATTGGACAAAATTTGTGACTGATACGAATGTAATTCCTCTAAATAGTTGCAACCTGCAGGAAAAAGAATGTCTCTCTTAATAAAGCGATTAGAAAAAAGTTCTAGAAGGGGAAGAAAAAATTAAGCAACTACTCAGTGAAATGCAAATTTTAGAAATCCTTAGCTACTAATAAGATATCAACTTCATATAGCGCCACTTAGTGATTTAGTCACTTCAAGGGTGCTTTAAACATTGTATATTGTAGTTGCATTTTCTAAAAACTATGTCTTTAAACTATTTAAAGTTTTCAAAACCAGTTTCTGACCCGAGTCTAAACGCCGAGTTAATCCAAAAATAGACCGTCTTTCTATAATGATTTTGAGCTTATCGAAATCATTACGTGAAAGAAATAGGTCATGTAAACCGTGCATTATGCTCGTAATCAAGAATCCAGTACTCCGTCCGTTGCAGTAATGCATTCATGAAATATGGCGAGTGGTCATTAGACGTTTTTTTTACGGACCGGCTGTCGCTTGTCCGTGAAATTTATTACCGCGATCCCTAATGGTTCGAGTTCTATTCCCGGAGATCGTATTTTAATTCTGCCCTTAACTCGACGCGAGTTGGATGGATCTCGCCTCCGCCGTGACGCGATGTGATTTATGGTCGACTTGCGGCGGACCGCTTTAATTATTTGTAAGCGGTGCGCGTGCGTCGACTGGTGCTAAATGGCGATAAACTGATCGGAACGGCCGCTAATTGAAGGACTAAAGGATGCGTGTTCCTCGCCTCTAAAGACGCTGAAGCTATCAGTCTTCATAAGAAGTAGAAAATCTCTTTTGGTACCGCGCTTAGGTCGATACGCTGCCATGGGTCCCTAAGTGATACGCTACGTTTAGTGACTTTGCAGGGGTATCCGGGTTTGCGCGGTGAGGTTTGTATGAGTCTTGGCGGTGGATGCATCTGTCCACCAGCTGCATGGCACGCCGGATCGGGAGAGAATGGCTGAGGGAGTCTCTTTGACCTCTCAAGCCGAACTCTCTCGTAACATCGTGGGAGGGATGGATTCATATGTCTGTCACTCCAGGACACACTGACATTCCTTTTCTAAAAAGACCCTGCACACAGCATAACTAAAAATGAAATAGGTCCTGAAGGGATTTTTTTTCTCAGCCCTCCTGCGCGGAGCTAATGTAAAAAAATTTTAAACAATAGGGATTGTTGGGATTAAGGAACGTTGGGAGGCTAAAAGAAGTGGGTGAGAACTGAAAATGTATGGTGATAAACTGATGGAATACACTCTCCAAACTTATGTAAGGATTATAAAATCTGTACAGGTCTCCAGAAGCGAAAAAAAGATAGAAAGAAGTCACAGAATAACGAGAGGCAGTGAAACCACAGTAATCCAATTTAAGGATGTTGTAAGGCTCATCGGTAAGTCTTAATCCGATCAATTTAACTAGGGTAATGTATCTCAAATCTGTTGTGTGTTTAAAAGCATAAAATCTCTTGTGAGAGATCACGAATGTCACAAATTGCCAAACATGGAGAACCCGAAAAATCTTTTTTCCGGTGTGAGCGTCGTTTCGATTTTATTTTTCTTTGGTTTCGGCAACTAAAGAGTTAAAAAAAAACTTTAAGCGCCAGGTTTACGCATTTTAAAGATATTAAACTGCCGATGTCAACCCCATAGCGACCGACTTTGAACTCGTATTTCTCGAAACCAAAAACTCAAATCAAAAAAGATATGCCACAAAACCGACTCCAAATGCGATGAAGAAAATCTGTACAGGTGTCCAGAAGCGAAAAAAAAGACAGAAAGAAGTCACAGAATAACGAGAGGCAGTGAAACCACAGTAACCCAATTTAAGGATGTTGTAAAGCTCATCGGTAAGTCTTAATCCGATCAATTTAACTAGGGTAATGTATCTCAAATCTGTTGTGTGTTTAAAAGCAGAAAATCTCTTGTGAAAGATCACGAGTGTCACAAATTGCCAAACATGGAGAACCCGAAAAATATTTTTTTCGGTGTGAGAGTTTCGATTTTATTTTTCTTTGGTTTCGGCAACTAAAGAGTTAAAAAAAAACTTTAAGCGCCAGGTTTACGCATTTTAAAAATATTTAACTGCCGATGTCAACCCCATAGCGACCGACTTTGAACTCGTATTTCTCGAAACCGAAAACTCAAATCAAAAAAGATATGCCACAAAACCGACTACAAATGCGATGAAGATTCACCAGTTTTTCGCTTTCCGGACACCATTTATAATGTAAAGCAGAAAACATGTTAATTGTAACTTGTATTGTAATTAAAATTAACCTAGAACACCTGTACCACACAGGGTGAGGCACACAAGACTGTTAATCAGGGCGGTGGTTCCGATCCACGGAGGTGGCAAGATGTCGGGCGTTCACCACGTGTATCTTCGTTGTGCTGTGCTGATCTGTCCTTTGACGTAGCCGTTCTGGTCCGTGGAGTAAGAGTATCGGAGGTCCAGGGGTAAGGCGGTGGTCAGAGAATGAAAGAAGCGTGTAGAAAGAAGTTCGGAGCGAGGTCAGCGAGCGAGAAGAGAAGAGGTGTTGTTGGCACGGCTTGAAGTGGATGACTGGTTTGTTACCGGCAGTTTTGCCCTACTTATACGCTGCGTCGAAACCCCAGCGCTCAAGACCCTATCCTCTCGCTCGATTACCCCCACTCCGATACGTTTATTTGGAACAATTTATTTTACATATTTAAAGACAAGTACGCGGACGTGTTCAGCCCTGCCGGGGGGTCGCGTCGTTCCGAAATACGTCCGTTACAACACCCACACATTTTTTTTTTACTTACGCAGAACTTTTCTTACACAGAAAATGTAGATGTATTTAATTTAAGCATTATAAGTTAATTTCAACAATCGTTTTTATTTGCCCAGTTTTTTGACACGCCACTGAAGTGATATTACTTCTGCTAAACCTAATTAAATTATTCAAGAATCCATTACTTTATACTTTTAATTTGAATGTGAGAAACTTTCAATTGTCTGAAGGCAAAAGCCATTATAATTGTTTGCTTATTATATTTTACTATTCATACCCTTCAAACTTATAGATACTAGAATTTATAGCTCCTTAATAAAAACCAAAAAGAAAGAATTTTAAGAGTCTTACCTGGATTATGTCACCAGAATGTGTTATATCATATCAATGAGTTGGCTTTTCTTACCTGAAACAAGAGACAATTGGTTATAAGTCATTGAATATCTTAAGAAATGTTCTAATCTACACAGGTAAATGTAATAATATGAACAATCAGGGCGTGGTGTAGTCACCCTGCTACACCTCTCCGACCTACCGAAATATGAATAATTTTTAACGCAAAAATTTTTAATGTAAAAATTTTATGTAAGACATACATTTTAACAAAAATAACTAACATATATCTCTATAAATGTGTTACAAATTCGGTTAAAGCTGCAGCAGACAATTACAGTGCAATTCAGGACATTGATTCATTTATTATTCTTGCAACCGAAGAACGCATGTATTTTTGTTAGCATTGGAAAAATAAGTTTCAACTTAAATTTTTGGTATTTTTTTTTTATAATCGCTGGACACGCACCATTTTTTTTAATAACGTGGTTTTAGCTTCATTACTACAAGAAATGAATATTTACTTTTAGCGATGACAAAAACATGTGTATTAAATAGTTAATTAGTTTCTTAGTTATTTATTCGTATTTTCTAACCTTCAAACTTAACCTACGACAACATCAGATTAAAAACATGGTTGTCAAAAGCATGATCATAAATGTTCATGGTCAAAACACGTGAAATTTTGAACTTTGGTTGAAAAATTCAACGAGTAAAAACTTTTTTCTACAAAACATCTTTTTTCAAAGTTTTTTTCAAAATTGAAAAAAAAAGTGGTTTACCGAGAATTTTGAGATTTGAGAAATCTTAAAAAAAAAATAAGGAAGAACCTTCCTTCCTAGAAACTGGAGTCGACAACTCGCTAAATCCCGAATGGATTAGATATTTATTACGACATTTACCGACATTTTACCGACATTTATTGCGTATACTTGAATTTTTTGGATTTTCAGAGAAATGCATATATACCTTCGCGAGTGAGGGCGTGATTACTACCAATGAGACCAACTGCCGAGTTTCAGCTCGATCGAATATCAAGAAGTGGGTTAATTTTCATTTCCGATATTTCGCCGCATTCATTCAATCAAGAAAACGAAGATGAAATTCAAATACACTTATTTAAAAGGAACTTAAATTTTTTTTTTTAATTTTTTTTTTTTCTTTTAATTAAGGAACTTTAATGTAGTGTGTTCCGATCTCTCCGGCGCGACGTACCTAAATAATTGCTTTTTATGGTATCTATGTAATTAAGTTAAATCGAAGTGTTATTTCAAAAACAATATTCGTATTGTGTGCCCAGCAATTTTGAAATTTTACCTCACTTTATATGTTTGTTTGATTGCTAAAACAACAAAACACTCAATTTAATAAACGCCATTAGGTGTTTCAACGGTTAAAATTTTGAAATATCTTTAAGTAGGTGCTTCCAAGTGAAAGACAATATTTTTTTTTCGAGAGCTTTGAAAGCTCCGATGATAGAGTCGCCTAGCGGCAAGTAGGCGAACATTAACGTTTTAGCAGAGATTCCAACCCACCAAAGCTAAAAAGTTGCAATCTTTAGTAATAACTTCTGTCAACGAGTGGCGCTATGATCGTATGAGAGACAGGAAAAAAATAAAGTGAAATGAAACAATTATGGATAACTTTGTTTTTCCGATGATGGATGAAAATGTGTAATTATTAATATTATGTAAAAAAAATTATCTTTCGGATAGGACATTATTATGTAGAGTCGGTAACCGTCTAAGCAAGCACCTAGTTAATATCAGTACGTGTCGTGCTAACCTAACTAGTTTATTATGAAATAATATTATGTATTCATGGAGCGGAACGCATTTATTTTTTTCTTTGATCAAATACGTGGATAACTTCTATGAATCAATCTATTCACGTTTACCGTGTGGCTGTTCAGATTTTTTAATCAATCAATAATCGACCACCCAAGAAACAAACGTAGAAAAGACCAAATCTTGCGTATCAAAACCAAATCTGCCAACATGGCACTTCGTCAATAATTATCCACGTAAAAATCCTTGAAAATGATATTAACGGCAAATTTTGATACATTTTTGAGCGCTAATTAATTTGACAATTATTAAAATCACAATTTTTTAAATTAATTTTCATCGATACATTTTGATTTTTTTTACATGAGCTCCACACAGGAGGCCCAGAGGAAAATTATTTCCCTCAGGGCCTATTTCATCTTTGGGGATGCTGTGTGGAGGGTTTTTTAAGGAAAGGAAGGGAAGGAGAGTTCTGGGAAGGAAAAAGGTTTAAGGGGTGGGTAGGAATCTGGGGTTCAGTTTGTCCTGGTCATCCGCCTATAAGACCTAGACAAATCTCACCCCATGAACCCGTGTACCCCGTAATAATCACCAAAAGTAGTGAACCACTTAGGGTGACCTATGGCAGAGGTGTTGGTTATCCAATAAAGGTTCTAAGGGCGGCGGTACCCATTCCCGCCTCCCAAATTGAAAATTGGGAGGTTGATACATTTGAAACAAATGTTTGATACATTTGATACAAATGTTTGATACGTTTGATACATTTGATACAAATGTTTGATATGTTTGATACGTTTGATACATTTGATACAAATTATACATTTGATGCAAATAATACATTTGATACAAATGTTTGATATATTTTTGAATGCTAATTAATTTCACAATCACAATCACAATTTTTTCTGTTCGAAGATTTGCGAATAAATTCAATTCAAAGAAGTTTTCAAAATTCTATTGTCAATAACTACTGAGTTACTGGGTCGTTGTTTTATTCATGTGCCTTTCTAAGACAGAATGCTTTGATAAATTTTCTTCCGGGCCGTGTGGCTTTATGTATCTCGTTCAATGTCACCCGCGATGTACAAAAAAAGATAAAAATAATCGTAAAAATAATGCGGTGAGTAAAAATAGTCTCAGGTAGACAGGCACCTAACCGATGAAGGGTGGGTTTAGGGTTAAATAATGTTTATTTTGGTGGAGTCATACCTACTCATGCATAATTTTTTATATTTTTTTAATGTGAATATCGTACTAGAGTACCAACTGGCTGAATCCAATATCCCTATGGCATCCCCAAGTCCCTAAATTCGGGGAATATAAACGCTAGAATTTTTTTGATTCTCATGCCTACAAAATTTAAAATCGAGCGTTTTATTTGTACGAGGCAAGTAAGCAAAATATGTGGTTCTTATTTATTTTTTGCATAATTTTTTAAGAGTGAAAAAAAGTTAGAACATACAAATCCTCAAAAATGTCTTAGCCATAAAAGGGTACTTTTTTAAAAATGTTTCTCATTTACTTCATAATTAAGTTATGGAAAAACATTTATTTTAGTGGTTTACGCTTGTACTTTTTGTTATGTAAATAATAATTTTATTGTAATTCTAAAACATAGAAAAGCTAGTAAAAGCTTCAATTTATCCGTAGCATATTTTTTGATGTTCATTCGTCGTAAAGATTAATCTAAATAGTATCTAAATAGGATTTCACGTATAGCTTCATCATAAATGGATTTTCAAAGTAGAGACTTGGAAGCACCACTTGAGAGGCGGGTATGGGTTCCACCGCCCCAAAAAACATTTATTGGATAACCAACACCCCTGCCATAGGTCACCCCAAGTAGTTCCTACGTCTGGTAACTTAACCATTGTGCCCGGGTTCATGGGAGTAGGTTTTTCTAGGACTTGGCGGCGGATGCGTCTACCCACCTGCTGCGTAGCGAGTCAGATCGAAAGAGGCTGGTCGAGGGATCCATCGCCTTGCACCGCAGTTAGAAGGATGGATTCATACGTCAATCACTCCTGGACAAATTGAGCCCCAGATTCCTACGTTACTATTCAGAACTTCCTCTCCTACCATTTCTTAATAAGACCCTCCAAACAGCATCCCCTAAGATGGCACAGGCTTTGAAGGAATTTGTTTTCTTCAGGGCCTCCTGTGTGGAACTAATGCAAAAAAAGATTAGATGGGGGAGAGGAAGGTAGGGAATAAGCTGCGTTGGTAGGTTATAGTCTTAAACTTACAGACCAACTTGTAAGTTAAAAACTCACTAGCTAGAAAACATAACATTCATTATCGACACCCAACCTACTCGTAGTTTCAAGCAAATTAAACGTTTCACAAAATAAATATATTTTTACATATTATTTAATAATCACAAACAAAAAACGGAAAACAAAAAATAAAAACAAAATTGAGAAACGACAGTCAAAAATTTTTGGAATCTTTCTTATTTTATTAGATTTTATGACATTTGAAAGCTGTAGGAAATAACTCCTTGGTTTCACTATTTTAATATTTCACAATAACAGATTACAGGATTCTACTTTGTCGTCGCATGATAAGCATATTACAACAGGAAATATATTTCATTAGCCAAATTGCTTCAGGTATCAGGGGAATATGAGGTATGGGTAATGTGGCATGGGAATATTTACTTAAAAAATGAAAACGCATATTCGAGTCAAGATACTTTAATTACGTAATAGGTTAATTAAATGTTAAGTAAGAGTCAAGACTATAATTCTGTGGCAGCATAGGCAGAATGTTTGTTATTTCGCAATCACAAGGATACAATTATTTCATCATTGGACAATATTAATCGCTCTAAGACGAGAAACAGAGAAGATTCAAATTTTGGCATTTTCCGTTTCACATTTTTTGTTTGCAAGTGGTTATTATTGTCTTCAATGATAATGGTCATTATTGTCTTTAATGATAATGGTCTTTATTGTCTTTAATGATAATGGTCTTTATTGTCTTCAATGATAATGGTCATTATTGTCTTCAACGATAATGGTCATTATTGTCTTCAATGATAATGGTAATGATTGTCTTCAACGATAATGGTCTTCAATGATAATGGTCATTATTGTCATCAATGTTATGGTCATTATTGTCTTCAATATTATGGTCATTATTGTCGTCAATGATTATGGTCAGTATTGTCTTCAATGATAATGGTCATTATTGTCTTCAACGATAATGGTCATTATTGTCTTCAATAATAATGGTCATTATTGTCTTCAATGATAATGATCATGATTGTCTTTAATGATAATGGTCATTATTGTCTTCAATGATAATGGTTATTATTGTCTTCAATTATAATGGTCATTATTATCTTTAATGATAATTGTTGTTGTTGTTATACGCCCATATGGGCTTTTACGTAGATTATACAATAATATTTAAGATATCGAGGATTATACATACATAGAATTTAAATCAAAAGTTATAAAAATGAAAACATTTAAAAAATATAAAGGTAGTTTTTGAAGAATATAGCGTAAAACCGTGAAATATTTGAAACAATATAACATTTGACAATAACATAGAATAAAATACAATATAAAACATTACAATAACACATCAAATCGTTAAATATATTACACCCACGTTACAATAATTTGTAGGATTCCACAAAGTGTTGGTTTAAAATGCATTTTAGATTATAAAGGGAATCAGCGAATATATCTACAATATCACCAAACTTGTTGCATAAATCATGCATCCTATTGGTAAGTGAGTGTGATTGATAGTTGGTTGTGTATGTGTTGCAAAAGAATGTAATATTTTGTCTAGTATTCCTTGTCGGTACATGGAGTTTAATGGTAGTAACAATGGCAGGGCTGTCAATTAGGTTGTTCATGACTCTGTATAATAAAATTAAATCTGAAATGATTCTTCTGTCAGATAGCGTAATTAAATTAAGTCGATTCATCAAACTTATATAATTAATGTTTTCTATTGGGATTTTGAGCTTGAAATTTAAGTACCATAGAAATTTGTGTTGAACCCGTTCTATTTTGTTAGAGTGTACTTTATAGAAAGGGGACCAAATAGGTGAATTATATTCCACTTGATTTCTAACTAATGAAATATAGAGTGTTTTCATGCAATCCAAGGACTTAAAATCAGTTAAGGTTCTACAAAGGAAGCCAAGCATCTTTAAAGTCTTATTAGTTATTTCATCTATATGTGCTGTGAAAGTTAAGTTTGAATCGAATATAACTCCCAAGTCGCGAATTTGTGATACTGGTGTTAATTTAACATTATTTAAATTATATTCATGTAAGATTTGAGAATGAGTTCTGGAAAATCGAATTACTTGACATTTCTCAATGTTCAAAAATAACATATTTTGTTTGCACCATTTAAAAAGTTCATCTAAATTAGCTTGTAAAATTAAGCAATCATGTATATTTCGTGGTCATTATTGTCATTATTGTCTTCAATGATAATGGTTGTTATTGTCTTCAATGATTAAATATTATAATTTAAGGTTTTATCCATTAAGATATCTTTTATAAAAAGTACCTTGAATATGTGTACTATCTTTGGATTGATAACCCAACAAAATGGTATTTCATGACACCTTTGAAAATTCGTTAAAAGTGATGTTTTTTTTTTAATTAGCCCATAACCCAACGTAATGTAACATATTTAATCAAGTTTTTTTTCATCACTTTTAATGACTTTTTTGAGTTTTTAGATGAATTTTCTTTAACATAGTGGCCTATGTCGTCTTTGTTGATGCAGTGTGGAGGATCTTTTTAGGGAGAGGAAAGAGAGGAAATTCTGGGAAGGAAAAGGTATGAGGTAGGAATCTGGGGGTCAGTGTATCCAGAAGTGACGGTAAAATGAATCCATTCTTCCACCGTAGTGCAAGACAATGGATCGAGAGAGTCCGGCTGGAGAGGTCAAAAGTCTCCCGATCCGACCCGCCGGGCAGTAGGTGGGCAAACACGAACCCAGACACCTCTGCTAAGTCACCAAATGTAGTGAACCACCCGGGAATGGTGTGTTTGTTAATGGAAGGGGTGTTGGTTATCCAATAAACGGTTTCCTACTATCCTTATTGGATTTCGTGACGGAGAGAAACTGGCAAAATTTAGATCCAAAGGCGCACTCCCAAAATACAAAAAAAAAATAATTATAGGTTCTTCACCTAATAATTTAAAAAAATCGGTGTCATATTCTTGACATAAAAAAACGAAAGTTCTGCTAGAACAACAGCCTATGGCAAGATCCTTGAATATCATCTCCTTGAACATCTCAATAAACAAGCTTTAGAACTTAGGTTGACTTGTTCTGATTGGTGCCTACTTAACAAGATATAGCTCTTATGCAGAATCAATTTATTTGTAAATCAATTCATGTATATTTGATAATGAACCCATTGAATAAATCCAAATTTGACCTGAATACGAAATTGGTTGGCATTGAAATGGAGCTCCTTCATTAAACGATCAAACTGTTTTGTAAAATTGTGAATGGAATTTAAATACAATGCTAAAAAACGTTACAATAAAATGTTTTCTATTTTTGGGCATTAACTTTGTAACAAAATCTGGACACTTTTTTTTGAAGAGTTTTATTTCACATGTACATTTGTTACTTAATTTATTTATTTGCTACTAGTTTCGACACATCCGTGTCATTCACTAGCAATCTTAAAACTAATTTAAAATTTACAAGTACAGAAATGATTAGATTTTATTAAGCGAGGGTAGTGGGAGGTGTGATTTTGGGGGAGGAAGAGTATTGCGGAAAGAGTAAACATAACAGGGGAACATTGTTAATAATGGTGATTTATGTGAAGTAAAACTCTTTAAAACAAAATAATGTTTTCTTTTACGTGGTGTAGTCAGGCATTCATAATGAAAATATAAGTTTTCTCGTTAGACGAATGGGTACTCAGAGCACCTCGGACAGATGGGGTAACTAGAGTTTTGACACTATTCGTCTAATGGTCATGCATTGCTATAATTTGCTCGAATTTATATTAAGAATGTTATTATTATTATATAGATTAAGATTTAAAAAAAAAAAAAAAAATTATGTGAATACTGCACCAGAGTCACAACTGCTCCCAAATGACTGGAGCCAGTGAGACTATGGCATCCCTAATTGGGTATTTTGTGAGGCTGTAGGTAAGTGAGGAGGAGCAGGATGAAGGTGAGGAGGTACCAGACTATTCAGATCTAGTCACCAAACATGGCTGAAGCCATTTCAAACAATGTTTCAATTCTGCATAGTTTTACACCAGGTCTTACACCAAGTTTATACTAATAGTATACACGGTGGAACGTGCCGCAAATATACATTATATAATTTTAAATGAATAAATTGTGAAAACTCAAATCAATGAATTTAAATTTGTTTACGCACGCCGGGATTTGAACCCGCAACCTCCAGATCGCTAGGCGTTAGCCTCGCCCCTCTACAACGGAGGCTGTCAAATACCCTATTTACGAATAACGTGACAAAACGTGAAAAACTTCTACCACCATCGTGGTGATAAGCTAGCAGAAGAATTAAACCCAAGACACCTGGGTGGGAAGCCGAGGTATTTGTCCACCTAATTTATTTTTTACAAGAAATTTAAAATTAAAATCAGTTGTAATTTTTTACTTCTGACCTACATAAATCCGATTGATTCTCATAAAATATTACGTGTTTCATATTTATAGAAACAATAATTGCATTAAGTACATTAATTCTGCCTTTACCTCCTGAAATGAATTTTTAAGTTACGCTTAAAATATGTCTATTAATTTAATGTGAATACGTTGGTGAGTGAACACTTCTGAACATAGTGAATTAGAATGAGTTTCTTATTATTTAAGACTTGCAATTTTCTTTTATTTTTAATTTAAACTTTTTACTCAGAAATTTACCAATACGAAATTCCAATAATTTTAACACAAAACATAATGGATAAAGAATGAAAATACATTTAAAAATGTCGCGAAACGTCGTTTTATACGACGCTTCGGTACACGAGAATAGTGATGTGCAACCTGCAGCCCGCATGCCAAATGTGGCCCGCGAGCCTTTTCGTACAGCCCTCTTAAATAAATTCTATAAAAAAATGTGGTAAAGAATATTCAACTGCTGCAGTTCTGTTTCGAAAAAGGATTTAGGTTTAGTGGAAATCTTCAGTCTTTCTTCAAAGTTTTGATTCAGCTGCTCTAAATAAAAAGATTTTTCTTATATATCTTTCTTCTTCTTCGTGTGCCCTATCAGGTCCCCCCGACGTTGGCGATCACTCTGGAAAATGTCTCTCTACATTGTGCTGCCCGGAATAGCTCCTCCGCACTTCTAATGCCGGTCCACTCTCGTATATTTTGCAGCCAAGACATTTGTCTCCTACCAGGCCCTCGGCAATCTTCTATTTTTCCTTTCAATATTAATTGGAGCAAGTGATACTTTTCCCCTCGAAGTATGTGACCCAGATATGAAATTTTCCTGACTTTTATTAATGTGAGCATTAATAAAAGTCAGGAAATCTCTATCTGCTCTAGCCCGCCTGAGAATTTCTATGTTGGTGATCATGTCGGTCCATGGGACCTAGAGCATTCTCCGGTGAAGCCACATTTCAAAAGCCTCTAACCTGTTCATGGTATTTACTTTCAAGGTCCATGTCTCGAATCCATACAGCAAGACTGACCACACATAACACTTATATATTCTTAAAAAGTTTAAATTTGTTGTTCGACCGTAAAGGTTAGAAAATATTTACTTTTAAAGCGCAGCGCATTTCTGTTAAGATATATGTTTGATGCATTTTAAAGGTTTCCGTTTTATAAAACACAAAGTTTTCTGACTAAATTTTGTTTAACTTTCCAAACGATAAAAATCAACACTTGCTCGTTTGTAATAATAATAATAATATTTTATTTCACAAAAAAATTATACAATAAAGCATTTGTGGAAATTTAGACTAGCCAACAAGGAATAGATCCTGTTTTAGGCCAGTCAAATTGACAATTTTAGTTCATATTATGAATTCATGTAAGAGTAATATTCATGAATAATTCATAGAAGGAAAAACAGTGTTGCGAATGGATTCCTCATAGAAGCTTTAGTTTAATATGTATGTAGGTACTAATAAGAACAAAGATAAGCAAAACGAAAAATTAAAATCTTAAAAAACAAGTTTAGAAAAAAGAAAAGATAATTATGTTCTGAAGTGAAAAATATGTGTTTTAGTATAGTATGGGGTCTAACGATTTTTTTATTTTTTTTATATATATATTTTTTTTTTATATGATGAGACTATCTATTGGTCAACAAATCTTCGCTTTTGACCCTCCCTAAATCTAGGAGCCAGTCTTTGATCAATTTACGCAATGTTAATTTTGTAATGATACTTTAAATTTACTAAGAATTTAAACTCTCCGAATTCACAATGATGTTAACACAAAGTAAGGTCAAATCGTACATATTTAATGATCAGAGATGCCTACATTCAGAAAACACAATAAACAGAATAAATTATTGTACTCTCTTATGTTTCTCAAGAACATACCCTTTTCCTTCGCTTCATTTATTTACATTTGCACCCACTGTCTGTCTTTTCAACATAACCTAACCACCCAGCACCGAGTTGCCGTTCAAAGGAAGACTGGGGTACGTCACGATGACTTCATACCAACTCAGAATCAAGTCAACTCAACACGTCTATGAAAAGTTTATAAAAGCTATGAAAAAAATAATTTTAAAATAACCCTAACCTAACTTAAACTATTTTTTTATATTTCTTTATAACCTTTTTTTAGAGCGGAGACGGTGTACATATATAAAGTTCCCGTGAGCACTTAGGCCATAGGCCTATTGTGCTATATCCCATTTTATCTCATTCCTTTGACAGTAACCTAGTCCTTTTTACAAGTTCACCAGGATTGTCATTGGAAATGAAGCCATACCTTCTGGTACAGCAATGTGTCTTCCCAGGTCTCATTTTTCCTCTTCACTCCTCCTTGGTTCCCTGAAGGGCGCACGAGGGAAGAAGGTTTCATCTCTCCTCTCCACTCCTTAGTTTCCCGAAGGCTCCACGATGGAAAGTTCACCTCCCCTTGGTTCCCTAAAGGCCCCACAGGGAAAGAGTCCACTCCACATTGGCTCCCCGAGGGCCCCAGGAGGAAAGAGGACTTATCTCTCCCCTTCACTCCTCCTTGTTTCCACAAAGGCCCCATAAGAGAAGAGTTCACGGAGATGGCCTCGTTTCTTCTCTTCACTCCTCCTTGGTTCCACAAAGGCCCCATAAGAGAAGAATTCACGGAGATGGTCTAATTTCTCCTCTTCACTCCTCCTTGGTTCCACAAAGGCCCCATAAGAGGAGAATTCACGGAGATGGCCTCGTTTCTCCTTTTCACTCCTCTTTGGTTCCACAAAGGCCCCATAAAAGAAGAGTTCACGGAGATGGCCTCGTTTCTCCACTTCACTCCTACATGGTCCCCTGAAGGCCTCACATGGGAAGAGGACATCATCTCTCCACTTCAGTCCTCCTTGGTTCCCCAAAAGCCCCGCGCCGGAAGAGTGCCCTTCCCCTTGGTTCCCTGAAGGCCCCACAAGGGAAGGGTTCATGGAGGTGGCATCAGCTCTCCTCTCCATGGTTTCTCCTCTTGGTTCCTCCTACGGGCCCTAGGAAGGAAGTCCACGGAGGTGGCCTCAGCACTCCTAGGTTCCCAAAAGGCCCCTAGTTTTCGATTGGTCCAATTTTTAGTCCCACGCGTGACCAGGGAAATAGAAGGTCCACTCCAGCAGAGGCCCGAATGCTGGAGTAAGGTCTAAATACTCCGAGATGCGACCTTGTTTCTAGGAGGCACCGTTCGTGATACTGTTCGCCAGGACATTCAGCCTGAGCACGGTAGCTAACACCTTGGCTTGGAATGGCTATTGCAAGTTTGTGTTTCCACACCCTGAGCGATGGGTTCGCCACACTCCCTACGCTAGTCTTTATCACCACTCTTAATAACTTTTTTGAACAGGTCAGAGTTGATTTCATTCTGAGTCGTCCCGTCACGATATATAATATATTTATTCAAACCGAATAAGAAGAAAAAAAAACTGATTGAACTGATAAAAAAACTAGCTAATAATAAAAATAAACAATATTCATGAATAACCAACCTTTTCAAAAGATAACTAATCAACTTTTTCGGCTGGTGTCTTCCAATTCAACATTTTTTTCCTGCCACACATCCTGCTTCAATTGGACAAATATTGCATCTTTTTTATTTTATTGAGAAAGATAAAGATAATCTCCTTTTACCCCCACAGTAGGTGGAAAACGTTGTTTGTGTCGTGATGGAGAAATTAGCTAGTCGACGAATCTAACACGCGACGCCTGGATGGGACCCAAACGGGATGCCAACTCAGCCACTGACCGGTCAATATTATAAACACTTTTTTTTTCATAAATTAGTAAATTAGCCAGGTAGTAAAATCGTCGATTCATCTTAGAATACCATCGGTTAAATATATTGGTTAAAATGTGTAAAGATTTTTACCCACTTTTTGTCAATGTTTAAAATACAATTTATTTTTTCAAAAATAATTAAAAAAAGCCATAAAGTAGTCCAAACTGCCCGAAGCTGATGGGACCATGACATCCACAATAGTTAGTAGTTAGATATGTTGCGAGTCTAAATACAGTGAAGGAAGACAATAGACTTGTGTCATGTTTGGGGAAGCTGTATGGAAAGTCTTTTGGAGGACAGGAAGGAGTAAAGCTAGGGTGAAGATATCCATGCAGTGGGGAGAAGGAAACACAGAGACCGGAAATTCATTCCACAGCCGAGTTATTGAATACAAAAACGAGATGAAGAAGCGACCCGTTCTCATGTAACTATGTCAATTGAGTACAAACATTGGGCGCGCATTAAACAGAATCTAAAGCGTAAATTACGCTAGTCATTTGGAGCATATTCCATTGATATACCAGTAAAAAAACGACCGTAGACAGCATTCCCAGTCTCTGAATATTGCATTCAATTTTTTTTTTTAAAGATATGCGAATCTAAAAAAATGACCTCCCATTTCTACACACACTCAAGGATTTTTCATTTCTGTTGAGCTCCAGATCAGAGGTGGCTCTCAAATTTTACAGTGGGGCACTTGCTTTGCATTGTATGGACATTCAGATCTTATCGTCTTTTAAAGCTAGAGTAATTTGAAGCAACGTTTTGATCTTTTTTTTTAAACAAACCTTCCAAACCACGTATGTGCCAACTCTTTCTTCCTTCTTCATAAACTATCTTTATCTCTATTTTTACTTAACTTATATTTTATGTTACCTATATTTTGTCAAAAACATGTACATACTGCACTATATGTAAAAGCCCTTCAGGCGTTTAAATAAATATATAAATAAAATCAACTTCAAAAACCAAAGCAATACTGTTTTGCTCGAAATTTTTTGAAAAACCTACTTTACATAAATGGAAAATTAAAAACGTGGTAATTTTCGGCGAATTGTGCATACTTCACTTTCTTTAAGGACGACAGTATAGTTCTCCTTCAGCCGGCACAGGCCCTAGTGTGTGGCGCATGTTTAAATAATGAAGCAATTACTGTTACTGTTTTTTTACGGCCTCACCTGCATTTTACAGCGGTTTTATGCCCTTTGAATGTATGTAAATCCTATAAAAGCGCAATTCAAATTAGTTCGTGCGGACCCTTGGAGCCATATGGCATGTTAATAGTGACTGGTATCCGATAGCCGTGTGCCTAAAATGAGGTGTTATATTCTATTAATGGATGATTTCAGCTCTGAATTTAATGGACTGCGAGCGAAAATGGCGAGCGCATGCAAATTTTTGGGAGCAACATCATTATTTGGGAAAGACCAAACCTACCTACTTACAACCCTAAACCCTTCTGCCGCTTTTCAGTCGAAAATATTCAGTCGGAAATCACAGTACTTCTACCTACTCCAAATACGATATTTTATAAGCGTCAACAAATATCATATTTCAACAGCGTCGACGGCATGCCGGTAAGGCTCTTGACTCGCAATCCGAAGGTCGCGGGATCGAATCCCGGCATGGAAAATAAATTTCATTTGATTAATTTGTGTTATTTCACAATTTATTCATTTAAAATAATATATAGTATATTTGCGGCACGTTCCAGAGTGGAAGATACTCTCAGTATCGCCCTGGTGTAAGACCACCATTCAGAATTGAAATTTTGCTTGAAATGGCTTCAGACGTGTTTGGCGACCAAATCTGAATAGCCAGGTACTTTCCACCTTACTCTTCCCCATCTTCTTCCCCTCCTCACTACCTTCAGCTCCTCAACATACCCCAATTGAAGATGCCATAGTCTCATTGGCTCCAGACGGGAGCAGTTCCGACTCTTGTGAAAAATATATATACATATGTGTATAAAAAAGGGTTTTTTTCTTGTGTTTACGAACACATTTGTTTCTTGTGCCGTTCCATTGTATATTCGTTTTAATCGTGGTGATTTACGGCACACTAAGAATACGCATATTTTTTACTAGAGGCTTCTTTTTAAATTCTTATATTTTCCAATTTGGTAGGCGGCTTGGGTAACGCCACACCGCCAACATTTATTGGATAATCATAACCAACACCCCTACTATAGATCACGGCAAGTAGTTCGCTACGTTTGGTGACTTAGCAGGGATTCTTGGGGTGAGGTTTGTCTAAATCTTGGCTGCGGATGCGTTTGCCCGTGGTGGCAGGATCGGGTGAGACTGGTTGAGGGAGATCTTTTGATTTCTTCAGCCGGATTCTCTCGACCTATCGCCTTGCACCGCAGTGGGATAAATGGATTTCTTCGTCCGTTACCCTTGGACACACTGACCACCAGATTCCTACCCACCCCTCATAAAAAGATCGTACACACAGCGTCCCCAAAGATGACATAATCCCGACAGAAATTGTTTACCGCAGGTCCTCGCACATTTTAAACTATGTCTTGTAAAAAAAATATTAAATTGATTACTATTGAAGATTGTGGTTGGTCAAATAATAATGGCAAACTTAACTAAGAAACGAATAAGTTTAAAGCCCGCCCTGCTGGTTTTTGCTGTAAAGCCCTGCGATGGGTGATGGGTTTGCATGAGGCGCGGCGTCAGAGGTGTACTTGAAGTCGGGTTCTTAAATTTCAGCTGTACAGACGCTAGCGTATTAATACTATCACATACGACTTCGTTTAGTTTGCAGGATTACGTTACCACCAATTTTTGGTGAAAATGTATCGCAACCAGATACGTACCATGTTATGGTGTATTATAAGCATTAATAAGTAAAATTTTCAAAATAACACTGGTAACATGGCGTTTCAGTTGATTTTTTATTAATTTGAGAGCGAAACAATACATCAGTCTGGCAACGCGTTAAATTTTTCCAACTTTCAATAAAATGGCATGAATTTCTTGTAGCCTTCAACAAGTTTAAAATAGTCTGGCACTATTTTAATAAGAAGCAAATAGTCTTGCAAAACTTGAAATTAATTGTTTTTTTACAAATTAAGAGTAAATAAAATAATGAAAAAAAAAAATTCATTGTAATTTTATCCGTCGTAATCCCAAAGACACTCCTAAAGTTATTAAATACTGTTGTTATTAAGTTCTGCAAGTATTTTAGTTTTTTTTTATTATTGCGAACGCTGTTTCGGCTTACCAGGCCTTTTCAAACTAGGGTTAGGCCACTTTGAGAAGAATTATTTTTGTGATTTTATTTACTACCGCTCAATTAAAATTTTGAAGGTACCTTTAATGATTTATTACCGGAATTCGATTAACTGTTAAAATATTAATGACAAAAGATTTTCCATTTTGTGGGTTACTTTGAAATCTGTTTTGTCTGTTGAATTTCTACCGATTTCTTACATATCTCCCTTAAACATTTGAAGTTTTTAAGCTCTTAAAAATATATATACATATATATTATTTTTGAAGATAATATATACGTTCTACGCCGAAGCGCAAATTATATGGAATTCCCTCGACAGAAAAAAAATCACAAAGTACGCTCCCAAAATTATTAAAAACAAGTCTATTTCTATTATTTTACAAGTTACATTTGTGAAAAAATTCACAATATTTCTTTAAATGATATTTAAGATGCGTTCCACGAGATTTTTGCTCTATTTTAAACGATTCATGTTTTATTAAGCATTTTCACAATTTTCGCTTCAATTGTATCATTTAAAATATTAGCGCGCTCTGTCCAACATTTGTAATTACATATCTCTCCATCTTCTTCTTTTTGAGCGAGGAAGCGCAGCCTTAATGTGTTTTTAATTGTTTAATAATTATGTAACCTCTATTGACTTATTTAAATGTGTTACGCATGTATGTTTAAATCTTGCAAATTGGTTTTCATTTAAATTAAATAGGAATGAAACACAAAAATTATTTCGAATTAAACACAAAAACAATTAATAAAGTTAATTTGTTTCGTATGAAATTTTGAATTCTTGTAGCCAGGATCTTAGTCAATAAGAAAAAAATTCGGAAAAATAATTTTGAAATTCGAGCAAAGAGAATTTTATTGTCGGATTATTTAAAAATAAATAAAAAGTGGGAAAATTTCAAATGCGGCAATGTCAGCTTAAAATTCAGTATAAAAATAACATTATCTCTATTTACTGAAAACTTGTAATTTAAATGTGCGTGAACCGAAACGTGCGTGTCAAAAGTCCCTGTTGATATTATCCCCGCAATAGTAAATAATTCAGGAAGGAGAAAGGTGGAAAATTTAGTAGGCATTCCGTAAAAACAATAATTCTCCCGGGAAAAAATATTCCTGACTCGCAGGGATAAAAATATAAATCTGTAATATAAATTTCCCTTTTGAGTTATGTAAAACAAAAAATAACGTTGGCTTTGTTTGTTCAATTTTGATATTTCATTAATGGAAACTGCCATAAAACGTTCCTTCTCTCAAAATAATATTTATTTTTCTCCAAAAAATGTCTTTTTGTTACAATTTGAAGGCTGTTCTTTTTGATAATAATATTTATAAAAAGAAAAATGTGAAATATATTTTTATGTTATTCTGATATTTTTCCTCAGAGATAAAAGCATGAAATTTAATTTGCCGGTATGGGTACCGCCGCTCCGGGAACCATTTATTGCATAACCACCGTCGTAGGTCACCCTAAGTGTTCGCTAAGTTTGGTGACTTAGCAGGGTTGCCCGGATTCAAGGGGTGAGATTTGGCCGGATCGGGAGAGACCGCTTTTGATCTCTCCGGCAGGACTCTCACGGAACATCGCCTCGGAATGAGAGGATTTGATTCATACGTCGGTTACTCCTGGAGACACTGACTCCTAGATACCTACCCAACCCACATAGTTTTTTCTTCCCAAAACTTTCCATCATTCTTTTTCTCAAATGACTCTCCACACAGCATCCCCAAAGATGAAAAAGGCCCTGATGGAAATTATTTTCCTCAGGACCTCATGTGAAAAGCTAGCGTAAAAAGAAAAGACAGGCCAGTGAAATCGAATTATCCCTTAAAGGAAAATTTAGATAACTTTATTTTAAATATTACAGATATTTAAAAGCTATTTAAATATATTTAAAATACCACAAAAAACAAAGAAAAAAATCTCTTATTTCGGGCACACGGGCACCCCCAGAAATATTTCTATCGTTTTATTATTCAGTGTCCTAGATTTTGGTCAACTGGCTTCACTACCTGACTTCACACGTGGTTTGGATGCATATTTATTCATAAATAACAACTCTACTTTTGGCAATAATCTTCTCACAAACGTAATACAGTAATGGGGGGGAGGGTAGCAAATACAAAATCATGCAATGTCCTCTGTTTTAAATATAGTGTCCTCCGCATGCAACTTCGTATCTTCTCCAAGCATAAACTTTCTAATAAAAGTGTGTTTATCGGAAGTGACCCGCCAGGTAGGCATGTTTTCTGAATCTGTTTGTAGATATTGGATAGAGTATTAGAAGTCACAGTAAATTGTAATGCGCCCTTGAGATGATTTTTCACAAAATCTACAAATTATTTTAATAATTTATTTATTTATACACGCCTTAAAGGCTTTTTTTGTAATTTATAACGCCTTGAAGGCTTTTACAATATCACGTTATTAAAGATACATAGGTTATTCAGGAGTGTAAGCCTGCAGTATATACACATATATAGTGTTGTACACAATTTTTATACAAAAAATAAGTATGATTCCCGATTCCTAGAGATCAAGGAAGATTTTCATACGTATAACACTAACGTACAGGGTTTAAAGGTACGTACTTTTCTCACTTTAACCGATGATTCCTGATATTATTTGGAGTAAAAAATGCAAACATGATTTCGGTCTCCCGTGACTTTTCGTTATGTTTTTTTTTCAATTTTGTTTTCATGAAGACCAAACAAAAAAAAGTTTTTTCCACTGTCAGACTTTTCCACTGCCACTTCCAGTGTCATTACTCACTCATCCGAGTAATCGCCCAACCCTCCACCCTAACCTTGACTGCCCAATACCTACTGATTTTTTATTTTTTAAAATGAAAAAAAAAAACATCAGAAATACTGTCATTAATCACTGGTTAGTCAGTCAAACAAGTCCCTTAACACCATGCGTAATAATATGTACTTTTATCGCTGCATTAAATTTCAACAAAGGGTCACTTACGTTACTAAAACTACAGGTTAACGTTTTCAATGACCTTTTCACAATTTTTTCTCCACTTATCACACGAATGGCTTTACTTAATGGTGGTATTTTTCTATTAGAACCTGCACTATGGTTATCTCCCATCATGCTCATTACTCATATGACGTTGGCCGTGAACAACGCACAAGTCGGCCACGATTTAACAAGGCGGTTCCTTATATTATACTTTACAAGCCACTTTGTAAAATTACGGCCTAAAGTGTGTTATTATGGCGGTTTAAGTTCACCGGATATTGTCAAAATATTTTGCCATTGCCGGTAAATATTTAAATGCGTAGGTTGGCACTTAATAAAATGTTGGCTTTTGAATCATTTCATCAATAAAAACGTACCAACAACATTGGAAAGCTTTCCGATTTTTAACCTACTATATAGGTAAAAAACGAACTGACGCAGAATTGGGTCCTATGTAGGTTCTTCTAACAAGAAACTCCAGTGAAAAATATTATGGCTTTAAAAAAATATGTTCATATAGACCAATAAACGCTGATTCTGAATATATAAGTTTTATTAAATATTATTTAACAAACGGTTTAAAATATATATATATAAAGTCCATTTAAAAACGTGTCATTAAAACACCTTGTCAAGTTGGTATTATTGGATTTTGAGGCGTGACGTCACCGCGTCCATAATTCTCCAATCACCTGGTCATATATGAATTGAAATGTATGACAAGCCGTTCAACATTCCGTGTTATTGGTTTATATAGATTTAGACATATAAAAGTTGTTGTTTTTATTGAAAATATATAATTAGGCCTAAATAATTCAGCATCAAAAATAGAGGTATCTCGATTACTTTATCTATATTATATAAAATATTCAAAAACTTTAAGCATGTAATGCTTCTCACAATCATCCAATTCTGAATTTCAAAATGGCGCGCGTTGAACAGCTGTTCGGCCACTATAGGCCGCGGGGTACGATACAATAACAGTAGCTATGAGTTTCCATACAAAATGACAACACCTGTTGAAAATAACTAAAATTTTTGGTCATGATGACGTCACACGATTCACACTAGAGATACGGTGGTTTTCGGAGATCTTGAAAAATTAAAACTTTGATAATTATTTTAACTATTAAAACTGACTTTAAAAATAAATAAAAAATATGCAGTTATTAATTAATTATAAGTTAATATAATTCTTTTCTAAGCCTTCAATAGTAAACTAATGCCAATATTCTTTTTAAAAAATGGTTTAATTTTAATATCCGACTTTTCTCTTTCCCATATTCTCTTCTTCACTTCTTTCAGCCTCAAAACTTACCCAAATCAATCCAAGATTATCCATGCTAGAGAGCTGAGATGAAAATATATATTTTCAGAATAATTCTAGTGCGGCACAAAAGTAGCTGAAAATCTTCATACACAAACTACATGACGCTATGTTAATCAAGCTACGATAACCAAAACACTTACTTTCTTTTACTAAGCCCTCCAGCAAGAATCTCTCCATCCTCCGTTTGTTTTTAAATTGAAGCAAATTCTAAAGTTAACTTCTGCCATTTAAGTTTTTTTTAAAGAACTTAACATTTTCCATTTGTTAAGGATAAGATTACCTCCTTACCTTATTTCCTTTTTTTTAACGAAGGCTTTTGCTTGTGGTTTTTGACCAAATTAGTATCCACGAATAATTTCTTGAATCTCCATCTAATCTGACTCGCCGTTGGTATTTATCGCTACCTTTCTTCTGGGCTGCTTAGAATTACAAGGTTTCTTTTTGTTTCAGAAACCTGAGTGGGGGTTGGGGTTTGATGGATGGGAAGGCGACATCGAGAGAAGGGAACTGGTGGTCACGTGATAAGTCCAGTCTTTGCTACAGCCTTAAGGGCTAGTTCATTAGCGTTTTCAATTAATAATTATTATTGTAGCCATTTATAGGGATCGAGGCATCAACTTTGTAGCAATGTGGAAATATACATTAATTCAAATAATATGATATTACAAGTACTGAATCATTAGAAATACTATAATATGTAGCTTAAATATGCCGTCTTTGAACAAAACAAAAGTACCTTAAGTACATTATATTTATGTTTTACCTTGGTATGTAGCCTCTTTGGTCAGCAAAATATAAATTTTCTTGGATTCTCTCCTGCTTTTCAAAATTACGTATTCATGATTGCATGAATGGTAGAAAAGAACATAAATTTGCACTACTTCGGGTTGGGTGCCAGTAAGATTAATAAAAATACATGTTACCGATTCCGACACGTTAAAAAAGTTAGGTCAACTGAACTACAAATAACTAGGAACAAATTTCTTTAATAAATTGCCAGAAAGTATAATTTCCCTCAACAACTGCTACAAAGAATTCAAAACACAGAAGAAAAAAAATATTCTGAAAATTTAAAAATATATATTAAATATTAAAACAACATAGTAAAAACCAAAACAAAAACAGTACCTAGTACAGAAAAGAATCTAAATTACCAAATAGATAACACATTCCTTCCATACAATAAATTCATTTTAAATAATTTATATTATATTTGCGGCACGTTCCAGATTGGAAGACTCAGTATTGCCTTAGTGTAAGACCACCATTCAGAATTAAACATTGCTTGAAATGGCTTTAGCCGTGTTTGGTGACCAGATCTGAATAGACAGGTACTGCTCCACCTTCCCCTTTCCCATCTCCTACCCCTCCCCACTACCTTCAGTTTCATAACATACCCCAATTGGGGATGCCATAGTCCCACTGGTTCCAGACGGGAACAGTTGGGACTCTTGTGCGGTATTCATATAAAAAAAAAAACTTTCAATTTTATTGATCGAATAATGTTGAGCATATTAATACGCATCTTTTAAGGTAGGAATTATGGTAATGCCTAGTGACATTTTTTTTAGGCCTGTGATAGCTTTTTAAAGTTTGATTTGTGGAAGAATGTTGTATAACGCCATTTATCAAAATCACGGCGCTTTATTTTATGGGAAAAAATGGAGAAAATGAAAGTCTTATGGCTTCAACTAGAAAGTCTTCAAAGCCAAGAAGCTGAAGAATGCAGGAAAGTAGAATTTGTCCAGAAAAAATATTATTCACCGTCTTATTTAGCCGTTCAAACAGATTTGTGGAATAATTTTGTATGTTTATCTCAAGACAATATCTAGAAAGTAAACGTGGAAGCTCAAAGCATCAATGATATGTATACATTTATGTTAGTAGAGCATGTTGCTTTCTGTAAGGTACGAAGAGTAAAAAAACGAGTGGAATAACGTTGTATGTGAAAGTGGTCAAACACAACATTATTCCATAAATTCAGAGTAAATTGTAGTAATAAACTATAATTTAATATATCATTGAAGAAGAAGATAACACTTTTTAAATCTAAATGAAAATATGAAAGAAAACAAGACACAGAAAAACAGAAAAAGACAATGGTCGCAACTGGGACTCGAACCCAGACCTCTCGTCTAACCGTCTCGTCGTCTCTATAATATGGAAAAAGAACTAGTTGAAGATAATATTAATGATTCTAAATATTTGAAATATGAGATTGACAAATATGACGGTTTGACAGAAGGTGGCAATAGCGAA
Source organism: Glyphotaelius pellucidus (assembly GCA_936435175.1). Classification (NCBI taxonomy): domain Eukaryota; kingdom Metazoa; phylum Arthropoda; class Insecta; order Trichoptera; family Limnephilidae; genus Glyphotaelius; species Glyphotaelius pellucidus. The sequence goes on along the minus strand of OW386538.1, from coordinate 10,013,695 downwards.
ATTGGAAAATGCGCCGTCCCGGTTAGACGAGAGGTCTGGGTTCGAGTCCCAGTTGCGACCATTGTCTTTTTCTGTTTTTCTGTGTCTTGTTTTCTTTCATATTTTCATTTAGATTTAAAAAGTGTTATCTTCTTCTTCAATGATATATTACGTTGATGGGAATAACCTTCAAAAGTTATAAAAAGAGAGTTTTTCTCGTAAAAAATTGAATTATAATTTAATAGCCTTTCTAGACGACTTTTCAATGCAAACTCTTAAGAATTGAATGTTTTGTGTATTTTCAATATAAAACGTTTTTTAATTTTTCTCGGAACTAGAATATTTGTTGGATACAACATTCTTCCGGGCAAGAGCTCAATTATTATATTGGAAAGCAGTCATAATAAAACAAATTAACTGCTATATTATTACACATTGAAATAAAAATATTATCAGGGTGTTTGCGTACACACCCCTGCAATGCCAAGGTCCGCCTGAAAACGTTGTCAAAATACATTTCAGCGAATCGTGATAAATATATCGCCATGTTAGGGCGCCAGTCACGTCGCCCGTCGACAGGCCACTGCCACTGCTCGCTGGGCATAATGTATTGTTCTTTACTTTGTTTCTTTTTTAACGAAAAACCAAAATTAAGCAGTACGCGTATTAAATTATATAAAGGCCGCCATAATTAATGGCGTTAGAAAAAAACGAATGCTAATTAATGTAAAACGTTCAAAATTTTACTTTACATTGTTTCGAACAACGTAGATAGGTTTTTATTGTATTGCGATGTATGAAATTAGTTTTTAACTTGTTATTTTTTCCGATCTGAAGGGATTTTCATGATATTTTAACATGCAAAGCTTTCTAAATTATTATAGGCAAAACACTTTTTTTGAGGTCATGTCAAAGTGGGCATAGTTTACGTCAGAAAGAAAACATGCAGTCGACGGGTAAATTGATTTTTTCACATATTATTTCATAATCCACGAGTACTATTTATTTTTTTGTTATTTTTTTTTTTGTTATAAAAATACAAAAACAGTACAAGGAAGCTTTTGGCTGTCCAACTAGGAAGGACTCCCGTTCTAGGACAGTCAAATTGATAGGTTTCGAATGCATTAGGTACATGATGATTAATATATGTAGTGTTAATTAAAATTGAAAAATTATAATTTCCTAATTATAATATATGTTACAGTTTTATAATTAGTTAAGCATCGAATATAAAACGTATAGTGTTTTCGAATTTCGATTGAAATAAAAACAGTAAAGGCAAAGAAATTAAACATTTGGGTAACAAAAGAAATATAGTAAATAAAAGTACGTATACAATAAAAACAGTAACGGAAAAGAAAATAAAAGCAGTAAACGAAGAAAATAAAAACAGTAAGGGAAAGGAAATAACATTTGGGAAATAAAAGAAATATAAGGCGCTCGTAAGACATAATTATCTACTGAACCAGTAACAATTTGTTATTTTTGAATACTAAAAAAAAAACAGTATACAAAAGAAACAGAAGAGGAAAATAAAATAAAAAAATTTTGGAAACAAAGAGATACATACCATTGACCATTTTAGTATTATTGGATACAAGCAAAACAGCAAAGAAAATCAGCATAAAGACAGTAAAGAAAAGAAGATTAAAATTTTTAAAATTTTGGGAACATAAGAGATGTACAGGGTACTCGTAATATACTGTACTGGATTGTACTTTTCAATTTTAGAAATCATGATGATTTCTTGAAGCAAGTTAACATGAATTTCATAAATAACCTTTTACCGATGTTCCAACGAAAAATTTTCAAATCAAAATGTGTTTTTTTGTTGTAGTCCCTATCTACTTCACATAAATCTAATCCACTCTTCCAAATACATCTTCAACATACAGTTGATCCCCTGACAATTGCCCCCTGGCATACCTGTATACAATTTACGGAGATATGATACACATTTACACAATATATAACTAAATGTCCCCGAAGGAGTGTTAGGAGTGAACAAAAGTATAAAACATATTTTCATTTATATGCGTTGATTAATTATGTTATAATTTCAATTCCAATTGTATGTGTTTTGTTTACTAAACTATGCAATGTAGGTGAAGAAGTGTTTAATTCATATTTTGTTTATGAGTGGTGACATCTTCCGCTTGTAATGATGGCAGGAGGAGTTTTTTTAAATATTTTTTTTTTATATGAATACCGCAAGATATCTTCCACTCTGGAACGTGCCGCAAATATGCTATAAATTATTTTAAATGAATAAATTTTGAAATAACACAAATTAATCAAATAAAATTTATTTGCCACGCCGGGACTCGATCCCGCGGCCTTCGGAATGCGAGTCAAGAGCCTTACCGCTGGACTACTCCGGCCGTCAAAACCTGGGAAAGATATTTGATTCCTGATTTGTAACGTAATTTATGACGACATTTTCCTTAAATTATCCTTGCCCGACGTCGGTTTGATCACTATATTCATCAAAATTCGTATCTTTCCACTTTATGTATCATTTTAATTTCAATAATGGCAAACCATTCACTCTTGCATATTTGATTCCGTAGACGGTCCGTGGCCTGACTGAATGCAATCACAATATTTCACCTCCGTAGAATCTATTCACCGTTAAACAATGCGGATTCCTCGGCTCCTGGAAACAAAGCCTTCCACCAGAATTATTATTATTTCCACCAATCGACCCCGGTCATAGCAGATAACAATGCCCCGTGGTCATTTAACTATAAGACGGAGGACCTGCCAAAGTTCATGGAATCCTGGCTATTTGCCGATAACTTTCAAATGTAATCATTCCATAACCAAGTAGAATTTCTAATCTATTCAACAAAATAAAATATGTTTAGAAATATTTTGGTTCCGCAAATGACGACGTCTCAGAATAGACGTCATCTAGTGATAAAATACACGTACGCCGTACATGTATTAAAATTACAATTTAAAAGGGAGGCGGGTATGGGTACCGCCACCCAGGGAACCATTTATTGGATTACCAACACCTCTGCTCAGGTCACCCTAAGTGGTTTAGCAGGGGTTCTGGGTTCATGGGGTGAGGTTTGTCAAGGTCTTAGCGGCCGATATGTCTGCCCACCTGCTGCGTGAGGTTGAGGAGGTCTTTCAACCTCTCCAGCCAGAATCCCTCGACTCTTCGCCTTGCACCGCAGTTGAAAGGATGGATTCGTACGTCCGTCACTCCTGGACACACTGACCCCAGATTCCTACCCACCCCTCATACCTATTTCCTTTCCTGAACTCCTCTTCTTCGTTTCCTTAAAAACCCTCCACACAGCATCTCCTAAGATGACACAGGACCTGATGGAAATTATTTTCGTCAAGGCCTCTTGTGTGGAGCTAATGTAAAAAAAAGTGACCGGACAACTCCGAATTATGTCACTTCAAGACCTCTTTTGAAAAGTCATTAAAAGTAAAGAAAAAAAATTGTTAAAATGAGTTTTGTTGTGGGCTATTTTCATGTTCTTTTTTATCGGTTAAATTGGTAGTTATAAGGTACTTACCTGCTTTATAAAATAAATTATTTATAAACTAAATTTGCCATTCTCATAACTTTTTTAGCTCTCTTGATTTTCATTTTTGTAGTTAAAAAATCATTTGTCTTATCACATTTTGTAAGAATTCTTAAGAGCTAATGGAAAAAAAATGAGTTCCCAATCTCTATCTCTCATTTGACGTCAAAGGCTGTATTAGCGATCGCTCCAATTACCCCGAAAGCCGAAAGATTATATCATAGAAATGTATGATCGCCGGGGGACGGTTCTATTAATTCCGCCTTTTTTGCTGGAGGGATGATAGCATTCAGGTCAAAACGTTTTTACCGATTGTTAAATAATGAGTTTTCTTTCGCTCATTGGGTTTCCATGAATAAGTACGTTGCAGGTATCGAGGAGGATTTATTGGATATTTCGAAGGGATTTCAGAGAATGTTTTTACTATTATTTTTAGAGCTAAGTAAATATTAATGCTCAAACATCTATACTAATATTTTAAATGTGAAACTGCTCGAGTTTGTTTGTTGCGCTTGCACGCAATAACAAAAAAAAAAGATTTTTAAAATTCTGTCACTAATTGAAAGCTACATTATATGCGAGGACTATAGACTGTGTATAATGGTAAGCGGGTAATGGCGTTATGAAATAATAAATATAAATATTTTATATTTATTATACGTTTTCTGTCGCTATCAAAAGCGAGTTATTGCTAACGCCAGAAAACAAATCGTTACCGTGGAAACGATGTTGATTTATATTTTTTTTATTTCAGGCATCATAGTTAATATCTATCTATCTATAAAAATAAAAATGAATCTTCGAAATGTTGGTACGCGCATAACTTCTAAACGATTGCACCAAATTGGATAATTCTTTTTTTACTATTGGTGAGCTCTGGCATCATGAAATGTAGGTGGCACGCGAGCTGTTTGAAAACTGAAAGTATCGAGAATGAATGTATGGAATGCGGGTGGTGGCGGGAGGGGCGGTGAGGGGGGAGGGTGGGGGTAGCGGGATTATTTATAAGTGCAAGCGCTCTGGTTATTTCCCCGTAATACCATGCGAGGGAAGCCGCGGGTAAAAAAGTTAGTCATTTATAAAACTAACAAATTAATAGAAAACAATAATATGAATAATAAGAAAAAAATAGCGCTTTTGAATGTAGGTACAACTTTGTGGTTATCCATTATAAATAAATGAAAAATTGTCATTTTAATCATTGAAATTTTAAAAAAATTAAATTGAAACACTATTCTTTCTTAATACGCTGACAGGTTTCGCAACAACCATTCCTTCCTCCGGGTAAAATATAGTAACTTAACATTTAGACTAAGTGTTGTGCTGAGGGTGGCGACATGACAAGGGATTATTGAAATGTGGGGGGAGAAGATAGAAAGGATGGTGAAAGGGAACACGTCTAAGATGGAACTTTAAGATAATATTTCTTGTTTATTGATAATGGACTCATACTATTTAGGGACATCTTAATTTCAAAGTCACCTAAGCAATTTTCTTTGTTATTAATATGAAGAATATTGATTCCTTCAATTTTTTGCAAAACAATGATTACTTGATACGTCTAGCGAAATCGAAAAAAATATTATTAAGACACCAACATGATTAGATGCTTTGTTGAAAATACAAGTTGCTTTTCCAATATTTAATGAGGAATCGGCATTACATTTTAGTTTAAACATATCGGAATGAGTCAATTCATGATCCTCAAAAAGCAGGAATGAGTTGCAAATGTTTTAATTTAAAATCCCCGCCTTTTAAAAAAAATCTTTTACGAAAAAAGAGGTATGTGGACGACATCATCTGTATTTGGAAGGATTCGGATCACAACAACTCAACAACTTTCTTAGCCTTTCATATTCCTCTTTAAAATCAAATAAAATGTACAATCGAAATAGTCAATGATATCTTTATAAGTCGGGTACGCCTCCTACGTCATTTGCATGTCTGGCCACCATTAATTATGGAAGTGGTTAAACTTTATGAATTCAACCTTATCTACTAATGAATTACACATATATTTTTTTAAATTTTTATTCCGGCAGGATTGAGAGGATGGTGCAATCCCAGTCTGCCATATTACACACACTAAAATATAATAATATTTTACAAAGTAAATAAAAATAAAAAAATTTCTATGAGCAAAATTCTCTTTTTATAACTTTTGAAGGTTATTCCCATCAACGTAATATATCATTGAAGAAAAATATAACACTTAAAATCTAAATGAAAATATGAAAGAAAACAAGACACAGAAAAATAGAAAAAGACAATGGTCGCAACTGGGACACGAACCCAGTTGCGACCATTGTCTTTTTCTATTTTTCTGTATCTTGTTTTCTTTCATATTTTCATTTAGATTTAAAGTGCTATCTTCTTCTTTAATAAAAAAATTTAAAACTCAGCATTAAATTAAAATTAAACAAAAATTTAACAGAAAAAATAAATATTTTAGGTCTATCAGGGAGGTCGCCACATCATCTGCATCCATCGCTCATTTAGCGGGGAATTGAGCCACTCGGATGCATCCACGACAATGATGTTGGTTGATTTCCGTGTCCTGCTCCAGAAGCTGGCTAGTCGGTGGCGAAGTAAGGCTGGGAATGAGTGCTGTAACCTCCCTTAGGTGAGCATTGTGGAGGCACTGCAGAATCTCGATAGTTCCAAAAGTTGCCTGTATACATTGTTGTAGCACACCATGCACTGTTGAATTATATCTTTGTTTGAAGCTATTTTGTCAAAAGCATTTTACTTCAGATTTATCAATGTCCAGTTAAAGCAAGCATCTACTGACTGACGACCGGGCTCGGCATAAATTCATCATGCGATCTGTCGCTCATCACATATATCAGATAAAATACTATATTCTATAAGCCTTTGTTTAAGTAACGTAAGTAAAATGGAATAAACTTGATTTATCTTTCTTAGATTTGATCGTTTTCTTAACATTAGCTCCACACAGGAAGCCCTAAGAAGAAGAAAAATATTTCTTCTTTGGGAATGCAGTGTGAAGAGTCTTTTTAGGAAAAGAAGGAGATGAAGTTCTGGAAAACAAAAAGACATGAAGGGGTGGGTATCTGGGGGTCAGAGTGTCCAGGAGAGACAGACTTACGAATCCACCCCTCCCACTGCAGTACAAGGCGATGTTCCTAAAGAGTTCGGCTAGAGATTTCATAGGGACTCTCTCAACCGTTCTCTCCCGTTCCGGCGTGCCATGCAGACGCATCCGCAGCCAAGATCCACACAAACCTCACCCCGTGAACCCGGCATACTTGGGGTGACTTTTGGAAGAGGTGTTGGTTATCCAATAAATGGTTCCCGGGAAGGCGGTACGCATACCCTACTCCCAAATTTAAAATTATTTACAAAGGAGCTCCGACTGTTTAATCATTGAACTCCCTGGGGCCATCCTTGAAAACTGTCTGTAGGGAATACGCAAGAGATAAAATAACTGATTACTTAATTAGAGCCTTGGATTACATCGAAAATGAACCACCCCCATGAGATCAAAGCTCAAGGTTTTTCAACAAATCTCTTCAATCAAAACAAAACCTACGTAGACGAAAATATATTACACTCTTACATATCGAAAGAACGAATGTATTTTTATGATAATAAAATAATACCGGGGATTGAAGTCCTTCTCATGAAAATCACATCATATTTGATACAAAACACAATGTCACAAAAATATCATATCCAATAGATTTTTCTGCAAAAAAATCTTTTCAAACGCTTCCCAAACGAATTTTCGTCATAATAGCCTTAGTAGGTAAACCACCTTCGGGGCCTGAATAAGTATATTACAGTGGTTCAAATAATATAATAAGAATATTGATATTGTTAACACAGGAAAAGGGAAAAGAATATCGTGTATTAAGAATTAAGGCATTATGATATTATGGTACCTGCCAAGGAACCTGTGTCACAGGAAGATTATGAAGAATGACACAAAGATCCCGTAATGTGATATCGATGTGACTTTATCGCCATGGTGACTTGGATAGTTTATAAGTTTAACGTATTTATATAATGGTCCAAATCCTTTGTGACATTTATTGGATTATTTTAGTTCTGGCCTAAATAATAATTTAATACAACTAGAAATAGCAATCCTTTAATTCGTATTCAGCGAGAGTTTACCGATTCAATTCATGTGCAGCGCGGAAACGTAGATATGTTTATCGGTTTTATTTATTTATTTATACTTTACATTTTTTTTAAATAATGTAACCTTTCTGGGGTGTCCAATTATGAGAGATATTATGGTGAGAGTACAATTATAAAGTAATATCTAGAAGAAAACACAATAAAAGCATTAATCTTTGTTAGGTTGCAAAATTGTATCTATAATCTTCCTTCCCATGTCCATAATCCATATCTTAATGCTTCTTTTGAAGTTGCTTATTTTTTTAATGTTTTTTATTGCAAGAGGGATTATATTAAATAATTTTATATAAATTTTGCGTTACAATGCCACTAATAAAGAAGCAGTTTCTCCCTGCGTGTCTTTTCCCATTCGTCTCGTTCCCCTTCCGCCTCCCCTTCACCTCCCATGTCCCCTTCTCCTCGCGCGTTCCCTCTCCACTTTCCCCGCCTTCCCTCTACCCTCTCCCGCGAACCCCCCTCCCACGATACCCTCCCCTTACCCGCGTTCAATATATTCAGTCCCGGTACATTCAGATTTTCAAACAGCTCGTGTGCCACCAATGGCAATTTTTTTACAAATTATTACAAACATGCATTTTTTGTATATTATAAGAATAATCAATCAAATTTGGTACCTTACATAAGTACCTATTAAAATAATTTACATTTTTTATTAGATTCAAAATAATCGATTTTGGTTGGTACCATAGGTGAGTACTTCAATTAAATTCATTAATTTAAAGAGTTTCTAAAATTTTATTTTGTTTGTTCGATCATTCTTTTACAAAATGTCATTCTCAAATTGTAAAATTTTTGACAGTTTCGTTAGAGTTTTTGTAATGATTAATAAACTTAACAGATTTATTGTCTTGTGGTTGTAATAATCCAGAAACCTTTGCGAGGATGGAAAGAAGATATTTTGAAAGTTTCAAACATTTCCTATGGTTAATATAGCAATACATAGACAACTCATTTACACCCAAGCAAGCATATTTTGAGTGTTATATATGAGGTGTAGAAGCAAAGGCTGACGAACTCAGCTTTCTCCCATCAAAAACAGAGTTTGAAAATATGTATCGAAGGCAAAGATATCAATGTGTTTTTTTGCCTTTTTTTAAAAAAACGAAAGTGGAGATTGCTGCCTTTGCTTCTACACACCTCATATATAGATATAATATCAACACTTCTGAATTGCGCTATATCATCAACCAATCAGAACAAAAAAATAAAATTAAACAATGTTTAAAAAAAAAAACATAAAGTAAAAAGAAAATATTTTATATAAAACATATTATAAAGTACAACATAAGTAAGAATGGCGGCTCCCTTATGGGCCATCCATAAGTAACGTCACTACTTAAGGGGGGGGGAGTAGAGAAGTGTGACAAGGGGTATGGGGGGATCATCAGTTCTGTGATGTCACATGTAAAATTTTTAATTTTGATTATTTTTAGATATACAATTGCAAAATATGTGACGTCACACTAGGGGGAAGGGATCTCACAAATGTGACGATGTGTGACAGGGACGAGGGGGGGGTCAAAAAATCATGAAATTCGTGTGACGTAATTAATGGATGGCCCCTTATCAGGTCCAAGAGCTCCTCTTTTCTGATAATGTAAACATGACCAATGATGACTTTAAATATAATATTTTGTAAAATTTATGTAACGCCTGTATAACTCATATTATTTATATTATATAACTCATATTATTTATAAAACAATAAAAAAATTTAAAAATATAACATGCTATAGACTGAGAGCTGATGACTTGGATTACGTCATTTTGAACCAAACAAGTTTACTTCGGCTGCATTTTTGGGTGTTTCTGGAATATGAATATGGTAGTCTGGCAACTGACCGCTGCGCCGGCCGTTGCATTAAGGGGGGGGGGAGGTTATAGGTGAAAATTAAATACGTAAAATAAAATACGTACTATGAAAGGTGTTTTCTATTTTAAATTTGGTATGCATTTACAAAATAAGCAATTAATTACAAGTGTTGCCAGACTATTTGCTTCGAATGCAAAAAGAAATTTAGGTCATTTTCATTTTGATTGATAACATTGATTAATTAGTTTGATCAACATAATAACGCCACTACTGCCATAAGAAACAACAACTAATACATTTTGTAGCAAATACGTTTCAGTCACCAAAATTTTGTTTCCTAATTTTGTGTTTAAAATACAGAAATTGCTTTTGAACTACGCTATTTATGAGAATTTTTTTGAAATTGGTTGAAAAAATAAACGAAATCTAGAGAACAAACTATTCCTCGTACGCAAATTTCTTCAACAGAATAAATAATAGTCCAAGAAAAATTCACCGGGCTTTTTAGCGGGAGCACACATGTTTTTCGAATTCAATTTTTCGAAATCAATTCGAAACAGCAAAAGGCCGAAAGTTATGTTTTTGGAATTTGTTAATCAACTTTTAAAATATATATTTCAATTTTTCCGTTACTGTTTTTATTGTATACGTACTTTTATTTACTATATTTCTTTTGTTACCCAAATGTTTAATTTCTTTGCCTTTACTGTTTTTATTTCAATCGAAATTCGAAAACACTATACGTTTTATATTCGATGCTTAACTAATTATAAAACTGTAACATATATTATAATTAGGTAATTGTAATTTTTCACTACATATATTAATCATCATGTACCTAATGCATTCGAAACCCATCAATTTGACTGTCCTAGAACGGGAGTCCTTCCTAGTTGGACAGTCAAAAGCTTCCTTGTACTGTTTTTGTATTTTTATAACAAAAAATAAATAAAAATAAAAAATAAATAAATTAAATAAATAAATAAAATTGTTTATGACTAACGAGATACTGTCAGTCGTACCAGTTATAGGTTAGGTTAGGTTACTTTAGGTTAGGTTAGGTTAGGATATTATTATTTTTTTTATTTGAACTTTTATGAGTAAAACCTCAAATTGTAATATTTAATTAAATGCAGACACTATAGGACAAAAATTTATCCAGACACCATCTAGATTGCATTTAGTTCGAGTTGAATCTTGTAATCATAAATAAAGATGGCAGCCAATAAAAATATGCGTTAAAGAAAAATGTAGATAATATGGGTGGTTCTTAGTCGAAGTATGGTACAGTTAAAGGTGACCAAATTTGATATCGACACCTTAGCTCAGTGGATAAGAGCACCCACCCGGAAAGTAGGGAGGTCCTGGGTTCGAGTCCCAGAGGTGCAAATATCTTTTTCTGATTTTTCTGTTTCCAGATTTTCGATTGAGTTTCGCTCATAGTGTCTTCATTTAATTAAATAGGTTAGGATAGGTTACGTTAGGTTGGGTTAGGTTAGGTTAGGTTACGTTACGTTACGTTACGTTAGGTTAGGTTAGGTTAGGTTACGTTAGGTTAGGTTTAACGTACTAAAAACTATTGTTTCGGTCAATTGATGTTCGAAAAATATGTTTTCGAAAAGTTGAAGTTCGAAAAGTTCATTTCTAGCCATTGGATTCAAAAAATTGATTTCGAAAAATTGCAATTCTGTCAATTTACCTAGACTCCTTTTTAGCATTGAAGAACATCATTTAATGTCTACATTATTACAAACCTATATTTCCGGAAGGTACGAAACCATTTCAACCAACCGGAAACGTAGACGGATTTTTTGGGTTTAAGACTAAAATAATTGTTTCCAACAAAGCTTCGCTAGGAACAATTGCGATGTAATTAAAGCAATTTATGCACAAAAGTTACCTGGTTATCGTTGCAGGGACATTAATCATACCTTTACCATTTCCGTTTTGCGACTGAACTCAGAAATTACACTAAACTCAGGAATTACCCAACTCAAGTGTGGCCCGAAGGCGATTCAAAGTGAATTATTATTTCATTTGGGCAAAGACTTATGACATAATATTATATTCGCTGGCGACCAAACTATCCGTAGTCTGGCTGGCCAGACTTCCCGCGGAAATAGATGGAGGGTTTCGCTCCAAGAGAGTTCCGGTGATCAAAACCAAACCGGATTTATTACCAAAGAAAGTTGAGATTAAAAAGATACAAAAATACACGTCTGCAAAACAAACATTATTTCACTTTGAAGATCTTGCACACAAAAGAAAATTCTTTGAAATAAAACTTCTTTAGCACCTTTGTGATTTGAAACTTGATGAAATAGAAACGAGCGACACTAAAAAGAGACATACATACGTCTATAGGGTTTAGCCTGTGAGAGAATGAGATATAATGAAACCTTACCTATTAGTACCTAAGAAGCGGCTTTCATTATGAGCAGGGGCGTAGCTACCGCCGTATCAGCCGTATCAACGACACGGGGCCCCCGGGCTTTTGTTTCTTATGTAAGAAATCTTTAGCACCTTTGTGATTTGAAACTTGATGAAATGGAAACGAGCGACACTAAAAAGAGACATACATACGTCTATAGGATTTAGCCTGTGAGAGAATGAGATATAATGAAACCTTACCTATTAGTACCTAAGAAGCGGCTTTCATTATGAGCAGGGGCGTAGCTACCGTCGTATCAGCAGTATCAATGACACGGGGCCCCCGGGCTTTTGTTTCTTACGTGAGAAATCTTTACCCTTAATTTGGGCCCCCCAACTAATTTTGATACAGGGCCCCTCCAAGGCACGCTACGCCACTGATTATGAGCTAACTTTTCAAGGCATATATTGATTGAGATTGTGTGGGTGAGGGTTTGACTTCTACCGCGTGTGAACTTCATCGCAAGGCTTGCAACGAATTTTTAACTGGATCAGACCTCCAACCAATTGTATTCTTTAAGTAATTCTGAAGCTAGAAAACACGTCACCGCGGGAGCCCAGCTGTCTGTCGTATATCGTTGGTTATTTCCGTAACCGTTTGTGCATTAGACACGAACGACTACAGTTAAAACTCTTCTAAGGTATTACTTAACTGAAATCTTTTCAGACACTTCAAAATTAACATTAAATTAACTATACTAATTAAATTAACTATATTAACTATACTAAATGTCATCATAAAATACACTCGCAGCTCTTGTTTCATTTCTACCATCAATGCAGATGTCATCAATGTAAGTACTACTTATCTTGGCAATTGTTTTGACCTAAGTGATGTTTTGTGATCAAAGGAAACACTTTTTAACTTGAGGGTTAGTAATATAATTCATGCGTTGTGTAACTTGGAGGTAGGAATAATATTCTAGCCTAAATAAAGCGCAGGTAGGGGTTTGTAGGCAAATGTGCAGTGGCGCGGGCATTAACGATCACACCGGTAAACAAAGCAGCTGCGACCGCGTAATTGCGAACATTACATATTCACATCTAAAGGATGCAATATGCTGCAATTTGTAATCATATACCTGCATGGTGTGAAATAATGTGCCTGTGCACTCCGCGATGAACTTTGCTGCCCAACTTAAAATTTACATGCATTATCAGTACAAATAATTATCAGCTGACGCAGATTATGTGGGGGTGGTGAAACGTATTTACACAATTAGGGGAATTTATTAACCACGATGTATCGTGTTCAACATTATTCAACCATCACAATAGAGAATTCCAGTCCAATTTTTTAATTTTTTTTTATGAATAATGACCTTCTAACCTAAATAACTGCATTTTTATTTTTATTTTTATAGTTAGTTTTAATAGTTAAAATAAATGTCAAAGTTTTAATTTTTCAAGATCCCCCGAATCTAGTGTGACGTCATCATGACTAACTGAAGTATGAATCTTGTAGAGAACTGGAATCAGCTGTTCGACTCCCGCCATTTTGAATTTTAGCATTGGAGCGTTTTCATAGACATTACTGGGCAACACGATCGTTTTTTGTACAGTTAAAGTTTTTGAATATTTTAAATAATATAGATAAACTAATAGAGATACTTTATTTTTGATCCTGAATTATTTAGGCCTAAATAATGTTCCAATAAAAACAAAAACTATTATATGTCCAATTCTCTATAAACCAATAACACGGAATGCCGAACGGCTTGCGTTTTGATTTCTATACGACTTTGACCCAGGTGACGCGGCGCGGTGCCGTCACGCCGCCAAAATCCAGCAATAAGGTGTTTTAATGACACGTTTTAAAATGGACTTTTTAATATTTTTTTAAAAACTCAACGTTAAATATTATATAATAAAACTTATATATTCAGAATCAGCGTATATTGGTCTATATGAACATATTTTTTTAAAGTCATAATATTTTTCACTGGAGTTCCTTATTATATTCACAATTTGGTAAGCGGATATGGGTACCGCCGTCACGGGAACCATTTATTAATAACCCTCTGTCATGGGTCACCCCAAGTGGTTCGCTACGTTTGGTGACATAGCAGGAGTGCCCGGGTTCATGGGGAGAGGTTTGTTTAGGTCTTGGCGGTGGATGCTTTCGCCCACCTACTACGTGGTGGGCCTGATCGAGAGACTGGTTGAGAGACCTTTCCAGCCGGACTCTTTAATTTATGGATGATCATGGGGTCCAATATTCCTTGAATAGATCTAGGGTCGTTATGGATGTATGAAAATTTAAAAACGAACACAAGTTGTTTCATGATAGGTTTAAAATTTATAACCCAATACTCACACCGTGCCACGAAAATAACACCCCAATGTTTAAATAGTTTTTCTTTGCATTATATTTCATTAGGTACCTACATTAGAAAATATAGAAAATCATTGATCGAAATTGAACGATTAAAAAAATTCCAAAATATCGCGGATTTTAAATTTTAAGAGTCCCAATCGTCAGGAGCTAGTTTAAGTATAGCATTCTAAATTGGGGTGTGGCTTCAGCTTCAGCCACACAACGTGAGAGGGGAAACAAGAAGGTGGGAAATAGCTTGGCCATTCAGATTTTTTTTTACATTAGCTCCACACAGGAGGCCGTGAGGAAAATAATTCTCCTCAGGGCTGTGTCATCTTTGAGGATGCTTTGTGGATGGTCTTTTTAAATAAAAAGAGGAAGAGGAGAGGAAGTTCTGGAGAGGAAAAAGGTACGAGGGGTGGGTTGGAATCTGAGGGTCAGTGTGTCCAGGAGTGACGGACGCGTGAATCTATCTCTCCAATTGCAGTGCAAGGCGATGTTCCGAGAGAGTCCTGCTGGAGAGATCAGAAGGTCTTCCTCAACAAGTCTCTCCCGATCCGGCCTTCCACGCAGCTGGTGGGACGTATCCGTTGGCGGGACCTAGAAAAACATCATTCCGTAAACCCAGACATATCTTAGTCATTAAACGTATCGGTGACCTACGGCAGGGGTGTGATTATCCACTATTAAAAACCGAACTTTACTTTCCAAATTAAAAACCGTTACGGTATTTAGAAGACACCACTGATCGTACAGTAAGGAGCAAAATTAATCATCAATTCTTCTTTCGTATGATGGGGGGGTCAGAGGGGGATATTTAGGTCTGCGAGCCAGTCTAGGGTCTCAGGCGTTGCCCTGTGAACCTCATCAATCCCGCCGGGGAATAAATGAAGCGGGCATTCGTTGACCACATGTTCGGTGGTCTGCACCTCACCGCATTCACACATCTCCGACTCTTTAAGGCCCCATCTTTACATCAAATGAACACAACGGCTATGGGAGCAACTTATCCTATTGATGGCGGACCAGAGTTTGCGAAGCAATGAGAACCCAGACTGTCTCTCAGTGGGTTCTTGTACGAGATGGGCATTTTTCACGTTGGCCGATTGCCACTCAAGCTTCCACGTCTCTTCTGGGGTGAGAGGTGATTGGAGGATTCTTTCTTCTTCTGTCCAGAAGGGTTTTCGGGACTTCAAGTGGCATGCCGGGTGAGAGACGACATCATTGTGGTGAGGTATAGCGCTTTTTTGCAGCACCTTCTTGTATTCCCTCAGTGTTGCAATCTCTCACCGGCACGTATTGTTAGCGCGCGTGTAAGGTAATGGGTGCAACCAATGATGCAGCACCCAAATATTAAGAGGGCCTCCGACTGCAAATTATGCTGCTACGTAAGGGGCCGAAAACCAACAGGTCTCCCGGCCAAGGGGAATCATTAAATATCGGGGAACAATTAAAAATATTGTCCCTGAATATTGAGGGAACGTCTCACTCAAAGGTGGGCGTTTTATCAAAAAAAATAATCAAGAAAACCAACCTAAACATTCGCAAACATACTTGCCTAATTTTAACAATGTATTCTGAAGTAGCCTTTGATAAAGCTTTATTTACACAACGGGTGATATTCGTTGATTCGTTCGCTTAGACTAGCGAATACAATCCCGAGCATGTTTTTAAATCCCGGGATTACGAAATTTTTGATGCGTAATCCCGAGATCCCGGTACTATCCCGGGATTAAGAAATGTGGTTAATAATTGGGATCAAATAAAAAAAAAGCGTAGATAGTAAGTTCTTAAACATTATCTGTTAATATTGTTTGTTGCACAGGACAACTTATCTATACTAATATTATAAATGCGAAAGTGCATGTGTTTGTTATGCTTTCACACCTAAATCACGAAACCGATTTCAATAATTCTTTCACCAATATAAAGCTACATTATATGCGAGTAATATAGGAAGTATACAATGGTATACTCTGGCGTTGTGAAATTATAAATATTAATATATTATACGTTTTTTGTCCCTTACAAAAGCGAGTTATTGACAACGTCAGACGAAATGCAAAAAATAATCGTTGTCTTGGAAACTATGTTGATATATTAGCGGAGAATTTTATTTCAGGCGTCGTAGTTAATATCTATCTATTTAAATAAAAATGAATCTCCTAAATGTTTGTACGCGCATAACTTTCGAACAAGTCAAGGCGCAATGGATTACGGAATGCAAACTAGACCTCATTGTGGCAATCCCGAAAATCCCGAGATTAGCCAAAGTGCAGTCCCGGTATTTTCGGGATCAAAACTGGGCCGGGATTCGGGATCGTGGGATTGTATTCTCTCTTCATGACAGACATCTCATTGTCGGTAGAAATTACTCGATAAAGAATTCTAACTAAACACACTGTTGAAAGCAGCCAGTTATGCCTAATATCAATTAATAATTATTCATGTGGAGAAATTTTTTTTTTTTTTTTTTTTTATTAATCTATAAACATAGGGTTATACATAGGGTTTAATTGATGCCTGTCTCACTAGGATTTACCTGTGTTGAGACAGGCTTTGACGTACTTATTTAAAATTACAAGAATATTTTAAGTAACATACAAATTCAATTGTATACTATAAAAATGGAAAGGTGATTGGAAGTGTGGGTTCACTTTAAAGAGAGTTATGTAAATGTAGGAAGAGATGATGTACAATAAATGATGATGTATAGTAAATTCTGTCAAATCTATTTATGGGATTGATTAATTAATTTGACATGATTCTATTTTTAAGTTATTTTACATGGATTAGGTCGTATGCAAATTGTTCACTGTCTATTAATGATTTACTTTACAGATGTTTGCAGTAGTGTGGCGTCCAATACTAACAATCCATTTCTTTACGTCTTGTTTGAATTTTGTCAAGGATTCAGTATGTCTGATTGTAGCTGGTAGTGTATTGTATAGTTTGCAAGCTATGTATTTGAAGTGTCTTTGTCCAAAGGTAGTTTTGGAAAAAGGAGTTTGGAGAAGTTCTTTGTTTTTGGCTCGGGTATTGTGCGTTGTTTGTGTTGTTTTGTATGATGTTTTGTTGTTTTTGTGTAAATTAACTAATATGGATCTTGCGTAGAGTTGTTTAATGTCCATAACGTTGAAAGTATTGAAGATCGTATCAGTGCTGGTAGTAAGAGGCAGTTTAAGAATAATTTTTATGATAAGTTTTTGTGCTTTAATGATGGGATCGAGGGCACTGGAATAAGCATTACCCCAAGCTAAAATTCCGTATTCGATGTGAGATTGGCATAGTGAGAAGTACACTGTTTTTAAAAGTTTTAAGTCAAGGAAGTTGCGTGTTTGTTTGAAAAAGTATATAGATTTGCGGATTTTGTTTGTAGTGTTATGTATATGTTGCTTCCAATTTAGGTGTGTATCAAAGGTTAATCCTAAATATTTGATAATGTTTACTTGTTCTAGGCATGGGCAGTCACAATTCCGGTTTAAAGATGTATTTTTACATTTGTGTATTTTTAATGGAGGGATTAGGTTTGACTTAGGAATATTGGAGAGACTAGACAGTAAGTATTTTGTTTTCTGTACATTTAGTGTTAAATGCGAACGAGCACACAATCGGTACATTGTATCGCATGATAATGTAGCCAAAACTAAGCAACTATGTATGTCTTTGTTAGCCGCATGTTACCAATAGAAATAAGGTGCTGTAACTTTGGCTTTGGCATTTATGTAATACTAGCGAATTCCCGGCATGCGTTGCAATGCCACTTAAATAAAGAAATTGTTTCCCAATGCATGCCCTTTCACATTCGTTCCCGTTCCCGTTCCCATACCCCTCCCGCACCCGACCGTGTTTGGAGAATCCAGACAAGCGATAAAGTATGTACCTACCTGTAAAATAATTTTGACGTGATAACGTCTTGTAAATCGATGGACGCCGGCTGCACTTACGAAAAAGAATGACTCAGTGTCACTTTCCGCCTGAGCCGAGCGTGCAAGCGAGAGCGCGGAACAGCGTTCGGCTTGTGACGCATCTATCTATCTTCCACTTCATGGTTATTATATGACATTATGACGTAAAATTATCATCCGTAAACCGACTTTACAGACAACCAATTTTTTAAGTGAAAACTTCTTTAGCACCGTTGTGAAACGAAAAAACGACATGAAAAAGAGACAAACACATACTCTATAGGATTTAGATTGCAATAGAATGAGACAGAATAATCGGTCTCATCTTCGTGCGGTGCTTCATAGCCTCCCCACCATTGTCTGCTTTACTTTCTGAAGGTTTCACTTCTAACGGGTGTAAACTTTTTTTAAAGAGAAATACAAAATAATACAATATTATAGGAAATAAAATAAAACAAACAAAGAGAAAAGTCTCAATAAACTACCTTTAAGTACTAGTAGTTTGTCAATGGGTGGTTTTAACTTTGAAAATAAAAATAAAACTTATTTTACATATATCAATTTATACAAATACACAATGACACGCACATTATGAAATAATACTAATATAAAAAATACTAAAACTGAAAAACAAGACCTTCCTCACAGCATCCCTAAAAACGACAGGCCTTAAGAGAAATTTCTCGGCATAACCAATGTTAAGTTGAAAAAAGATTCCCTGGCTTTGCTTAAAGAGTAAGTTTGCAGCGATTGAAAATTTTGCAGTGATTTTCGCAAATACAATCGAGCTGATTAGAATACAAATTTAAAAAATTGCAGCAAAAAAAAAATGCAAATTCGCTTTAATTTGGTACGTTCGTCGTAAGGAATATAATAATATTGCAATGTTAAATAAGTAGGCAATATACCATACCTAATGCGTGCATTAGAGCCTCATTGTATATGGACGAGGAGGTAATTTGTAAGCAAGTACCTGCTGAAATGGGTGTTAGATCCCTCGAGCATTGTTGATGTTTGTCGGCAATACTAAGTGTCGGAGCAACAAATAATATTATAATGGAACGCTCCAAGATCCTTCGGAAGTATATCCTGGCGCCGTAAGTAACGAATATGAATATTAATTCAACACGTCTTCCGTTTACACGAAATGCATGCATTAGTCCCTCCATTGTGTTCTATAACTATCTAATTATTATTTCTATTAAACTAACATACATTAGATGAATAGATGGATGGTGTTGTGCAACAATCATTTTACCTGAAAGGCTATTCCCTAAAATTTGTGATAAGAGATGGTTCTCCCGCGAGAAATGCTGTCAGATTTGTGTGATTTTCTACAGCTGTTAAATGAATGAATAATCATGCATACTTGCAGGAATTCGTGTTTAAAACGACCCAAACTAAAATACGCGACAGCTCACAGCTGAAATGTTCGTCATTGGCTGATAGAAAAAGCAAATAACAGCCGTAGAAAATCACACAAATCTGACAGCACTTCTCGCGGGAGAACGATCTCTTATCACAAATTTTAGGGAATAGCCTTTCTGATTCACACCGGCAGAACAAATAATAAGCTAAATTGAAATAACACAATAATTTTGTTTGTAACCACGATTTATTTAATTTTCTACTTCCGACCGGTTTCGCTTTACATAACCATCTTCAGGGTATAAAAATCGAACTGATCAAAAATATACATTGAATGAGTTTATATACATATAGAAAAGGACAAAACATAATATAAGGAAAGAGTGAGAGGGTCAAATCAATATCTTATGTACATAGTGATGAAGAAAAGAGACGGGTGGTATCCAATGACTTTCAATATTACAGGGACAAAACGTCACTTTTATTGTGTTATTTCAATTTGTATTAACACAAAAATGTTTGTCTACTTCAAAGTGAGTTTCATATTGTGATTAAAAACACAAAAAATGTGTATTGTGGGTGCATGTGTTTAATGTTACACTTGTTTATTTCAGAGGGGACCAAAATATCTATCATCTATCTTTTGTGAGATTGAGATAGATCTCAGGGGAGATCTCCTGTCAGATTTGTGTAATTTTCTACGGCTGTTATTTGCTTTTTCTATGGGCCAATGTCAGAATTTCATCAGTGAGCGCTCACATATTTTAGTTTAAGTCGTTTTAAACACGAATTCCTGCAAGTATGCATGATTACTTATTCTTTTAAGAGCCGTAGAAAATCACACAAATCGGACAGGAGACCGATCATATCGAGACATATTATTGATCGAGATAGATATTGGGCGAGATCTCTTGTCTGATTTGTGTGATTTTACGGCTATGGCTGTTAAAAGAATAAATAATCATGCATACTTGCAGGAATTCATGGATAAAATTACCTAAACTAAAATACGTGAAAGCTCACAGCTGAAATTCTGACATCGGCCCATAGAAAAAGCAAATAACAGCCATAGAAAATCACACAAATCTGACAGGAGATTTCGCGTGAGATCTATCTCGATCTCACAAAAGATAGAGTAGCTCTTCAGTATCGCTATTTTTAAGAAAGGTACATAACAATGAATTATTTAGGTGACTCCGTTTTCGACATCCTGACTGAATTGTATTTAACCGTCAGTATCTTTTTTTTTATTTCATGTAAAGTACAGTCTGTGCAATAAACATAATGATGGATAATGACACAGTTCACCAATATTTATAAAAAGCTTCGCGGAAGTACGCACAACAAAACACCAAATATTCATCGAACTCGGATGAATAGTTTCCCACTAATATTATAAAGGCGAAAGTTTATATGTATGTTTGTTACTCTTTCACGCAAAAACAACGCAATGGATTTTAATGAAACCTTACAATAAAAAAGCTCATGCATCAGAATAACATATAGGCTATATATAATGGTAAGCTCTGGCGCTATGAAATTTGTATAAATGAAAATGTGTATATTTCATATATTTTATCGGCAGGGAGGAAAGGCAGGGGGAAGGGGAACGGGGGAAGTGGGGTTCGCGGAGAGGAAAGAGACGAGGGAGAGGGAAGGCGGGGAAGGTGGAAGGGAACGGGGACGCACGGGAAAGGACATGCAGGGAGAATCAATTTATTTCTTTGAGTGGCATTGCAACGCGTGCCGGGGACCAGCTAGTAGGAAATAATTTTATAATTCCGTAGCTCACCACTATACATGGCAATCATCGCGGACGTACGCACAACAACTCACCAAAGTTTCATCGCAATCGGATGAAGGTCTAGGGACCGCGTAATGGACAAACAAAGAAATATTTATTTTTATGTAGGTATTAAGATTACAAAAATGGAATTACTTACCTAGCTTCGGAGTTACCTAATCATCAGTATATTAATACGTGAAGCAAAAACTTTGTACCCCTTTTTACGAAAATTGCGCGGACGGAGGAGTATGAAATTTCGCACACTTATAGTTGAGAAGGAGTGCAGAATGCTAATATATTTTTTAAATTATGCATTAAATCAATAAAAAACATTACAATTATGGTTGAATTTCGACCATTGGGCGACCACTGGTTGTAGTAATTACCCCACGATATAATAAACACAATATGTCAGATACTTATAAAATGGTTAAATTCTAAGTGGTTTTATTTATTTATCTAACACCAAAGCGGATGTGATAAAGCTAAGAATATAAAGCCCTTTTCTCCATCTGCCTTTTCACAGTCGATATCCAAATAATAAAAAAAAATCCAAAGGTTTCTTCGTTTATTACTCTCCCCTTCAAAGCTAGCTCTCTCCGATCTCTGTTTACATTGATTTACATTTTATGGGTACTTAAAAGCGAACCGCAACAATGTCATAAAAGTTATGACTTTGCCATAAACATATATACATACTTATAATAAATTAATCTGTAAATGTGTACAGAATTTTTATGACAAGTTCAATTTTTTTTATGATACATGTTTGACTTTTAACATAATATTAGGACTATCCGTGAGAATTCTCTTTTTATTTATTGATTGTCAGTTAGTACGAATACATACATATCTAGGGGCCTCATAACTCCAAGGATAACAAATAAGTATGGAAGCCGAACGCTTAAATACTTAATACCAGAGATTTTCAATGAATTCAACATTTTTTTAAACCTCAGAATAATGAGAGACCCTGCTCCAATAACATTAAGCGTTGGCTAATAAGTGACGAATCTATGTATCTCTGAGCATCTCAACGTATCTGCTTAACAATTTGTATTTTTTTATTTTAACAATAATAATTACATTTATAATATTATTACCTAGGTTTACATAATAATTAATTTTTTGGTTCTACTACTCCATAAGTTGAGCTCTAGGAGCTCGTGTTTATGGGAGGAGTATTTACATGCATAACAAAAAAAACATAATGTTCTGAGAAGTATGTATACAATGATCAAAGACTTAAATGTCTTGAATGAAATAAATGTACAAATACTTTTTGACATAGATATAAAAACAATAACAATAATACATTTTTTTATTAGATGTTAATTAATTAAGGGTACAATATATCATTATCCAATTTCAGGGACTTAATTTGCTTTTTAAATTGTTCATATTTCAATGTTTCTGTTACATTTATTTTGTTTTAGGATAATAATATATTTTACCATCTCACACCTAAATATAAATAGTGGTGTTGAGCCGTGGTCGTTCTAAGCAAAGAAATGGCTATTAAGCATTTAATTTAGGTAGGTACATTGAGATACATTATTTTATATACAATATTTTAAGTGTATGTATTATTAATAAAAAAATGTATATTATTTGATAGAACCTACAGACAAGCCGTCGTGTGACAGCTTTGTGGGACTAAAACTTGTATTATTTTTTTTCGTGTATTAATAAATAATAAAAAATTTTAAAAAAGGAATTTAAGTATCATTTCTGTTTCAAATTTTTGTTTGAGAGTCGCTAATATTGTCGTCAATGATTAAATACTTAAAACCTCAAATTTTGATGGTGGAAATGATATTGCGTACTGAAAATGGTTGCATTTATCTGAAAATTTAAAGAAAAAAACTATATAAATAGTATATGGCTAATTTATACAGCGCTGTTTTCATTCAAAATCACCCGTGGATGCTGTAAACAACATTTTTAGACGCTAGAACCTACTGTTTGAGAGTTTGTGCAGCCACAGACAAACAGAAATCTGCTTTGAGGCGGCGTATCCCCGTTCGAAAAGAAGAAGATGGAGAGATATGTAATTAAGAATTTTGGAGAGAGCGCGCTAATATTTAAATCGATAAAATTGAAGCGAAAATTGTGAAAATGTTTAATAAAACACGACTCGTTTAGAATAGAGCAAAAATATCGTGGAGATTGTCTAAAACAACATTCAAAGAAGCACTGTGAATTTTTTCATACATATAACTTGTTAAAAAATATACTTTTCGATTTTTTTCTATGGAGGGAATTTCATATAATTTGCGTTTCAGCGTGGGGATTGTGTATGTAATAATATTAAAAAAATAACATTTATCAAGTATTTTTTAAGAGCTTAAAAACTTCAAATGTTCAAGGGAGATATGCAAGAAATCGGTAGAAATTCGGGTAACGGCGGCTTAATGAAAACAAGTAACTTTGTATACACCACTTTATAATTAACATTATCGACATGTTTCAAAACTATATTTTCTTCGTCAGCATAATAAGTAGTGGTGCATACAAAGTTATTTGTTTTCATTAAATCAATAATGGCGCCACAAAGTGGATTTGCGAAGTTCGAAGAAGAAATCTGCTTGTCTGAAACCAACCTTTGGGAATAAATTATTCAAAAATTATATTTCGTGGTTTCGTACGAATTCAAATGAAAATGTTTTTAAAACGTGATAAAATTGCTCATCTAAAAACTCCGCTGAAATGTATGAGGTTCGTGATAAAATTCCGCCGCGCCACATTTTCAATTCAATACAAAAATGTAGGAAATTAAATTTATGACATTGGAGGAACAAGGCACCGTCTGAGACTCGCCTTGCGGATTCCCCCGAGAAAAGACAACCAATTATATTAAAAGAAGTAAACGCCAACGAACGTGTCTAAATTAACAATTATTGTGACTAGGGACTGCTAGCTAGGAGCTACCTACGTTGGCTGGTTGTTCGGTTGGACCTTAAGCCCCCGAGGTAATTGGTAACTGATTGGCAAACTTCGTTCTCTTTAAAAATCCACCTAGATGTTCGGCTGCTTAATTTCTGAAGCATTTTTTGTACTAGATGACCTTTGTAGCTGAAAGGTCATCTATTATAACACTGAGTGACAGATATGTTCAATATCCCCATGGTGGAAATCCCATTGCTTGAAATTGCTAAAGCCGTTCTACGCATTGCACACGCAGGTGCTTCTCAACTTTCCTCTGCTCCATCTTCTTTCCACAACCGTCAACTTTACAACATACCCCGATTGCGTACGCACTCGCTTGGGCCACTTGGGATCCTTGTGCGGTATTCAAATTATAAAGTCCCGTGTGCTTATATTAACGCGAATGGGTACGCACTACTCAAATTTTTAGACTTTCTTTCTTGTATTGTTACGACACGAGTACTCTCCACATTTAAGGTAGAATACGGAACACTCGGAATGAAACAAACTCAGAACCATCTCAGATAAGGCATTTAGAGTGATAAAAAAATTGGTTAAATAGGTTACGTATAGGTTAGGGTTATCGGCTAATTTAAAATGATTTTTTTCGTAGCTTTTAATGACTTTTCAAGGAGGTGTTGAGTTGACTTTATTCACAGTTGGCGTGGAAACACAGAAAACATACCTACTTACCTGGCGACGCTTCCCGGCTCAAAAAGAAGAAGATGGAGAGATATGAAATTACGAATGTTGAACAGAGCGCGCTATACAAGGGTTGGTTGAAAAGGGTTGGTTGGTTGTGTCTTTGCAAAATAGTTTTTTGATTTTGTAAATAACACGCTTGTAAATCTCGGACTAAATTTTCTTTGTGTAAGGAAGATTTCAAGATTAAAGTATTTAATGGGCATGAGTCATCTTAATTATTTGTGATTTAAATGATTAAATGTGGGCTATTAAAGAATTTTATTTTTCATGATTTTAAAGGCAATTTTGGAAGTGCTTGTGAGTAGTAATTTTTTAAAATTATTTAAAATCTCCACATTTGCAAACCTATGTGTATTTTTTACTCATTATTTATTGAGCTAACTGGATGTACATATAAGATTTATCTTATTTTTTCAATAAATATATTCTTTATATTAGATTTTGCAGCCAAACGTCAAGCGTTTAAATATCTACCCGTAAAAAAAAGTTTTTTTAATGTATTAAATATTTACGGATACTAGCCGGTCCAAGGTCCGAAAATTGATTATAAATCTATTACAGTAAAAAAAACTATGTTTTTATTCCGGGTTGTTTTTCTTACAATGAAAAATTGGTTTTCCGCTACGGTTCTAAGCACTGAACGACGTGACCTTTTATTTACATTAACTGAACGCAGGGGGTACTGAGAAAAATAATTTCCCTCGACGAGTGTCAAATGTCAACCGTGTACAAATGTTGGGCGCGCGTTTGGCGTGTTTCCTGAAGAGATCAATGACGCTGGTCCTTCGGAGCATCCTCCATTGTAATACCGGTAGAACAAAGACAGAATACCTACTTGACTCTTAAGCCTGTGCTCTAAAGATTGCAATCGCTTGTTAAGATAGGGGAATCTATCAAAGGGACAGCCCGTTTCTGCATAAAATCAAGGTTTTTCTTTTTTCAGATATTTTGGGGCTCCAGACCAGAGGTGGCTGCTAAATTTAATAGTAGGGCGCGCTTGCGATTTTTACAGGGTCAGCAGTAGTGTACTTAGTATCTGTGGGCCCGCAGTACAACTTCTGAGATGCTAACTTGGCTTCGATGTAGATCTTATTGCATACGTGCAACCAATTTCAGAGAAATGCGTGTGTATGCGTGAGTGCCCCCAAATCTATCTGCCGAGTTTCAGCTCGGTTGGAAAGCGGGTTACTTGCCACTTCCAAGATTTGCATTCACTCATTCATTCAAAAAATTCAAATAGATGCATTAGATAATAATTAAGAGCCTCTTTGAAAAAACATCACGCTTTAAATTCAAATAAAAAAAACTTAATGCAAAATATTTTAAATGTACTATAAAACCAAAGTTTCCGACCGCAATTAAAAAAAAAATTTTTTTTGGGAATTTTTTATTAATTATTTTCACATGAAACGACAAAAAGAGAGATAACAATAACGTTTAAAATACATTTGCCTAATAAAATATGTGTGTGTGTTTTTTTTTTGTTATCGGTAATTTTAGTTATAAAAAAACCTATTTTTAAAATTTTCAATACGGGTTACAACTACATGGTAATAACAGGCAAAAAAACAAAGGCGCTTGCTTGCATTTAATTTAATTTATGAATCCAACTCTTATGAATATTCTTCTCAGGACTCCAGCGTTGTGAAAAGGGAATAAACTTCATCTTATCACTGAGATCTTAACGACCTTAGGCATTCTTCACACATTGCGTGGCGGGGGACTAATTAAACGTGAACTATAATAATACCTGTGTGCATTTGGAGGTGCACGGCTGCAAGTGCATTGTGCATGCGCATTGTATGACACTAAAGGTGAAACACAAACTTTCTCACAGTTTAGAAGGAAAAGGAAAAATTAATTCGTTACATTGTGCTTTATAAGATGTATTGTGTTAAAACACTGTAAGACTTGTAGTAGATGCAGATCTCCGATAATACGTACAAATGGATTATAGAAACACATACCTATACTACCTACGTCTAGGAGAATAAGAACTTGGAAATTATATATTTTTTTTAATTTTTTTTTTATTATGAATCATAAATAGATACATGTATTTTAAATTGATTCTATACAATAATTAGTTACATAATATATATATATTTGATGTACCCCCATAAATAAGCAGGGCTTGTGTGTATGGGGGGGGTGTTATCATAATAGTTTTATTTGGTATAACTCATTTTATATTTTCACTTTAATTTTTAAGGTTTGTTTAAATTCTTTTATGTTAGTGTTCATGTTTCTAATTTTTTCTGGTAGAGAATTAAAAAAATTGACACCGAGATATTTATGATTTTGCTGTCCTATTGTTTTTTTACATTTAAGAATTGGAAGAATTGACGTTTGTCTGAGATTTCTGCTATTTTTAAAGGGTTCTACTTTATTTTGAATAACATCTTTATAAATTTGTAATGTTGCATGGTAGAAGTATAATGCATTTAATTTTCTGACCTTAAATTGTCTGAATAAAAGTTCTGAGGAATATGAATAGGGTTTTTTTTTAAATTGTTTTTGTTATTAGTTTTTGTGATACGTAAATTGTTTGTGTTTGATTTTTATATGTACCGCCCATCCTATAATGCCGTATTGTATAATTGATTGACAGAAAGCGAAGTATGTGGTTCTAAGTAATTTTTCTTTTAAAATATCTCTTAAACATCTAAATATGTATGTAAAATTCCTTACTCTGTCGTAATATATTTCCAATACCCTAAAATATTAGTTAGAATCTTAACGACGTAAGAAAAAGGTGTGTATGTAAATATGCGACGCACGACCAAGTGTGTTCAACGGACCTACTGTCGAATTCGGGCTAGCAAATACTCTAAAATTATGTGAGAATCTTAACGACGTAAGTGAAGAAGATTTAGTAGTCGAATGTACGGAACGTGGCCAGGTGCATTGGATGAAACTACGGTCGAATTCGCCCTGGCAGGCCTCGAAATTTGATCGGTTTATTTTAATTAATTCTGATAAACGTATTACTAAAAGTTCAGATGTTTCTAAATTAATCCATCCGAAATTTTTTAATTCATTGTCTAAAAAATAAAATTTTGTGCTTACCGCTAAATTCATAGTTGAAAAACGAGTTACAAAATTTTGAAACCGGTTTAAGTAAATTATTTAAATGGTAAGGTATTATTTTATTAATTTAAAATATACATGACTGGGTATCAGTTTAAAAAAAGGGTATTATAGTTAAAAAATCTTTGAAATTAACAGTCTGTGTGGTCGAGAGGTAAAATACCATTTTATTTGATTGATTTGTATCGTTTCACAATTTATTCATTTTAAATAATGTAATATAGTATATTTGCGGCACGTTCCAGAGCGGAAGGTACTCTAAGTATCGTTCTGATGTAAGACCACCATTCAGAATTGAAACGTTGCTCAAAAAAGCTTTAGCCGTATTTGGTGAACAAATTTATATAATGAGGTACTTCCCCACCTCCTTCTTCCCCTCTCCCTACAATCTCCTTCCCCTCCTCACTAAAATAAGCCTTGTAATATTTTCCAATTGGGAATGCCATCATCTCGGTGGCTCCGGACGGGAGCAGTTGGAACTCTTACGCGATATTCACATAAAAAATAATAATAATTGGCATTTAGGTAGTCGATGTTATAGACAATCGCCTGGTTAGGTTAGGTAACCTAACCTAATTTGACACAGATAAAATATATCAAATCACGGTGGCGAAAAATACAGGTACCTGCATTAAATATAGTCAATATAATAGTTATGATCAATCGGCAGACTATCGTCGTCTTCAGATTAGAATACTGCAATAACCTGTTATCATCAGCTTGTCTACCTAACGCCCATTCTAGCATCCTGCAAATGGGGTTCCGCAATAACAAGGCCCAGTTGTTTCGTTAAAATTCACTAGTTACACTCTCGTCAAATGAACATTCAACATCATTTTGTTTTTGTTAAAGTAAATTATTGTTCAATCATGCTTGGCTAACCTCAGTATGAGGGTCAGTCTTGCTCAAATAAATGTCGATTCATAAAAGGTCAAAGCGTCCAACAGACTAGTTAACTTTTATGATCTAAAATCTAAATGCTTCAGAATTTGTGGAGAGAAGATTAAACTTTTTAGGTCTATCGATAAAACCCTATATCAATACTATATTGACCAATTCCACCATCTGTGGTCAGTTACCAATATTTGCGATCATGGTCAACAATTGATAAGAGATATTCCGACCGACGATGATAAATTTTAGCCCGGACTTGGTAGTTTGGTAGTACCAGATAAGTAGCAATTTGATGACCCAGATGCAATGATAGCCATGTTCGATGGCATCATAAGAAGTAAGCTGGAGTATGCTAGTGGTGTGTGGACTCCGCACCAGACTAAATATATTAATATGCTGGAACAAATCCGAAGTTCATGCACCATATGGAGTTACTTGAGGCAACAAATAGATTTAGTTTGGAAACTAGACGTTATGCAAATCTTGCAATTCTTAGTTTTAACATAATCCATAACTATATTGACAGCCCATTCCTCTTGGAATGCTACGGTTTATACGTGCCTGAAAACTTCAGTCGTAGTCGTCGACACGACTTGTTCAAAATACCATACGGCAGAACAGATGTTCTAGCACAGCATAGCATAACAAGAGGAATGGTACTGTTGAACGAAATATCAAAAACACTAGATGTATACAACTCTTCTTTAGATAGCCTTAAGATTTTTTTGTATAATGATCATCTTCTTAGGTGTTAAGATTGTCAAAATGAGAAAATTGTACGGTAATTGGATTATTTCCAGATTTCCAGAGTGGAAGATACTATCAGTATCGCCCTGGTGTAAGACCACCATTCAGAATTGAAACGTTGCTTGAAATGGCTTTAGCCGTGTTTAGTGACCAGATCTGAATAGCCAGGTACTTCCCAACCTTCCTCTTCCCTATCTCCTTCCCCTCCCCACTACCTTCAGCCTCACAACATACCCCGATTGGGGATGCCATAGTCTCACTGGCTCCAGACGGGAGCAGTTGAGACTCTTGTGCGGTATTAACTGTAAAAAAAAAAGAAAAATTATCTGTTGTACAATAAAAAAAAAAAAAAGTTTCAATTGGCTGTTAATATTTGCATTTATATGGATAATGTCGTTTGTTATGCAAAATTACTGACTTTTCAATGAACGGAATTCAACTAGCGAAGCTATTGAATTGAAAGAAGTCGTATCAGCGATCCATAACACTTAAATAATTCAACGCAAAAACGCGTCCAATTTATTTCGTTCGATTTCTGAGAAACTAAAGTAATTGAAACATGACTAAAGCCCGATTAACCAATTAACTCACGCTTGGTGTCAAAAAGTAAATGCGGTCTGCCAATGCATAGGTTAGTATCTAAATTCAACATTGTTAATTTATTAATATTTTTACGCGTTTGTTCGGCGTTTGACGTTTCGGAAAGTAAAATTCATAGAAAAAAACCCAGTGCTGGGGGCGTATATCGATTTCTCATTTTTCTCTGTCGATTTCGGTTTGGCTGTCAACGGCGAAACCGTGGTAGGGATGTAAGGATATAAAATCATAGGAAGTTACTCCTAACAATCCGATATTGTAAAGTCATCGATTTCACCGTGCGAGAGCCCTGGTGAATAATCAGTTATGTGATACGAGCATAACGTGTCAAAAAGAGCTTAAAACTCTTAAGACTTGTAACAATTTTGAGGATTTTTTTAAAAAACAAAAAGCGCTGAATAAAATTATACAATGACTAGAAACCTGTTTGGTACCCAATCAAATAGCTAAATTCTTAAGAAGAATCTTCTTTTGTCCATCATGTTAAGTACCTGCTTATAAATGCCAACGCAAAATTTCTCCCGATAAAGTCATTAAGCTTGTGATTATAGAAGGAAACGATTTCCTATTAAAATTCCTGCATCCTGTAGGCGTGAAGGAAATGATCAAATTCACGACCGTCAGAAACAAGATTGCGTTTCAATTACAGTTTCTGCATTTATAGATCCATATTATCCAGTTTAATCTTCCTGTGTTTGCTAGGATGTATTTTTATCTCAACATTTTCGAACTTATTAAACCATAAAATATCATTTATACTTGTTAAAACTAGTTTGCATGGTTTGTTTATGCGTTGTATTTGTGAACACGACTGTGGGAGCAATTTCAAGTAAGAAGAACACTATTTCTGAATAGATTATCTAAGTAAATGTATAGTTTTAATAGGTTTGTAGTAAAGCTAGCTTGAGTTTAACACCGCAAACTCGATGGCTTGGGTTTAACACCACAAACTAGATGACTCTTCTAAATGTATTGCGATTATTTTTAACACTTAGTAATTTATAAAACCGGGATTCAAAGTAAAACCTTTCAATGCTTAAGCCGCCGCTATTCGAATTTCGACCGATTTCTTACATATCTCCCTTAAACATTTGAAGTTTTTAAGTTCTTAAAAAAATATGTTATTTTTGAAGATAATATCTAGATACGTTACACGCCGAAACGCAAATTATATGAAATTCCCTCGATAGAAAAAAATCGCAAAGTATGCTCCGAAAATTATTTAAAACAAGTCTATTTCTATTATTTTACAAGTTATATTTGTGAAAAAATTCACAATATTTCTTTTTATGATACTTAAGATACCTTCCACGAGATTTTTGCTCTATTTTAATCGAGACATGTTTTATTAAGCATTTTCGTAAATTTCGCTTCAATTTTATCATGAAAAATATTAGCGCGCTCTGTCCAACATTCGTAATTACATATCTCTCCATCTTCTTCTTTTTGAGCCGGGAAGCATCGCCTTAAGGATCAAAATACTTCATTTTTAAATATGTTTCAGATACTCCATGAATTAACAAGCCCCGAGGCGGAGTGTTAAGCTCATTGAGTCTCAGGAGTCTCGGATTCAAAACCCGGCGTTGGCTAAATATATTTAATTTTTATGGATTATCTTTTACATCGTAGTAGAATTTATTATCATAAAATAAAACATAGTTTTTTATTTGCACTTTCTTTCACAGAGGAAGATAAAAGCTATTGCCGTAAAGACCACCATTCAGAATCGAAAAGTTGCTTATAAAAGATAACGCTATGTTTAATACCTGGATCTGAATAATTGAGTACTTTCAGTGCTTCCTCTACTCCTTATCCATACTTTCCCACGTGTCATAGTTATCCTCTTAAGAACACTTTTGAATTCATGTGCGGTAAAAATTTAAAAGTGTAAGAAAACTATACGGTAGTTGTTCGAACGCTTATCTAGTTGAATGTATACAATTTGGGAGGCGGGAACGGGTACCGCCGCCCCGGGAACCTTATTGGATAACCAACACCTCTGCCGTAGGTCACCCCAAGTGGTTCGCTACGTTTGGTGATTTAGCAGGGGTGCCCGAGTTCATGGGGTGAGGTTTGTCTAGGTCTTGAAGGCGGATGACCAGGACACACTGAACCTCAGATTCCTACCCACCCCTTAAACCCTTTGCCTTCCCAGAACTCTCCTCTTCTTCCTTTCCTTAAAAAAACCCTCCACACAGCATACCCGAATATGACACAGGCCCTGAGGGAAATTATTTTCTTCACGGCCTCCTGTGTTGAGCTCATGTAAAATAAAATGGTTGAGTTTTTTTATTGTTGTTCTGAAAAACAGATTATTATTTTCATTATCACCGTGTTGTAACCACAGAAAGCTTTCGGTAACATCGCTTCGGGAACCTTTTTATTGGATTACCAACACCTCTATCGTAGGTCACCCCAAATAGTTTGCTACGTTTGGTGGCAGGGGTGCCCGGATTCATGGGGTTAGTTTTGACTAGGTCTTGGCGGCGAAAGCTTCTTGCCCACCTATTACGTAGCGCGACCGGTTGAGGGAGAACTAAACTATCTAAGCTAGACCTCTTCAGCCAGACTCGCAGTAGGACGGATTCATTTGTCCAACATTCCTGGACACAATGACTTCCAGATTCCTACGCACCCCTCATTCCTTTTTCCTTCCCAGAACATCCTCTGTTTCATTTCACCCTCCATACAATATCCCCAAAGATGACATGGGCCCTAATGCGTGGAGCTAATGTACGAAAAAAAGCTTAATTTTATTGAAATGTAAGTGCGTGCAAATCACGAAGTGGCAAAGCTGGCGGCAACGCGATCTTCATACGATTAAATAATAGTCTTATAGTCTATTCTCTACTCCATATTACATTAATCTTCACAGCCACTATCTTCTCCGAACATAAACTTTGTTATTGTGATATTTTATGGACTGTTTCAGACAATGCTTAATAGACACTTGAAACGCCAGCCTTTCTGTAAAACACTTAATGAGCTATGATTTTTTTTTATGAATCAAACAATAAAATCTTCAGGCACTTGTAGTATCGTAAAACTCGGAATAGGAAACGCAGAAGTATTTCTCACGGTTTACGGTAGTAAATAAAGAGGGTTATTTTATAGAGAAAAAACATAGTTTACGGAATACGATCATTCTTGGGCAGCGAAGTGGATATAGTGGATTTTTTCGAATGGGTGCGACTGAATAAATAATTGAAATTACTAAAATGCGTGGTGTTTTTCATAAAAGAAATTGGTGAATACAGGCAAACAAAATGTTTATAGATGAAAATAATAATTGAATTATGTGATTAGCGCCATTAAAAAAAAAAATCAGTGATCTTTGTCACATCTTTCACTTTCTTGTAAACGACGCATGCACAGAAAAACAGACAGAACTTTCAGTGGTACAACAACATCATCTCATCTTATCAAAAGCTGTCCGAAAATACATTAATTTTTTTTTTATATGAATACCGCACAGGAGTCGGAACGGCTCCCGTCTGGAGCCAGTGAGACTATGGCATCCTCAATCGGGGTATTCGGATTGCGAGTCAAGAGCCTTACCGCTAGACAACGCCGGTCGTCAATTTGATACCGCACAAGAGTTTCAAAGGCTCAGAGCCAACGGAACGGTGACGTGACCATTTGGGCAATTTTATGAGGCTTATGAAAGTGGAGGAAAGAAAGAAGAAAATGAGGAAGGTTTAGATGTACCTGACAAATAATATCTGGTCAACAAACAAAGAGAAAAATGGTCAACAAACAAATGGGGTCATTCCGTGAGAAATTGTTTTATATTTTTCTTCTTAAGTATATTTGGTGTAGCTATATTTTTTTACATATTACATCTAGTGTATATATCTTTTAATTCTACCTACTATAATAATATTCTCTCAGCTACGTATTAAAACAAGTTCATTGAACATTTCAAAACCTTTATAATAAATATTGTTTTGTATTGTAGGGATGCAGGCGAGTTATCTAATTATCGTGTTGTATATTCTTGTCAATTGCTGTCAGTGACTGTGTTATGTCCTAAATATTAAAAAAAAAAAATAAAAGCTGAAACCATTTTAAGCATGGCTTAGAAGCTGTGGTGTTTATTCACTAGGGCGATACTGAGATCATCTTCCACGTTGGAAAAGCTCGAAATGTTAAATAACAAAAAGTTATACGTTAAGAAGCTTGTCACGATTCAAAAACAATTGTAAAAGATCCTTATTTCCACTCCCCCAAAGTCCTTCCGAGATATGACGTAAACACGATGCCAACGTATAATGGAGCGAGCCTCTCGAGATGTATCTGTTCAGATCCAATTTAAATAGATAACTTGTGGTGTGCTTAACGCGTGCAGAATTTAAATCAGAATCGGGAATTATTTATTGCTTTCCTTCCGTACCCTGTCCGTCACAATTCCCGAGAGGGGAACGAGCACTTGAATACAAGAAAGAATCCCCGATTTATCAGACCCACCTAGACTACCCGCTGTTCCGATGGACCCATAATCACAACATCAATTCTGTAGCCGGAATGGCTCAAACGTGCCCGATTCATATTGTATGAATTCAGAGTTTGCCAATTTGATTCGTTTAAGAAATCAAATAAAACGATTACTCCGCTCAATGCTGCTCCGGGATTGTAAAACATAGTATTGATTGTTTGAAGTAAGAATTTTAATTCAGACCTCATTATGAATGTCTGAGCGGCCGAGAATTTAAATTTCGTCGAACAATGAGCGCGATCGTACCCTTGCAACAGCACAGAGCGGTCCCAATGAGAAAGATTAATTATTCTCCATACCAGCATTTAACATAATGACTCAATATCGATTTTATTTTATTCCAAATTTGCTTTGATAAATACCCACAATCAAAAATGCGCAAGCTCGTGATTTTTAAAACAATTAAAATTATGTACTTTTGGTTATTATTTTTTGATCATAAGTATTTATAATTTTTCAATTATGTCTAAGCAAAATAAGAATGTAATTTTTGACGTGATAACGTATTATAAATCGATGAACGCCGGCTGCATTCACGAAAAAGCATGACTCATTCATTGTCACGCTGTCATGATGTCACGATGTCACGATATCACGTTCCGCCTGAGTCGGGCGTACAAGCGAGGGCGCGGAACAAGCGTTCAGCCTAAGCGATCAGCGAGAGCGTGGAATAAGCGATAGACAGGCACGATCGGCCTAAGCGTTCGGCTTAAGCGTTCGGCTCGTGACATTATCGCGTAAAATTATCGTCCGTAAACCGACTTTACAGACAACCATTTTTTTTTAATATATTAGTTTGTAAGACCGTAAGTAAATAGACAAACTGAAGTATTTTCGTCACAAAACAAGGGCGCGGATCTTTTTTTAATGATTTTATTGAATTAAAATTAAAATTCTGAAAAGTAGCTTTTCCAGATAATTAATTGATTTATTTTACTATATTTTTTTTTTTATATTTTTTTTATTTTTGTATGATTATATGATTTGAAATGTTGGTTGTAAAATACAAAATTTTGTTTGTAAACTGAATAAATTTGCCAAAGACCTATGGAAAATCTTTTTGTACTAAAAATAAACATGTTTTCTCAAAATTTGAAAAAAAAGCTTTACTAGATAATATTTCAGTCTTTCGAAATCAATTTATATTTTTGTTGAAAAGAGTCAATACGTCTAAAATTTGATTTAAAAATGACATATTTTCGGTTTTGCCTGGTTATTATTATTCCCTCTTAACGATCTTACCAAGTTGTTTCTGATGGAAATATCGCAGCATGGGTTTATCAAGATTCGGTGATTAGATCTGGATTAAAGCTTTCCCTCCAACATCCGCTTGTGTCGTGTACTGTATAATCTAGTATGAAATTTATTACACCACGCTTTCTGCAGACCATAGATCCAGATGATGGCTGCCATAATTAGAGAAGAGATAATCGTGCGAAATGGAACTTGAACGTTGAGTGTACTAGTATCTGCTGGCCGAGCTGGTAAAAATGGGCACCTAAAATATTTATAAGTTATTATATTTTGGTTTTCGAGATACTTTCTTTAAAAAAAAAAAACTCTTTTCCAGTTGTACTTCAGTACGGTCAGGGTGTGAGAACGAGTACCCGAAATATTTTAACCGGCGATTCCTAAGCATATTTTGAATTTGCTAAGGGGGCGTTCAAGTATTACGTAACGCAATTTTTGAAGATTTTTGACCCCTTCTCCCCCTCATGTAACACGCCGTAACGTTTTTCTGTACCCCCTTCCCCCTCTCTAAACGTTACGTAACATCTAAGTGACTATTTTTACCTAAAAGTCACTATTAAGTTGCGCTAAGTCAATACCTTTGTTCTTGTTTTAATCGCGTTTGCGGTAATAAATAAACTAAGAGATTTCTTTTTTTTTTTTTTTTACATTAACTCCACACAGGAGGCCCTGAGGAAAAAATAATTTCCCTCAGGGCCTATGTCATCTTTGAGGATGCTGTGTGGAGGGTGTTTTTGAGGAGAGGAAGGAGTGAACATGGGTCTTGAAGAGACCCATATTGTAGGAGGGAGGAAACACAGAGGCCGGCAAATCGTTCCACAGCCGAGCTGTTGAACTCAAGAACGAGTCGTAGAAACGACCCGTTCTCATGTGACTAATGTCAACCGTGTACAAATGTTGAGCGCGCGTTTGGCGTGTTTCCCGACTATGCACCGGTGCCGAGGGGATCAATGACGCTAGTTCCTCGGAGCATCTTCCATTGTAATACCGGTAGAACAAGGACAGCATTCCCACCTGGCGCCTGTGCTCTAAAGATTGCAATCCAATCAACAATTTCTATTTTTGTTATTTATTTTTGGGGTGTTATGCCGTGTTTCGCTACCTCCTTCTTTAGCCAACGTTTCGGTTCATATGCCCTGATGATGGACACTATAACGCTGTCCTAAACGTTGGCTAAAGAAGGAGGTAGCGAAACACGGCATAACACCCAAAAAATAAATAACAAAAATACTTTTGGCCGTGAAAACCTAAAAACATAACCAAGAGATTTCTAACTCGCAATACATGCCTTTATTGTTTATTTTATTCATTCATATTGTTATTTATTAATTATTTTAAAAATTAAAAAATGTACAAATGGAAAAACAAATATTATGTTGAAAAATTGGCTTGCCGAAAGAAATAATTTGTATTAGACTAACACAAAAATTCTAACTGCATAATAAAGTAAAATAAGTTTATTTATATCTCCAAAGTAAAAGTACCCATCCACAAACTGCTAAAAAGTAGTTTATTGGGGCTTTTCTTTTTTCTGTATAATATATATTTTTTTTGCTGTCATATTGTATTACTTTGTATTTATAATAAATAAATTAAGCCTAGAATCACACATTTTGTAATAAATATTTGATCAAGTGTTAAATATGTCAAAATGGGCTCCCCAATAAACTTTTACAACTAATCTTACATTTAATTACTAGGAATTCCCCGTAAAACATGGACGAAAAGGGTTGCAATTAGGGAGAACAAAATAAAAATACAGACGTACAGTGCAATCGAGAGATTCCCCGTAAAACATAAATGAAAAGCGTTGCCAACTTTGAAGATTTTGATTCCCAAGTTTACGTTTCACTTAATTACAGAAAATGTAATAATCCAAAAATGTAAAAGCCCAAAAGGGTGTCGATGATTAATAAATAAATAATACAAATGTACATGACATTGGCTGATATGATTTTAGAGTTTCACGGCCAAAAGTATTTTTGTTATTTGTTTTTGGGATGTTATGCCGTGTAGCGCTACCCCCTTCTTTAGCCAACGTTTCGGCCATACAGATCTGCCCTGATGATAGACACTGTCATGCTGTCCGAAACGTTGGCTAAAGAAGGAGGTAGCGCAACACGGCATAACACCCCAAAAACAAATAACGAAAATTTTATTGGCTGTCCACTGTCAACTGATAATAAAAACATATTTTTCAATAACACGGCGCACTGCGTCCACCCCTACACATCGCAATTGGATCACGTGATACGCATGCTGTTTCGTGTATTACCGTGCTGCTGAAACGAGACGGATTGTATATCACGTGACCCGCTAGGCTATTCTTGACTATCAGTTGCGACGTGTGATAGAAAAATATTTTAATTGTTATTTTAATTGAAAACAAATATCATCAAAACAGCAAAACGACATCTACATTTTTTACTTCAAATATGTTCAGGAATCGCTGGTTAAAATCCTTCCAGTACGAAACTGTTACATTCTGTGTACCTACACGTGAGTTACTGTTTTCCTAAATGTATAGAATTATTTTCTACAAGAATGCGTACTCCGCGCGAAAATGTTATCGGGCCTTTCTTTTACATTTCGCACGTGTTTATATTTATGTTCAACCACGAGTTATTTCTGTAAAAGTAACATTTTCGTAATGGTGTGTAATAACAGGTGAAATAAGAGTTAAACCCTTGTCAAACTTCGCGATTGTTGGATAAGTTATGTGCCAATGCGTGTTTAATTCTAAACGGGTCAAAGTTTTTAAGTTTAACACAGCCACCATTGTGCTTAACATTCTTTCAGTAGTAACAATATTATGATGAACAATGTTAAACACTCCCACTTGAATACAATAGCGAAGATCAAAATATTATTCATGTCGAGGTATGCAAAGATCGATGGGAGTAATTTTATTTTATCTAGGGATCGAATATATCGTTGAAAAGTGTTCGATTATTCAAGTTCTCAGATGGGTTGAAAAAAACAGTTTCACTCTCAGAGAGTGCGCATTAATCTCAAAAGTACGTCATGAGGTTCGCATTACTGGGTCGCCATAAAGTATTTTCATGGAAGCATAAAACTTGAATTACAGTTCATAATGGACACGCGGTAGGAGAGATGACAATCTTTAACATTTTCGTCAGGTTTCCATTACCTTACGGGACCAGTTCTCTTATCCCATCGCTCCAAATAAGTGATCTCTCGGAGATGCTAAGTGTTTTATTAAACGAGATGGCTAATCGAATTTCTCGTGCAAGGTCTTCGTAAGTTTAATCCGAGGCGTGGTGGATTTAGATACAAACAAAGATCAGATATTTCAATTATTAATAGAACTATCAATAAATCTGTCTTTCAAACAACATTATTGTAGTCGCAGACATATTTCATGACTGCGAATCAATGTCCTGTAATATAAAAAAAACGAGTGCAGTTCACACGCAGCAGAAGTTGAACTTTTCACACAATCTCAACCAATAGGAGCCTAGAAAAGTGAGCTCAAAATCAAAGCGGCCAACGCGGTAAGGTTTCATTCTTTCTCATTCTCTTAGGCTAAAACCTATAGATGTATGTGTTGACTCTTTTTTGTTGTTTCCGTTTCACCGAGTTTCAAATCACAACGGTGCTAAAGAAGTTTCACTTCAAAATATGATGTTTCAGAATGACACAATTATGGGAATAGCTTGGTAAACAGTGGACGTTGAGAAGTAATCTGACTTACCTTAATTTTTAACTTACACAATTTTAATTTTTGTGAGATTCGATGGCACCGAGGCATCACTGAGTTGATCCCTACACAAGTTTCCGTAAAAGATTCGAATAAAGCACCCTAAGGCATCACGCTTTCTTCTGTTTACTCTAATTAAACACACTGAGGGATCACTATGAGGTTGATCATTGCACAGAGGCATGTTAAACAAAGTCGATATTATGAGAGAATATAAGCGTTGCACGGTTATTACAGCACCAATAAACTGATTGTTTCTTGAGTTATTGTTCCAAATGTCACATATATGTAATTGTAACACCCGCCTTGTTAGAATAACTATATGTGCGTAGTAGATCGGGTGGAAGAAGGGAGATGTAATCGGTACAATATACTAGTCCCAGCGGGAGATCGTACGTGACTTCATTGTTCAAGTATCTTCTGTCGTTTTCGTTTTAAAACAAGTCGTGTGAGAAGAAAAAAATGATCGTCAATGATGTACCTTCCGTGCTCTCGCTGGGAATATTTTACTCATTAATAATTTGTAGATGGTGCGAAAAATCACCTAAAGAGCACAAGCTCTTCAGTCAGGAATTTCTTGTTGAAAACAATGTTATTAAACGCTTGCGAGCCTGTCAGACTGACTTGACCAGGGTGAATATTAATTTTAATTTTTGATATTCTCTTATCAGCAGGTCCAGGGAATATGGCTTGTATAACTCCTAATATTTTTTTTTATTCATTTATTATTTTAAATGAATAAATTGTGAAGGAAGCAACAAAATTTTCATCCAGAGCTTCAAATTTTTTTTTCCATAAATATAAAAAAATATAAAAACCACTAATTGTTCAATAAGAAAAAAAATTTGGAATAAGGTACCTACTTATACCGAAATTTTAATTGTTACCAAATGGAACTCCGTTACTCAAAATATTTATTACTAGCTTTTCCACGCGGCTTCGCTTGCACGGTATTACGGGAAATTACTGTAGCGCTTGCACTTATCAATTATCCCCCCTCCCCCAACCCCCACCCCCTCCCGCATTCCATACATTCATTCCCTTACATTCAGTTTTCAAACATCTCGCCTGCCACCTAAATTTCATAATGCTATTTATAGCTCAAAGAAAAAAAGAATTATCCAATTTTGTTCATTTGTTCGGAATTTATGCGCTGACAAACATTTCGGGTGTTTATTTTTATTTAAATATTTGGAATTTTGTAAATATAATAAAAAATTACGCTATTTATTATTCAGTCTTTATAATCGTTACGAATTATATTTTTAATGTAGGAACTCTGATCTGACATTTATTCCAAAACAGAAGCTTGTCCAAAAAAAACAAAACATATTCTAATATTTGAATTTTCTGGAGCAGTAGCCGACCAGAGGACCGAGTACCTACCAGCTTAGAACCCACAAATATATCAACATCGTTTCCATGGAAACGTTTTTTTTTCTGACGTTAGTCAGTCTTTTGTTAGCGACAGAAAACGTATAACAAATATAATATATTCATATTTATAATTTCATAACGCCAGAGGTTATCATCATTTACAGCCTATAGTCTTCGCATATAATTTAATTTAATTTAATTTTTAATTTTTAATTTTAATTTTAATTTTAATTTTAATTTTAATTTTAATTTTAATTTTAATTTTAATTTTAATTTTAATTTTAATTTTAATTTTAATTTTAATTTTAATTTTAATTTTAATTTTAATTTTAATTTTAATTTTAATTTTAATTTTAATTTTAATTTTAATTTTAATTTTAATTTTAATTTTAATTTTAATTTTAATTTTAATTTTAATTTTAATTTTAATTTTAATTTTAATTTTAATTTTAATTTTAATTTTAATTTTAATTTTAATTTTAATTTTAATTTTAATTTTAATTTTAATTTTAATTTTAATTTTAATTTTAATTTTAATTTTAATTTTAATTTTAATTTTAATTTTAATTTTAATTTAATTTTTAATTTTAAATACATAAACGGCTATACTGCCTTTTAGCTTTATATTGGTGAAAGAATTTTTCAAATCGTTTTATAGTTTTACGCGTGAAAGCGTCATAAACAAACTCGAGCAGTTTCGCATTTATAATATTAGTATGGATTCTATTTTATTTCACTATACGAAATAATATACTAACCGGATACAAATTTCACCGTGAAAGCAATATGCTTTGACTCCCATTGCCATGATGGATGTTATGATCGTGTAATCGGACACTGTAACGCTGTCCGAAACGTTGGCTAAAGAAGGAGGTAGCGAAACACGGCATAACACCCCAAAAACAATAACAAAAATGATCGTGTAATGTTCATTTATCTATAAAATATAGAAAATACGAAATTTCGTAAAATGATACATGCATCGAGATGAGAGATTTCAATTACTCTGATATTCAACTATAAATGTTTCTGTTTGATTATGTGATACTGTAAATGTTATTCTTTTTGAAGTATATTCAATATTTGCAATGTAAAAGCATGAATTATTATTGTCAAAGGAATTATTTTAGTCCGCGCAGATAAATTAATGATAAAACTAAATTTTCACGTAGTATCATCAAAAGTGATTTTCGAACCTTCAAACGGAATGTCATTTTCGCGTTTAATAACATAATGAATTTATGGCACGTTATTTTAGTCAAACGCAAGAAGGGCTGCGGAAAATTAGCATGAAAATTATAAATGTAGTTAAATTCATTTAAGGGGTTAGTCTGGTACAGTCGAGTTTTTATTTCAATGCGTTTTTTATCTCAAATATAAAATTCATTTTCATTCACGAAACTTTTGTTACATGTAAAGGTACAAAAAAAAACACCATCCAAAATTTGTTTTGAAAATCTATATATATTATACAGATACAGCGGCCACAAGCGGGGGTTCCGACGAAATCGTTCAACACCACTTTCGTAGCTCACCCCAAGTGATTCGCTACGTTTGGTGACTTTGCAGGGACGCGCGACTGCGCGCTTTAACGTGGCGGGCCGGATTAAGAGAGACTTGTTTAGGGAGACCTTTTGACCTCTTCAGAGCCAAACTCTCGACCCGTCGCCTTGCACCGCAGTTTGGGGGATGTCACTCCTGATTGCACTGTTCCCCTGATTCCTACCCACCTCTTATGCATTTTTCCTTTACAGAACTTCTTCTCCTTCATTTCCAAAAAACACCTTCCCCATGAAGGCCGGCGTGCTATTTAAGGTAAGGCTCTTGACTCGCAATCCGAAGGTCGTGGAATCGAATCCCGGCGTGGCAAATAAATTTTAATTGATTAATTTGTGTTATTTCACAATTAATTCATTAAAAATAATATATAGTATATTTGCGGCACGTTCCAATGGAAGGAAGATACTATCAGTATCGCCCTGGTGTAAGACCACCATTCAGAATTGAAGCGTTGCTTGAAATGGCTTTAGCAATGTTTGGTGACCAGTTCTGAATAGCCAGATACTTCCCCAACTTCCTCTTCCCCATCTCCTTCCCCTCCCCACTACCTTCAGCCTATACTCCAACTGAGGATTCCATAGTCTCACTGATTCCAGACGGGAGCAGTTGGGACTCTTGTGCGGTATTCATATAAAAAAATAAAACAAAGTATCGCTCAAGTTGAAGTATACCCTGTGTGGAGTTAATATAAAAAAATGTTAAAATTCAAACCACTTTTAATTAAATACCTACAACAATATATGTCCCACGACTTCTGCGTCTGGAAATTAGGATCTGTCGGTAGAGATCTACCACATATTTGTTAACTCTTATTCCAAAGGATAATCCTTTCACTTGACCCTTACAAAGGGTCGATCAATTTACATGGAAATATTTCCTTGTTATTAATATTTTGTTTGTTCGTATAAACCGTGAAATTTATAGTCCGTCCGTCTTATACACGTAACATAATATAACAGAAACACTTGTCAGAAATAACAGTTCATAATCATAACTTTAAGTGGTTCATCTTGCACCAGAGGTGATGCGTGCCCCTTATATGGTACTATGGGAGTGACTTAGCAGGTAACTCGGATTATTTACGAGCACTCTTCAAGACGAACATTTTTCACACGAAAACTGTTGGAGGCTGTATTTATGGCGACAATTGTATCGTAAGTCGGTGGGAACGGAATTAAAATGCACATTTTAAAACCTGATTCTGGTTTATCTTATCCACAATTTTAATACAATGTAAGAACAAGTAAAGATTGTGATATTAATTGAGGCTTATTTGTAATTAAAATCGCGATAATTCTTACAAAAAATACGTAATTTAAGTTTAAAAAATTTAACGTATTTTACACGCAATTTATTATTACGGTTGTAATTAAATAGGTAATGCAATACACGACTAGGGCGTGCCTTAACATTTTGGGGTTTATGGTATTTTTTAAAAATTCGTAATGAAAAGTCACCATATCATTTATCGGGTTGTGATTTTTTTAAATGATTTTTAAACCATAATAATAAAATTTGGCTGATTTTTATAGCGCCGTTTTAGTAAAAAAAAACACTTCAAGGGTGCTGCAATCTTGAAATTATGAGCATTATCTGACCTTCCCTTGCAAAAAAATGCGTAATAAAAATAGATTTATTTAGAAAATAAAATTTTGGCAGTAAGTCAAGTAGGACATTGTTTTCAATATTTAAAATAATATTTGTAAACATCTTTTTTAATACGAATACCGCACAAAAGTTTCGTCCGCAGCCAGTGACACTATGGCATCCCGAGTTGGGTATGTTGTGATGGGGAAGTACCTGGCTATTTAGATCTGGTCACCGAACACGGCTAAAGCTATTTCAAGCAACGTTTCAATTCTGAATGGTGGTCTTACACCAGAGCGATACTGAGAGTACCTTCCACTCTGGAACGTGCCGCAAATGTACAATATATATATTTTAAATTAATTAAATATGAAATAAAACAAATTAATCAAATAAAATTTATTTGCGCACGCCGGGATTTAAGCCCGCGACGCCAAGGAGGCCGTCGTATGGTGACCGGACAACTCGGAATGAACATAACTCAACACCTCCTTGTGTGTAGGTGACGCTAGGATAGGTTATCGGCTATTTTTCAATTATTTTTTTACATAGCTTTTAATGACTTTTAAAAAAAGTGTTGAGACGAGTTGATTTTGAGTTATCGTGGAACGCGTTTTTATTTACAATTTTTTTTAATTCTTAATAGGAATTTTAAGAAATAAATTGTTT
Organism: Glyphotaelius pellucidus; assembly: GCA_936435175.1. Classification (NCBI taxonomy): domain Eukaryota; kingdom Metazoa; phylum Arthropoda; class Insecta; order Trichoptera; family Limnephilidae; genus Glyphotaelius; species Glyphotaelius pellucidus. The sequence goes on along the minus strand of OW386538.1, from coordinate 9,968,761 downwards.
TCATCTAAATAACTTCTAGTTTCAGATTATGTCGAGAAAAAATTTCTCGTTTGATTAAAATTTTTCACTCTTCTCACCGTTGCATAACACCGTATTATTTTCAACTCAAATCATAAAAAATACGTCGCTTAATTTCATGAATGAAACCTACATAAATAATTCGGGTATGAATGAAGGTTTGCCTGGAATTAAAAGGCAAGATTATACACGGGCCCTGGCAATAAAGACAAAACTCATTCCGGAGCAAACGGCCGGCGAGAATAAAAGATTTATTACCTGTTATAGTGAAAGAATAACTCCAGCACATGACTGGGGGGCAAAAAGATATTTACACCGATGTGTGTAGTCTATTATTTGTAATTTAATCTGCAACACACATTTTAAATTTAAAACAGATATATTATACTTATCTACGACATGCCTTGACATATGAATGTACTATTATGGACTGGTATTGATTGTGTAGTGAGATTTCACATAATTTATTTTACCGTAATAATAAACTATCCACGTTTCGAGCATTTAAGGGGGTATTCTAGTCTAAAAAAAAAATTCTTTATATTTCCAAAGTTTAAATATTTTCTTAAAGGGATTTTTCGAAATTCGCGTTATTTTAAAAGTTATAACCGTTTAAATTTCGCGGTTTAGTCGGAATCTAACCAAAATTTAAATAGAACAATATTTTAAACCTATTTTTCTCAAAATCACCTTTTTCCAGACGGTTGACACGACATCTCAAGTTCTACTAAACCAATTTTCTTGAAATTTGGTGTGAGTTTTCTCTATACATTACTTTATCGCATGAACTATAACTATAACAACATTTTAATTTTTACTTTTCTAAAAAAATTCGGAAAAGTCAAAAAACTGGTAAAAAAGTGTTTTTTTTTATTTCAAAGAGCCGCCATTTGGCAAAAAAAATAAAATTATGACTTCTCCGAGGTTCATGCTATAGCAGCATTTGTTTGGAGTAAAAATTTTTTTTTTTTTTCGGATTACTAGGAAGGTTGCAATCGTGTCAACTAGGGCGCGCCACATTTTTAGACCCCCCACTTCAACACCCTGTAACTTTTAATTTTTTCGTTTGATTTTTTTTCGTGTATTATTTTATGTTTAATTAATATTTGGTAAAATAATGACTACAAAAATATTATTGTTTTTTTTTTATTGCACCTGAAAAAACACGTACAATTCATGCTTCTAGACTTGAATACCCCCTTAATAGCTCGATATTTAATAGAGTCCTGCTGTTGAACTCCTTTATAAGTTCTCTTTCTGTTACATGCAGAGAATATCAGAAAGAGGGAGAAGTTTCAACGGTTCACATAATATGTACTAACAGCGAATTTATTTCATACAGATGATATATAGTTTAAAGTATTTCATATTCGACGTAGGTTATTATTAACTATTCAGTAATTATTATTATTGTTTAATATCCCGTTTCGGCTAAATACCTGGGCGGGTCTTGGTAGAGAAATAGCTTCCAAATTGCAATCCAAATATGGGTAAAACTACTAAAGGAGTGAATTTAGAATATTGAACTTAATTGCAGCGAAATTTTAATCAATCAACTTCTGGGCCACAATGTAGAACCTACATTTTGATGCAATCAATCACACACTAAAGATCTTGCATAACTAAATATAGAAAAAAAAACTGGTCAATGATAGTAATGGCATACATTATATTTTTTAAATTTTAGAGAAACAAGTTTTTGATCGGTACATTAGACTAATACCGACATTTCACATGAACTGACTTCGGTATTTTTTTGTTTTTTTTTGTGTTTGCCCTGAGGAAATTCATTTCCATCTGGGATTATTCCATCTTACGGGGTTCTGTGCGGGTATGAGGGGCTGGTAGAAATCTAGGGATCAGTGTGTCCATGAGTGACCAGCGAATCCAACTCTAACTGCGGTGCAAGTCGATAGGTCGAGAGAGTCCGGCTCGAGAGATCAAAAGGCCTCCGTCAGACAGTATTTTTTTAATATGAATACCGTACAAGAATCCCAAATGCTCCCGTCTGGAGCCAATGAGACTACGGCATCCCCAGTTGGGGTATGTTGTGAGGCTAAAGGTAGTGGGGAGGGGAAGGAGATGGGGAGGAGGAAGGTGGGGAAGTAACTGGCTATTCAGATCTGGTCGCCTAACGTTTCAACTCCGATGATGGTCACATCAGGATGATACTGAGAGTGTATTCCATTCTGGAACGTGCCGCAAATAAACTATTTAGTATTTTTGAATGAATTAATTGCGAAGTAACAAAAATTAATCAAATAAAATATATTATTTACGCAAGGTTTCGATCCCGCGGCCTTTGGATTGTGAGTAAAGAGCCTTCCCCTCGACTAGGGCGGCCGTCAAGACCCGAGCACCCCTACTAAATCATCAAACGTAGCGAACGACCTGAGTTGACCTATGGCATAGTGGTTGTTTTTTAAATATATGGCTCCAAGGGCGGCGATACCGATACCCGCTTCCCAAATTTATCGTTTCATGTTTTTTTGTATATTTTGACACTCTTTCTCCATCGCGATTTGCCTTGACCACATTAAAAGCGTCCTTTTCTTATACATGTTTATTACGCTTACACCGGGCTTGCATTCTATCCATTCATTTCTACTACATTGAGTCTGTTTTCGTCCTTCCTGTGCCAGATCCAAACCCCACTGCTATACATCAGGGTTGGTAATCGAATCTCGTGGTGGACTGCCATCCGCGCTTCATTCAACAACATTATATTTACGACTTCTGCATACACACGAGTATGAAAACATGAAACGAAATAAGTGTATTTAAAACTTTTTAAGTGGTACATAACTCAGTTTGAGAAGAACTGGAAAGACTTAAAATTTGCAAACAAATGTATTTTTTTAAGTTGGCACAAAGCTACAGAATACGAATAAAGTTTTAGGCAATGTTTCCCAACATTTTGAAGCACGTAGCAGTTTGCATTAACCTCTCGAGACAGATATACATGACATTCGAGTACAGTATTATAAAACAAAGGGAAAGCTCAAAATAATATTTGGGACTAGAAAGATCATAAAATACGGGCAACGCGATATAAAAAAAACATTTTAAAGCATAAAAGATATATTTTAATGAAAAACAAATAACTTTGTGTAACACCACTATTTAATAAACAATTATCAACATGTTTCGAAAACTATGTTTTCTTCGTCAGGATAATAAGTTAACTTATTATTTAACTTATTATTTCAATAGCTCGGCTGTGGAACGATTTGCCGGCCTCTGCGTTTCCTCCTTCTTACAACATGGTTCTCTTCAAGACCAATGTCCATTCCTTCCTGTCCTCAAAAAGACCCTCCACACAGCATCTCAGATGATATAGGCACTGGGAAATTATTTTCCTCTGGCCTCTCGTGTGGAGTTAATGTAAAAAAAAACGTAGGGAACCATTTGGGGTGACCTATGGCAGAAGTGTTGGTTATCCAATAAATGGTTTCCTGGGCGGCGGTACCCACACCCGCCTCCCAAATTGTTATAGAAATACATTTGATAATGAAGCTCTCAGCAACAGGATCCTACTGAGAGATGCACTGCTAGATGTTTTTTGTATCGATAAAACAATTAATGGATGTTAGAGGGCAATTTGTGAGGCAGTAATGGGTACCGCCGCCCTGGGAACCATTTATTGGATAACCATTTTTTGGATAACCACAAGTTTGTTTAATCTTGGCGACCAATGCGTACGCCCACCTAATGCGTGGTGGACCGAAAGGGATAGATTGGTTGAGAGAGACCTAACCTAGACCTCTCCGGCCGGACTCTATCGACCCATCGCCTTGCACCGCAGTGGTAGGGATAGATCCATACGTCCGTCACTCCTGGACGTATTGACCCCCAGATTCCTAGCCAATCCTCATACCTTTTTGATTCCCAGAACTTCATCTCATTCCTTTCCCCAAAAAGACCCTCCACACATCAAACCCAAAGATGACATTCACCCTGAAGGATTTTTCCTTAGGGCCTCCTGTTTGGAACTGATGTAAAAAAAATAATAAAAAGAGTAATAATTCGTATCGGAATAATTCATATTAGGACTAATGATTAGAGCACATTTAGTCGAATTTAAACAATAAAAGTAATTGGGGAAACTTTAAATAGGGTAATAACCATTCAGTCAGTTCACTCATAAATTAGAAATTAGTCATCGGAATCCTATCTAAAAATAACATAAATACCTCGTCTGTAGGTGGCATGACCACAGTTTGATAATGCTTTCAGAAGGCGAAACAACTGTCACGCGCAATAAAAATGACCTAGCAGAACTTGTTTATAAATAAACTAATTTAAATTGAATAATAACATTATTGAATATAAAAAAAAATTAAATTAAATAAAAAAAATTGTGATTTTTCTTTCATGAATGCCAAAATCATTACAATATATAATAAATTCATCCTCATCGTCTTCGTGGAATCTCTCTAGTTATCCCAATTTATATGAAATTACGCCTAACGATTCCAAGTATTTCCATTATTAGCAGGAACGGAATTAAATTCAAATATTATCTTCTGACGTAATTCAATGGTTCTTATTTTTATTCACGAGACAAAACCTTATTTTTTCCAGCAACCTTTTAGGATTAAGGAAGAAAGGTCAAAAGGTTTCACTCATCTTTTGTAAATGTACCTAATATAACCTACCTACTTATTATTAATAAGTACTTCAGAATTAATGGTGTACTTAAAAGTATTTTTAATCTGCCCTTTTGTAGATGGCGTTGATTTAATAATTTTAGAAAAAACATTTTTTGCAAGTATGCTTTTCAGGTCAAATGCCGCTCGTGCACCGGCGCACACGCCAAAGTGTTCAAAAATAATTTATTTAGGAATGCGATTTTAACCCTTATGTATACAGAAACCTATGAATAACGAGGTCAGAATGGCTTGGGGCATTCTTGTTCTTAAGGTATTGTTACGTTACAAATAAACCGCCAATATAAGAGGCGCGCGCATCAAACCCCCTCCCGCGAGCGACAAATCGAGCTGCCGCTCTCGGAGCGGCAAGCCCCCAGTCTTCAGCAAGCCAGCTTACAGGGCCCACGTTCGCGCGAACATGGGCGACACCAGTTCAGTTTCGCCGGTTGGCACTTCCGGTCCACGCATGGACGCTGCGTAGTCGGAAAGAACAAGTGTGTGAAGCCGCTGTTGGCCCATAATCAACCGTGAGTCAATTACCATGTTATCCTTTGTGTGCAATTAAATGTATTAACCCTAACCACGCGTGATAGAGAAGAGAGACGGACATTCAAACTAACTTTCAGCTAGGATCGTTCCTTTTTTATGTATTATTGTGTCTCCTAGAATTGAATAAACTGTTTATGTGATAACCTACCGTGTTTTGCTTGACGAGGGAGGCCCTGGGAGAATGGAGAAGCGTGAAGTTCCGGACCACGAGCACTAGCCTTGAGGTTACGAGGAAATCTTGCTTGCACCGAATCCCGAGCTAGTCATTTTTGGGGCAGATACAGCAGCTAATTGTATTAAATATGTGAGAGCTTTCTCCAACCCTGCCGATAGCGTCAGCACGCACGCTGGACGCCAACACTGGCGCTAAACGTGGGGCCATTTAAATTTTTTCTGTTCCACCACGGCCTCGTTCCCAAGCAACAATTGTAAACTCTGAAATGTTATTATGATGTATTGTTTATTCCCAATTGTCTAGCACTTCCAACAGGAATCTCGGCGCGAACATAATTTCGAATCACAATTTAAATTATTACGGACGCGATTTTATCATTTGTGACTCGTCACTCGACAAAATATTACCGGTATTCCAACGCAAGGTGCCCAACCTAGGAAGTTGTCGCTGCGAATAATACAGTGATTACAAAGTGTCGGCCGATTAAAATTGCTATTTTCAATACAAGTGAATAGTGGAAATAAACACAAATTAAAGAAGAATTTATTCAACAATTAAAATCATGTACATGATAAACAAATCATCCGCTTGGTCTCGAAAGTGCTAAATATTTTTAATAATATACTAGTTTGCAGCTCGCTGGTACGTTTCTTTAAACGGACACTCGCTGACACCTAGGGAACAAGTGGATTTAAATTCTTTCTGTCATTTGACAATTAAGTATTTTTGACTCTGTCGTCTGATGAAACCGGATCATGCCATGCCATGCCAAAATCACATTCGAATATTGCAAAAAATACTAAATTCGCGTTGACGTGGATTCCTTGACATCTGACACTATAATACCTTGTCAATTGACAAAGAAGGTAATATCTTGTCGAAAAGACGAAGGGAATTCGCGGGTAAATACCAAAAAATTGGTGCTGTTTAAAGCCAGGCTATAGGAAGCCGCGTAATGAAACCATGCCCCCAAGATATTGTTGAATTCTCAAACAAATTACTTCCACGAAAACTTGTGAAAATTTTTTTTCGATTTTTTTTAATTTTCGAAATATTTTTTTTTCCAAAAACGCTTGGAGTTTTTCTTAAAAACGCATTGCCAGAGGAAAATCGCTGCGCAAATTTTCTCCAGTTTTCGGACTCTGAAAATTTTTCCGATTTTTTCCTTTTTTCGATTTTTTTAATTTTCGAAATATTTTTTTTCCAAAAACGCTTGGAGTTTTTCTTAAAAACGCATTGCCAGAGGAAAATCGCTGCGCAAATTTTCTCCAGTTTTCGGACTCTGAAAATTTTTCCGATTTTTTCCTTTTTTTCGATTTTTTTAATTTTCGAAATATTTTTTTTTTCCAAAAACGCTTGGAGTTTTTCTTAAAAACGCATTGCCAGAGGAAAATCGCTGCGCAAATTTTCTCCAGTTTTCGGACTCTGAAAATTTTTCCGATTTTTTCCTTTTTTCGATTTTTTTAATTTTCGAAATATTTTTTTTCCAAAAACGCTTGGAGTTTTTCTTAAAAACGCATTGCCAGAGGAAAATCGCTGCGCAAATTTTCTCCAGTTTTCGGACTCTGAAAATTTTTCCGATTTTTTCCTTTTTTCGATTTTTTTTAATTTTCGAAATATTTTTTTTTCCAAACGCTTGGAGTTTTTCTTAAAAACACAGTGCCAGAGGAAAATCGCTGCCCAAATTTTCTCCAGTTCTCGGACTCTGAAAATTTTTCCGATTTTTCCTTTTTTCGATTTTTTTTAAATTTTCGAAATTTTTTTTCCAAAACGCTTGGATTTTTCCTAAAAAGCACGTGGCCAGAGGCAAACCTCTGCCCAAATTTTCAAATAACCCAAACACTTACAAATACGCGTTTTTTCGCAGAAGCATTTTTTTAAAAAAAAAAAAATATATATATACGTCCCCAGTGGTCAATCCCTGGCAAAAATTTCTTTCCAATTACGGATAAAGAGTCGAGTTCTCGTTTTTCTCCCAACGTAAGGTCACCCTGACACGACCCTATACACTATGGAAGTCCCTCAAGTCACGCTGGGTATAATCCCCCACATTTCTACGTCAAAAAAGGAAGAACTACTACAGGCCCTGAGAAGTAGAAAGATTTCTCCCAGGAATAAATCCAAAAAATGCCTTATTCAATATGCTTCTTTCTACAACAAAAAGTACATCAGGAAGTTGCAGTTCCAACAGGAAGACACCTCAGAAATCATCTCTACCTCCCTCACAGTCTCCGAAGCAAAACCCTTGGTGGTACAAGCCCAGGAACAGACGAAAATATACGATTTGACAACCTGGAAGACGAAATACAACGGACTCACGGATGTGGAGGATTTCATCAACAGAATAGAAGAAACAGCCCAAGTCAGAGGAATCCCCGAAAGTATTCTGCACAGGAACTTCATAGACCTCATCGCTCCTGAAATGCTTACCTGGCACAGGATACATAAGAGAAAAACAAACTCATGGAGGGAACTCAAGGTGGCACTTTTATCCAGTTTCGGAGAAAAAAAGGCCCAACATAGAGTCAGGTTATCCCTACTCGCTATCAAGCAGCACTCCGGAGAGCCTGTTGCTAGATTCACACAGAGGGCAGAGGCCATCAATATTAAGCTCACCCAACCTGTCCCTGAAGCGGAACTTCTCCCGGTTTTAATCGACGGTCTTCTCCCCAGATACGAAAACATCATTACTTCTCAGAAAATTGCCACGCTGGAGCAACTGAAAGATGTCTGCCAGCTACTAGAGGCATACCAGGATCGGAAGAAAGACGAAAGATTCCCCAAAGAAAACTTTCGCCCAAGCACTTCGTCCGGCATAAAACCGGAGCACAACGAGAAGAAATCCTGCTCCTTTTGCCACAAGATTGGTCACTCCCAAGCCGCCTGCTTTAAACAAGCAAAACTTTTATCCTCCAAAGACACCCACTCTAACAAAAGGCGATCCGTCGATCGTTCCCCAAGAAGAGATGAAGGGAGGAAGTTTGGCAAAAGACCACGCCAAGACAATACCGAAACGTCCATCCCGGATCTCAGATTCATCAAACCCCCTATGGATTTCTCCAGACCCCCTCCCAATTGGACAGCCAGGAAGACAAAAAACTAGACCCCAACCCCCCGGGCCATCCCTCCCATAGGCCAAAGGAATGGTCGGAGTGGTTGGAACACGTCAAATTTTTTAAACAGGCCTTACCCCTCTCTACAGTTTGCTGCAAACAGGCAATAGACGGTAGACCCTTCGCGCATTTTTCCATAAACAACGTGGTTTTTTCAGGTCTCCTAGACAGCGGCGCCTCTGTCAGCTGCCTGGGCGACAACGCCCACACCTTATTCACAAACTGTGGTTTTAAAATGGGAAAACATTCTTCACATGTTACCACGGCAGACAACACTTCACAACTCGTCATCGGTTCTCTAACCCTGCCGATCAATTGTGACCAAAAAACAGTTTGGATCAAGTTTCTAGTTGTACCTACAATCACACAGAAATTCATCTTGGGAGTGGATTTTTGGATGGCTTTCAAAATTGCCCCGCAACTGTTTAACAACCCCTCCGTCACTCCCCAAGTAAACGAAATCCGTACGGTAATACCCTACGAAAACTTGAACCCTTTACAAACAATACAATTAAATCAAATGATCAACAAGTATGAATCCATCTCCTTCGAAAGGTGCGGTTTAGGCTTAACCAACCTAGTACAACACCATATAAAAACAACAGGCCCCCCAATCAAACAAAGGTATTACAACCTAGCTCCACAAAAATTGAAAACGCTGGAAAAAGAATTGGACGATATGCTAAGACTGGGAGTGGTGGTACCCAGCCGCAGTGCATGGACCAACCCCACCTTATTAGTTTCAAAGAAAGACGGCTCAGCCCGTTTCTGCCTCGACAGCAGACGCCTCAACGCATGTACAATATCAGACGCCTACCCGCTCCCCTTGGTCAACTCCATCCTGGACAGACTTCGAAACGCTAAATACATCTCATCCATAGACTTAAGCAAAGCATTCTGGCAGATACCTTTGGATCCCAGCTCCTGCGAAAAGACTGCCTTCGTGGTGCCTGGCAGGGGTATGTTCCATTTCAAAAGACTACCCTTCGGTTTAAAAAACAGCCCAGCAGAACTACAAAGACTCATGGATAAATTGTTTGGCCCAGAGTTTGATAACAATTTATTTTGCTACCTGGATGACCTGATCATCATTAGCGATACCTTTGAAAAACATATACTTATTCTAGAGAAGGTTTTTCAACAACTCAAACAGGCCGGTTTGACCATCAACCTGAAGAAATCGGAATTCTGCAGGCACCGCCTACGATACTTGGGTTTCATAGTAGACGAAGAAGGCCTAAGAACAGACCCCACAAAAGTAGCGGCTATGACAAATTTTCCCCGACCTACAAATGCAAAAGAGGTAAAAGCCTTCCTCGGACTCACCGGTTACTACAGAAGATTCATAAAAAACTTCTCAACTCTCGCGGCGCCGCTCAACAAAATCACGGGAATCCGTAAAGGTACCAGTAACTTTTCCTGGTCTGCGGAGACTGAGTCAGCATTCAACTCCCTGAAAGAGGCTCTTCAATCAGCCCCAGTACTGAATTGCCCCGACTTCAATCTTCCCTTTACGATCCATTCGGACGCATCAAACGTCGGAATCGGAGGAGTCCTCACTCAAAATTTTACGGACGGCGAACACCCCGTGGCATACTTCTCTCGTACCCTAAATAAACACGAAAAAAACTACGGGATTACCGAGAGAGAATTATTAGCAGTCATGGAATCCATTCAACATTTCCGCGGATACATTGAGGGCAGTAAGTTTACCGTCGTCACAGACCATAGCAGCCTAAAATGGCTGATCTCGCTAGACAACCCCTCTGGGAGATTGGCTCGCTGGTCGTCCCGCCTATCTCAATATACTTTCGATGTCATCCACCGTAAAGGCGCCGATAATATCGTCCCGGATGCCCTTTCTAGGATCGAGATAGCAACATTAAATGCCGAATTGCCCAATTCTAGTCTCCCCACAAAAGACGTATGGTACCAAAAAACCTTTAGAGGATGCAGTGACAACCCACAAAAGTTCCCGAATTTTATGATTAAGGACGGACAACTATATCGCAACTGCAAGCCTCCACTGTCAATCTTAGAGGACTATGCCTGGAAAAAGGTAGTCCCTCTCGAAAATAGAGAACAAGTTATTATTGATAACCACAGTGCCGTAGACTCCATACACCCTGGAACCTTCAAAACATTCAAAAAAATATCTTTAAGATATTATTGGCCGGGTCTATTCAAACAAGTACGTTTATACATCTCCAAGTGCGACATCTGTAAGGCATACAAGCACAGTACGGCACCACCGTCTGGTCTAATGGGCAACCCCAAGCGTGCCGATAGACCACTTCAATCCTTTTCTATGGACCTCATTGGACCCTTCCCTAGAAGCTACGCCGGTTACATGCATATACTCAGCGTAGTGGACATCTTTTCCAAATACTGCTGGTTGTTTCCTCTGAAAAGGGCAACTGCAGCAGCAATAACCAATCTATTGGAAAAACATATTTTCATACCCTACGGTACCCCTCGTACTATAATATGCGACAATGGTAAACAATTTATAGCTCTGGAATTTAAGGAGTTTTTGTCTAAATATGGTATAAAGGATGTATTCTATAACACCCTTTACACCCCACAGAACAACACCGTTGAACGATACAACCAAACCATAAACACGGCCCTGGCAATTTTGGTTGGCAAAGACCAACGCACATGGTGCAAAAAATTAGACAAAATACAAGCAGCCATGAACAACACGGTGAACCTCGCTACAGGCTATACACCATTTTTTCTCAAACACGGCATGGAACAAGTAGTTCACGGTTCACTACACCCTGACAATTGCCTTCCACCCGTCCCTTCCTCCACAGCAGACCCCGCAGCAAATTACGCCCACCGCTTGGAGGAACTCTCCGCTATCTATAGTGAAGTAACAGACGCTCTACTATTGGCCCACCAAAAGAGCGCCGACAGGTATAACCTTCGCAGGAGACACGTCACATTCAAGGAAGAAGACATCGTCTGGAGGAGAAACAACACTCTGTCACAAGGTGCGCTGTACTTCTCTGCCAAATTGGCACCCCGTTTTGTAAAGACGAAAGTCCTAAAGAAAATCTCAGACCTGGTTTACCGATTGTCCGACATCTCTGGTAAACACATAGGTAACTACCACATAAAGGACATTGTAAAAAGTGGGAACATGGAAACAAACTCCATTGCCACGCCCGTATAACCCCAACGGTTATTCCTCGACTCCTAGCAACCATTCGTCTACACCGTGACATGGATCACTATGGAAGTCAACCCTTTTGTTTCGTCACTAATGAGCGGCCTCTCGTAAACGATTGTCACTCATTGGGACACTCAAACGAAACCCTTTCTAGCTCTGGCACAGTGTTGTCAACTGTAGCCAAAGTCATGGAAGAAAATATAATTCTCCCTTGTGGTTTCGTTTCATTTTATTTTATTTTTGTTTGTATAAATATCTCGTCATCATCAGTCATTCGCCTCTAATTGCTGCCCCAGGTGTCAAACCTTGGAAACATCGTTTTTTCTAAGCATGCACACCTCTACCTGAAATTGATCACTTCGGAGAAAGGAATTCCCTGTGGCTTACTGCAAGTAGTCAGAGACTACGTGCCCAAGGTTTTGTGCATCGTCACAACTCGCAGCATCACATTTTCACATCATCATGTCATACCTCGTCACCCCTTTCTAAATATTAGAAAATCTTTTTGTACATTAAATATCGGGTCCTCGCCAAAGTGCATCTAACCCTTATGTCATATGTAATTAAATTAGGTAAGCAAACCTGTGTAAACCCACGGCGGTATCAGATGTTTGCTACCAGTTCTAAGTTTTTTTTTCTGTTTTTTAAGAAAATAGAATGGCGCTCAATAAATAACCCTAATTGCTCTAGCTCTCCCCAGAACTGAATGTGGAGTCTGGAAAGTATCGTTATAAAAGGGACAACTTTCAACGTGCCTCTTCATTAACGATAAATTTTTTTTTACAACATTTCAGCAACATTGAGTCACCCTGGGTCTCAACTGTTCAAACTGAAATTTTGGGGTTGCCTTGTTGTGACTTATCACGTGCAAAGTACGAGGTCACAACAAGAAGCCAGGTCTCCAAGTGAACCACCCTGTGAACAACCCATCCCATTATTATAATTTTCATAACACCAAGGTGTGTCCATCGCAGTCTGTTTAAGTAAGTAAAACCTAGAAGGTCTTAAACACTCAAATCGGACCAATGTAAATAATTTGCCTTGTCAAACAACGATAAGCGCATGTCTTGTATTGTTGCTACCATCGTACGTGTAAGTACAACAAAAGTTGTACCATCACGATACGATACTCTGTGCGTAACCAAAAGGGTTGTACCACAAAGGATCTCTTTTGCGGTAAGCTTAGATGAAATTCACATTCCATCAGCACGCCAGAAATTTTTTTTTGTCCCTTAATTGTTGAAGTATAAAATCTTGGCCAGATCTTCAAACATGTTTTTGCCTTTGTGCAAGTCTTTAACGTACGCTAATATGGATTTATTATGCTACGGTATTGTTGTACTAAGTACATCAGTATGTCTCGCCGTCTGTATTGAATAGGTACCTTTATATGAACGTTAACCTTTTGTTGCCATCATAGGTGGGAACCTTATAAAATCTGCCGTCATAGATGGGAATCTCAGAATATCTACTAAATGCGATACGGGGAGCCCGTTATAATTACTCTGTGGGTTTTTGTCAGAAATGTCATAAACACCTAGTCTTTTGCACCTCCCTTCAATACTGGGCAACCCAGTTGTAATTCGTTCATTGTTATCCGTGAAGACGTTATAAAACTTACTTGCAAATCTTTTGATTTTGCAATCTTGTACGCTATACGTGAAGACGTTACAATACTCACCATGAATCGTGCGAACGAAATAATATCAAACCTTTATGTGTGAACTACTCAATGTAGTCCACACCCCTTTTTGTAATCATTAATATGCCCGTGGACTTCCTGTCACAAGAACCCAGGAACTATCTACTATCTCAAAAGGACTAATCATACGCTTCACTCATGATTATGGGGCATCGTGTCGTGGGAGTTAAGTTGATGGACACAAACACACCTAACTCGTTGTCTGGGAGACGAACAAAGAAAATCCCCAGGTTTGTGAGATTTGAGCAAGGGTCTGTCATTTCTCGCAAACTAGTAGGAGAATAAAACGACCCCTAATCTTCTGCCCAATACACGTAGAGGATTAGACTTTTATGTCAGTGTATTCTTTTGTCCAACACTACCAAATATTATTGTAATGTGCCAGGATGACTGCTGTAGACCTTGTTTCACCTCCACCCAGAGGTCGAATTTCGGAAATAGCCGAGTCCCCAGCAGTTTTCTTCGTTCAAATGTTCCCAATTATCACCCTCCCCCTTCCTCGAAATTATCCGTGAATGGGGATATATGCGTTACGCACTTGGCGTTTCGTTTGTCAAATGGGACAATCTTCATACGCGGATCCTTTCAACTTCCTACTCCTTTCCCACTTTGTTATAACTAATCTTGTACGCAATGTTTTGTTTTTCGAAAGTAGAAAAAATGCTACCGTATAGACGTGAGCATAGGTCATGGAAGACCAACTTCTTTCGAATGGGAATTTTGTTATACGTACAATCCCTCAACCACGTATTCTTGGAAATGTATTTGGTAAAGAAAAAAACCAAAAGGGGTTACACAGAACCTGTCCTTGAATACGTACCTTTGTAACATGTATTAGGAATTAGCCACATTTAGTTAGCTCTCTCTCCGTCTCTCTCTCTACACGCCAAACAAATCCAACTTTTTCTCAACATGCACACTTGTTTCTCTCCAAACTTTTTTCATCATTGGTCTACTAGGCAGGTAAACTTCAAGAATTTTGTTCTAATAATAATTTTTGCCGGATTTAAAAAAAGAAAACCAGCAGCTCTGCACCCTATCTACATCTGCGCCTCTTCATGCTGCCCTCGCTACCGTCACGGAGGTCCCTTGCCTTCAATCCCTGCGTACCAAAAGCACCCGACCGCATCTAACATAACCTAGTGTGAGTCGTGCGTGTAGTTGCGAATCGTATCACCACAAAGAACCGACACTCAAAACAAACCCGAGCACGCCAGCTCTAGGTTGGTTCCTGTTCCTGTTGCCCTTGTGCAAATGCTCTGCTGCCATTATGCAAATATTCCTGCTGCATAATACAAATGTTCCTGTTGCCCTTGTGCAAATGCTCTGCTGCCATTATGCAAATATTCCTGCTGCATAATACAAATGTTCCTGTTGCCCTTGTGCAAATGCTCTGCTGCCATTATGCAAATGTTCCTGCTGCATAATACAAATGTTCCTGTTGCCCTTGTGCAAATGCTCTGCTGCCATTATGCAAATATTCCTGCTGCATAATACAAATGTTCCTGTTGCCCTTGTGCAAATGTTTCTGCTGCCATTATGCAAATGTTCCTGCTGCATAATGCAAATGCCCTACTGCCATTGTGCGGAGGCTCCTGTGCCCTTGCGCAAATAACAATACCAACGATTGTTCACAAAACAATCCCACTACATACAAAAACCAGTGTACCAACCACCAATTGCGATTCCACTCTCCAGTACTTCAATGGTTTCGTACTGGCTCACCCACAGGATCCGGAAGCAGTTACCCTTTCGACCTCTGTGACAGGTAGAACTCTCCACACCACCTAGAAGCCTCATCATGTGTTCTCTTCCTCGTATTTTCTTAAAGGCCCTAGTGTCCCTTGAGTGTAATCTCAAATGGGCCAGGTTACTGTGACAAAGTAACCTTGTAACTTCAGTGAAACGTTCAACCACCCCAGACATCCTACGCAAACCACGTTCGCAAACATTAGCTCACAGACCAATGATACAATTTTAGAGTTTTTTTTTTCTCTATCACTGCATAACCCTTGTACCTTTCTTCAACAGATCCTTGTTCTTTGCAACTGTATTTATGTATGCCACTGCCTTTATATACTTTTATTGACAATTCCTTGTTACACCATGTATCTTCTCTTTTGTGTTCTGTTCATAACTATTCTCCAGCTAGGAATCTCTCTCTCTCTCTCTCTCCTCGTTTCTCTTAAATGTTTTTGGCACAAGTGCTGAAAAGGTAAGAGGATTTATTAGTCCTACAGCTCCATTACCACGTCGCTTTTATTGCGGCGAGGGGGGAAGTGTTACGTTACAAATAAACCGCCAATATAAGAGGCGCGCGCATCAAACCCCCTCCCGCGAGCGACAAATCGAGCTGCCGCTCTCGGAGCGGCAAGCCCCCAGTCTTCAGCAAGCCAGCTTACAGGGCCCACGTTCGCGCGAACATGGGCGACACCAGTTCAGTTTCGCCGGTTGGCACTTCCGGTCCACGCATGGACGCTGCGTAGTCGGAAAGAACAAGTGTGTGAAGCCGCTGTTGGCCCATAATCAACCGTGAGTCAATTACCATGTTATCCTTTGTGTGCAATTAAATGTATTAACCCTAACCACGCGTGATAGAGAAGAGAGACGGACATTCAAACTAACTTTCAGCTAGGATCGTTCCTTTTTTATGTATTATTGTGTCTCCTAGAATTGAATAAACTGTTTATGTGATAACCTACCGTGTTTTGCTTGACGAGGGAGGCCCTGGGAGAATGGAGAAGCGTGAAGTTCCGGACCACGAGCACTAGCCTTGAGGTTACGAGGAAATCTTGCTTGCACCGAATCCCGAGCTAGTCATTTTTGGGGCAGATACAGCAGCTAATTGTATTAAATATGTGAGAGCTTTCTCCAACCCTGCCGATAGCGTCAGCACGCACGCTGGACGCCAACAGTATAAAATACCGTGAACACACCTAGCCACTCGGAATAATTTATATTAAATTCTCTATGGCGTCCGGCTGAGATTTTTCCCGGTATTTGAATTGTCAAATTGGTTAGCGTCGTTCTCGTGAAAAAGATCGGAAAACATATAAATTCATCAAATAAACTCCAAGTAATGTTGATTTTATGCATAGTTTATTATTCAAGGAGTATGTTTCAGTTAATATAATATACGATAGCACAAAATAAACACAAAATATTACGTCAAAGTCAAAACATCGCGATTTTACGTCGTTTCCTCCCTGGCATCTCCTAGGTTAAAATATTAAGTTGACATTTTTTTTTGCGGCCAATATGAAAATAATAGTTGAAATGTATATCAAAGTCCGTGCAAATACTATATTTTTTTTGGAAAGGCATACAAATACAATATTGTATCGATGATTCAATCCCATATTGTATTGCAGTTTACTTTTCTAGAAATAATTGAGTTTAGGTTTGTATTCAGTAGGATTTGGGAGGCGAGTTTAGGTACCGCCGTCCCGGGAACCATTTTTTTAATGACTAACACCTCTGCTATAGGTCACTCCAAGTAGCTCACTACGTTTGGTGTCTAAGTATACTAAATTTTTTTTTTTTTAAGGAAAGACAAGCATTCCCGGATTCCGAATAACCCGACAATATTTGAACATCTTTTGCTCCCACCACGGTAAGCGTAAAATGTTGCTTGTGTCGGATGCCTGGGTGGGCCCCTAACGCGATGCCAACTCTGCCATTGACCAGTCAAATAATTGAATCTGGTACCTCATTAGTGCTTTGGGTTCATCCAATGCCTAGTATTTCTGCGTACTCATTTAAAGAGGGAATAACCAGACAAAACCGGTAAAATGTCATTTTTAAATCAAATTTTAGACGTATTGACTCCTTTCCGCAAAAAAATTAAATTTGATTTCGAAAAACTGTTCTTTTATATAGTAAAGCTATTTTTTTTTAATTTTGAGAAAATATGTTTATTTTTAGTACAGTTAGGTTTTACCGTAGGTCGTTTGCAGATTTGTTAAATTTTCAAACCAAATTTTGTATTATACAATATAAATTTCAAATCAAATAATCATGCAGTAAAATAAATCAATTAATTATTTGGGAAAGCTACATTTCAGAATTTTAATTTTAGTTCAAATAGAACAATTAAAAAAGATCTGCGCCCTTGTTTTGAGACGAAAATACCTCAGTTTGTCTATTTATTTACGGTCTTAAAAACTAATGTATTTATAAAAAAATACATTCTTCTTTTGCTTAGACAATATTGAAAAATTATAAATATTTATGATCAAAAAATAATTACAAAAATTTCGTAGTTTTCATCACGAGTTTGAGCATTTTTGAAAGTGGGTATTTATCAAAGCAAATTTGGAATGTAATAAAAACGATATTGGCATATTATGTTAAAATACCGGTATGGAGAATAATTAATCTTTCTCATCGGAACCGCCCTATACCGTTGCAAGGGTACGATCGCAAGATCATCGTTTGACGAAATTTCAATTCTCGGCCGCTGGTTAATGGTTCTAACTACAACAGAAAAATTACGATTTACAGTTTTTCGTTATCATCAAAAACGACAAAGTTATGAGCTTATGAAATTTCGTTGCAGGAGACTACCTCATTATTTTTTTTAACTTTGCCCAGGAGGTCTAGCACGGACAATCTTTAAAATCTATATCAATCTATATCAATACGATATTGATTAAATCCGTCATCTATTGTCGGTTATCAATATTTTCGAGCACGGTCAACAATTGACAAGAGATTGACAGATTTTTGGGCGGTCTTCTGAATGTCAGATAAGCTGTCAATTTAGAAAAAAAATAATAATGTCGTTTTTTATGCAAAATAAACGATTTATTAAAAATGGAGGTGAGCTTATGAAGCTCTTAGAATTGGAAGAAATTGTATACGCGATCAATGGACTTGAATAATTCGTCTAAGACGCGATCAATTTTTTTTTGTTCGATTTTAGAGAAACGAAAGTAGTTGAAATATACTAACGACCTCACTTACTAATTATGTCCCATTTAGTCTCAAAAATTACATGCGAAGCGCCAATGTATATGTGAGTCAATATTTCAAGTCGAAATTGTCATTTATTATTTAGAATCGTTTGAAATTTACATTTAAATCCACAGACAGATCCGCCAGTGTTGCCATCATACATCAATTTCTTATTTATTCCTTATCAATATTGGTCTGAAATAAAATCATCTGTAGTAACGCCTATCGATCCTATATTTTATAGATTTTACTGTGCTAGACCCCTTGATCGACGATCTGAACGTCATTATTAGCATACTAAGGCGATCACATTCTTGAGGACCTAGTATTAAATAAACTTTTAAAATGAAGAAAACACTTTGTACCTACATCAAAGATATTATTAAAGCCATTTATTACCTACAACCGCTTGGTCAGAAATGAAACGTTGTCAAAAATACATTATTAGCATGTTACATATTTTGACTGTGCTCGCGTGATATTTACGAAAGGTCACCGAAGATGAAATTTTATATGCTTTGGTGTTGAATAAATAAAATAATAAAGCTGGGAAATTCTGAAAATTATTACATAAACCGACTTTCATAAGGGGTTTTCCAATAAGCACCTAATGTTTTTTAGCAAATTTTAACCCCTTCCCCTCCAGGTGATATGTGGTGAGGTTTAAGAATACCCTCCCCCCATGCCCAAAATCACGTGTATTTTTTAGTACAAAGTATATTGAATTTTTTAGTATTTAAGGCAAAACATAAGCGGCAACGATTTACGCATGTATTCGGCGTCAAAATCACAGACTTACTGGCGACGAGCCGAGCGGTTGTCGCAACGCGCGGGGAAATTGTTGACAACGGTGACAACCTGACAACGGTGTGTCAAGGCCACGCGCCGCTGTTTGGTTTATAAATCGCGCGTTCAACGAAAAATAATTACATGTGATATCTCATTACATCCCCCCCCCCCCCTCCCTCCTTGTGATATTTCGTGATTTTTTTCCGAACCCATCCCCCCTCCCTTTCGAGCCTCACGTGATCAATGGTATGAAAGAGATATGCTTGTGTGAATAAGACAGCATGAGTAATGCATAAAAGGGTGTGTTTGTTGTCCATTCGTCCTCTTTATCAAACAGGCTTCTGAGAAGAACAATACTGTACAGCTCTTGCAGTAAACGAAAATAAAATTACCCACTTCTTATTATTGTATCTCTATATCAGAGTAATTTTGGTATCTGAGGCAGATCACCACACTAAGCAGTAAATCACATCTTTTAAAATTACAGATTTCATCTTATATAAAAAAGTATTTTTTTTTATAAAATGGAGATTTCGGGAGGCAGGCAAGGTCACCGCCACATCGGGAACCATTTATTGAATAACCAATACCCCTGCCATAGGTCGCCCCAAGTGGTTCGCTACATTTGGTGACCGAGCAGGGGTGCTCGGGTTAATGGAGTGAAGTTTGTTTAGGTCTTGGCGGCGAATGCGTTTGCGCACTTACCACTGATCGGGAGGGACTGGCTGAGTGAAACCTTTTGACCTCTCCAGCTGGAGTCTCTTGACCCGTCGCCTTGCATTGCAATGGGAGAGATGGATTCATACGTCCGTCATTCCTGGACACTTTGACACCCAAATTCCCCAAAGTTTTCCTTCTCATAACTTCCTCTCTCTAAAAAGACCCTCCACACAGCATCCCCAAAGTTGACACAGCTCTTGTGGGATTTTTCCTTCGGAACCTCTTGTGTTTTTTTTACATTAGTTGCTCACAGTAGGCCTTGAGTTAAACAATTTCCCTAGGGGCCTTTGTCATCTTATGTGGAGAGTATTTTTAGGGAAAGGAAGAAGCTAATGTTAAAAAACAAAAACATTTATGACTCGGCATTGAAGGGCGATGCTGTCAATAATGCATTTCAGTGGTTGGGTTGCGTTTACGATAACAGCTTCATTAAGCTGCTGATGCTTATAACGTAATTATTGCAAGCTTCCTTGCATCCCTTCCCGAGGTGTCAGGATGCACCATGGTGCAACAATTTGTGATTATGCATCATCATCTGCTCTATTGCTCTTCTTAGGTAGCCGTTTTATAATAATTATTACGGTATATTTACGTTATTTATTCGCTGCAGCATAACTGTCA
Source organism: Glyphotaelius pellucidus (assembly GCA_936435175.1). Lineage (NCBI taxonomy): Eukaryota > Metazoa > Arthropoda > Insecta > Trichoptera > Limnephilidae > Glyphotaelius > Glyphotaelius pellucidus. Next base: position 9,948,288 of record OW386538.1, on the reverse strand, counting down.
TTATCTATCGGTTTAATAAAAAAACTGTAAAGTAGATACGTTTGATATCAATACCATATCCTTCGATAGGCAGTAATAATATTTAATTTGAAAAAGAATCGCATATAATATGCATACGCATTTAATGTTTCCTTCATTCTCGATAAATAATGATATCTTATATCTCTCAATGTACCAACAAATATGAGGAGTAAGCATTGAATAACGTTTTAAACGATTAAGATTATCGGTTTTGATTGCACATGTGATAACATTTCAATGAGGGAATTTGTATTATAGAAGAGGGGCTGACAACCTTTGGAGAATATCCAACTACGGAGACAGAAGGATTATCGCAAGCATTTGTTTCAATAAGTTTGACTTAAGAGTTCCTACAACTAATATTGAAACTTTCAGAAAGAAGAATAGGCACAGATTTAATACAATCACGTAAAATGACTCTCCTGAATTGCTTCAATTTTTCAACATCCATGTACCAGTGGCGGTCGTTGACTTTTTATACAAGGGATGCTGGAAAAATACCTAGTTTCAAATTTGAAATTCTATTCTATTTTATTCCACGAACAAGATGCAATTATCGACAAAAATAGACTGTCAAATTAGCTCCGTACACAACCTTCATGTTTCACATTAAATATTACAAATAACTGTCGAAAGGTGGTCAGGCAAACAAATCTATAATGGTACTAAGTCCGCTCGCGAAATTGGGTAGGTACTTGGTGGACAGGTAGAAAGGTAGGTACTTGGTGGTAGGAACTGGGTAAAGGAATAAGCAGTTTTCCAGTACTAAATCTTAAACAAAAAAAAGAACACTGATTGGCGCAAACAATTATTTTTGCGAACACTGGGACATTCCTGACATCGTGACATCGCAGTCGACGTGATAATAAATAACATTTTTGTAATTTCGGGAAAAAATCTGAACGAAAGTCTAAAAACTTAAAATTTGTAGGTAGTTCAAACGAAGGATCGAATTTATTGCGCTATTTTTTCAAATATTTTTTCAGATTGGTTTACGGTCAGTCCCCGACCCCTGCCACGGGGAATAGTTTATCTTGGCGCCCGATCAAATTAGCCTCGCGGAAGGCAAAAGGGTGACCGTAATAAGGAATATTTAGACTTCCTCTTTGATGCAGATTCTCGCCGGAGGCTGAACGATTGATTAAATTTCTTTATCGGCACGTCCATCGAAGGATGCCGGAGTTACTCTGACGTTAATGAGTTCTGAACTTTGTTCGCAAATATCAATGTTATGGAATACGCGAGATAAACTCTTGCCAGACAAAAAATTAACACCTTCGATGCAGGTTACTTTTTAGCCGTGGAGGGTAACATTAGCCCAAATTGGAAAAGGTTTGAAATTGTCACTACATCGCAACCGCTTTGGCAAATGTTGTGGTTCCAGCCTAAAATAATAGATGACAGGATGACAGTATAGGCGCTTCCCTCAACGCGCGACGTTTTGGTCACTTTGAATACTTGTGTGAATTTGTCAGAAAAGCTCAAAGTTTTTACACAACCGCTCGTTTTCATGCAAACTTTGTTGTGTTACTATGATTTTTTGTAATTTTGTGATGAAAACTATACGTTTTGTTTTTAGGCGTGTATTAAAGAGGGTGAAGTTTGTTAATTCAACAGGTTTCATATAAGTTTAGTTATCTAAATTCTGGAAACGAAATGTTTACGTACTTTGGTTCACGTTTCGGGAAACTTTGGCTCACCGAGCGAAATGACCGGAAAGTTGTAAGTAATTGGAGATAACCTTTCATCACATATTAACAGAAGAGTCTAATCAGAATGCTCGATCCCATAATGCAACTAGCTTTTAAATTTTGCACATTTTCGACGATTCTCAAATGAAGGTAGAGGTAAGCATTATTAGACTGCAAAAGCAGCCAAATTGGAAGCCAAACTGCCAACCACAAAAACAGTACAGTTTCTTAGTATGTTGAAAAAGCTCTGAAAGCTTTAACTAAAAAGGAAGAAAAACTTAATATCACAAGTAAAGAAAACTGAACGTTAATCCTTCCTTACCAAAATATATTTTTCAGTTTACTATTATTTTGTTTGCATTTTATTGTTACTTATGGCTAAAATTAAAAGAAGTTGTTTTTCTTTGTAATTTCATTTAAATGAATCTCTATTTTTGCACAAGTGTTTCATTAGTCAATTATGCGTTTCTTTACGTAGAAAATCTGTTGACCAAAGAAACCCTCAAATAAAACAAAATGTAGTTTTGCACTTTAACTTTCGTATCGGAACTAATTAGATATACCTCTGATTGATACCCAAACCATTGTTACAAAGATATTGGTATATCTTTGTTATAATTCATTTCCATAATTATCATATTTTAAATGAGATGAAAAACCATTGTATTATTGTGCAATTTAATTAAAAAAATTAAGAAGGCAATTTTTTTTTTTAAATTTTTGGAGGTACTAAGAAACACGTTAAAAAGTGTAAAAAATATTTTTTTTTTTTACATGAGTTTCACACAGGAGGCACTGAGGAAAATAATTTCCCTCAGGGCCTATGTCATCTTTGGGGATGCTGTGTGGAGGGTTTTTTAAGGAAAGGAAGGGAAGGAGAGTTCTGGGAAGGAAAAGGGTTTAAGGGGTGGGTAGGAATCTGGGGTTCAGTATGTCCTGGTCATCCGCCTTCAAGACCTAGACAAACCTCACCCCATGAACCCGGGCACCCCTGCTAAATCACCAAACGTAGCGAACCACTTGGGGTGACCTATGGCAGAGGTGTTGGTTATCCAATAAAGGTTCCCGGGGCGGCCCATTCCCGCCTCCCAAATTTAGAATGATCTTATATCATTTTCAAGAGAAGAAACTATCAAATAATATAAAAACTTGGTCAAGTTGTTACAGAAAGAGCACACCGAAAAAAGAAAAACTGAATTAAACGATTTTGAAAAAATACTTGTTTCCAAAATGATGGGTATTTCTCCATATGAACGAATAATTTACAAAAAACATAATTTGATTTTAAATAACTATTTGTTGAAATTTATGGTCTTTTTGATTTTGTGACGCTTAAAAAACTATGTATCCAAGACGAAACGTTGAGTAGACCAGTGGACTGGGACGTTTTTCGTACTACAAAGGCCATCTATTGGTGTTTTATATCGCTGGCTGGAGAAATTATACCGCCGCGCACTGCCACGGAATTCACCTGTGTCAACCGCATTAACGGGACAAACTTTGCGATGAAAAGTAATCCAAACTAAATTATGAAAGATGTAGTACTAACTTAGTTCCAAACAAATATTTTAAGTCGTTGGGATGATGGCTGTGTAGATTAATTTCGGAATATTAAAATATGGTGGCAGGACTGGCAGGACGAAATTACACAGGTGTGAAATTTACTTACCATGAACCAGGTGTAATTGAAGTTAGTGTAATTTTATTCATGTTTAAATTCAAATAAGTTTTTAGATTTTCACAGCCAAAAGTATTTTCGTAATTTTTTTAGGGGTGTTATGCCGTGTTGCGCTACCTTCTTCTTTAGCCAACGTTTCGGATAGCATTACAGTGTCCATCATCAGGGCAGATGTGTAATTGTGTATTTGTTGGTGGTGAAATGTGTGCTTATGTACTTACATGTATGTACACCTAAGTGAAATAGTCAAATACTCTCGAATGGTGAGTTATCGCGGCAACGAAATTCACAAAACGCTTTTTGTTTAGTATTTCTGGTTAAAAGCAACAAATTTGACATGCAAAATTATTTATGTCGTGAGATGCATTAATTATATCTTTTTTAATGTGATTATCTCACAAGAGACCTAATTTCTCCCGTCTGGAGCCATTAAGATTATGGTTTCCCAATAATGGCATGTTGTGATGCTTAAGGTAGCAGGAACGGGAAGGAGATGGGGAGAAAAGGATGAGGAAAGCACAATGCTATCAGATCTTGCTAATCAGATCTGGTCACCACACACAAAGCTAAAGCCATTTCAAATAACATTTCGATTCTGAATGTTGATCTTACGCCAGGGCGACATTGAGAGTATCCTCCATTCTGGAATATGCTGCAATTATGCTATATGGATTGTTCTTCTTTTTAATCTACATAACTTTTATAACTCTGCCACGTTTCCACCACTCCGTCACATTTTGTTTTTACTATAAATGAATCTTACTGAGGGGAAATTGTAGCAAGGGGGGAAGTTGGCCTAAAATGCCTATTTGGGGTGACAAACACGAGCTGCGTGTATACCCATTTCGAATGAAAACCCACGTGATGGAGGTGCCGTACGACATAAAAATTTTAGGAGACAAGTTTTTGAGATTTCTTTAAATATTTTATTAAACATCATTAAAAATAATAATCGCTGTTACTTGATAGGTTATAACTTTTAGAGTTTAAAAATAGTTTTATTTTTTATGTCGTCATATCATTTTTTGTAACATTGTAGAATACACGAAAGTCGAGGTGGCAGAAGACAGCTGTGATTTGTATGAAATACACTTCTATCACGAGGAGTTACACCTCTGTCGCCTAATTTTTCTACAAAAATATAAACACATATATTTTTAAAACGCACACAGTTATTACGTATTTAGAATAATAGATTTTAAAGTAATTATAAAATAATAATATTGGTAATTCGATTTTTCTCCACTAACTGGTGGAAACAACTTTATGTAGGTTAAAAAGAAGACCTATAGATTATTTTTAATGAATAAAATTGATAAATAATTCAAGTACTTTTTTTTCGCGCAAGCCGGGATTTGAATCCGGATCCTCTAGAATACTAGTCGAAAGCCTTGCCCCTTGACCACGGAGTCGTATGTTGTGCTTTAAAACCTTAAAAAGGGCGACATCATGTTTTTAATGATTCCATCGAAAAGTCTGGTAAAGCCGGGTAGTGTACTACTAGTAACAGAATGAAAATGCCCATACCAAGACGAAACAGGATCAAAATAAATACGATAAAAGGAACATGGTTATAAATTTTTGAATCGACATAATATCACACCTGTGATGGACAATTAAATCATTATCATTTCCTACATTAAAGAGCAGTGGCGGTCGTTCCTTCAGGTCAATTGGTCAAAGACCTCTCAAATTTATAAGATGCTAGTAAAACATAATATTATGCAAATCAAAACAATTGGTATTAATCTAATATATTTTAAATCTACCGCGAGATAGCCGGCAGCGGCAAGTAGTGACATCAAACGTCTTAAATGGAAGCTTTCATTTCCACTATGATTGGCTGGGTCAATTTACGAAATGTCTCAATATCATGTTTCTGTCTCTTTACGCGCCATACAATAAACGAGATGGCACTTCGTCGCTTAATAAAAAAAAAATGGATTCTGAAGACAGTTTGGGTCATTGCCGTGAATGAGAGAGCATGATGAAATGCGCCTGAAAGAGAAGGTTTGATAAACGTTTGTTGATTTTGCGTATTGCACGCTTGTCGCATGAAATAATTTACTATATTAAATTATGTAATTTTACTCTCAAATTCGTGAGGTAGCCACGTGAAATGAATATTCTCGTATTTAATATGATATTCTACCTTTATATAATTTTTTTAAATGACGTTCCACTTCTGGACCCATAGAACCGCCTTAGCTAAAGAGACACGTTATTATCTGTCAATGAACTCAAATTATATCTCAACAGTTCACTGGTCCGGTGTGACGAATCAACATGTCCATGCGTGATATGATTATTGCTTAATTACCGTCTTGACTCGGGCTGTGCGTCCAAAGGTAACCCCCCCGTACTTCGGGTCTCAACACTAGGGGAGGCAAAGCTCTTCTCAGCCTCAAGTCTAATACCTCAAGTTCCTAGACTCAAGCCTTCAAGGATCCCACTATCCCACGCTAGAAGCGGTTGAAGCGTATCGTAGGTCCCATTACGCGCAAAATGGTTCATTAAGAAAAATTCTTCAGAGCGCTTTTAATTAGGGCGGAATAATAGTTATTATTTTATATTTATGAATGGTGGTAATGAATGGTTTACCGACACTAATGTAGGTTATTTATTGTTTTTGTAAATTACCATTTTTTTAGTTGTAAGTAGACACATATAATGATAATATATCTATTCAAACAATATGACCTTTAATTCGGCGAGGTGGGCTTGTTTTAATTACGTAAAAAGGCCATATCATTTAAAAAGCGTGGTAAACGTTTGTCTAGGTCTGAAGGTAATTTTTTATGTTTACATTAACTCCACGCAGGAGGCACTTCCCTCCGGGCCTGTGTCATCTGAGATGCTGTGTGGAGGGTATTTTTGAGGAGAGGAAGGAATTAACATTGCTCTTGAAGAGACCCATGTTGTAGGAAGAAGGAAATACAAAGGCCGGCAAATCGTTCCAAAGCCGAGCAGTTGAATACATAACGAGTAGCAGAAGCGACCCGTTCTCATGTTGTGACAAATTTCAACGGTATACATATGTTGGGCGCGCGTTTTGCGTGTTTCCGGACTACGCACCGGTGCCAAGGGGAACAATGCCGCTAGTTCCTGGAAGCATTCTCCATTGAAATACCGGTAGAATAAGGATAGCATTCACACCCGACGCCTGTGCTCTAAAGATTGCAATCCGTTTGTTAAGTTAGGAGAATCTATCAAACGGACCGCCCGTTTCTGCACACAGTCGAGGGTTTTTTCAGGTATTTTGGGGATGCCGACCAGAGGTGGCTGCCAAATTCAATCGTGGGGCGAACTTGTGATTTTTATAGAGTTAGCAGTTGTGTATTATTAAGGGGATGAAATAGACATTCGTTTATGAAAGAAATGGGATATTAAAATATAAAAGGCTTAAAAAAATGACTTTGCAGTCTGAAGGGTTCCCGCTCTCATCGTCTGGTAGTACCAGCAAGAATTTGTGGTAAAACCTTAACGAGATAGGGCTTCCGCGCCCCTTAGCTGGTTCCTCGGTCGATTATCTAACTGACAGCCCTGAATTGAGAGAGCTAACTTTCAGAACCAAATATAATTTTGAATGTAACAATAATTTCAATCCTAAATTACTTCATTTATAAGCCAATACCTAGAACTCAAAGATTTGCAATTAAGAATGCTAATTTATGAATAGATATTGATGTTGGCTATTTGCACAATCACACTTGCTATCAACGTTTCTTTACTTATTTTCAATCTGTTACTTTAGAATGTTCTCAGTTGTTATAACTATTTCATGAGTACACATTTATATTTATATTTCTTCTCAATTCTATCTTTTGTAAAAAACCAACTGTTGAGTTAAAAAAAAAAAAATACATCTGTATCCTCTTAAATTTTATTTTTGCCTCGTTTATTTTTATTTTGTTGACTACTGTAATACTATTAATACCCTCCTGTGTGCCACTGTTACTTAAAATCTTATGTATCACTGGAATGTTAAAGTCTTTTTATGGCATTAAATAAACTAGTGGTCGCCCAATGGTCGAAATTCGACCATAATTGTAATGTTTTTTTTTTATGTTTGACATTCCGTAAGACCATAGACAAATAATATTAAAGACAAACAATATTAAGCTATTCTCAATTTGACCATAGACTTTAACAATAAACAATAGAGTAAAGACGCGAGTGTGTGTGTCAAATACATGGTAGTGTGTGTAATGTTTTTGCTATTGATTTAATCTATTTTTATGCATAATTTTTTTTTAATATTAGCATTCTGCACTCCTCCTTTATATAAACTTTAAGTGTGCGAAATTTCATACTCCTCCATCCGCACAATTTTCGTAAAAAGGGGTACAAAGTTTTGGCTTCACGTATTAATATATTGATAAACAATACCAAAACTAAATCTATTCCAGCAACGTCATACTACGACGCGACAAAACGAAGAGTATCTTTGTAAAAATATTCGACCACCACGGGCATGGTGGTCGAAAATTTCTGAACTAATGTAATTAACAATGAAATGAAAAAGAAAAAATTGAAAAAAAGTAAATATATTAAATTGTGGAAATCCAGCATATTTATAATTCGGTTGTATGTAATGATTTAAAAATTCCTTTCTATTCCTGTTTATCTTCTGTTAGAAAGGTAATGTAATGCGTGATATCATTCACGTTCTATGAATTCTTAATTTTCAAAATTGGATATAACAAAGTGAACCAAGTGATAAAGCGAAAATAATTTTATTTTAATAATAATTCTGTATTTTAAATGTTCATTTCTTTTGTTTTAATTTTTGATAGATTTAAATCTGAATCACTAATAATAATGTTGTTTTATTTCAGGATGTAAGGAAGGTAGTGCAATCCCACACGTCCCTAATAGTTTTTTTTTGCAGGAGCTCCACACATGAGGCTCTGAGGAAAATAATTTCATCCGCCTCTAAGACCTGGACAAACCTCACCCTATGAACCCGGGCACCCCTGCTAAATCACCAAACGTAGCGAACCACTTGGAGTGACCTATGACAGAGGTGTTGGTTATCCGATAAAGGTTCCCTGGGCGGCGGTACCCATTCCCGCCTCCCAAATTGAAATACTAATTTATAGGGTAAAATGTGAATATAGAAGCTTAGAAGAAAAGAAGCAAGAGGTTTAAAAAAAAGGCAAATATTACACAATAGGGACGCGCTTCATATACATTTATATGTCAGTACATAGAGTTAATACAGTACACCTATTCTGTACCCTTTTATATTGAATAATTGGAGTCGTTCATTTCAAATACAAATAATATTTCTTCAAATACAGCAAATTTATTTTGTGGCATCATTTTAATTTCAAAATTTAAAAAAAAATCAATAAAATGAAGACATTATGAGCGAAACTCAATCGAAAATCTGGAAACAGAAAAATCAGAAAAAGATATTTGCACTTTTGGGACTCGAACCCAGGACCTCTCTCGTTCCGGGCGAGTGCTCTTGACCACTGAGCTAAGGTGTCGATAACCAATTCGGTCACTTTTAACGGTACCATACTTCGACTAAGAACCACCCGTATTATCTTCATTTTCTTAACGCATATAGTGTATTCATTTAATTAAATATTGCAATTTGAGGTTTTACTCATAAAAGTTAAATAAAAAATAATAATAAAAGAAATTCTTTTAATTTTGAAACAAATAATGATATTTATATGCCTGTAATTCTTTTCCACCTCTTACCTAACTAATCTGGATAGAGTGCTTTTAAAAGCTTAAATATGAGATCTGTCTATATAGCCACCCAACATTTTGCTAATTACATTTTCCACAAGCACGCAGATGTAAAAAATAGGTAATTAATGGAAAAGGGAAAGAAAAAACTAAAATTTGCGTTGCTTGAGGTGGAAAATTGTTTTCTAGGCAATGACTGAAGAGTTTGGCGAAGAAACAAACCGTTAAGGAAGCATACAAAAGCTAGTCCCAAAAATTAATTCGCCTATTAAGACAATTCCAGTAAGTGCTTTTATAATTCCTACGGCAACGGCGCAAGTAAAATGAAAATCGTAGTTCTTTATCACATATGCTGCAACTCTTTCTTCACACTGTATGTATAAAAGTGTGTACGAATAAGCTGTTGTAAATGAGACCAACATTATGCGTTTGCTCACCCCAGAGGAAAAATGTAAACATTATCATACATCTCCCTCACATGTATTAATTTTTTTCCATGATGTGTTTCCATTTTACTGAATTTAAAGTTATTGTTTTTCATACAAATAGAAGAGCGTCATATGCGCCTCACAATAATAACCTCATATGAGTGTTTAAAATGTTACTACAGACTGAGAAGCCTTGTTTTTTTTTTTTTGGAGAAATATTGTTTCCTAAAATTCCTGCTGAAATTGAATGTTTCATCATCATCAGCCCGCCCAAATACCAACCAGCGACAGCTTACTGCGGTCATATGTACATACGTGTTTATGTGTGTTATTTTGGGAGTAGAAAGGAGTCGGCAATGTCCTTTTGTTTGGAATTCCTCCGCATTTGCCTTTTGGGAATAAGGAAACCCATGGAAAAACCTTATCCGGGATAAATGGAGGGAGCGGCTGTCTGTCAACGTGAAACATAGTCGGCCTTCAGTGACATCAGTATATGATGTCCTGCCACACGTATTAAAAAATGAAACGCTGCTCCGTTTTCGTTGACATCGCTGTGCCGCAGCCGTAAGAATTATAAAAACGCCCAATGGAATGGACTAAGCAACATTAAGAAATCAATAATGTCATTCAGTGGTATTGAAAAGGTTCAGTTACACACCCTTAAACTTGCTGGGTTGTTTTTATTATGTGACCAACTTAGCAAAAGAGTCCTAACTGCGCGATGCTGTAGGGTATATGGCATTTTCATTTGGAGTACGTAGTTGTGAGGCTTGTAGAAATGGGAAGGGGAAAAAGAAGCGAAAGAGGAGGGTTGGGAATTTTCTTGATTTCGCAGATCTGATCACCAAACAATGCTATGTCAAGCAACACGATTACAAATGGTGGTCGACTTCGACATCGACGTCCTCCGTGGTCGAGAAGACTCGACTTAAAATCCGAAGATCGTGGATTCGAACCCAGCGTGCGCAAATAAATTTTATTTGATGAATTTGTGGTTTTTCACAAGTAATTAAATAAAAATAATGTAAAGTATATTTGCGGCACGTTCCAGTGGAGTGCGAGATATCAGTATCGCCTTGGTTTAGGACCACCAGAATTGAAACGTCGTTGAAATTATTTTTAGTGACTAGATCTGAATACTCAGGCACTTCGCAACCTTTTCCATCTCTTTCGCCTCCCCGCTACCACAAACCTCCAAGAAGGTTAGGTGGATAAACGTGAAGCTTTAAGTATGGAAGCAACGTCCGGAAGACTTTCCCATTCAAAAGTGGCTATTTTTTTATGAACTAAACAAATCAAATTTTCTTTCACTTTGAATACAAAGGAGTTAATACCATCGGTAAAACATTTCTTATCTTCTATTAATCGTCATTATCGAATCGACAAGTCAACCCACCAAAAATGTTTCTCCCCCTAATATTTATTGCTTCCGACCCTAATTTCCGCAAATTTAAAGTACCAAAACTTTTCTCCGAGCAGAAAACCATTTCAAAACGAATCAGAAGCGGAAAAAAACAGTTCGATTAATCATTTTTTTGGAAAACAATTCGAGAATTAGTTCTGAACGTAAATCCGAAATATCTTTTGGTCATAGGTACATGATTAAATTAGGTTTAAATTCAACTACAAAGGTATTTTTACATTTTTAATGAAAAAACCAAAAATGTTTCTACTCAAAAGAGAGAAAACTTTTTAAAAAATATATTATCTGATTTTAATCGGTACAGAATTTAACCATTTGCTTAACAATGTAATCCAACAATATTTTTCTGCCGTATTTTCTTTATACTTTGCTTAAAATAACACTTTATCATACAAAGAGAAGATAATAAAACTAAAACACCTTCTGAACGGAGAAAAAAGGGTGGAATAAATTTGTGAAATATTTTCACGAGGCATCTGTTTAGTAAACTTGTGCTTTAAGTTCCACAAAGAGCTGAAATTTTATGGGCAGGATATCGCTTTGCCTGTTTAACTATCTGCAAGTTAACTGTTGACTGCATTTCATATTTACAATACTTTTTAGCGTGGACTATTTGCTATGAGCTATTTGCTATTCACCGACAAGATTCCGCTTGTGTTTTTTCCGAGGGTTCAACAAATATTTAGAACTGAGCGGAAAGTGTTCATCCAAAATTATTGTGACTTAATAATAACTTACAATTAACCTCTGTCTAATGTTGAATAAAAATACCGTTTTGATGAAATGAAATAAAACATTTGTGTAAGTACCTCTTTATTTAAGGGGGGGGGGTAAGGTTTTAAAACCAAAAAAGGGCATATTTTCATGATTTTTTTTCGGAGATATGAATAATGTTGGCTTATTTCTTTTATGTACACATTATAGTATGATATCTGAAGTATCTTCGAAAAAATTTTCAATTAAAAATATTAATAAATAAGTCCGTGAGAGCGAATCTCTGGAGGCACCTCGAAAAAAAGTGTTACGCGGTGAACATCATAACTTTTTAACGAATCATTTGAAATAAAAAATCGAAATGGATTTAAAAGGTGATGTGTTTTCTCAGTTAGTGACGAAGCGTTTTTTTTTTACAGCATTTTGAAGTAAAAAATGCGATTTTTGCTAAAATTTTAGGTGTATTTGTTATTATGAAATGGAAAAAAATGGTAAAAAAAACTCTTCGTCACTACCTGTTGATTTGTGTATAAATAATGTACAAAATTTCAAAAAGATCGATCAAGTAAATTATCAGTTAAAATGTTCACGAACTTTAAAATTTTATTTGCGAGAAAATCGATTTAAAGTTTTTTCATACTAGAAATATACTTGAAAAGAGCAAGAGGGCCGGTCGCTTGAAATGCTGTATCTTCGTTAGTTTTGCTTCGATTTACTTGACATTTTGACACAATGTTCTCGACATAGAAAAAAAAAATTTAAAATGTGTTTGATACCTTACCCCCCCCCCCCTCCCCCTTACCTTAAAATCTTCGTTTCAGAAGGAAGAGTGACATGGCACAATAACCCAAAAAAATAATCACAATAATTATCAGTCTTGTCCAAATTGACAGAAATTACAAGTGGATGATCTCGAATACAGAATTCTCGCTACTCTTGGTTCAACTCGTTCTGGCAGTTGATAGCTCTCTGTTCTAAATACATAAATTCACTTTGAGCCGCCGAATCAATAGCATTGTTACTCGTGACGCAAGCTGAGTGAGCCCTTGGGGCAGGAACAGGTGTATTTACGTATTGAGCTAATGATAAAGCATAAATCTGGCCTTAACAATCTCGCTGGGAAATTACTCAAGATTTTCTCTCTGATCTGAATAAGATCATTCCAGATTTTGATTTGTAATAAAGGATATATAATAAAGGAATTTTTGGCGTGTAAAAAGAATTGTTCTTCAAAAATCATAGATACGCCATTTTGACAATAGGTGAATAAGTCAAATATAATAAAATTTGTTCAGAAGTAAAAATAGAAATTGTCGCAAGCTTACCGTAGAAGATGGATAACCAGAAAGCTCCGTATCGGGAGGTAGTGTAACACGGCACAATAACCCAAAAATTAATCACGATAATAATCAGTCTTGTCAAAATTGACAGAAAGTACAAGTGCATCGAATATAGAATCTTCTTCATATAACAATACTTATTATTAGTTGCATTGCTGTATTAGAAAGAATCAATAAGGCCCCAAAAACCATAAATATTAAAAAAAATATATATTAGATACCCACACTAAAAATTCTAACTTCAAATCTATTTTCATTTTTTTTTACATTAAATCCACACAGGAGACCCTGAGGAAAATAATTTCCCTCAGGGCCTATGTCATCTGGGATGCTGTGTGGAGGGTCTTTTTGAGGATAGGAAGGAATGAACATTGGTCTTGAAGAGACCCATGTTGTAGGAAGGAGGAAACACAGAGGCCGGCAAATCGTTCCATAACCGAGCTGTTGAACATAAGAACGAGTCGAAGAAGCGACCCGTTCTCATGTGACAAATGTCAACCGTGTACATATGTTGGGCACGCGTTTGACGTATTTCCCGACTATGCACCGGTGCCGAAGGGATCAATGATTTGGAGAAAATTACTTTTATGAAATTTCGCCTGAATCATGATTGTTAGGGTTAAATTTTTTTCTCCAAATTTTTTAAATCTTAAAGACTTACTTAATTTTAAAGTTTTGTGCATCTACAAAAATAAGAATTTCATAATTGGTTGAGAATTGAAAATTTTTTGTGTACTAATGACATAACATTATCTAAAAAATAGTTAAGATTTATCCATTTCTTATGATTATGATTAATGTAGCTAAAAAATTCATGAAAGACCAAATTACAGGACTGTTACATTAAGAGGAATGTCTGCTTAATTAAACTTAATTTTGGATTTGATGTCAAAATACCCAACCAAACTGATTTTTTTATAATAAAGGTATATATAGCAAATATTATTAAGTATGGACGATAGCTGTTTTATTTAATTGTGTTACAAAATATGGGCCAATAAAGAAGTCGATTTCATGATTTCAGAAGTAGTTTTGGTTTTTTTCTTTGTGAGTTTATAGTAGGAAATAACTTTTTAAAAAAATTCAAAAATCAGAAAAAGATACGGTCATATCTGTAACTCGAACTCGGGACCTATGACTTGCCAGGTTAGTGCCCTACCAACTGGGCTAATGTGTCCCAATCCGACTCCGTCATATTTAACTGTATCATTCTTCGACCAAGAACTACCAACATTATCTTCATTTTCTTAACACATATTTTTTTAGTGGCTGCTGTCTTGATGTATGATTGCAAGATTCAACCAGAACTAAATAACATCTAGACAGTGTCTTCGATAAATTTATCGATGTTTATTTAATATGTGAAATCTATTGACTTTTCTGCAAGTTTAAGATGAATATTATTTTTTGTTTTTAACTTAATGAATAAAACCACAAATTGTAATATTTAATTAATGGAGACAAATTATGGAATATTTTTTAATTAATGGAGTCAATATAATTTTTATGGGCGTTTTGTAAGGCTTGGGGTCGAACTTTAAAGCTTTTCTCAGGCCCTATGGCACCAAACCGATTGAAGTTTGGGATTCTTACTAAAAACCATAGTCTGTACACAAATTAATAAAAAAATCTTCCAAAAGAACAATTTTCAGAAAATTCATCACTTGAACGGGCGTTTTGTAGGGCTTCAAACATTGTTTACCCATGCCCTACGGCACCGAACCGACTTGTTTGATTGTGTATTTTCGCCTCAATTCCAAAATTAAGCCAAATTAATTCATTTCGAACAAATCTAAACGATAAATGAAAGGGAACAAGATATGGAAAATATAAAAACTAATGGTCGCAACTGGGACTCGAACCAATCCAGGATCTCTCTCCAGGATTTATGGGAATAACTTTCAAAAGTTACAACAAAAAGAGAGTTAATCTAAAAATAAGAAATTTAATTAGTTGTGTACGAAAAAGGCCGCGCGGTTGTTCCTCTTAAGCTGAACAAAGCACCGGAGAATGTTTATGTTGTCTGAAATAAAAATTGTTGAAGTAAGAACATGTTTTCACATTCAAAATAATAAGCAGTCACTCAAGATAAATCTAAAACACTTTGCAATGTTCTGCAGAGAAACATAAATAAAATAATGATACATTTTTGCCTTCCAGCGTTCTTGCATCCGGTTAGGAGAATTCTTGATCTCAGAAAAAAGGTGATACAGGTGTAATTGTAATGATACGTCCCAGTTACTACGAAACGTACACCTATCTCGGCTCGTTACGTGTTAATCCGCGATTGCGATATTTATTATACGAGTTAAAGATGCTAAATCACATATTGCAAAACGGCAGGCAACCTGAGAATGAACATGAAAAGACTAATGATCGCTTCGTGACTATACTCGTTTAATGCTCGTCAGTGGCTTTGCCCAGCATCCGCTCAAATAGTGAACTCGGAGCTTTTAAATACAGCCTTATAATAAATTATATTGCTGACCCCGAATACAAAAATTTCCAGTGCGGACTTTACCATCATTTGAAAACATCAGGATAATAGTAAAATTTAAAATTTTAAAATAGTATTATGTCGTGCTGCGTTACCTTCTTCTTCAGCCAACTTTTCGGACAGCGTTACCATGTCCAGCATCGGGGCAGATGTGACTGATGATGAACTGAATGGCTGTCCGAGACGTTGGCTAAAGAAACAGGTGACGTTGGCTAAAGAAATGCTTTTTGCCGTGAAAATCTCCAATCATTTCAAATTCTATTTATGTTTACAAAAACTGTTACCTTCATGGAATTATTTTTTACACTCGTAAATACATAAATTAAAATCTAAATATTAAATCAATCGTTTATTCCAGCGGTCAATTTGCGCTTGAGTTTGTACGAATATCAGATGCATACCTTCAAAGTAACTTATTCTCAAATATAAATCATCCAAAAAACTGCTCGAGCGCGTGCGTGTTCTAAACAGAACTTTGACCTTAAAATACTTCAACGTAAAAGAAACCGGTGTATAAATCTGACAAAATAATGTTAGGATGATCAACTGCCAATTTGTTGGATTAAGTATAACTGATGTTATCCAAAAACATGTTTTATAATGGTCAAACGTTCCTTTACTCTATCCCAGTGTTCCGCAAAGTGTGTGCCGCGGCAGTGGTGCACCGTGGTCATTAGTTGGTGTGCCTCAACGCAATGTCATATTGCGACCCTGCGCCCGCTTAGTCGTCACAGCGCTCAACGTTTTTAGAGACCAAGGGTTCAGATTTTGCTTTTCTGTTTAAAAAAGAAGAATAGGTGGCAAAACTTGCATGTCTGGCGAACACATTCGCTCATTTTAATGAGCTCAACAAAATAATGTAGGGCAGGGTTCTAATATTTTAACATCATCGACAAAATTGAAAGTTTTGGCGCTAAGTTGGTGTTATGGATCAGCCACGCTACCAATGATAGTAATGATATGTTCCCAAATGTGATGGCTGCCGATTCAGAAAAAAAAGTGCAAGCTTTGGTAGGATTTGGTTTTGGTATTAGCAAAAAAATTAAATCATATTTTCCTAAGTGTGACCTGCAACCTATGGACTGGGTGCGAAATGCATTCTCAGATAGCATTTCCCTTGGACACTTGCCGGCAAACGAGCAGGAAGAATTCATGGAACTAAAAACCAAAATTTTCCGAAACAGAGTTAGCACATTCTTTCAAAGTATGCTTTTGCAATTCGTTTACCGTTTGCCATGACCTATTTATACGACTCTCACTACGATTAAATAAAAAAAAGAGAACGCCTGAGGACAATCGACGAAGAGATAAAAGCAGCATTATCAACGATTCCTCCAAATCGCCTTTGCTCAGTTAAGCAGGCTCACACTTCTCATTAAACATATTTAATATTATATTGATTTTAATAAAAAATATTAAATAAACATTGGTTTTTTCTGTGGTGTACCTCTAAAATTTCTGAATTGGTAGGTGTACCTTGAACACAAAAAGTTTGCGGAACACTACTGCTCTATCCATTACCTAGGAACCAATGGAGAAGAATGCACGTTCGAATGAATCAAATACTTGTATCGGGTAATGCCAAAACTTGGGATAAAAGAAAAGTATGATTATGAATGAATGTGAATGATACGACAAGTGTTTGCCATGCCATGATTGTGCGGTGTTTCATCCTATCTGCCAACTCCGGAAAAATAGATTTATATGATAATAATAGTATGTAATATGTGGATTTTTTTACATGAGCTCCACACAGGAGGCCCTGAGGAAAATAATTTCCCTCAGGGCCTATATTATCTGTGGGAATGCTGTGTGGAGGTTTTTTTTAAAGAAAATGATGAGAGGAGAGTTCTGGGAAGGAAAAGGGTTTTAGGGGTGTGTAGGAATCTGGAGTTCAGTGAGTCCTGGTCATCCGTCTCCAAGACCTAGACAAACCTCACTCCATGAACCCGGGCGCCCCTGCTAAATCACCAAACGTGGCGAATTACTTGGGGCGACCTATGGCAGAGGTGTTGGTTATCCAATAAAGGTTTCCGGGGCGGCGGTACCCATTCCCGCCTCCCAGATTGTTATTATTTCTACAGCCCCGTTTTTGTGAGAAAATCAACTCAAGGGCGCTTGTTCTTTGTTTTTTTTTTACATAAGATCCACATAGGAAGCCCTCAGAAAAAATATTTAAGTACCGATGATTTTATATTGTTTTCCCAAGCACGGCCGCCATGGTTTTTGAAGTGAAAACTTCTTTAGCGGCATTAGTGATTAGAAATTCGAATGAAACGGAAACCACGTGACGAAAATTTTTATATTATTTATTGGTCGTCGGTTCTTAAAATCCGCTAAATTCGCACCTCGGATCGGCCCCGCTGTGGCGCAATGGCTAAGATGTCGGAAAAATCCAAGCGGCCAGAGGCCAGACATCGAGCGAACTGAGTTCAAATCCTACGAAATCCAGAAAAAATATACAATTAAAAAAAATATAGATTATTTAATTAAAATTAAATTTGATATTTTTATTATCAAGTTCTGCAAGTATTTTAGTATGTAATTTTTGTATGCATTTTAGTATGTATTTTTAGTATGTTTTTTTAGTGTGTATTTAGTATGTACTTTATTTTTGTAAATAAATATCCAATCTTCAAACCACTCCAATATGAACATCTATTTTTTCTGTTTTTTTTGTATTTTAGTATATATTTTTAGTATGTATTTTTAGTGTGTAGGTATTAAGTATGTATTTTATTTTTTGTAAATAAATATTCAATCTTCAAACCAATGCAAAATGATTAGGCAAAGAAAACAAAAAAGCGACATCTAGCGACTGTGGAGAAGTAAACACAAATACTACATTATTACGATGACCAAATCCTATAGCAAAAGGTGCACTGGAATTCGACGACATAAATATGGAAAAAATCATCCTTCACCTACTAACTATCACGTCGTTTACCGCAGGGGTAGGCAGAAAGGACGGACCGCTAAACAACAAAACTCGGTCTCGGCATACACTCCTCGCCTCGGTCACATTCATACATCGTCTCACACATGATCTTCTATTATTCTGACTCTTGACGTGGCCCGAATCAATCCGATTCGTCAATAGTCGTGCCATTTTTTAATTTTTTTTTTTTTACATTAACTCCACACAGGAGGCCAGAGAAAAAATAATTGCCCTCAGGGCCTATGTCGTCTTAGGGGATGCTGTGTAGTGAGTATTTTTAAAAGGTATTAGGGGTGGGTAGGAATATGGGGGTCAGTGTGTCCAGGAGTGACGGAGTACGAATTCATCCCTCCAACAGCGGTGCAAAGCGATGAGTCCGGCTGGAAAGGTCAAAAGGCCTCCCTCAATCGATCTCTCTCTTAAACGCAGCAGCAGAGCAGACGCTTCCGCCGCCGAAACCTGGACAAACCTAGCGCCAAGAACCCGGGCATCCCTGCTAAGTCACCAAACGTAGCAAATCACTTGGGGTGACCTATGGCAGAGGTGTTGGTTATATCTACACGTTTCTCACACCATCGTACACGGCTTTATCACACATACGCCTCAGGTATCTCTTTTCTAAAGTATTCAGTCTACTTTCATTCATCCTCTGCCAGTTCCATGCTTCACTGCAATTCATCATCGTAGGTACCAGCACTCCATTATAGACGGCTAGCTTCGTTTTTTTTCTACAGTTTTTTGTTGCCGCCAATGGCGTTCAGTCCTCCCTTAATGGAATTACTTGCATTTACCCTTCTATCAATATCTCTATCAGCCTTCCCATTTCTCGTAAATGTACCACCCAAATACACAAACTTATTCAACTGCTCCAAGTATTCATAATTTAAATTGTTTTTGTACTCTCTCTTTCAAACACCACGACTTTAGACTTGTCTCCACAAAGGAAATCAATTCAGCGCCAGATTTCAATCTGCGGACTAAATGCTCCACTCGTGTCATCACACTTAACTTATGCACCTTTCCGATATCATCAGCCGCGAGGCGCCGGGCAGGCCTGATTTGACTATCCTCATACCGTCATTAAGGTTACTTTATATTCACGCGTCGAACTTGTTTATGGCCTTTTTATTATTGCAAACGTATGCTTTACGGCCTGATTCCGGTGCCGCGAACGAATTATCAATTACTTCGGAATTACACGTTCGTTTAGCGGCATGCAACTGGTTTAAAGTCTATGCCCTATTTTTTTCATTGGAAGTTAGTGATTATTGCTTGTTAAAATCGTGTGTTGTGTTAATTTTTACAAATAGTTTTGTTCGAGTGTAACTAGCAAATTATTGTGGCTCTAAATTGCAGTTATTTGACACGATAACCAATTTGTATTTTTTTTACGTTAACATGTATTATCTAGTTATTAGTATCTAATGCATTTTTCTTTCCAAAATATGATAGCTGTCAAATTAAAACTAGTAAGATTGATATGACCATATTGAACCGTCGCATCATTATTATTAATGTTTTTTGTATACTTAAATTCTCAAAAAAAAAACATTGTCCATTTTTAAATAACTGCAAGAACTTTCTATTCTTCTCAGATTGTCATATGTTTGTAAAATTTTATTTGTTTCAAATATTTTTGAATTGGGGATTCAAAACCAAGCACCATTAACAGATAACGGAAACAAATTGTTTACTTTATTTGACCTGAGGACCCAACATGTTAAAAACTAAACTTATACACCATTATGTTGTTCTGCAAATGTCTTGCGACCTCGACAAAAATTATACAAAAATTCAAATTTCATTGTAGGAGACCTTATAGTGGGCTGAGTTTGTTATCGAAAGATAGGACGAATCATTCTGAAATGTATTAAGGCCCGGCTTCCCGCATTTCTACCGATTTATTACATACTAGCTGGTACCCGGCATGCGTTGCCATGCCATTTAAAAAATAAATTGTTTTCTCCTGTGTGTCCTTTCCCATTCGTCCCGTTCCCCTTCCTCTCCCGCGTTCTCTTCCCCTCTCGCGTTCCCACTCCGCCTCCTCCACCTTCCCTCCCCCCACTCCACTACCCCTTTCCCCGTCCCGCCCACCCCCTCCCAAGCTCCCCTCCCCCCTCCCAGATTCCCCTTCCCAGATTCCCCTCCCCCTCCCGGGTTTCCCTCCTCCCCCTCCCGCGAACCTCCTACCTGAGTCCCCCTCCCGCATTTCGTACATTCTTTCCCGGTACATTCAGTTTTCAAACAGCTCGTATGCCACCTTTTGCATATTTCATAATGCCAGAGCTCACCAGTAGTAAAATCC
This sequence comes from Glyphotaelius pellucidus, assembly GCA_936435175.1. Lineage (NCBI taxonomy): Eukaryota > Metazoa > Arthropoda > Insecta > Trichoptera > Limnephilidae > Glyphotaelius > Glyphotaelius pellucidus. Next base: position 9,927,547 of record OW386538.1, on the reverse strand, counting down.
AATTTGGAGAAGTCGTTCGGAAGTCATGCGCGTAAATACATTTCGGCGATTCATTTTTTGGAGATAAATATTAACTACGATGCCTGAATTAAAAAATATATACCAACATGGTTTTCACGGCAACGATTTGTTTTGCTTTTCTTCTGACCTTAGCAATAACTCGCCTTTTTCGACAGAAGACGTAAAATAAATATAATATATTAATATTTATAATTTCGTAACGCCAGAACTTACCATAATATATAGCCTATATTACTCGCATATAATGAAGCTTTCTATTGGTGAAAAAATTCTAAGATCGGTTTATTAGTTTATTGTTACGCGTGAAAGCGTAACAAACAAACACACGCAGTTTCGCATTCAAAATATTAGCATAGATTTAGAATATTAGGGTAGGTACTTTCTATTACACAATTCAATTTACCAAATTCTGACACAGGCATTTAAATACAATAGCGAGTTCCCGGCATGTGCTATGCCACTTAATAAAGAAAAAAATTTGCTATACTTATCTTTTCCCATTCGTCCCAAATGATGCCAGAACTCACTATACACGTATAGAAACCATCGCGAGCATGCGCAAATCAAATCCCCAAAGTTTCATCGCAATCGGATGAACGGTTTAGCAACGCAAAACATCACACACACATAGACAGTAACAAAGACATTTTCTATAGATCAGTAATTTTAATATCAAAAATGTCAGTTGAGCATTTTTTAATTTTTTTAAAGTTTACATTAAACAATTTTGTATTAAAAAAATGTTTTTGTAATCTATACTAATATTATAAAGAGGAAGGATTTGATTGTTTGTTTGTTTGTTTGTTTGTTAGTTTGTTTGCAACGAATAGGCTCCAAAACTACAGAACCGATTTGAAAAATTCTTTCACTGTTGGCAAAACAAATTGGATTTTACTACTGGTGAGCTCTGGCATTATGAAATATGCAAAAGGTGGCATGCGAGCTGTTTGAAAACTGAATGTACCGGGAAAGAATGTATGAAATGCGGGAGGGGGACTCAGGTAGGAGGTTCGCGGGAGGGGGAGGAGGGAAACCCGGGAGGGGGAGGGGAATCTGGGAGGGGGAACTTGGGAGGGGGGAGGGGAGCTTGGAAGGGGGTGGGCGGGACGGGGAAAGGGGTAGTGGAGTGGGGGGAGGGAAGGTGGAGGAGGCGGAGTGGGAACGCGAGAGGGGAAGAGGACGCGGGAGAGGAAGGGGAGGCGGAAGGGGAGGCGGAAGGGGAACGGGACGAATGGGAAAGGACACGCAGGAGAAAACAATTTATTTATTAAATGGCATGGCAACGCATGACGGGTACCAGCTAGTTTCTAATAATACCATTTATTTAAGCGTATTTCATCACCTTTCAAAACCAGTATTTAGTTTTTGGATACGTTTACAAATATTCCATTTATTTGAATTTTTATTGCAAAGTCGATACATATCGAAACATTTTTACCTTTTGACAAAATACGCCAAATTTTTGAAGGGTTAAGCTTTGAGCTTTAACCTTAAGCTTTGAGCTTTAAGCTTTGAGCTTCAAGCTTTGAGCTTTAAGCATTGAGCTTTAAGTTTTGAGCTTTAAGCTTTGAGCTTTAAGCCTTAAACTTTAAGCTTTGAGCTGAAAGCTTTGAGCTTTAAGCTTTGAGCTTTGTGCTTTGAGATTAAAGCCTTGAGCTTAAAGCTTTGAACTTTAAGCTTTGAGCTTAAAGCTTTGATTAAGTTTTGTGATTAAAGCCTTGAGTTTAAAGCTTTGAGCTTAAAGCTTTGAGATTTAAGCTTTGAGCTTAAAGCTTTGAGCTTAAAGCCTTGAGCCTTGAGCTTTAAGCTTTGAGCTTTAAGCTTCGAGCTGTAAACTTTGAGCATTGTGCTTTGAGCTTTAAGTTTAGAGCTTAAAGCTTTGAGATTAAGCCTTGATCTTAAAGCATTGAGCTTTAAGTTTTGAGCTTTAAGCTTTGAGCTTTAAGCCTTAAACTTTAAGCTTTGAGCTGAAAGCTTTGAGCTGAAAGCTTTGAGCTTTAAGCTTTGAGCTTTGTGCTTTGAGATTAAAGCCTTGAGCTTAAAGCTTTGAACTTTAAGCTTTGAGCTTAAAGCTTTGAGCTTTAAGTTTTGTGATTAAAGCCTTCAGTTTAAAGCTTTGAGCTTAAAGCTTTGAGATTTAAGCTTTGAGCTTAAAGCTTTGAGCTTAAAGCTTTGAGCTTAAAGCCTTGAGCCTTGAGCTTTAAACTTTGAGCTTTAAGCTTCGAGCTGTAAGCTTTGAGCTTTAAGTTTAGAGCTTAAAGCTTTAAGATTAAGCCTTGATCTTAAAGCTTTGAACTTTAAGCTTTGAGCTTAAAGCTTTGAGCTTTAAATTTTGTGATTGAAGCTTTGAGTTTAAAGCTTTGAGCTTAAAGCTTTGAGATTTAAGCTTTGAGCTTCAAGCTTTGAGCTTTGAGCTTTGAGCTTTTAGCTGTGAGCTTTGAGTTTTAAGCTTTGAGATTAAAGCCTTGAGTTTCAAGCTTTGAGCTTTGAGTTTTAAGCTTTAAGCTTTTAGCATTAAGCCTTATGCTTTGCGCAAAGCTAAAAGCTTAAAGCCGAAAGCATTAAGCTCAAACATCAAACTCAAAGCTTAAAGCTCAATCTTAAAGTTCAAGCTTAAAGCAAAAGTTCAAAGCTTAAAGGCCAAAGTTCAAACTTAATATCAAAGCTCTAAACTTAAGTTCAAAGCTTAAAGCTTAAAACTCAAAGCACAAAGCTTAAAAATAAAGCTCAAAGCTCAAAGTTAAAGCTCAAAACACAAATCTCAAAGCACAAAGCTCAATACTCAAAATTCAATATCAAATCTTAAAGTTCAAAGCTTAAAGCTCTACACATAAAGCTTAACGTTGAATGCTAAAGTTCAAAACTTAAAGCTAAAACTCAAAGCACAAAGCACGGCTTGCGTTGCAATGCAAAGAAATTAATTGATTCTCCTTGAATGTCCTTTCCCGTGCGTCCCCGTTCACCTTCCGAGTCCCCTTCCCCTTTCGCGTTTCCCTTCTACCTTCCCCGCCTTCTCATCTCTCGTCTTCCCACCCACGTACTCCACCTCCCCCGTTTCCCTCCCCCCTGCCTCTCCACCTTGCCGCTAAAATACATGAAATACGCACATTTTCATTTATACAAATTTAATAACGCCAGATCTTACCATTATAAATAGTCTATATCCTTTGCGGGCGTGCGCACAACAAATTACTAAAATTTCATCGCAATCGGATGAACGGTATGGCAGCGCATAAAATACGAACAAACAAATTTTGATTTTTATATAGCTAATGCTTCCGTGGAAGAGTAGTATTGGTATAATTTGTTTACATGTACTTAAATATATAAGCATCCACAAATAAAATAAAAAAATAAAAAATATGTAAGATAGGAAAGACTTGATTGTTTGTTGGTGTCCTCCCGTACGGCCCGTACCCCAGTGACGCTTACATCGTATAATACTTACATTTTTAAACTCGTGATATCTTTTGAATGGGATGTCCGAATTGAATAATTCAAAATGTTATATAAAGGCATTAAAGCAGTCTCAAATATAAAATAATTTATTTTGATAAGAATAAATATCAAGATACAAATAAAGAGTCTTTTCTAGCGGCGGCATTTCAATTAATTTTGAAAATAAAATAACACTTATTGTGGCATAACTATAATAGTTAGACATATGCTGTTGCGACATTTTTTGTAGATAATGATGTGTTCTGTAAAGTCGTAGTACATTATTTTATTCTATCATCAATAGTTTTCGCAGCGCACGCGATGTAAAGAATATTTTAGGTAATTTTTTTACACCTTGGGTTACATTATTGGAGTTTTAGTAAAGATCCCTAATTTTTTTTTAAATATAATATAGCCTATGTTACCCGGGAATAGTGTAGCTTCCCAACAGTGAAAGAATTTTTCAAATCGGTTCTGTAGTTTCGGAGCCTATTCGATGCAAACAAACAAACAAACAAACAAACAAACAAACAAACAATCAAATCCTTCCTCTTTATAATATTATAGTATAAATTTTCCTTAAGGCGGCGCTATTCGGCTGAAAAAGAATAAGAATGTTGGACAGAGCGCGCTAATATTTTAAGTGATGAAATCGCAGCGAAAAGGCGAAAAAGCTTAATAAAACATGACTCGTTTAAAATAGAGCAAAAATCTCGTGGAACGTATCTTAGTATCATATAAAGAAACATTGTGAATTTTTTCACAAATATAATTTGTAAAATAATAGAAATAGACTTGTTTTAAATAATTTTAGGAGCATATTTTGCGATTTTTTCCTATCGAGGGAATGATTTGCGTTTCGGCGTGGAACGTATCTAGATATTATCTTTAAAAATAACATATATTTTTTTAAGAGCTTAAAAATGTTTAAGGGAGATATGTAAGAAATCGGTCGAAATTCGAATAGTGGACCCTTAAATACTGTAAGTTTTAAAGCCCTTAAAAAATAAATGTTATTTTTAAGATATTAATTACCTTTACATTCCCCACGCCGAAACGGCAATTATTTGAAATTCCCTCGATAGAAAAAAATCGCAAAGTATGCTCCGAAAATTATTATAAACGTGTTTTTATCAATTATTTTACAAGTTATACGCATGAAAAAATTCACAGTGTTTCTTTAAATACTATTTTAGGCAATCCCTATGAGATTCTTGCTCTATTTTATACGAGTCGTGTTTTATTAAAAAAATTCACAATTTTCGCTTAAATATCACCGTTTTTACTATTAGCGCGCTCTTTCTAACATTCGTATTTCGGTATTTCTTATCGAATTTCGAAATTTGATCCCCGAGTCATTGGTGCTGAGTCACATGCATTAACTATGTAAGTATTTTTTTTTTATTTCAATTCACGCTGTCTATACCACTACTTTTGTTTAAAAAGAAAATGTAACCGCTAAAGAAAAAAAAATATATGATCAGTTTGTTAATGTAAAAGTCAATCCCTCACCTTGTCCCTTAGTCCAATAATATTTACTAACAAGCTTGTTCGTCTAAAATTAAAGAATATTCTTATTAATTAAATATTGCAAATATATTAAAAAGATAGTGTTATACAATGACGAATTTATAAAAAAGAAAATTCGATTTTAAATGTGTTCCGCAAAATAAAATCATTCCCTCACCGTATTACAGATATTCGATTTTTTAATATATCGAATGATATTTAAGAACGCAACTTTAAGTTTTTAGAACCTGGCAACATTCTCAACTGTTTCAGCATGGCGATTTCTTCTTAACTGTAGGGAGGTTTGTGCAAAAAAATATTACGTTGAAAATAGTTAAGAATTACATTAATGGCGGTCATTACCTCACTTTACGTATATGTATAAGGTACTTTAGTGTTAATGTATATGTTTTGTTGTTTTTATGCGTTTTCGGGAGTAAAATGCGTATTCGAAATGTTAAAAGCAAGAGGTTATGTGCCGATGTTTTTGTAGCTTTAGTTAAAATTAATCATTCCCTCACGGTCATTCCCTCACTGCATTTAGGAGTGAAAGAATGACGGTTGTATGAATATAAACATAGACATTATATACAAATATGTATGTAAGTATTATATACAAAAATATGGAAGACCAATACTCCTTAATAAATCTCTCATAACACTATTTTTGATTTCTGTAAAAAAAATATTTTTACAAAATAATAAAAAAGTTTAATTATATCAGAAATTTCGAAATTTGATAAGAAATACCCATTTACACATCTCTCCATCTTCTTCTTTTTGAGCGGGTATACCGCGCCTTAAATAAGACAACCTCTTAAGCATTCTTCCACATTGTTTCTCGGAATATTTTGAGTCATGATTGGTACAATGAAATTATTACCACTTCATACGATTAGGCATGCTTTTTTCAACAAAGGATTCATTGTGAGGCCAAAATTTCTATGCCTAACCTACCTACTGAATTTAATTGAATAAAATCATTTCTTCTTTATGAGCGGAGTGGGATGAAAATATATTATCACTGGATTAAAAAATATTATTATCTCCGGATAAGCTGGTAACTTCAATCATACTAAAGGTAATCTTGCTTGAAAATGGAAAGTCCTTTTTTTTGCCACTTAATTAATATCTACAATACCAAATTTCTAAAAATTATCATATAATTTATCGATGCCCCGGGAACATTTACTGGATAACCAATATCCCTGCCATAGGTTACCTCAAGTGTTTCGCTAAGTTTGGTGATTTAGCAGAGGTGAGGTTTGTCTTGATCTTGGCGGTGAATGCGTTTGTCCACCTATTGCGTGGCGGGCCGGATCGGGAGAGACTGGTTGAGGGAGACCTAACCTAGACCTCTCCAGTTGGACTCTCTCGACTCAATGCCTTGTGGGAGGGATGGATTCGTACGTCTGACACTTCTGGACCAATTGACCAGCAAATTACTACCCATCCCTCATACCTTTTTATTTTCCAGGACTTTATCGCCTTCCTTTCCCTAAAAAACTCTCAATACAGCATCCCTAAAGATTCCACAGAGAATGCCCTGCGAGAATTTTTTTATACTAGATACTATATCGTTGTTGGGTAATTTTGATACCTCTCTTAGTCAAAACACAATATAAATATTGAATTAAAAATAGTCAGCTAAAAATAGTAGGATATGCTCTCAGTATCACCCTGGAGTAAGGCCACCTTTCAGAATTGAAACGTTGCTTGAAATGGCTTTAGCCGTATTCGGGAATTTTAGGGAATTTTCTTGACGGTAATGAAATACATATATAAAAACTTCTAAAGCTCTAAAGCCCTGCACACTGCAAACTGCAGTGCACCTCAAGGTAGTCATTATTTCACCGGACTGCAAATGTAGACAGCTGCGCTACGGAGGTTTAATACGAATATTTAGAAAAAAAACCTTTTATATCACCTTGTAACCTAAAACATCTAACTTTATTTCACCTGTAACTAAACCATCTAACTTTATTTGACCTGTAAATAAAACATCTAACTTTATTTCACCTGTAACTAAACCATTTAACTTTATTTCACCTGTAACTAAAACATCTAACTTTATTTCACCTGTAAATACAACATCTAACTTTATTTCACCTGTAACTACAACATCTAACTTTATTTCACCTGTAACTAAAACATCTTACCTTACTTCACCTTTAACTAAAACATCTAACTTTATTTCAACTGTAAATAAATCATCGAACCTTATTTCACCCGTAACTAAAACATCTAATTTTATTTCACCTGCAACTAAAACATCTAACCCCGATTCCCATCGATCACACCAAAGAAATCGATCAACTATAAAAAATAACCATTTGCATTCGCAAAATAATGCATTTAAAATTTCATTTTCGTAAAATGAAAACTTGCTTTCATTGTGTGGGACGATGGCTGACAAGCCATTCACAAAAATTTATGTCCGTTACGTTTTGTATAAAATTTTGAATGCAGCATTTTCCATCGCCCCGAATACAAATAGTTGTCTTTTGTAGAACCTAATAAAGATGAATCAAATGTTTTTTGAAAAAAAAAATATGCGTTTAAGGCGGAGGTTCCCAAACTTATTTTTCTTGTAGACCACTTTCAAAATTTTACTGGTCACGGTGGACCTCTTGCTGGTACATTCTACAATATTCCCAAAACTCGACACGCGTTGTACTGAATATTGAATGGCGATGTGTGGTCTGTCACAATGGAGCAGTACCGGATCTAGTACGACTTTTTCAAACGGGGGCAAAATGGACCAGTATTCGAGATTATATTTGCCACGACGGAGGGGGCGTGAAATGGAACATGGAGGGGGGGGGGTATGGGTATGTTCCCATCCCAGTACGGTACACCCATATCCCATTACGCCCCCCCCCCTTGCCTAGCTGGGCTTTTTAAGATCTCATGCATAACCGGTGCGACCGACAACAACGTGCGCCGTACGCCAGTCACTTTGTTATGGAGAGGGCGTAATGGGATATGAGATAGGGGTGGGATGGGATATGGATATGGGGCAAGTGGGGGTCCACGAAACCAGTTCGTGGACCCCCATTTCTTTATCGCGCCTACGTGGACCCCTAGGGGTCCACCTGGATCACTTTGGGAATCACTGGTATAAAGCACGTCCAGTCATCCCGACAGTTACCTAATCGCCTTGTTTTCTTTCTTGTTATCGTAATATTTATTCTTCGCTCTTTTCATGATTAATTTTAGATGCTCAATGGGTTTTTTTTTTCTAAATGGTACTAAGTGCGTAGATTAAAACCCATGAATATCCAGAGGAAACGATTTATTTACCTGTTGATTGTAAACTGGTTATTGACGATATTATTTATAATAAAAATAACATAAAACTTTAAAAATAGATAAACTAGCAATTTAAGCTTAAACTATTGACGTAGTTTATCGGAAAGCTTGTGTGGTTAGCTTTGAACCTAAATTGAATTTACAGTATCATTTAAAAGCTATAAAGATAATTCTTTACTAACTCGAACTGTGCCCCAACGGACGAAAGAGAATTTGTGAATGGACGCTGCTTGTTATAAAACTTTGTCTACCAATAAACACCAATAAAACCATAGCTAACGACAAGATGCAAACTAGATACAAAATAACATGGACAGTGAAAAAATTAAAGTACTTAAAAACCGAAAATTTAACGCCACACATTTGTAAAGAAAAATTCCAATGCTTGTTTTACAGTAGGTACATTTATATTTTTTACAGATTTTATGCTAATAAAAGTAAATCATTAAAATTCGATGGCTTTTTGCTAGTTTCTTCTTCTTTGTGTGCCCTATCAGACGTTGGCGATCACTCTGGAAAATGTGTCTCTATCTTGTGCTGCCCGGAATAGCTCCTCCGCACTTCTAATGCCAGTCCACTCTCGTATATTTCGCAGCCAAGACATTTGTCTCCAACCAGGCCTTCGGCGATCCTCTATTTTTCCTTTCAATATAAATTGGAGCAAGTGATACTTTTCCCCTCGAAGTATGTGACCCAGATATGAAATTTTCCCGATTTTTATTATTATTTGCTAGTTTAATGCGCTTTAAAAATATGCTCACTCAGAGTAAAAGCGGGTCATACAAACGTATTCCACTATTTCCTGTCTAGATTTTAGCACCAGCGCAAATATTTTTAATTGTAATATAGATATCGACTACTGACATGTCCATACGTTTTACTTTTATGACAATTTTTTTCTGCTAGGGGTTGGGACCCCCCAAAAATCCTAGTTTGTTTAAAAAATTACTAGTTTGAACGCCATCAACAGAGTTTTGCATTCAAATGTGACAATGTTTTTAATAAAATTGAACATGAATAACTAAATCTTTGCTAATTCACTTTTTGGTGTTATTTTTAATTAAATGAAAGAATCTGGGTTTTAAAAATTAATTTGTAACGGTAGTAAACATTTTTTATATAGTGAAGACGTCTAGAAATTTTAATACTAGAGTTAAGAAACATCTAAGGTGCTTAAATAATTATTATTATTCTGAATTAACCAACCACATTTTGGAAGCAAATCATTATTTTGATACAAATAAAGGTTTAAAAATTTTACCCAAAAACACAACGGACTTATAAGTAGATAACTTAGAAATTAGAAAAACTGTTAATAATCAATTAAGTATTATTAAAAACCTAATATTTTGTTTTAAATTAGCCATCTCTTAAATTTATTTTCATATCAACTTACATTTATAATAATTAATTTTTGTTACTTAGACTTCTCAATTTGTTTTTGTTTGTTATTTGTTTAAAAAGTTTTTATTATATAAATGCATGTTTTACATATTCTAAAAAAAATATATGTATTTTGTTTTATACGATTGTTTTTGTGATATTTTTAAGTAATTCATCACCTCTCCATATAATATTTTCGTCTATAGTTTTTATTTGTTTATGTTATGATGTTTGTGTTATGTTATTTTTATTAATAAATGTTCCTATCCTTATTACATAGTGGTGTTTCTACAAAGCTATTTGTTTTCATTTAATAAAGAGAAAGAATAGTTTCTTTTAATTCACAGATGGAGAAAAAAAATATTATTCGCTCCAGTTTTGAAACCTCGATTTTGTTTTTATTTAGGTATAATCAGACTGAAGTGCACTTTTTTTCACTCAGTATTAATACCAAATAATACTGAGTGAAAGTAAAAAAGTAAATCAAGTACGTCTCATAATACACTACATTTTATGTTTAATAAAATATGAAATAATGCAAATTAATCCGATAGAATTTTACACGTGTACGCTAGGATTTGAACCAGTTATCTCAGGATCCTGTTTACTGATCCACGGGTGCCATCAAAAATACAGATATTAACTCATAAAATTTTACATAGGTATCACGAGCGTCCTCCAGATTATCCCGAGCGCCATATTACCTACATTACCGACTACATTTGAATCGTTTGATAAAGAAAGCAGTTACACAACGAGAGTCATTTTGGAATATTTATCGGATCCCTTTGTTAGATACCTTCTTGGGTGTCACCAAACACGTTTTATATCGGCGCTCATTCCTGGGCTCCTAACACGGAGACCTTATTGTTAGAATGTTTAAACCATTGATATAGAATGCACAAAATAGATACTTACTTCTTGGCTGATAATGCATTTTACTGACTATCTAAATAAATTAATTTTTTTGTTGTACTGAGAAACTTGCAACATTTTTTGTTATATCCAAATTGATTTTTGATACAAAGTATTTAGATATTGATTATTTGCACATCATTGCATTGTGGAACATAATACAGTAGAATCCGTTTATTATGACTCTGCCTATATTGACCAACCGCTTAATATGACGTAATTACACAGCGAAGTTTGGTTTTCATATAAAATTCTTTATAACAAAGTCGGATATAATGACTTCGCTTATAGTGACATGTCGCTTATTATGACCCATTTTTAATAAATTATGTCCTAGTTTCATCGAAAATTATTTCGGTTATAGTGACCTACATGATTCCTAACACCCTCGGCAGTGTTCGGGAGGGTCACGTGACTCCCGACGACGTTAATACGCTGTGTTTCTCTCGACACGAGTCTTAATGTGCTCTTTTTTCACGTCACGAGTCTTAATATGCTGTGTTTCTCTCTATTAAAATAAATACATACATTTATACCTAACTAAAACAAGACTTTGTTTATTTTCTACAAAATGCTTTGTATGACGTCCGCTTAGTATGACGTGTTTGTCATTTCCCTTCTATGTCATTATAAACGGATTCCAATGTACATTATTTAGTGAGCGACCAGCGTTTATAATAAAACCGTTGCATTGGTTGAAATGGTTACATTTTTCAAGTTAAAACCAAGCCAGTCAGCTATTTTTTCAAACTTCATCTGTATTTCCTTTGCTATTTTTTTTCAATCAATGTACCAGCCAAAATTCATAGAATTACAGGAATAAATCTCAACAAATCTGAAAGTCAATGCGAAAGTAAATCACATGGTTTTGCTTTCTGAGTCAAGCTACGAAAGTCACCAATCAACGAGGATTGTGCCTTAAAATTTAAGATAATAAACATTTCATCAACAGCCCATACCTTCTGGAATGCTATAGATTATTTGTACGGTACAACTACTATCGCCAGGGTTAAAACCACCACCTGCCGTATATTACACAACATAGCAGAACCGACATGCTGGCCCAGCATAAAACGACAAGAGGTATGGTGCTGCTAAATGATATCTATAGGTCTGTTGGCATATTCAAAATTGGCCTAGAAGGATTCAAGTGTCGTAAAATTAGGCAGGAATTGTAAAATGCATTATTGATACGTTATAATAAGTAAAAATAAATTAAAATACAAGTACATAAAACAAGGAGGACCGAAATCAAAATTAGTAATTACTACAAACAAATCAAATATTACAAAAACACCCACGCACATTTACGTACATCTATATATACATCCACACACATGTGTATGTACATTAAGGTGGTCCAGGCCCCTATAGTAAAAAAAAATTCAAATATGGGTGTCGCCACCCCTTTGATTTGTTACACCTACCATTCTTATTATGTGTAAAAAAATTCTGACAAAAAGTTCAGGATTTTAAGTGAAACACGTAATTTAAGGTTTATTAATATAACAAGTATTTTAATCAAATAAGTACACAAAGTGTTCAAATGTGAACGAAATTTGGTAAAAAAGCAATAATTAACATAAAATTGGTCACATTCTTTCAAAACTATGTTTGTTAACTCCTTTTTGGATGTTTCAGTAGAAACGATTTTTCTGTTTTGTTCAACGATGTGAAGTAAAAATTTCTTCCTCATTCTTAGTGAGTATCGTGTTGTAATCTTAAAATAGTTTAACACCTCTCTTCGCTGTATCATTAACACGTAAATTTTTGACACAGCTTTGCCTTGAAGGTAATCAACATTGTCATTCCAAGTATCAGGGGGTAATTGCAAAAAACAGTGCTTGATATCAAGAACTAAGAGCGTTTTCGACGTTTTTTTTGTGTTGCAAAAGCTTCTAATGTAACCTCTGAGGCAAGCTTAGCAGAATCACATCGCATTGAACGATTACCGCCATCAGAATTTATTTTTTGAACAATGGCCTGTTTCAGTATCAGACAGCTTGTCAGAAAACAAGGCAAATGCAACTAGCTCATCTGACAAATACCACAAGTGACGCTCTAAGACACCCCTAGCTGCTATACTGATTTTGAAAACAATGGCTTCGTACAATTTTAAGTTCTCCCAAAGTAATAAACCATTTACTGGTGCATCTGCTGACAAAGGCTCTTCGATCCAAACTTTGGTGTAGATGAGCACACCAAAATTAACAAATCGAACAATTTGTTTTTTTTTCACTCTTGGTTAGTTTGAATGCTTGTAAATTATTTTGAAAGAGAAAAATCTTCAAAGCATACATCAATTTCGCCATCCAACGAGCATAATGAATCGGACCTGAAGCGCTCCAAAATATCTTCCCAGGTGGTTTGTTCAAAACAATCATGGTGAGCTTTATTAGCTCTTCGTAATCATCACGAGCTTGATTATCTCCAGATAGAGCCATTTCTCTCACATCTTCAGATCTTTGTTTCCGTTTTAAAGAACGTTCTTTGACCTTTTCTAGTTTCTTGACGATTGAGTGCGTCTTCTTACGTTCTACTCTTTGATCGATGAGAAACGCTCTGCCCTCCGCAATTTTTATCAAATTCAAAGCGCTTGCATGGGCAATATCAAAAAGTTTTTCTACTTCTTTTGTAAACAAATACTCTCTTTTTCATTGTGCTTCAGAATTTCTTTCTTTATTTTTCATCAATAGTAGCCAGTTATCATGAAACTTAATCAATTTTTCAATGCAGTGATTTTGTTGTCTGGTCGGAATACTAGATTTCCTCCATACTTCCATGAGTTCTTGAATAAGTACATGCACTGAATCTTTCACATTTTTGGATTCATTTAATATGTGGTGATAATGGAGTAAAACTTGCCGAAGAATAGGAAGTTGGTTAAGCCTCACAATGGCTTAATATCTCGAACCCCAATTTATTTTCAATATATCGAAACCCAGAAAAATTTCGTCTTAGATGAACACATTTTAATGCACTGATTCACTCCACAGTCTACTTAATAAGTAGCAAAACTGTTAAAATTTCTCTATAGAACTCTTCAGTTTATTTTAATATTTATTTAATTGTTTAACACACGAAATTGTCCTACAACAAAAAGTAAAAATTAAGCAATTTTCACAAAAAATTGAAAAACAACACTCGATTGAGCACCCCTTTCTACTTAATCTATCTCGCTGAAATTTTACTATGTTATTACTATGAATACATGTAACAAATTTACGGGGTGGTCAAATGAAAAATAATAAAAAAAAACATTTTTGAACCACTTTAATGTACATGCATACGTTTATACACTATAAACATGTGTATGCATATATGTATACTTACACATGCACGTACATATACATATACGCACATACATTTTATAGAGCCAATACACAAGTAGGTGCATTACGCAATAATTACAAAGTGGCTCTAAGTGTGGAGATCTTCGGATATATGCAAAAATATGTTACTTCTGAAGGTAGTGATTTAAAAATATATCCTAGTCTTTACCAACGCAGTGTTTATTATGTAATAGAGTCAACGCATTGGTTTGAAAAAACTTATATTACTAGGAAAAGTATCGATCCAAAAGGTGCAGGGTTTCTCGTAAATTTTAGCCTTTTGTTAAGATTAATTTGATTAATTAAAGACGAAAAATACGTTTTATTTATGATTTTAAACAGAGAAATTATATATATATATCTCTTATTTTGTCGAGTGAGGCTTCACTAAAATAAGTAAGTCTTTCAGAATAGTTACCTGGATTCTTATTTACCTACTCCAGAGTTGTAAGCTAGTATTGTAATGTAGTTTTTTTAAAGGGCCGCTTTCCTTTATGAATTGCATAGTATGGGGACCAAATCACGGAGCTGTACTCTAAAATACTTCTCACATATGAATAGTACAAGACTATTATATATTATATTGTTGCATTTGCTTGGTTTCTGCTAGTGGAGGAAGGGGTTCTCTAGTCTAGTGTATTTTATTTATGTAAATGCTTGAACCGTGCATAATGTCAATTCAACCAAATTCATTGGTAGAACCCGACCGAACTTTTGGTGAAATATTTTTATTAATTTAACAAAAAGCTGATTGTAGCAATACAATTTTTTTTAATTTCTTAAAATTCGCCATTGCGTATTTATATTCCCGATAGCGGTGATAACACTTTAGATGCTCATGATGCCTATTGTCTAGTTTCCAATAAAAGTGAAACCTGTAGAAAATTATGAAAATAGAGTACAGAAAAAGAAGATTTTTATTGCACTTCAGTTTTTTAAGTGTTCTCATCCGAGGCAGTTTGTTCTCGTTCTTGAAGCTAGCGGAGAGACAGCATTTAAAGAGAAATATAAATTAGAAAGAAAAAGCAATTGAAACATGTTCCCACGGCAGCCACAGCACAAGAGCAGCATTTAGAGCTTCTGGCAATCCACAGGCAGTCCTGAGGATAGACAGTGAGCAGTGGAAGGAAAGTTGGCCCTTCAAACCCTTCACACCGTCCCTGACAGCACAGTGGCCAGACGTGACCCCTATGAAGATGGTGGGATAGTGGAGAAGAGACTTCTGAAGAACCCAGGGGACTAAGTAACACTCCAGCCGACAGGACCACAAGAGAACTGGAGATCAGGGTCGAAAAGAACCCACCTCTCACTGCTACCGCTGCATCAGGGGTGGCGCAGTGACAGTGCAGGAAACTAAGCGCTTGCAGATAGTATAAATTAAGGGCACCACCTGTGCCAGGCAGGGACAAGGGGGCTATTCCACCCCCTTATGGGGAGGGAGTAACAGTACAATTTTTTGGTATGTTATACTTTCAAAAAGTGGTGTTTACAAAGTTATTGTTTTATTTTAAATTATAATGTCACATCACAAAGTATCTGCATATGAACAAAAAAAAAATATTGGTAGCCAAATACAAATTATTTAAAGAGAATATAACAGCGTCTATCTACCGGAACACGTTCGTAAAACATTCGAACACATTCGATGCTAAATGTTCTTTGAACAAAAGTATTAATAAAATTGGCCGAAATCTGAAAATCCAGTTTCGGTCGGACTCTACTCGCAAGTCTCACGCGGCGCTAGAATTTGAATACGCAGGTACCTACTTAAGTCATACTTGACGACCGAATAAAATATGAAATTAATTAGTGAAATTAACTTAATGGAGATTTAACATGTAAACTTTTTATCTAAGTGTGCCTAATAGAAGGAATGTCGTATTGTATAACATAAACCTGTCTTAAAGGCTCCGAAACCCCTTGTTATCGATGACGATTCAATAAAACATTTAGAATTAAATTTTTATTTCAATATAAGCTCTTGTCAATTCGAAGTGATTTTTTTACAAGCTTTAGATATGCAAAATGCGACGTAAGTTAAAATCATTGGGCACGACGTACGTTAAAATCATTGGGCACGAAGTACGTCAAAAATATTAAATTAGGTGATTTCTGAAATGGGAGCTTCTGTACAATTTGATCAAGCATCATTCCATTTATTTTTCAGAATACAAAAGACAAATCACGGATTATAAAACTCCAGTACTTAAAAAAGATAGTCAAAAGATTATTTCGGCAGACTGCTCAGAGAAAAATGTATTGCAAATTTATTAAGAATTCTCAAAATTCTGTGAACGTATTAAAGTTCTGTTATTATTTCAGTTCTGTGAAAAAACTGACCCTGGAATGATATTAGAACTTGAGTAAAACTTGAAAGAATGCTGTGAAATAACTTGCCATATCTTAAAAAAGTTAAATAAATGTTTTATCATGCTTATACATAGTATTATTTAATAAAATTGAATCAAAACTAATTTCTATACTATACTAAATTGAAAATAAGTTTTAATATAAATACATACAAAAGTTATTAAGTAGCATTTTTCAACCCTTAACGTCTGTATAACGAAAATGATATGATCAATGAAATTTATAGTTTGTTCTCTAAATCACTTTTTTTTAAGAAAGACAAACATTCACGGGTTAGGAATGACCCAACAACGTTTGAAAATCTTCTTCTACCACCGCAGTAAGTGGAAAATGTTTATTTTGTCGTGATGGAGACTTAGCCAGCCAAGGAATCGAACTAGCAACGCTCGGGTGGGGCCCAAACGCGATGCCCACTCATCCACTGACATTACTAGTTCACTTTCAAAAAACAAGCCAAAGTGTTATCGTTCTTGAATTGATACTTGTTTCTATTATTTTTATTTTCTTCTTTACTTATATTATTTTATTTTTTGAGCATACGTGTCGTGTGGGAATTTTGTCCTTGTTCTACCGGTATTTCAATGGAAGACGCTCCTAAGAACTAGCATCATTGATTCCGGTGCATAGTCGCGCAGTTTGTCACGTAAGAACGGGGCGTTTCTACGGCTCGTTCAAGAGAAATGTTCACTACTGCTTTTCCTCAAATAAACCTTCCACACAGAATCCCCAAAGATGACATAGACCCTGACAGAAATTATTTTCCTCATGGCCTCCTGTGTAGGGCTAATGTAAAAAAAGCTTTTATATATTTTTGTTATTGTTTTTGGGGTGTTATGCCGTGTTTCGCTACCTCCTTCTTTAGCCAACGTTTCGGACAGCGTTACAGTGTCCATCATCAGGGCAGATGAGTAAATGATATTGGTGAGTGTTTACTTATGTGTGTCGAGGCGATACCGTGCTGCCAGCTCCATTTCTCTACGAGCTGGTGTTAGAAAAAATTCAGCATGGTTTTTTGCGTTTAGCTTTGGCGTAGCCGTCAATTACTGGATACCAAGAACTATTGAGCTTAGCTCCGTCGTCTCTGTTAATATTTATGGGGTTTTTATGGATTTCAATTGCCTCCGTAATTAGGCGTGCTCTGTAAGTTTTGGGTCTTCCCAGGACTTCAGGAACAAATCCAAAGTAATGGCCGGTTTCGATTAAGTGCTCGGCGATTGCCGATTTGTCAGGGTGGCCAAGTTTACAAGCACGAAAGTGTTCCGAAATCCTTTTGGAGATCGTCCGCTCTGTCTGGCCTACATAGATCTTGTCACATCCGGAACAGCTGAGTTTATATACTCCATCTGTTTCCAGAGGAAACTTAGTCTTTGCCGACCTCAGTAGGTCTTGGATTTTTGTCGTGGTTCCGAAGACCGTCTTGATGTTCTCTTTTCTCAACAGCCTGGCAATTCTGTCTGTTACATTATGGACGTAAGGCAGGAAAGCGCAGCCTTTTGACTCTTGTTCCCCCCTGTCTTCGTTTCGTGCTGTTTTGGCTCTTATGATTTGCCTTGTCTGCCTTGCTGGGTAGCCGTTACGCTCCAGTGCATCGGTGAGTTTGGTCAGTTCTAATTCGAGTTTTGGCTCCTCACATATTCTCTAAACAAAAAAAAACATGAAAAAGAACAAGAAACAGAAAAATAAAAATGATAACGACGGTCGCAACTAGGACTCGAAACCAGGATCTCTTGTCCTACAGGAAC
The DNA here is from genome assembly GCA_936435175.1 of Glyphotaelius pellucidus. Lineage (NCBI taxonomy): Eukaryota > Metazoa > Arthropoda > Insecta > Trichoptera > Limnephilidae > Glyphotaelius > Glyphotaelius pellucidus. The sequence continues at coordinate 9,909,525 of OW386538.1, read as the reverse complement.
AAACGCCTTAACACGGCCATTGGGCCTCTTAATTTGAAGTCATTTTTGTCGATCTCGTATTTCAAATTCAGAACTTGCATTATTTTCTTCGATTAATTTTTTCCATATTTTTGGCTGCCAACTGATCATAAAATTCTAAAGAACTGGTTTGTGATATCCAATTTTATTTATATGGGTTACCTATTAACGTCTTCTAAAAGTCTAAATGAATATTCAATTTTGTTGTAATAGCCTTTTAATCAATTTTGCAGATTTCCAATCATGTGACTTCGCTTAGATTTCATAGTTTCATAGCTTCTTCTTCAATGATATATTACATTAACTGTAAAAAGATATTAAGAGTCATTAACTAGCGGCCGAGAAATTAAATTTCGTCGAACGATGATCTTGCTATTGTACCCTTGCAACGGTATAGAGCGGTTCCTATGAGAAAGATTAATTATTCTCCATACCAGCATTTTAACAAAATAACTCAATATCGATTTTATTTCATTCCAAATTTGCTTTGATAAATACCCACATTTAAAAATGCTCAAGCTCTTGATGATAAAACAATTAAAATTACGTGATATTTGTAATTACTTTTCGATCATTAGTATTTATAATTTTTCAATAATGTCTAAGCAAAATAAGAATGTTTTTTTTTTTTTAAATGTATTAGTTTGTAAGACCGTAAATAAATAGAAAACTGAAGTATTTTCGTTACAAAACGAGGGCGAGGATCTTTTTTAATGATTTTATTTGATTTATTATTTATTATTTTAACTTTATGAGTAAAACCTCAAACTGTAATATTTAATTAAATGAAGACATTATGAGCGAAACTCAATCGAAAATCTGGAAACAGAAAAATCAGAAAAAGATATTGGCACCTCTGGGACTCGAACCCAGACTTGCAGAAGAGTCAATAGATGTCGCACATTAAATAAAATGGATAATAATTTATCCAGACACCATCTAGATTGCATTTAGTTCGAGTTGAATCTTGCAATCATTCATAAAGATGGCAGCCAATAAAAATATGCGTTAAGAAAAATGAAGATAATATGGGTGGTTCTTAGTCGAAGTATGGTACAGTTAAAAGTGACCGAATTGGATATCGACACCTTAGCTCAGTGGATAAGAGCGCCCAACCCGGAAAGTAGGGAAAGTGGGTTCGAGTCCCAGAGGTGCCAATATCTTTTTCTGATTTTTCTGTTTCCAGATTTTCGATTGAGTTTCGCTCATAATGTCTTCATTTAATTAGATTTTATTAGAACTTAAATTAAAATTGTGAAAAGCAAATTTCCCAAATAATTTAATGATTTATTTTACTTCATGATTATATGATTTGAAATGCATGTATTTTGTACAATACAAAATTTTGTTTGAAAATTTAAAAAATCTGCCAACGAGCTATGGTAAAATCTTATTGTACCAAAAATATTTTTTTTTTTCAAAATTTAAAAAGAAAGCTTTACTAGATAAAAGAACGGTCTTTCGAAATCCATTTATAATTTTTTGTGGAAAAGAGTCGAAACGTCTAAATTTTGATTTTAAAATATCATATTTCCGGTTTTGTCTGATTATTCATTCTTAAAAAATTATTCCAAAAAAATGAATTTACTAATCATTTAATTTATTATTTGAATTCATTGAAGCCAATTTTAAATCTCAAAACGAATAATCTTTTGAATAACATATCCCTAAGATATTGTTTCGAAATTATCGAAGTTATTAATAAATATTTATGATGTGTGCTTATTCAAAAGAGAAATGTCAATATTAGTTAGCAAATCTACCAAAGCTCCTAAGAATCGAAAAATAAATATTTGTAGACAGAAAAGAGTTAAAATCGTTCAGGAAATAAAAATGATTATTCATATCGAGTAATTTAATTTAATATTCATTTCCAAGAATTAATTTATGTAAATATTTAAATAATATTTCACGGTACACAAAAGTTCTTCAGTATTTATAAAGTACATACCATCATTTCATTATAATTATAATATTCATATTAAATAATTAAATCTTATTACAAAAGATTTATTTATTTATTTTATCGGGTTCTATATAAAGCAGTTACACACCAGAATATTATGGAGAAGAATATTGGAGAAGATTCAGGTTCTACATAAAACAGTTACACACCAGAATATTATGGAGAAGATTACAAAATTTAGAGAAAAAAGTGTACGGGGGCATTTTCACTATCTTGTAATGTATGTCAGAAGGTAGTTACAGAACTCTCTGTAGGTGACATTGAAGATGTCGATGCTCAATACATATTCATTTAGCAGTTGAAATGCTCTGTTTAATGGCGCATTTTGATAGGAAGAAGTTCTCGCTTTCGGAGCATAAAAAAGTGCGTGGGATCTCCCACGACTGTACGCATTAGGTACATGTAAGTTTATCTCCTTCAATATGGGCGGATTCAGTATAATGCCGGAGATTAGTTTAAAAAAGTGTTTACCCCAAAATATTTTTCGGTGGGCTTCTAATGTATTAAGATCGAGCATTCCTGTTAAAACCAACGATGGATACAGGAATGGGTAGTACGTATATTCCCTCATACACAGGTAACGCATAAATCTTTTTTGAACTCTTTCAATTTCTAGGATAGGGTTTTGTTCAGAGGGGGCCCAAATAATGGAGCTATATTCCAAGATGCTGCGGACAAGTGCTTCATATGTTTTACGTATTGCAATTCCATTAGTAAATGATCTCGCATTACGAAGAACAAATCCAAGCATTTTGTTGGCGCGGGAGACAATGTCGGATATGTGGGATTTGAAAGAAAGATTTGCTTCAAAAAAATTATATCGACGGTTCCCAATAACAATGTTGTATCGAATTAAAAATTAAAAATTGTTTAGTTGTTTTTTGTTAATTTCCTTTTGATTATTTAAAATTTGATTTCGTAATTTTATTTTGTTAATACTTTGTTTTATATCAAGTCTTATTTATATATTAGATTTATACCTTGTATATTATTTTACTATTAAATGAGTATACATTGCTTTTGTATTTCTTTTCAATATTATTTCTTGTTATTTCTAATAACAACTGTATCACTTCAACGATATTATTTTTATGTATTCATTGATTCTTATTATGTTCTTAATACTACTGATACTTATAATCTCACGTATCATTTTAATGTAAAAGCCATTTTATGACAATTAAATAAATAAATTTAAAAAATTTAATGAAATAAAATAAAATATTTACATATCTTTCTTTTATACTCTATTTTCTGATCTAAAAAACAGTTAACGAAACGTTAACAGTTCTTCTATAAAACTACCAAATCGAAGATACGACATTGTTCTTCGGGACTGTTGATATATTTATTTGTCCTGCGTTGGGGTGATTTGTTACAAAAATGGCGTTGTATAAATCAGTCCAATATTATTATTATCATCTACTTGTACGAGAAGATAAGTAGGTAGTTTAATGGTACACTAATGTAACTTTGTAATTTTTTTTTGTAAATATGCTAGTCCCAGTGACGTCTGCGTACATGACGTTATCATTCTAGTATCTTTTTTCTTCTCGTTTTCAAACAAGACGCGTAGAAGAAGTTAAACGTCAATGACGTCAGTATGAGCTCTCGCCGGGATTAGTTTACCAACATTCTTTCAAAGAATTCTACCTTATGTAAATTTTAAATAATAGTAAACACGATTTTCTTTCACATACTTTTAACTAAAAATACTGTTATTTTATCACGTAGCAAATTCCGTATAACCTTTCTATGTTGATACATTCATTTTTGTTTCGTGAAACAATGTTTGATTATGCAAAAGCATACAAGAGTTATTAGAGCCTATTTGTTGATGTGTATCTATGCTGTGTACAATTTACATCTCTCAAATACCATTCCTAAATTACATCAGTACTACATATTTACAAACATAAGTTTGTAAGTTGTCACATTACTTGTTGTACCAATTTCAGAATTACTACCTAGTTTCGCCCGAGAATCAAAATATGGAAGAAGCGTCATGGCTCACAGTAATTTTTTTAATTAAATGGCAAAAATGTCAAAGCTCCATTGCTTGTGATTGTGAATTTGCGCGTTGAAAACAGTTGTTAAATTAATATTTATACTGATAGCATTACAGTCCGGCTCTAACAGAGAAAATGAAAAGGAAAAGTGCACGATTTTATAGCCTCGTAGGTCATGATGGGGTGGCAGAAAATCTATGCGAATTGAATGCCGCACAAGAGTTTTTACTGTTAACCCGATTTCTGTTTCACAGTTAAATACATGGCTTAGGTATAATAAGTTAGGTAATAAATGGGTCCTCCCAATAATGTTTATTTAGCAACAACTGCCAGGAGTTGTAAATCAAAGCTTCTGCGTTTCACGCGAAGAAAGTTTAAACAGGTGTTTTGTCTAATAATTAAATAACTGAGTCTCCGTACATTAGCACCTATTTGCCTTAAACTTGTACGTTCACACCATGGTATTGCAAGTACCGTCAATCTGATTGAAAAGGCAGAGAGTGCTATAATTTAGACATAGCGTTTTCACGTATTTCCGTCATTGTCATTGTTTCGGGCTCCGATTTGAATTTTTAAAGTTCAAAATATGCCTATATTAACTATTTATTACATTAAGCATTCTTCGAGTAATTACTAACGAGGCCTCCAAAGTTTACATTTTAAGGCAAATAAATGGATCTTATAATTAAGATAAGGATAAAACAATTATGTTTGCTATTTATAATTATTTCAACATGGAAACGAAGATACCTACTTAATGTGGAGATGGAAAACCATAATTATTTTACATTCATAATTAATACTGTGAATATGCATTATTTGTATAATTATTCTAAAAAAACATGAAAAATAAATAAATTTAAAAATTTAACTTTGAATAGTTGAGGTTTAAGAACGTGTTCTGTAATGTGGATGAAATGTATCTAGATAGGATATTTCCTGTTTTTGGGGGTCAGACTGCAAAAATTATATATTTGGTAGTTTTAAAAGTTTGGTTTTAACTAAAATAATAGTACATCATGGACTTACCTTGCGAAAAATGCAGCCGCAGCGGAAGCTTGCGCGGCATTCCCCGGATGGCCATTGACTCTGTACGAGAACTGTGATTCCGAGTAGACCCCGGCCTGAGGAGCCTGGTGGCTCTGCACCACCAACGGACTGGTCTCCTTGTGCGGGGCCTTCCTGAAGACGGCCTGCGCGCTCACTACACTGGGGCCACAGCTCGCCTCACTGCTTCTATAACTCAACTCACTGCGCTTGGCGCTGACACTGGGCACGTTGCAGAACTTGGGGATAGGGCTGGACTCGCGCCCTTTGGGCTGGGGGCGGATGTGATGGTACTTGGGCGAGTAGCACTCCAGGGCGGCCTGTCCCTGGTTCCCATTATGTCCGGGGCCCTTCACAGCGAACTCGCTAGAGTTCTGCATGTGACAGTTCACCCTCGCGTTGTTCTGACTGTTTTTATATCTCTCACTGTCATCTTTTTGCTGATTCTGATTAATTTTATAATTTATTTGTTGATTTTGATATTCGTCAAGTTTGTTTTGATTGAATCTGTGCTTTTCGATTTCGGGTTGGGAACGCGGATTCGGGAAACCGTTTACTGAAACTTTGTACTTTTCGTTTTCTTCCGATTTGATGGACCTGTTGTTTACGTGATCGATCCAAGGATCGGGGCCGCGTGGGCCGCGGGGCGCGGGGCGGTGCGACATGAAGGAGCGTCCGTCCACTACAGCGGTTCGCGCGCTACTGGCGGGACCGGGACAGGCTGTACCGGCTGGCGCGGGAGCCTCTTCCCTCTGCGAGGAGTGTGCTATGTGTGAGGTGTGCGAGGCATGCGGGGCCTTTCCACTGCCGCCCCTAGTGGCAGGAGCCTCGGAGTGGGCCGCGTGAGGTTTACAGCCGAATGACATCTTGGGTAGTTTGGACTGCATCAAGCTCAGTTTCTTTTTCTTGGCTGTGGATGCCACGAAGTTGAAATAGCCGTCGCGGTCCATGCGAGGTGTCACCATTTTCAACTGCAAAGAAAAGCAATATATAAACTCTTCGATTTATAAACAACTCCGGCGTTGACAATTACAACTCATGATAATTTTAACTATTAAAAAATATACTAGTTTCTATTATAATTCTCCTGCATATATATTATTTCTGGTTAGAATCCGATCAGAATCAAATAAGGCAACTTAAATCAAAATTGATATTCAATTAACATGGAGTTCAATTATATACAGAGATTAATTTAGTTAATTTATGTAACGATATTAATTATAAAATAACATAATTCTTAAGTCGTGTTATCGTAGAGTATCCAAAGTTAATTTCGTCGTAATGGGAAGCCGTTAAATAGTAGATGGCTAAGTACCGAGCAAAATCTGTTCTGCCTATAACAGGTTCAGGATGTGAACAGTGCCAACTCACTTTTTGGATCATATTCACCCTGAATTTATAACCGAACCTCTAAATTGTGATAAAAAAAAATTCTAGATAAAAATAGCTTTTGTTAATTATCATATAAAAAAACGCAGGTGTTTTTAGTGAACAGGCGATAGAGCTATAGCTTTATAAAGTAAACTAAGCTACAATTCAGTAATAAATCTGCAAAAAAAAAATTGGAAAAATAGTTATTTTGTAATTGCGTGTTTTTTTAGGTCTTACTCAAATTTTTTAGAAATTTATGGACAATGCTACAAAAATTTTATGAATTAAATCCTACGAAAAATCTAGGTTAGTTGGAAATGTTGGGAAAAATTGTCACGTGCCCATAACATTCATATTCTTACCCACCTTCTAAATTATTGACTGTTTCAACTCGACTATTTCGTCTGTAAATTTCCGTTCCGTTTCAATATGTGGGCCATTTTTATCTATCTATATATATAAAATTCAAAATGTGTTTGGGGATTAGTCTATTGAGTTTTGTGTACCTATTGCTATAAAATATTTGAAACTTTCAAAATATCGTCTTAAAACTCCCGCGAAGGTTTTTGGATTATTTCAACCACACGACAATACATCTGAAAAGTTTTTGAGTAATCGCAAAAATTCTTGCAAAACTATAAAAAATTAGAGAACGACATTTTGCAAAACAATGATTGTCAAATCAGAATTCAATTTTCAAAACTCTTTAAATTAATGAATTAATTTGAAGTGCTTACATATTAATTTGAACGAATCAATAATTGCAGATATTTTTAATAGGTACCTATGTTAGTACCAAATTTAATTGATTGTTCTTATAATATTTGATTGTGCTTATATAATACACAAAAATTAATATTTGTAATCTGTGAAAAATGAAAATTTGAATAAAAAAATTGTAATAGGTGGCACGCGAGCAGTTTTAAAACTGAATGTACTGGGACTGAATATATGGAACGCGAGAGGGGGGTTGGTGGGACGGGGTAGCGGGAGAGGGGATTGGGAATTTGGGGAAGGTGGAAGGGGAACGAACGAGGGAGAAGAAGGAGAAGTGAACGCGATAGGGGAACGGAGACGCACGTGAATGGACATGCTGGGAGAAACAATTTATTTCTTGCATTGCAATGCATTCCGGAAACCAGTTAGTGGTTTAGTAAAATTCGTTTTCAAATGTGGAATCGTCGTTTATTTGGAATTTATAATTGACACTTTTTTTCAATAGTATGATACCTACATGCCTGTCTGAAGAAAGTTTGAAAGAAGAATTTCATTGTTATTGCGACAGTGACGTTCCTTTGGACAAATCGTATAATTCCTTATCTTCTTATATATAAAAATCAATATTTGTTTGTTTGTTCGTATTTTATGCGCTGCCATACCGTTCATTCGATTGCTATGAAACTTTGGTGATTTGTTGTGCGCACGGCCGCAAAGGTTATAGGCTATATATAACGGTGAGCTCTGGCGTTATGAAATTTGTATAAACGAAATTGTGTGTATTTCATATATTTTAGCGGCAGGGAGGATGGCATGAGGAGGAGGGTAAGGAAGGAGGTTCGCGTGAGAAGTGACGAGGGGGGGGAAGGCGGGGAAGATGGAAGGAGAAGCGGTAGGGGAATGAGTACGCATGGAAAAGGACAAGCAGGGAGAAACTTTTTATTTCTTTGAATGGCATTGCAACGCATGCCGGGTACCAGCTATTTGAAATAAAAAAGCGTTACATAATGGAATGATTTATAATTTAGTAGGTGGGTATTTATGTACGGAAGAAACATTGGGAAAAAATTAGAAAAATACTTTTTTCGACGCGAAGTCTGCTGTTCATTTTATTATCACTAGCAATAAAAATAATGCAATTGAAAAATGTTAAAGTGTGCCCATGGTTTTAATGGTTTATGGTTTTTTGGTTTTTTTTTTTGTCTTTTCTTAGTTCTTTTCTTTTCTTTATTTAAATACATTCTTACCTTCACAATTCTTTTTGTTTCGACAATCACAAGTGTGCCAAATAATCACAAGTTTTAAAACTTTTTAAATCTGCAGGTCAAAACAATAATTATAAAATATTATTATCGAGAGAGTAAACACATAGTCATAGTGGCTTGACATTATACAAATGAAAAAAAATCTTTGTTTAAAACCACTTTATTTTATTTGTACACGTCGACCGGTTTCGGTTAATGTCAACCTTCATCAAGACAATAAACATATAAACTAAATTACAGCACAGCGGAAGATTATACGGTAAACAACAGCTTTTAAAGTTGTTCCCCTTCTCTCTATGTATCTCCCACCATTCCCCTACCTCTCTACATATCCCTCCACCAACCTGTCTCTGATGGTCTCTCCCTCACTTACGTACTTTCTCTTTAGGTTACCTTATAATCTGCCGCTATGCAGTAAATTAGTTTGTATTATTTATTGTTCTGATGAAGGTTGAGATCAACCGAAACCGATCAACGTGTTTAAATAAAATAAAGTGGTTTTGAACAGAGAATTTTTTAAAATTTGTGTAATACATTATTGGAGTGAAAACTTATTTAGTACCGCTGTGATTTAAAACTCGATGAAACGGAAACGAGCGGCACTAAAAATGAGACAAACACATACATCTATAAGATTTAGACTGCGAGAGAATGAGATGCCAATATAACATTTATTTGATTCACAGGTGCTCGGTTCCAATATAATACGATAAATCCACAGTCCCACACAAGTCTCCTTTGGTGTAATGGTATAAAGCACCTGACATCTAGTGGACCTCTGCAGACATTTAGTGGACCGACGATCAAATCCTACGGTATCCAAAAAAAAATCATTTTTGTAAAAATATATAATATAATAATTAACTATATAATATAGTAATAATATAATATCCAATCTTCGAACCACTCAGAACACTCAAAACACAAAAGAAAACGACATCTAGCGCCTCCGAAGAAAAAAACACAAATACTAATAAGATGACCAAATGTATAAAAAAAGGTGCACTGCAATTCAAATATGGAAAAAATCATCCTTCACATTGATAAAAAAAGTGCTTCCTAGTCTCTCCACTCTTGTCTACTTTAGTTTTCTGAAGGTCTCCCTTCTTCCACGTATGAATTGTTCACTCTGTTTTTTTTATTATTATGTACTTAGCACATTTCAATTCAGAACAGTCGAAGTAAACTGGGAGAGATTGAAGGATTAAACAATAAAATGTACAATTAAGTCGATAAAATCAAGTCCAGAGGAGTAGGCATAAACTAGTTCAATTAAATTTTGCCAAATGATTGACGCGTGGCTCAATCCCTTTGATTGAGTTTACCAATTCATTAGACATAAGCCGCTTCAGCCATTAATCTCCTCTGGCGTAGGTCGCTTACACGTGGTCACTTTAGGTATACAATATACCTACGAATATATACACGTTCGACGTACGTGTTTTTGGTTACTTAATTAAATTACTTTTGTTACACAACTTTGACGAGAGTGTTCTTTGCAAGATTAAATAACTTTTTCACAGGTTGTTTTCCACGGTTAATTTTGTGGAATGTTTGAATTTTTTTTTTCGTCGCGTGGAAACTTCGTATACTTATTTTTAAAATGCTTTTCTTATATTAGCTCCACACAAGAGGCCTTGAGGGAAAAAATCCCACAGGGCCTTTGTCATCTTTGTGGATACTTTGTGGAATGTGGAGGGAATTTTTAGAAAGGAAGAATGTTAGTTCTGGGAAGGAAAATGGTGTGAAGCGTGGGTTGGAATCTGGGGTCAATATGTCCAAGAGTGACGGATGTATGAATCCAATCCTCCCACTGCGGTGCAAGGCGATGGGTCGAGAGAGTACGGCTGGATAGGTCTAGGTTAGGTTTGGTTCAACCAGCCTCCCGAACCGGCCCGCCACGTATTAGGTGGGCAAACGGATTCGCCGCCAAAACCTATAAGAACCTCAGTAAATAGTAAAACCCATGAATTTAATTTTGCGTTCAATATCTGCATATCCCGTAAACAATAACAACACAGTTTACTTGCTGTGCATTTAATTAAAAAAAAAATTGTAATATTTAAATTTTGCGTGCTATATACTAATTACCAAATTAATTTTATTATACAGCCTGGCTTCCCCCAGGGCGTGTATTTTTTTTCTTTTTGATAATTATTTTAAAAAATTTGGCACAACCAAACGGCGACGGCGATCTTTAAAAGTCAGATGGATATTTCAAAGCTTCGTGGTAGAAACGGCGCTGCGATCTGAAAATTATTTACAGTGTTTAAAAAATATCAGACATATAAAGCTGTAAAAATTTCACTATGCCCGAGCTCACAGTTCGAAATTGTCTCTGAAAATTAATTTTTAAACTAAAAAAACTTACTGAAAGTAAACATTTCGAAAAATCTAATAATTTTGGAAAAAGTAATATTTTTTTAACTGTCAGTTTCACGTTTCGAAAAAAATTTATTTATGAATTATTTTTAATTGATTAAATATGGTGTGAAGGGTGAATACGAGTCCGGGAGTCAATGTGTCCTGGAAGGACGTGAGAAGCCGTTCCTCCCACTGCGGATCGAAAGGGTCTGATAAGAGAGTTCGAAAGCTCTCTCTCTCAATCAATCTCTCCGGATTGGCCCGCCGCGCAGTAGGTGGGCAAACGCATCCGCAGCCAAGACCTAAGCAAGCTTCACACATGAACACGTGCACCCCTGCTAAGTCACCTAATATAGCGAACGACTTATGGCAGTTGTGTTGGTTATCCAATAAATGACTCCCGGGGCGGCGGTAACCATACCCGCCAATAAGTTCAATTTTATTCTCCAGTAGAGCGATGTTAACTTAAATTAATGTAGGTACCTACCTACTCATAATAATTTAGATACATTTTTTTTACATTAACTCCACACAGGAGGCCCTGAGGAAAATAATTTCCCTCAGGGCCTACGTCATCTTTGAAGATGCTGTGTGGAGGGTTTTTTGAGGAGAGGAAGGAGTGAACATAGGTCTTGAAGAGACCCATGTTGTAGGAGGGAGGAAACACAGAGGGCGGCAAATCGTTCCATAGCCAGGCTGTTGAACTCAAGAACGAGTCGTAGAAATGACCGGTTCTCATGAGAGTGTCTTAAGTCAACCGTGTACAAATGTTAGGCGCGTGTTTGGCATGTAAACAAAAACTATATATAATCAATAATTCTATATAGTTTTTGTATTGCTAATATTTTTAAATATCTACCCATGTGATCGTAACAATAGTGCTAGTCAAAACTAAACTGCTTTCAGTTCTAAGCTCATGCGCTCAATGTCATCTTGAATAATTCAGACCTTTACGGTGCATTGGGTTCAACAGGCCACTGTGCGAGTTGTGTTCTTTATCCGGAACGTTCGGATTGGATGGTAAATTTATAATGCGTTATGGCGGGATATTTCAATAGAATAAACTGGAGCAGCGAAAATTCAACAGGGGAATCGGGGTTTATTTCAATTTTACGGGATTTTTGTGAAATTTTCACGGAATTACGGTTGACGTTTATTTGATTCGGCTGAAATGACTGATCAAAAATTTTTACAAAAGTTTTTTACGTACCTGTATATTTTTCGTAGAAGGCGTACATAAACATATTTTTATAACATGTTTGTGCCAGCCAGAAATACAAGGTCAGTACTACCGTTTTATTTTAGCAATACTGCGACCATGGCCCATTTCTATATACCACTACATAGAATTCAAAGCTTAGGCAATATGTATTCGCACATAGACGTATGGAATGTGTCACTGATAAAATATAAATAAGAAATCATTTATCCATAATTCAAGTACTCACTAAGGAAATTCTTTGGTAAATTTGTGAAATAAATTTATAAAATAAATTTATTATATATCTCTACGTATTGTCTCGTATTAATGCATCTTACTAATTAATTGTATGATTTATAGTAATTTTATAAACCTTCACAATTATTAAAAAAAAATTAAAACTTTTTTATTTTCATCATTGTTACCAATTTAAAAATATTTGTACTATCTTACAATAGAGGTTATTCTTTTTATTTTGTTCACAGATTTTCTTAATTTTATTGTTTCATTGGAAATAAGGTTTGTTTCCTAGCTTGTAATATATTTTACTTATTATTTACCTACCTTTAAACATTTTCAACGTACTTCTTAAGATACGTTATTTGCATTTATATCTTAATTAAATATATGTTTTCATTGTTGAAATATTGTAATATTTAAATATACAAGCTCACTTGAGCTAATTTTTCATGTTGTTGCTATACCTTATCTATGTTATTATGTAAAAGCCTAATGGCGTTAATTTTATATATAAATAAATAATTCCGGCGATTATCAGCGGTTTCGAAGAACAATATCGGATGTGCGATTTTGTAGTTTTGCAGTAGAGCTGTTTAAAATTTAGTTTTCACAGTTTTACTGTTTTCGTCATCAAGAAATTTAGTGTTATTTTAGTATTTTGCATTTCCTTTCATTTCATTAAAAATTCCAAGAGTACAGACTTTCAAATCAACAAAATAAGCCAATAAGCCAACGAAACGATTTTCAATTTAAAGCAGATCCCACATTGTTCTTCGGGACCGTCGAAATGATGAATTAAGGACTACATTGTTGTGCATTACATTTGTGACTTATTATATAACTAGCTTTTACCCGCGGCTTCGCTCGCATGGTATTAGGGGGAAATAACTGTAGAGCTTGCACTTATAAATTATCCCCCTCCCTCCTTACATCTAAATTTCATAATGTCAGAGCTCACCAGTAGTAAAAAAAGAATTATCCAATTTGGTGCAGTCGTTCGGAAGTTGTGCGCGTACAAACATTTCGGAGATTAATTTTTATTTATATGGATAGATAGATATTAAATAGGTAAATATATCAACATCGTTTCTACGGCAACGATTTGTTTTCTGACGTTAGCAATAACTCGCTTTTTTTAGCGACAGAAAACGTATAATAAATATAATATATTCATATTTCTAATTTCATAACGCCAGAGCTTACCATTATATTCAACCTTTACAACTCGCACATAATGTAGCTTTCTTTGGGTAAAAGAATTTTTAAAATCAAAGGTTTACTGGATTTATTGGAAAGAATTTTTAAAATCAAAGGTTTAATGGTTTATGCGTGAAAGCGTAACAAACAAACACATGCAGTTTCGCATTTATAATATTTGAATAGATATTATGTAATTTTTTTCTATACGAATACCGCACACAAGACAGTGGGACTTGGACTGGACTGAGACTGGTATCTCCAATGTTATGATGCTGAACGGAGAATGGAAGGGAAGGAGACAGAGAAGAGGTAGTGGAGGAAGTGAAAAAAACCCTAGCTCTTCAGATCTGGTCAATAAAAAAAGCTAAATCCATTTCAAGCAATGCTCGTCTTCTGAATGATGGCATTTCAGCAGGGCGATAATGAGAGTATATGCCACCTAGATTTATTCAAACCAAAAATAAATACGTGTACAAAATTTTTTCGAGACTTTATTAATGTTTGTACGTAATTTCAATAAAGTCAGCTTAATTACAATGGATCTTCTATTCCCGCTGACTACAAATCAAATGACAAAATTCGTTTTGTGGTGATTAATAAAAAACAAATACACAACAAATCGATTCTACGAGTCAAGTGTTTCTAGACCAAGTTCCACCCTGTTGAGAACAAACCAAGCACTGCGCCGGGCTCCGCAGCGACTTTATTTATAGTAGTAACTATTGGTGGACCATGCATCTATTGTAGGAACTATTAGCGTAACTATTGGCATTGCTTTGGGGCACCGTAGGAGAATACCTATAGGTGATTCATTCCTATTACAGGAAGCAGAAATAGGGTTATCAAAAGAAAGTTATAAAAGAAATGCATGTCATCCTTATGGTGTAGGTGCCTAATCAGCTCAAACACATACAACGTGTTTTGTATGATGTCTCTTCACGCTGAAGTTATTCAACCAGCGATCTCAATCCATTATTGTCATCTGCGCCACGATTAAATCTTACTGTTCCCTCAGGGCCTATTTCATCTTTGAAGATGCTGTGTGGAGGGTGTTTTTGAGGAGAGTGGAAATGAAAGGAGTGGAAATGAAAGGAGAAAAAAAGGAGTGAAAATGGGTCCTCCTACAACATGGGTCTCTTGACCCATGAAGGGGAGGAAACACAGAGGCCGGCAAATCGTTCCATAGCCGAGCTGTTGAACTCAAGAACGAGTCGTAGAAACGATCCGTTCTGATGTAACTAATGTCAACCGTGTACAAATGTTGGGCGCGTGTTTGGCGTGTTTCCCGACTATGCACCGGTGCCGAGGGGATCAATGACGCTAGTTCCTCGGAGCATCTTCCATTGTAATACCGGTAGAACAAGGACAGCATTCCCACCTGACGCCTGTGCTCTTAAGATTGCAATCCGTTTGTTAAGTTAGGAGAATCTATCAAACGGACCGCCCGTTTCTGCACAGAGTCGAGTTTTTTTTTAGGTATTTTGGGGCTCCAGACCAGAGGTGGCTGCCAAATTCAACCGTGGGGCGCACTTGTGATTTGTAAAGGGTTAGCAGTTGTGTACTATTAAATAATCTGCGGGCCCTGTACAGTATGCCCAGTTTCTGAGAGGCTAACTAATCTCTGGCTTCGATGGAGCCCCCATACCTGAGCTGGTCACTTATAGTTACACCAAACATATCAATGGAAGGCCTGTTGGGGAGATTGCTGCCATTGAAGGAGACTTGATTTTCATTTCGATCCCTTTTAGAC
The DNA here is from genome assembly GCA_936435175.1 of Glyphotaelius pellucidus. NCBI lineage: Eukaryota > Metazoa > Arthropoda > Insecta > Trichoptera > Limnephilidae > Glyphotaelius > Glyphotaelius pellucidus. The sequence goes on along the minus strand of OW386538.1, from coordinate 9,894,374 downwards.
GTAATCAGACACATTGGGTCTTTGAAACATTAAATTCTACGAGGTTATTCTTATCCCAAGAGAAAACACGTTCGAGGTAACCGTCCACTCTTTGCTTCAAAGCCCTCCGAGCTCTACTCCCTGCTGCAATCTAAAAACTGAAATAATTTTCTTCATAATCCACGGATTTTCTCTTCCTGTATTTTTCTTGGAAAACTATCATTTTCAGCCAATTGTGTGTGTCTAAAGACAACAGAACGTTTCTCGACCAATAACATCAGCTTTCGTGTGGCATTGGATAGGAAAGTATCCTGTTTTTTTGGGACTTTTCTAGGACCGATTTCTAGAATGTTTAAAGGCTGTTGGTATAATTACTATCCGAGTGGCGAGTTGAACCGCACCAAGCTGTGCATTATTCTGAAACTATCTTCATCTGATATCCTCTATCATCACGACAATCTCAACTTCATCTGATATCCTTTATCGTCACGACAATCTCAACTCTACATACTTCACCCAGAACAACTCGCGGAACTGCACTCATGCCAGTCATGAAAGCCCTGAGATTTCTAACATTCAAATGTCTTATTGCTTGGTCAGTTCCTTGTATATTCAGGTCTTTGTCAGTTCCATAATAATTGATGAAATTACAGAATTTGCTTTGTTTTTATTCGAATCTGCTAACCCTAGTTCTAGGTGACATTCGAACGGCGGCATCAATTGACCGCTCGACGAGTGTATTCCGCTCCAGTGGCGGGTATGGCAAGTATGGTTCACATTAAATCTTTTTTATTTCATCTGAATGCCAACGCGAAAGTCTGTTTTTTAGTTGGCCAACGCTTTGCTGCCAGCCACCATAAAATTTTCAAGCAATTTGCTTTGATTTGAATATTCATTGGCCGTTGGTACCTGTACATTATATAGGACGACATTGCATCAGAAAATTATGAATATTCTGGGTGGCTTTCATTAAGTCACCATGACACTATTTCTTGCCACTGGGGTATGCAGATCGAAGAGATCGCGAAAGACACAAAACTCATCCTTGGTACAAACTTCTTTCTAAATTCAAATTAGGTCTTATCATATACTGTCTTCTATTATTGTACTGACTCTTAACATTACTAACTCGATTAAATTATTTGCTAGATCGTTCCTAACTTCTACTTCTATAAATTCCACTTATGAGCGTGTTAAATTTTCTATTCACACGTTATTCGGCTACCCGCTCTAATTATCCAAAACATCTTCTCGTTCTTTCTTTAAAAAGTACGTAACGTGTAAATCATTTCTTTAATATTTTCGGATCGCCATATTAAACGGCTGTACATTATTATTTTAGAGATTATTTGTTGATTTAGAATACTGACAAAGAATTAACATGATGCATTTAGGTATGTTTTTAGGTTTTCACGGCCAAAAGTATTTTTGTTATTTATTTTTGGGGTGTTATGCCAGATGAGCCCTGATGATGGACACTGTAACGCTGTCCGAAACGTTGGCTAAAGAAGGAGGTAGCGAAACACGGCATAAAACCCCAAAAATAAATAACAAATATGATGCATTTATTTTATTAACATTTCAAAGAGCGTGTAAATTTAAGTATCCATTTAAAAACATTAAAATAATGCACAGTTTACCATTTGTTTATTTGATTAGAAATAAAACGCAGGCATGTGCCTAGCATGGTAGTCGATTAATTATCAACAAATATACAACAAATAACACGCTGATTACTTAAAATATACTACAAAATATTTTGGTTATTATTGCTTAGTCAGTTTTCAGCGGAACTGCAATTTCATTTGCCTATAAATGTGTAAATAAATGCTCAAATAATTCCAATTTATTTTCACGGGAATTAAATATCTCCACCCTTTCAGAATCTTGAGAGAAGATTCTCCTACTGTTGGTATTGTGTCTTCTCCGCACACATCTGTGTTTAGGTACAAGGAACCAATAACACACTTATGTTCAGTCAACCAGAACAACTGAAAGGGGTATCCAAGTCATTAATATTATTTGATTTTTATATTCCAAAAATATACGCGATGAGACTATTGCCAATAATATTGGCAATATGTGGTGAATTTCAGAATATTTAGATCAATACAGATAATCGTTTTCATGTGTCTCTACCCTAATACCATATGTACCAATGAGTTGATTACCAATATTACCATATGTCACAATGAGTTGGTTATATGTACCGATGAGTTGATTACCAATATTACCATATGTCACAATGAGTTGGTTATATGTACCGATGAGTTGATTACCAATATTACCATATGTCACAATGAGTTGGTTATATGTACCGATGAGTTGATTACCAATATTACCATATGTCACAATGAGTTGGTTATATGTACCGATGAGTTGATTACCAATATAACCATATGTCACAATGAGTTGGTTATATACATACCTATTTACATTCAATGGGTTATAATTACAAAAAGAAGTTATCAACGTATCTACATTTGTGTAATGTGCCTCTCCCGCCACTCCTCTCTCTCTCTCGAATAATTCGAATACTCGAACACTGCGAGATTTGGGTAAGGGTGGGTACAGAAGACATGGCACAATCAAGTTAATCAAACACTTGAGTCGGATCTTGTCCATTGTTGGAATATTAGAAGAGTTTGAGGTGGTTTAAAAATGCAAATAAGCCAAAATCCGGCGCCAATAGTTACTGTGCATATAGTTGATATGCCTGCTGTTATGCAAAAATGTTTTTGGTATATACTCGCATATTAGTGAGCATTTACTTTAAAAATATTTGTTGTTCAATGAAAATGATTTCTTCGACAAAACGTCTCCAGGGGGCCAAGCACCGAGAAATCGATAACTTTACAATGTTGGATCGATAGGCGTAACTTCCGAGGATTTTATAATCGCTATACCGAGCACGGTTTCACTGTTGACAGCCGAACCAATATTGACAGGAAATATATAAGAAATCGATAAACGTTGGCAACACCAGGTATGTTTTAAGGTTTTCACGGCCAAAAAGTATTTTTGTTATTGTTTTTGGGGTGTTATGCCTCATCTGCCCTGATTATGGACACTGTAACGCTGTCCGAAACGTTGGCTAAAGAAGGTAGTTGCCAACACCGTTGATGTTTTCTATGAATTCGTATTATGAAAATTCAAAAGCCAAACAATTAAAAATATTGATATATTGGCAATGTTGAATTGAAATACTAACTAAAACCTGAATTAATTAGGTAATGAGGCATTTAGTCATATTTTAACCATTTTTGTTTCTCAAAGATCGGACGGAATAAATTGATCGTGTCTTAGATGCATTAAGTCCATGGATCGCTTATACAACTTTCTTCTGGTCTAAGAGCTTCGTTAGTTTAACCCGTTCATGCACAGCGAGCGACATTATTAAATAATATCTATGTGTATATTGACAGTTAACCGAAACTTACAGTCTGTCATTGACAGACTATAAGAATTGTTCCCTATTGCCCAATAGGGAACAATTTACAAAGGGAACAAGTTTAATATTGGGTTATTTAAAAACAATTTTTGGTTATTAATAATATTCAAATGCAATTAAGCCTGATTCAATGCAATAAGCCAAATTCAGTCAGATTCGCATTCACGCTCTTTTGATTTCTAATATTTCTAATTTATCCAACTAAATGCCATTAAAATTACAATGTAACAATTCAAATCCACTATTGAAGTCAAAAGTGTGACTAGTCTCCAACAAATGATTGGCGAGCTCCGAAAAACTGTGTGTTTAGAGATTTCATATGTTCTTTAATCATTATTTCAAATTTTCTCGCAGTTTTACCAATATAAAAGAAATTACAATCATTACACTTTAATTTGTAGATATCAGATTTTTTTGATTTTTGAATCTCTATCCTTATTATTTATAATGTAATTTTTAAGTTTGTTATTTGCATAAAATACATATCTATGATCATTGTCTTTATCTATTATTTATAATTAGTTTTAAGTAAACCCTGAAGAAGTGAACATAGCCCATGAAACATGTTGGTTTTATAAACAATAAAAGTGGTAAAAATTAATAATTTTTTTTAATTTTGAAAGATAATATTTTACTATCCAGGTTATTTACATTACGCGTTCATAAATTAATTATTTGATTCGATTCATTTTCCGCAAATATAGTAAAGAAATAATAAAAAAATAAACTTTTTATTGGCAAGCCCTTACCGGTTAAGGTCTGTAAACCCTTAGCAACGGTAAATTGTAAACTCTTCCGCAATTTTTTGTACAAGAGTCATCGGCAGCAAGTCCCATTTCCGTTTATTTGTTGTGCAGATATTTACCGGAACGAAAACGTGTCTCATCGAGAATCCATTCTGAACAACAATGTCGATTTTAGATTTCAATCGAAACAAATAAAAACAAATTAACTGGTTTTAATCGAAATAAAAATATGTAATTAGATATTGTTTATTGGTACGGTCTGAAATTGTTTTTGTAGGTGCCGTGATTAGTATCGTGCGGTTTTAGATTTGGGAAATCAAAAGATTTTATCGGTGTTTTTAAATGTTGTATATAGCTGTATATGCGTTAATTTTTATCTTTTTTTGATAATTACTTAATTAGTTTTCATGACGAAAGGTTGTTAATTTAATGTGTAACGTTTCTACATTAATTAAAAATTTTAATCGTAACCAAAACAACAACAAAAAAATCAGTCGTTTACGGTCTACAATTGTTTTTTTGTTTTTTGGTTGACGTTGCAAATATCGCTATTGATCAAGAAAAAGATTTAAATTAAACAAAAAGGTAAGAACAGTATTTTTAAATTCTTTTAATAAACATAGCCTTGCGGTATTTTTGGAGAGGCGGAGGCGTTAATCTTTATATTTCTTGATAAATACTTTTTTTTATATTTTTTGATAAAGTATTTTGCACATCGGTTAAAAATACAGAGATTGACATTTTTTTCGTTTCTACACAGTATTGAAAGAATTATTAAAATGTTTTCATATAATATGCCATGTATGTCTTTCTATGCTGTCATCATTTTCAAATGCCAGGGTTTATTTCATTAGAGCACTTGAAGTGAAATAACACTAAACTGCGCTATATAAATATTACGTTATTATTATTAGACAACATCATTATTAACCCATTAAGTGTTTTGCAAATTTGCTTTACATTTACGTGAACAGGTATAGCAAAATCGCTTGTTCTTTGAATAAGTATTTGTTTTGAACAGTTTAATATTTATCAGTTGAATCATTGAATCGTAATTTAACGAAAGTCAAGTTGTGATGGACTCTTGGCGCTAAGAAGGCGGTTAGTTCTAAGTATTGGGTAATTAGTGTGTTTGCTAACAACGTAAGTGTTTTTTCTAGTATGAACGTGTCAAAACGAGTTAAGCACACAAACTCGTATAAGCGAGCATTTTTTTGTAAAAAAACACGTGTACTGAGGACCTATATTTTTCATTATTGCACAGCATATACCGAATATTTTAAAAGATGTAACGACGGGTTAATAGTTCCGAAATTTAATAATAAGTACGTACAGAAAACGTTCGAATACAACATACCGAAGATATTTAATTTATTACCTGAAACTATAAAGCAAAATAATTCTATGAATAAGGTTAAATATATGCTGAAAAATTGGTTATCGGAAAAAGAATATTTATATTTATGAAAAAATGTAGGAAAAAAATGTTGAATATATAGAAATAAGATGTTAATTATAACTTTAAAATATATTTGTAATTGAACCATAAGCACCTGCTGACAAGCCAATGCAATTGGCTTGGCAGGACTTGTTTGTTGATGTATAAAAAATGAAATAAATAAATAAATTAAAAGAAAAAAAAAATTTTAATTAGTTTTCATACTAACTTCACAAAATCAGTAAGTATTTTTTCAGTTGAACTGTTGAGTAAAATTTGTAAAAGCGACCAGTTCTCAAGCGGTTAACGTGACACAGACACAAAATCTCTTGGCTGAATACCGATGCCGAAAGGATCAATGGCTCTAGTTCTTCAAAGCATCGTCTATTTCATTAGCTGTGTAACAAACAAAAAATATGTATACTCGTATATCCGATCTCTACGTTGCCATTTATGGAGTCAACAGTAAAAAAACTACAGTATCATCTCAGTATAATTTGTCTAGTATATTTAGTTACTATTTCTTGCAATATAACATAAATTGTAAAACCGATCTTCTTCGCAATATTGCAAATCCGGCGCGATTGCCCATAAATCGAATCGGCTGATTTCGATTTATCGACGGTTCAATATGTACCTACGATGTTGGCATTCAAAATATAGTAAGTAAATACACACTCACTCGATTAGAAAACTGTACCTACCTATAACCGTATAAAATCAGTACCTGCATAGTTAATTGACTTCGCTTCGTGTAATAACAACTAATAACCAAGCCCGCTGACAGAAACTTATAGCGCGGACCTAAGATTAATGTTTTTAATTGGATAAAATCAACGGGAGTATTTCATGCTTTAATGTCGGAAATAATTAAGATATTAAGACAGGGTAATGGTAAAATGTACTATGTATATCCATAATTTATCTCTACGATGACAAGCGAGTGCATAGCGACTCTGAGCAAGATATTCAGCAGGCAGCTTTGCAAAGATTAAGCAAATGAACATAGTAATAGATTAGACTGAATGAGCTGCTAACATTGAGCACAAAATTACAAACTCATAAAAAATCCCTTAATCACCTGTCCAAGTGATGGTTTGTCTCTTTATATATAACTAACTTTTATCCGCAGCTTCGCTCGCATGCTATTAGGGTGAAATAACTATAACACTTGCACTTATCAATTCCCCCCCCCTCCCCCCTACCCATCCCTGCCCAACCCGCATTCCATACATTCATTCCCAGTACATTCAGTTTTTAAACAGCTCGCGCGCCACCTAAATTTTATAATGCCAGAGCTCACCAGTAGTAAAAAAATTTATCCAATTTGGTGCAGTCGTTCGGAAGTTACGCGCGTACAAACATTTCGGAGATTAATTTTTATTTATACAGATAAATAAATATTAACTACGATATTCCGCTAATACAAATATCAACATCGTTTCCACGGCAACGATTTATTTTGCTTAGCAATAACTCGGTTTTCTTAGGGACAAAAAACGTATAATAAATATAATATATTAATATTTATAATTTCATAATGCCAGAGCTTACCATTATATACAGCCTATAGTACTTGCATATAATTTAGCTTTGTATTGGTGAAGGAATTTTAAAAATCATTTTATTATTTTATGCGTGAAAGCGTAACAAACAAACACACGCAGTTTCGCATTTATTATATTAGATTACATCATGTACATATATTACATCATGTACATATCTGTCTCTTTCTCTCTATTACCATGTTAGATTTTAATTTCAAGCTATCTCAATGTTTCTTTATTCTATGTTTATATATGTCGTCACTTCATTTGGATAGGGTTCTAACTTCACTTACCTTCTTCTGGGATATGAGGTGTCAAAGTTTGCAAAGAGGATTTCTCATTATTTACCAATTTCCGATTTTGAGGTTGAATCGTTTTTCGCTTACTGTGGAGGTAGTAGGAGATTTTCAAATATTGTCGAGTTATTTATAAGCTGGGAATGTTTGTTTTTTCTTATAATATATATATTTAAGAAAAAAAACATAATTTACTTTAACCATTAATTCTCGATATTATTTAGAGTAAGAATTCAAAAAAAAAAATTGGTCTCTGGTCCCTTTTTTGAAATTTTTTTCTTCAAAACTAAACTTTTTTTTTCTTCACAGTTCACTACATCACTGTTCACTTAGCCGAGTAACAGCCCAACCCCTTGCCCAGACCTCACCTGTCCAATACCTTCTGAATTTGTGTATTTTGAGTTGAAAAAAAACAACATAGAAAATTGAAAGCAATATTTTTAAGGCATTATTTGCATTATACAAAGCTTCGGTAAAATACGACTTTAAGCGTAAGTTAGCTCCAAGTTATAAGTGCACATAACCTTCAACGACTACAGTATATATTACTCGCCTATTTCAATAATTGAGTGCAAATAAATACTGTCGTACAAAAGTCGGTTGCACAGGAGAAATTTTCCAACGCCTTGAATGAATTTCGCAGAAACGTGTCTACAAAATAAACTTTGTGGTTATGTTCAGAAGTCACAATCAGGTCGAAGAAATCGGAGAGTGTTTTGCAGGAAAAAATATTTTAGTAGGCACGTGTGCAAATACAGACTTACGAGTATTACTAAAAGGCACAAAATAAATTATTAACTCGGATACGGATGAAGGAAACAACATATGCTTGTAATAATTTTCCCTTCCGATCCTTATTACATTTTTATCCATTTTTTATACAATAATTAGACTCAATTAAATGCAGTTTAGAGAAGATGTTAGCAAAGCTTCATTTAAATAAGTTAGTTAATATAATTCAATCCAATGTTCACGGTGTAATTTGTGGGTTAAGTAACAATGGCTTGAGTAATTGGGTTATTAATCTTAAGAGATTTAAAAAAGCAGGACTTTCATTCTGCATTATTAGCTTTAAAAAGGGAGCAACGAATTCGTTTGGTCCTACTGTTAACCGGGAGTCTCACCCGCCGGACTACCAAACATTTCTTGAAAATAACTCCCATTCGTTTCATCACCTGCACTATTTTTCCGCGACCTTTCTTACAATATTAAAAAAGAAAAGTTGTAATTGATAATTTTATGTCTCTATTTAGTCTCAAGAACATTCCTTTGGGAAAGAAATCATTTTAGTAATATTATTTAATACTACAAAATAAATTCAATTGTCTCTGGAAATAATGAGAACCGAAAATTTCTTTGGTCTCTTTGCTTTGGTAGACCAATTATGAATAAGTCATAGTTTTTTTATTTTATTTATTTACTAAAAAAAGAAACAGCATTGCACATACTATTTCAAAGTTATACGCGGTAGACGCTAGTACGTTTTTGAGATATTTATTATTTATAATTAATTACCAAATTATTATTTATATTAATTAATTATTATTTATAATTAATTACCAACTAGACAAACTAAACAATCATACTGCTACAATTACGACACAAGACAAAGACATCAACACATGACTCCGAAAACAAATACTACATATGGACAAAGATATTATCATAATCTGGCTCCAAATTTTTTATATTTTATTGAACTCTTACTATACTCACGTGACAAAAAATTCAAATCTAAAGCTTCGATTACATTGAGTGAGTTTACAAGCTACAAGCTGGCGAATTCACTATCTGCTAGTAAACTTGTTCAGTGTAATCATATATCCTAGCTAACTAGCAGATTTTACAATGAACAAGTTTACTAGCAGATAGTGAATTCGCCGGAAAATAGCTTGTCAACTCGCTCAATGTAATCGAGGCTTTAAACACAAAATTCATACGTGGATAGTCAACAAGGGCATTGCATACTGCGGGCAGATGACTTTCACAAAACAACAACACACTAAACGCCTGCATTTTTCACTTTTCCTCTCAATTATTTATTTTTTTCTTTCATCTTTTTTCTATTTTTCTTAAATCTTTTCTTTTTAATTTATTTTTCTTTTATTCTTTTTATCTATTTAAATTTAAATTAAAATTTTTATCGTATTTATCTTCGAAGATTAAGATGTCAAAATTAGATTAAATTCCTGCCACCCTGGAACAGGCGGTGAGGTGGTATATACCAAACATGTATCTATATTGTATACATTGTAATTTTGTATTTTTTGTTATTTATTTTTACCTCCTTTTTTAGCCTAAAAGCAGGAGGTAAAGAAGGAGGCAGCGCCACACGGCAAAACACCCCAAAAATAAATAACTAACATACTTTTGGCCGGGAAAACCAAAAATCGTACCAAATATTATCTTGGTTAAAAAATAATTAATTTTTTTTTTTGAATTAATACAATTTTACAATTTACTGCTTAGTTAACAGAAAAAATTATATGACAACAGTAACAAAAAAATTGTGTTTAACCATGAGGAAGAATCGATGACAAATAATTTTATACATTTTGTCGTTACATCAAAAATGAAAGAGAACCCTCTAGAAACAAAGTGATTTTTACGAAATTACAGTTTTAGCTCCGATTTCTTATCAATACCGAGACAAGTTAACAGAATTGCCTGATAAATTATTTATACTTGCGTGAGTACTTGTATAACTACATGTGTATCTCCTGAATCAGTAATAGCCGTCTTGCAATTTCTTCCATCGTTACCTCACAGTAATTATCGGTCTATTGATTCCGACATGACATTTGGAACTGAGCTATATCAATCACGGCCCACCACCGCGAGTCCAGTGGCTTAGCTTGCCCCGCCAGACCCAAACAGCCCCATACTCGCAACCTCGGCAGTAAATAGGAAGCTTGCCCAAGAAACAACCCAACAAAAAAGGGGCAAAAAAGACCCTAATTGATTTCTGTTACATGTTTTGTTGCTGATTTACTAATCCAAGTAAACTCGAAGAATTTCGGATCTCCCCTTCACTCTCGCATAGTTTCCAGAAAAGAGAGGGAGATGGTGTAAAAAGCATTACGGCACTTTTCGTTGGGGGAAAGCGGGGTTACCCGATGTGAGCGATGACAATGCAAGACTCACAGTAGATCATAAATCAAAGACAAGAAATTACTAACCGATACAGTGTTGAGATAAGTCTGCCATGTAATGCGGGGTTCCGTGATTATTCCGAACACTAATATTGTGCACAGATCATTCCGCACGTAAAAAATTGCACACAGATTGTTTCGCAAACGGATTAGAAGATAAAAAGTAAATCTGTTGAAAAAATGTTATTATTTATTAAATGTTAATTATACTCCTATATTAAAAATCGGATTGTAATCTTTAGAGCATAGGCGTCGGGTGGGAATGCTGTCTTTGTTCTACCGGTATTTCAATGAAAGATGTTTCGATGCTTGATTCCTGTGCACAGTCGGGAAACACACCAAATGCGGGTCCAACATTAATACAAAGTTGACATTTCGTCGTCTTAGTTCGTATTTTTCCAATAGAGCAGTAGAAAATTTAACAGGAGGAGAAGGTTTTCGTTCATTATTTCAATGAAACATTATGATAGGTGCTTAAGATAAAGATATATCCGTAAAGATAAAGGTCGCATTAGTTTAAATAATTCTTAGTTAGTTGATTAACTATAATTTTTTCATTCTTTATTTTAATTTTAAAGTGGAGATTGAACAAAAATTAAATTGGTCTGTTGGGAATATAGGAACTGAGGCGACGATTTGTCACACGAGAACGGGTCTTTTCTAGGGCTAGGGCCCGTTCTTGAGTTCAATAGCCCGATCTCTGTGTTTGCTACTTCCTACAACATGAACCTCTTCAAGACCCAGGCTCCCTCCTTCCTTTCCACAAAATGACTTTCCACAAAATGACTTTCCACACAGCATCCCCAAATATGACATAGGCGCTGAGGGAAATATTACTAATGTCATCATATATTTATCAGACTGCAAGAATTATTTTATTTGCGATGAGTTCCGACTTTTAACGGTAATTAAAAATGTAGATTATTTTGTGAAATGGGCTATGTTTGCAGATTTCAAGGTGCGGGATCATATTGTGGGGAATAATATTTTTTTATTTTTTTTATTTTATTAATCTATATACATTAGTGTTTTACTTTAGGTGCCTGTCTCACTAGGATATACCTGTGTCGAGACAGGCTTAGGCTTAATCTATGTTGGGGGTCTCCAATGCGCTTTCGAAATTATGTCTTTTTGGTGTTTTTATGTGCGGAGTATTCACGATCGGAATAGTCATTTTCAGAATGATCCTTGCACCGTAATGTGGACGTAATGCGAAAAGTAACCGGCCGGGACGGAACGCAGTGCGAACGAATGAACGCATTTGCAATAACGTGCGCATCGTGAATTGCATATTGCATTGAGATTGTCGATTCAGGTTACGTTCTGTGTCATCACACCGATGGATTAACTTGTATTGTACTGTTCTGCACTCAATCCTTTATCTTTAATCTAGAATATAACATTATTGAACGGGTTTTATAGGCACCAGAGGAGTAGAGAATGTTATAAACAAAATCTTATCGGGTACAAAAATGTCAAATTAAACTACGTTAAATTGGTAAATAAAGTCACAGCACCCCCCTAGTACCTATGTTCTTACATTTGTCAGTCAATAACTATAATTTTATATGACATTTTGTAGAATTTCCGTTGAAATAACACTAAGGTCATTATACTTTTGTGATGTTAGTTTTGGAATCAAGCCCCCAATCTTCATACTCAATTTAAGTAAAGCTTACATCAACACGCATGAAACTGAAAATAAAATTGAAATTACAGCTCAGTTTAGAGGAACGTTTGCGCGGCCCGTTTCGGCCCGTTTCACATAAAACTTAATTTTGGATTTGAGATCAAAATACCCAACCAAACTGAAAATTATTTTTGTAGTCAAAAGGATTATCAAAGATCTAGTACGTGTACGAATGACTTTATTTATTTTTGCTTTAACTTTAAATTGTAAGATAAAGAGGCCATTAAAGATTTTAATGTTTCATATAAATAATAAATAAAAACATTTAAGAAAATAATTTTACTAAATTTATTACAAAAATATGATGAAATATAAAATAAAACATTGTTAAAAATTCGTTTCTTTGGGTGGTAATTTTAATGTTTAAACTACAATTTGTTTGTTTCGGTGTAATTTAAATTTTCACCCATAAAAATGATTTTTATTATAATTTTTTTTTTAAATTTTATATTTCATCATACTTTTATGATAAATACAGCAAATTTATTTTTGAAATGTTTTTCATTTACTCACAAATAATTACCCAAGTTATCTCTAAAATTATGAAACATTAAAATCTTTAATGACCTTTATCTTATAATTTAAAGCAAATATAAATAAAGTAGCCCACATGCGTTCTAGGTACTTGATATACCTTTTGATTACAAAAATAATTTTTCAGTTTGGAGGAGTAATTTGATCTCAAATCCAAAATTCAGATTTGTATGAAACAGGTCGAAACAGACCGCGCGAACGTTCCACTTAATGACTTAAAAAGGAAAGAAATGGTAAAAATTTATAATTATTTTTCGTTGTTAATCTATGATAATTTACGAGTATGTGACTTTTGCTTTAGAATGTCAATAATTATATTTCATTCTCTGTTAAGAGTTCCCCGAATGGGGGCAGAAATACCACAAAAGAGCCACTCGGTATTGACTGCTAGTTGATTTGACATTTTCTCATGAATAATTTCAGTGAAAAACGATCGTAAAGCTGAGAGAGCGAGGGGTGACACAAAGCGCCAGGTCTTAGAACATACCGAAACATATTCTTAGGAGAGTGCCATTTCATTACACAATAAAAGCTCGCAGATGAAAATGGCACCCACTGCGGCTAGATACGTTTATAACAGGCGTAATAAGAAAAATCACTTAAAAAGTCGCGCGCCGGTCGTTCGAGAAAGAATGGAAATCGGGGAAGTGAGAAGTATGCCTAGGGGTAGCGATGGTACCTACTAGTAGCCACCCTAAGCCCAGCATTAGAGATGTCGTAAAGCTTCATCCAAAACGCGAAATCGTCGCGCAGTGACGAATAAAAGAATAAAAAAGACCAACTGAGTAAAAAAAATACGAAAATCAAGTGATTTCCACACTTATTCACTGTACTTGAGGCAATACAATGAGTCAATTCCAATGTTGCTTAACGCGATGATTCTGCGGGAACGAAGTGTTAGCTTTTTAGCGATTTGAGTTAAATTGTGTAAAGTCTTGAAAGATTGGTTCTACCGAAGATTTTTTGATGGAAGAAAGTGTTTTATTTCACATAACTCTAAAACTTGCTTCTTTAGAAGACCGCCGAGAAAAATCTGATCTCATTTGTTTCTTCAAAATCATCAACTATATTATTGACTCACCTACATTATTACAACTCATCTCATTCATTATACCTTCTCGTAGACTCGGAAATAAAAAACTGCTCTTCCTCAAGCAACACTAGACTAATTATGGTTATAATTCACCACTATCCAGAATGTGTGGAATGGTCAACTCACATCAAGACCTTGATTTTTTTGGCATAAGCCTAAATGATTTTTGTCGCTCACTAAACAATTGAAGATACTTTATATTACTCTATTTTTAGCAAAGTCTTGACTTGACTTGACACTTCTATTTCACTTTTATTTTCTTATGTTTTATATGTTTGTCTTAGCTTTCTTATACCATTCTTTATTCTTGTAATGTTCATTTTCTAAAATTTCGTGTTACTTGGTTATAAATTGGACGTTAGTCCGTTAATAAATAATAAATAAATAAAGTATTCTGAAACGTTAGCTGCTTGAAATCCAATCATTATTTTTATACATTTGCTTTGCAAAGGTGTGAATAATTCTGGATGTGAGAGTGTATAAGTTTTCATGTAGAAACGTATAAAGGCCCGTATCCTGCGCCACAATACACATGAACACTAGCTTGAACAGCACCCAAAACATTGAAAATTTGAACACTTCGTGTTCAAAAACCCTGTGTTCAAGCTTTACCACAGCCGACGGAAAACATTCATCTCCCGGGCGAAGGGGGAAGGCTGGCGGGGGGAAATGTGTTCATATTTTTACAAGAGCCGCGCGATGCGGTCATGTATGGAGAATCAAACCGAACAAGTTTTTGAGGTTATGCGCAATGAGCAAGCTTAATAATCACTGGTTTAAAATATTATGATACCTAAATACAATATAATAAATATATTTGATAATAAAATTATAACATAATAACGAATATTAACAATATTAATATTAATATTATTTTTGAAGTGGGTGAAGCGGGAGCGGGAAGGCAGGCGGGGCCGGCGGGGCCGGCGGGGAGGGAAATAAGTTCATATTTTTACAGGAGCCGTACGAAGCGGTTGGTACCGGAGGTAAATCGAATGACGTTTGGGGTTATGTCAACCGCGCGAGCCTAATACCTAATTATGACTTTAAATTCCAAATAAATACTGTCGTAATGATGATTATATCTTTCGTGATCTCACTTGTAAATAAAGTCTATTAATTTATAAATCGGTTTCAGAGACACGGAAGAAATGACCAATTAAAATAGGTATTCTATTCTTTCCCTGATAAATAAATACATAATAAAAATCTAGTTAGGTAGGTTAGGTCTAAGTTGAAATCTGCGTGTTCTCCTTTATATTTCGTTTACAATATCATCGCTAAATTTCTTAACAGAACTCGACTTTTGACGTTTGAATTTCGAATGCGTAATTAATTACGCATTCGAAATTCAAATACTGACTTTAGGTCATAATAATTGATATTAGTCGGAAATCTTTCCTGGTAAATAAACATCTATTAAAATATCTCTGTTTTCTCCCTGATGTAGCATCTCTTCTTCATCGGAACATATTTTAACATTTATTTAAACGCTAAACGTCAAACGTCAAGGCAGTTGCGTACGCGTGGACACGTGGACTCGTGGACAGGCCACTAGCAAAGTGTGTGACCGCGCGAACTTCACACCTGTTCACACCAATCTTTCAAACCATGTTTAAAAAAACGCAGGAGACGGAAAACAAAGAACGTTTATAGTGGGGTTCAAGCTAGTTTTCATGTGTATTCTGGCGCAGGAGTTCCGCCTTAAAACAAACAACAGTTGTTTTACCCTATTTTAAATTCAGACTGACCTTTTGAATAATTCGGTAGTTTCCTCCTGTACCCAGTGTACCCACTCAATCCGAGAATTCACTTTGTCAAAGTGCGTGGTACAGGCAATATTTTACTTTCAACTTACAACGTCAGTTCGGAGTTCGGGGTGAAGGGGGGTAGAATGTAGAATCCTGACACAATGTCCATGGGTTGTTTTGTCCGCTGTTTTGGAACTGAAGAATGGTTTATTGCGTTTTCGTTTCGGGCCAGGTTGGTTAAAAAGCTGCCTGAAACATTTATCTCTGGCTTCATTTACTTTTGTAAAAGAGATAGATTTTACCGATAAAATATACACATGTTCATGAACAAAATTGTTAAAAGTTATTAATTGTTGAAAGTTAATGGTCTAGGAAATGAATCTATAACGAGATTGACGTTGACATTTTAAAAGGTTTAAGGTTTCGATTATAATATCGTACAAGTGAAACACGTTGATAGTTTCTGCATTCACGAAAAGTAACTACCTATTTACGAACTGTAATTTTCAAACAAAAGGTAATGAAATGCATATTATGTATTACACCAGATGTTTTCAATGCGAAACAAAAAATGTTTGATATAATGTAATGTTTATGTTTATCAACCGATAAAATCGGTATTAAAATAATATTAATTGTTTTTGTGTTTAGTTGTTAGAACTCCGTTTAATTGTTTTAAAGTTAATTTAAATCAAGTTTAATAATGTAATTAAATTCCGCAAGTATTATAAATTATTTTTTTTATTGTGAAAGCTGTTTCGGCTTATAAGGCCATTTTAAAACTACGGTTACATTTACCCCAGCCCAATTTAAATTTTTAAGGTGACTAAAATGATTTATAACCGGTTAAACCGAATTTCCGAGAAAAAATTGTGACAATAGATTTTCTGTTTTGTGGGGTACTTTGAAATCTGTTTTCTCCACACTAAATGTTGTATAATAATGACGTCACAACTATTAACTTATTAAAATATGTTAAATTGTCTAGGTTTTCTGAACATACTGAGAAGTGAGAACGAACATTATTAAATTCGGTTAGATTTCTTTTTTAACCTAGCAGCCCAATCTAGGTCATTTTAACCTATACAAAAACAAATAAATGCTTTATTTTTCTCTTTCGAAAGGATCTCATTTTGTATGAAATGTTTGTATTAATTAGTAATAGTTATTTTACAAAGTCTAGTAAATAAGTATTATTCTAATTATGCGTTTTTACTTTTCCTAAATAGTTAATACGAATAAATAATGATAAAAAATAATAAATTATACAGAATAAACTATGTTACAAGCGTATTTATTCATGTAGGTAAATTTGACCAATGATTGGGCTTTTTAGATAGCAAAATATGATTGGGCTTCTAGGGTTAATAAAGTACTTTAATTTTTACATTTTTGTATATTCACATCTTGGAAAAACATTTAAGGAAAACGTTTCTTGGGAATTAGGAATAATTGGTAATTTATTTAAATAAAAATAGTTTTTTTTTTTATGAAAAACAAATACCTTTGTATTACACCACAAAATATTTGTTTTTCATAAAATTAATGATGACACCCCAAAGTAAATATGCCTATTTTGAAGAAATGAAAAAATAGTTTTCTTCAAGAATCACCTTTTGGATGTGATCCGAACAAATTTTTCAACTGGCAACTCCCTTCTGTGAGGCTAACATGCGAGGAAGAAGAAGTGGAAAGATGAAGGTTGAGAATCAAAACTCAGTGAACATTTTTTTATAACAGAGGTGACTTTCTTCTGGGTAAGTCAGTAAGTAACTGGATATATTAAGTTCATTGAATGGACATAATAAATCATTTTATTTTTCCGAATGCTTTTTTATTGCCCAATCCTGGCGAAATAATAATGACCCATAAAAAATAGGCAACATTATATGGATATAGGTCACATAGGCCATGGCATCCATTTCCGGAGCCGAAAATCGTAAACAGCAAATTTATAGCTCCGCTCTAGAGGCATATGATGAAGTCATAAAAATCAAATCAAACGTGGCGAATTACTCACGGGTCAAGGTGTTGAAATATAATATATTATCCAGGTAGAAGGAAGTTAGGATATTGCTTATGCATTTTGTTTATTGAATCATTTAAGCACTCTGAAATTTTAACCAAAAAAAAAACAGACTTTTTCGACGTGTATACGAGTAATTCTCTCTATGTATAATTTCGTCCACGTATAATTTCGTCCGTGAATAATCCTGATAGTATAGAATATTTACAAGTAAAAATCACGCCTGTTTAATTTCATCTTGTAACCGTTTTGCATATGCATGATCACGTTTTTTTATAAATTTGGTCTCTTGTAGGTATTCGAGTAAACAAAGTTTATGTACATCAGTTCCACACACAGGAGGCCCTAAAGAAAATTATTTCATTCAGTACCTGGGTCATATTTGGAGATGGTGTGTATAGGGTCTTTTTAGAAAAGGAAGAAGAGGAAGTTCTGTGAAGGAAAAAGTTATAAAGGGTGGGTCGGAATTTGAGGGTGAGTGTGTCCAGGAGTACAGAGGGAATCCAACCCTCTCACTTGTGCAAGACAATGTTCTGAAGTCTCGCTGAAGAGATCAAAAGATCTTTCTCATTAAGTCTCTCCCGGTCCGGCCTGCCACGCAATTGATGGGCAGGCGCATCCGCCGCCAAGAACCGGGCAAACCTCACCCCAACCGGGCAAATCTCACAACATAGCGAACCACAATGGTCACCCCGTGACGTAAGTGTTGGTTATTCAATAAATGATTTCTGGGGTGGCCGGTACCCATACCCGCCTCCCAAATTGATATAATAATAAAATACGGAACAAACAAAAATACAATTGATGTGTTTTTTTTATTCAGTTTGAAAAATTATGGGAATGATATTTCGAGCTGAAAAAAATTGCCTTTACTTAGAAAATTAACAAAAATTCGTTCAAATTTCACTATAATTGGGCTAATTATTGATTTACAGCTTTACAGAAAACCAAAACTTCAAAAAATTTTGAATTAAAGAAAATATTTTCTTTAAAATGCAAATTCTTTTAAGGCATTTTCTTCGATACTTGGCAAAGTTAGGACTTAGTAGATGTTGAAATTTAATTTTTACCTCGCGCCGAATAATTCGAGCTGCGTATCGATTGAAATAAAATTTTAAAGTTCTATTCACTTCACCAAAATTAACATTATCCAACTGCTGCAAAAAATAAATTATTTTTATTATAAATATCTAGTGTTGGAATAAAAAATTGTAGCAACCATAAATAAAAAGCTGTATTCATTACCCTTGCGCATGTACCTAGAAAAGAATTACTTAACCTAAAATTAGTAAATTGAAAATGTACGGCAGGGCAAACACATCCCTTGAGAAATCTACATTATTTTTTAACTAAGCGAAAAGGGAGAAAATCCGAACACAGTTGGTTCATTCTCTTTTCAATTTGACTGTAAGTAATAAATACGGTTTTTGTAATAGGTACCTACCTACTTAAGGGGACAGTATTTTGAGGTAATCATTATTCCATGCCTTTGTAAGAAAGTTAAAAATTTATATTATATATATAATTTATAAGCACTTCGGTGCTTGTTACAATTTTCATAATTAAGAAAATTTAAAGAGGTTTTTTTGCATTCGCTCCATACAGGAGGCCTATATCATCTTAGGGGATACTGTGTGGAGGGTCTTTTTAAAGAAATATTGGAAAATAAGTTAATAGGAAGGAAAAAGGTATGATGGGTGGGGATGAATCTGGGGATCTGTGCGTTCAGGAGTGACGAACGTATGAATCCATTCCTTCCCCTGTCATTCAGGGCGATGGGTTGAGAGAGTCCGGCTGGAGAAATCGATAGGTCTCCCTCAACCAATCTCACCCGATCCGACCCGCCACGCAGTAGGTGGGCAAAAGCATCCGCCGCCATATCTAAACAAACCTCACCCCATGAACCTGGGCCATACCTAAACAAACCTCACCCCATGAACCTGGACACCCCTACTAAGTCACTAAACGTAGCGAGTCACTTGGGCGACCTACGGCAGAGGTGTTGGTTATCCAGTAAATGGTTCCCGGGGCGGCGGTACCCATACCTGGCTCCCATATTTCTAAGTAGTATAACCTCTAATGTGCATTGGTGAAAGACCTCCAGATTAGATATGTTATCTGAAATTCCTTTAACTTTGTTTGGTTATCTGAATAGCCAGTTACTTCCCAACCTTCACCTTAAACCTCCTACTCTCCACTCCCTTTAACATACCCCAATTGGGGATGGCGAAGTCCCGCATAATACCGGTTAGAAAGGAGAAGTTGGGATTCTTCTTCGTTAACACAATATTTTTTTAATGGCTTCTTTTTTAAGGACTTTTAATAATGGTAATACTCGTACATCAACCAATGCTAATAATAACGAACCTTTACGTCGTTTCTCCACAGAGGTAGGCAGAGAGGATAAACAACAACTCGAGGCCCGAAAACGTAGAGAGGTATTACGCAAAGAACAAACATCTATGCAGCAACCGCGCGATACAAAAGTCAAAATACTATCAATCAATTGTGTATAAATCCAGCCTGTCAGATAAATTTCACCAAATGAATATCGAGCAGGCATTATGAAATGTAAACAAAAAAAAGTAAATCACATTTTGTTTTGATATACCGACCCCTTAAAAGAAAAAAAGGTATTTTAGATCCGATATGTGAATATGTATATTGTTGTTAAATACTTTTAATAAAATGCTTGGGTTTTATTTGTATAGAGGCGGTCATCATGCGAGTGTAAAAAAGGGAAGTTATTGATATGTCTCTAATAAATAAATTCAAAACGAGAACCCCCTCTGAGCACACGGAATTAAATCGTTTAAGGGGGGCTAATATAGGGGAGAGAGGGCTAACACAGTATATAAATTTACAATTTACAGAAGATAATGTTGGGGGAGTAGGGGTGCCGGGTTACCTGCGCAGTGAACATGAAATGTTGACTGAATATGATGGATCGCTTTTAACTTCGACAATTATTATTTTACGTGCATAGTTCAATTTTATTCGTTTACCCCAGTTTTAAAAAAGGTTCACCATTATGATTTAACGATTCTTAAGGAGATATAAAATAAGAGAATAAATTATTTTTTAAACTTTCAAAATATAGGAATATAACATTTTAACTCTATCTAATCGAGGGTTCGTTTCACAAGGCTGTTGGCCACTTTCACGATATATATAAGCTCATAGTATAAGTCATAGTAATAAGCTCAAGTAGGCTCGGCCTGTGTCAAAGCTATACAGTTAAAAATGTATTTACAAGGCAATCATGTCGTTTAAATCAGTCCCGTCCCATTTATTCCGACATTCAAATACACAAAATTTTACGGAATAAATTGGACGTCTTACTTCAGATCTTTACTAAATTTTATTATGATTTGTCATCGACTAACAAATTAAAAAAGGACTTTTTTTCTTTTATTTTTCCCAATTTTTACTTTTCATTACAATATAATGAACATCGTAAGAATAATGCGCAGCAACTAAAGCGCAGCCTGTGCGTGGGTTATGTAGTTATATACATTTTATTTATGTACCTAGAAAGAAACTGACACTGGGCATATAAAGCAAAAACACAATTAAAATTTGGGTATGTTTTTAGGTTTTCACGGCCAAAAAGTATTTTTGTTATTGTTTTTGGGGTGTTATGCCGTGTTTCGCTACCTCCTTCTTTAGCCAACGTTTCGGACAGCGTTACAGTGTCCATCATCAGGGCAGATGAGTAAATGATATTGGTGAAAGTGTTTACTTATGTGTGTCGAAGCGATACCGTGCTGCCAGCTCCATTTCTCTACGAGCTGGTGTTAGAAAAAATTCAGCATGTTTTTTTTTTTTTTTTGCGTTTAGCTTTGGTGTAGCCGTCAATTACTGGATACCAAGAACTATTGAGCTTAGCTCCGTCGTCTCTGTTAATATTGATGGGGTTTTTATGGATTTCAATTGCCTCCGTAATTAGGCGTGCTCTGTAAGTTTTGGGTCTTCCCAGGACTTCAGGAACAAATCCAAAGTAATGGCCGGTTTCGATTAAGTGCTCGGCGATTGCCGATTTGTCAGGGTGGCCAAGTTTACAAGCACGAAAGTGTTCCGAAATCCTTTTGGAGATCGTTCGCTCTGTCTGGCCTACATAGACCTTGTCACATCCGGAACAGCTGAGTTTATATACTCCATCTGTTTCCAGAGGAAACTTAGTCTTTGCCGACCTCAGTAGGTCTTGGATTTTTGTCGTGGTTCCGAAGACCGTCTTGATGTTCTGAACATCCGTTCCAACATGTTCCAACATCCGTTCCAACATGTACAACACTGGGGCGCTTTTTGTCACAATATGGCACTATTTAAAATACTTCGGATCGCTTTGCTGCCAATTTTGGCAAATTTTCCCTTATTTGTAAGTAATTTAGTAGAAATTAACGATTTTATAATATTTTTGTTATTGTTTTTGGGGTGTTATGCCGTGTTTCGCTACCTCCTTCTTTAGCCAACGTTTCGGACAGCGTTACAGTGTCCGAAACGTTGGCTAAAGAAGGAGGTAGCGAAACACGGCATAACACCCCAAAAACAATAACAAAAATACTTTTTGGCCGTGAAAACCTAAAAACATACCTGATTTTATAATATTTTTTAATAAATCCTACGAATATGTGATAATCGGCAAAATATAGGTGAATTTATTAGCTTTACAGATCTATAATTTTGTATGTCTCCATATTAAAATTCGGAGGTATGATTTTTTTTTTTTATTTGGGTAAAATATTCAAAATGATAACCAAAAAATGTCGAACAATCGGAGAAAAAAGTGTTAAATTGCGCTGTCGCTCCAGTGGTTAAATATGTTCCATCCATTTAATGTCTTTTTTTTTCTTGCAAATTCTGCTAAAGATTTCCATCGGCAGGAAACCGGTGGGACTATGTTATCCCTAATTGAGATACGTTATGTGGTAGAAGAGAATGTGGAGGGAGGAAAATGTGAAAGGTGAATGATAAACCTAGATTTGTGTTTTTCACCTGGGCGATACCTACTAAGAGTATCTACCCCACTGAAGGTCTGAAAAGTTTGGAAGATGGCCACAGAACGTTTCAATTCATTGTTAAATTATGATTTTGGATCCACCTATCATATCGATTAACCCGGGAATCTGACCCAGAATGACTAGATCAAACTAAGCACGACTAATGACATTCCTATTAGTAAAGCTAATGGCCAAATGCGGGTTGATAACACAGACAGCACTACCAAACACCAGCGTGGTCAATCGTTACTATGTTTACCACTTAAGTTATTTCAGTATAATAGGGTTTACCCGTTAATTAATTGTGCACCCCTTCGTGTACAAAGTACAATAATGGAAATTGGGTGGCCAAATTCCTTAGTAAAATGGTTGAGCATAGGTTGTGTGTGCCAACTAAATTGCTTTGTTTAGCATACTAAGCTAGTTTGAAAGATTGTTTCTTTACCTATACCCAGTTTTGAGCCATCAATTTTTCTTTTGGAAAGATCAGCATGTATGGGTGTAACCAAAACTTTGGTTTTAGGATTGACGATATCGACCAATTGTTTAAAAACTCATACAAATTCTATTGTTGTTCTTTTACATTGCGTGATGAAAAGGTTAAATTAGTTATGATTTGAGATTTTATCACCAAAAAGATTAACGTGGTTAATTTTGAGAATTATTATGCCATATTATTAACAAATAACATTAATCACAAACTATTTTATTGAACTATATGAAAACCCAAAAATTAATAACTCTGTAGAATTAGTTAATAAAAATATAAAAATCTGGAACTGCATATATAATATGATGTTACGAAACTGACTATTCCTCGGCCAGGAGATATTATGTCAACCTTCTCCCAATTATTCCGACAAATTCAATAGAATTAATCTGACACTTCAGCTGTAGGTGCAAGAACTGAAAAGTGTGTGGGTTTCTGTTCACTTTGCAATATTTAAAATTCAAATTGTTCGCGCTCGTGACTATATCGCTAGACAACGCTAAACCGACTTACGATCAAACACGCCATTCCATGGTTAGCACAGAAGGGGGAAACGTCACAAAACTCTGTTCCAACACGCACTTTCGACTTGGGAGGCAGGTATGGATACCGCCGCTTGGGAACCATATATTAGATAACCAACCCCTCTGCCGTAGGTCACCCCAAGTGGTTCGCTACGTTTGATGACTTTGCAGGAGTTCCCGGAGTCACCGGGCGAGGTTTGTCAAGGACTTGGCGGCGGATGCTTTTTCTTACTTACTGCGTGGCGGGCCAGGTCGGGAGAGACCAGTTGAGAAATACCTTTTGACCGCACCGCAGTAGGAGGGATTGATTTATGCTTTCGTTACTCCTGATCACATTGACCTCCAGATAATAAAAAATATCAAATGGAGTGTTTCATCTGGTCTACATAACACGTTCGATATAGTCCTTTATATAGACACACGTGCTGACGTATTTACTGCTAGTTACTGTCGCTACAGAACTTCACTGTATAACATTCTAGGTGCGAATAACACATGAATTAATTGTATCTAATATTTTTATATTACTTGCGTGGCAACTTTCCCTTATCCCTCTCCTCCCCTTACCTTCCCAACCCAAATCCCTATTTTGCAGTCTATTTCAGTTATAATCACGCTTATTTTAATGTTGTGTATTAGTTTACCATTTGTTGAATTCACATTTGTACTCTTATTATTTTTTTAAATATTCTTGTTTATATTCAGTTAGTCTTGTTTCTAAATACCTATCTGTGAACATTAATAATTGGTCTGTCTTTTTTATCATCCTCTTATGTTTATTGTATTACTAAGACTGTTAATGTTCCTTAAATAAATAAATAAATAATATTATCGTCTACTTCGTATCGACTTATAAATACCATGCAGACTATTATAATATCACTAAATCCTACCTACAACTTTCTTGCATAGCATATCTGTTTATCGGATTCGTGCAATACATTCAAATATAGTATCTCATAATAATGAGAATGATATTCCAACAAATGGTAATAATGCTCCAGCATCCCATAGAGGTGGAGATTTCTCGTGTGAAGGAAAACGAGTTAACGAGGTATCGAAACCCAATACTTCGTGGATTACACAATACGTAATATTCAAACAACGGAAACTATCCATTTCAACACGGATGATATTTCGAAAACAATAATGAACGGTCTACGTATGAGAACTAAAACATAATATTATGTTGTGTATTGACATGATGATAAAAGGGTACGATTTTCAAAAAACGTTATAACAACGAGATATCATACTTTTTCAAAAGGGGCTGTTAGTAAATGATATATTTATTTATTGTTTCTTTACACTGCAGGTAAAATATTTACAATACAAATTACAACCTCATTAGGACAAGCCTGTATTGAGGTTAACAATTCTACAAATGATTAGATTGTAAGTAGAGTTGTAGAGTATTACATCTATACTAATATTATAAATGCGAAAATGCGTGTGTTTGTTTGTTTCGCTTTCACGCGTAAACCAACAAGCCGATTTTAAAACCTTCACCAATAGAAAGCTACATTACACGCGAGTAATATATGCTATATATAATTGAAAGTTCTGGCGTTATGAAATTATAAATATTAATAAATTATATTTATTATAAGTTTTCTGTCGCTATTAAAAGAGAGTTATTGCTAAACGTCAGAAAACAAATCGTTGCCGTGGAAACGATGTTGATATATTTGCGGGAAATCGTAGTTAATACCTATCTACATATCTGTCATCTATATAAATAAAAATCTCCGAAATGTTTGTACGCGTATAACTTCCGAACAACCGCACCAAATTTGATAATTCTTTTTTAACCACTGTTGAGCTCTGGCATTATGAAATTTAGGTGGCACGCGAGCTGCTTGAAAACTGAATGTACCGGGAATGAATGTATGGAATGCGGGTTGGGAAAGGGGGGGGGTGGATAGGGGGAAGGGGTGGGTATAATTGATAAGTGCAAGCGCTACAGTAATTTACCCCTAATACAGGTGGAGAAAAGCTAGTATTATATAAAATGATTATCACATATTATATAATATGACACAGCGATAAGATCTTCGACTTTATTATAGTTTAAAACTTGGCTAGCCCATTCCTATTTATTTAATATTTTTATTTCACGTACCTACTGACATTGCGCACTGTGCACTGAGTTGTAAGGTTACTTCTTTATTAAAACGTGTTTATAGGATCACCACTTATTGGATAACCAATACCACTGCCCAAGAGATTCGCTACGTTTGGTGACTTAGCAGGGGTGCCCAGGTTCATGGGGTTAGGTTTGTCTCTGGTATTAGCGGCGGATACGCTCACCCCTCACTGCGTGGTAGGCCGGATCGGGAGAGACTGGTTAAGAGACTTCTCTGGATCCGGTCGCCTTGCATCGCAGTGGAATGGACGGATTCATACGTCCGTCACTCCTGGACTCCCAGATTCCAACCTAAACTTCCTTATTTTTTCTTTCCCTTTCCCTAAAAAGACCCCTCACACAGCACCTCCAAAAATGAAATAGGATGTGAGATAAATTATTTTCCTCATCAAAAAAATATATTTAAATAAAAATTTCTCTCTGTGATTTCCCTAGGAACGGTGAGGAATATTTTTCTTTATTTTCTTCTTTTGAAAATGTTCCAAATTTCTTCTAAATAATACGTAAAACTTGTTCGTAAGTACTCACTTGACTCAATTTGTACACTTCTACAGCAATCTAACTTTACATCCTGATGATCTTCACGTAATCTCTTTTTTTACCATTCATTGGATAACCAACACCTGTGCCGTAGGTCACCCCTAGAGGTTCGTTACGTTTAGTGATTTAGCAGGGGTACCTGGGTTCATGGGGTCAAGTTTATCCGGATCTTGGCGGCGGATGTGTCTGCACACCATCAGCGTGGCAAGCCGGATCGGGAGAGATTGGTTGAGGGAGATCTTTTGGCCTCGCTAG
Source organism: Glyphotaelius pellucidus (assembly GCA_936435175.1). Classification (NCBI taxonomy): domain Eukaryota; kingdom Metazoa; phylum Arthropoda; class Insecta; order Trichoptera; family Limnephilidae; genus Glyphotaelius; species Glyphotaelius pellucidus. The sequence goes on along the minus strand of OW386538.1, from coordinate 9,867,716 downwards.
CAGAACCCTCAGCAGGATTTGGACTGCAGTAGAAGGGATGAATTCATTCGTAAATTCAATAATAATACTCGTATTAGTATAATTTGTAGAGCGTCGTTTGTCTGAAATATCACCTCAAGAGCGCTGTACAATAATTATGAGTTTTTAGACTCTATCTTATTTTATTATTTACAGACAGAGGACACTATATTTAAAACACTGCACATGATGTGTTTTTACATTTGCTACCCTCCGTTACTACGTTTATATTTATGGAAAGATTAGTAGCAAAAGTAGAGTTGTATTTATTTTGAAAGACTGAAGAATTTAGGACTCTTTCTATTGATATATTTAATTTATTTGTAGATTAATAGATCCCGTACGTCTCACGAACTAATTTTAATATTTTGTCTTCAGAATTCGCAAAAATAAAACAAGTTGAGCTTTTATCTGCATTATTTATCGAAAGCTTTAATTTTAAAGGGAACACTTTGAAAGCATAAAAGCCTTCTTAAACTTCATTAAAACTCATCCCTTATCTCCTCACCACATTCGACCTCTATTCAGATCAGTCTGCCAGGTTTATTGGGTGAAGCGCAGAAGTAGGGGTTTAATAAAACTTTGATTTTGATGTATTTTCGATGTTTTTCAAGTTGAAGGCAACATTTTTTTTTTTTTTAAAGAAAGACAAACATTCCCGGGTTACGAATATCCCAACAATGTTTGAAAATCTCCTACTACCACCACAGAAAGCCGAAAATGTTGCTTGTGTTGTGATGGAGGACTTGGCCAGCCGAGGAATCGAACACGGGACGCCCGGGTGGGACCAAACGCGATGCCCACTCAACCACTGACCAGTCGGATATAACATAAATTATAAGTTTAATTAAAAAAATATATTATTATAAACAATGAAAATTTCAGTTGTGATTCTGACTTCTATTCAATGAACTCTATAACTTGGATTTGCTTTAAAGGGCTTTGAGGGGTTTAATAAAACTTTGATAATTATGTCTTTTCGGTGTTTTTCAAGTTGAAGACAACGTAAATTATAGGTTTAATCAAAAAATATTTTATTATAAACAATGAAAATTTCCGTTGTGATTCTGACTGTACCTTCTATTCAATGAACTCTAAAATTTGGTTATTATTTATTATTTTAACTTTATGAGTAAAACCTCAAACTGTAATATTTAATTAAATGAAGACATTATGAGCGAAACTCAATCGAAAATCTGGAAACAGAAAAATCAGAAAAAGATTCTGATTTTTCTGTTTCCAGATTTTCGATTGAGTTTCGCTCATAATGTCTTCATTTAATCTAAAATTTGGATGTACTTTTAATTTATGTCATCTTCAAAATTTTAATCGATTGTGTGAACATTTCTGACAAGCGATAAATCAGGTACCAAAATTATTTTATTGTAACGAATTAATTAGAAGTCCTATTTTTGAAATGTGTACTTCTTTTGAATATTTTTTTTAGAAATGTTGTCACATTTCAAGCGTTCTAACGGTGTTCATTTGAAAGGTAAATTTCTGATTATCTCTAAAAAAGACAATTTTCGTTTCGAAAGGCAACAAATGAGACAAATATTAAATATTTGTTATTAAATATTATATATAGTTAAAAAATTTTAACTTTACAAATCTTTCAAACATAATATACCGTCATTTTTCAGTGGTCTACGCTTTTTATATTAACTCCACAAATTTGGGTTTGTATATTTTTAAAGAAAGGAAGAGCAGGTTTTGGGAAGGGAAAAAGGGTATAAATTATCAGTATTTTGTGATATATTTTTTGTTTTTGTTATAATGGTGCTTATGTTATAGTGATGATTATTATAATGAATACCAGGGCGATACTGAAAGTATCTTCCTGAGAGTATAATGAATGCATATACATTTTGACGCAAAGGAAGCGAAATACTTCAAAAAATTATTTTTTGCGACCTTTGACCCTGAATATTTAAGGACGTTCACACGTGACCTTAAAAGACTTTTGAGACAACATTTAGAAAGCCAAAATAAAGGTTTATACAAATTTTCAGCCTTTTCCGTTTCATTTCACTTCACCACCAAGGCCATCATATTATTATGAATTTAAGTCAGGATTACATAAAATTACTTGAAATTCAAGTTATTTTTTTATTTTTTTTTTTATATGAATACCGCACAAGAGTCCCAACTGCTCCCGTCTGGAGCCAGTGAGACTATGGCATCCCCAATTGGGGTATGTTGTGAGGCTGAAGGTAGTGGGGAGGGGAAGGAGATAGGGAAGAGGAAGGTGGGGAAGTACCTGGCTATTCAGATCTGGTCACTAAACACGGCTAAAGCCATTTCAAGCAACGTTTCAATTCTGAATGGTGGTCTTGCACCAGGGCGATACTGATAGTGTCTTCCACTCTGGAACGTGCCGCAAATATACTATATATTATTTTAAATGAATAAATTGTGAAATAACACAAATTTATCAAATGCGCACGCCGGGTTCGAACCCGCGACCTTCGGATTGTGAGTCGAGAGTCTTGCCTCGGGACCACGGAGGCCGTCAAAAAGTCGCCGTCGGAAGGTATATTCAAAAGGATTGAAAACAACGAACGTTCGATGTCAACCAACAAATTCCAACCCTGATTCAAATAGTGAGTTGGTGGATGTTGAAAAGCGGAAATTGGGAGGTGGAAGGTTGAAGGTGTCTACGGTGCCACGTGTGTTGATAGGCGATGGCGGAATCCAATAACACTATCCCGCTGACACAATGCTATTTCACATATTCATATTATGCTTATAATGTGATATTTTTATATCTCCCGCTAAGAATATTGCGAGAGGGGTGAGAAACGAAGGAAGGCTCGTGACTTTCGATTGAGTAAATATTTTTCTTCAAGCGAAATTGCATTTTTTTTCATTGAATAATTTTTTTTTTTAATTATCCCGTTTTACTTTAACACTCCGAAATTGAAAAGAAAACTTCGTAAAAAAAACTTCGTAAAAAAAACTTAATAAAGTTTTTCAAAGCGAACATTAACAACCTTTTATTATTGTTTAATTCTTACCCACAAAAACTTTATTATTGAGAACTTGATTTTAATTTTACTCACAGTTAGATAAATTATTTGAATTCTCAGATTTCTTGAAAGTTATTTTTTTGGAGGATGCGAAAAAATTAAAGTAGACCAAAATTTCATTTACATTAATCACTGGTTTAAGTATGTCAGGTACCTTTCTTAACATCCAGTATTTATAGATAGTCGACTGGGTCTCCCTTAGCCCAAGGTAGGTCAGGGATTAAAAGGAACGGTTGCGCAGTCTTCTTCACGCAACACTTAAAATTGAATTCCAAGGCGAAAATACCCTACCAAGCTAAAAACTATGTTTTTTTATTAAAATGTGTACCACATATCTAGTACGGATATGTGATGCTTTATTTAGTTGTGCGTAAATTATAAAATATAGGCAGTTTGAGATTTTAATTTTTTATGGTTTTAGAGGCAACTTTTGTATTTTTGTGTTACTTTTAATTATTAAAAAAATTAACTTATTTTGTTACTGGTTTAATATAATTTAAAATTAGCACATAGTAAAAAAAGCATTTCTATGTTTAGAAATTTAAGGTAATGCGCGTTTTCATCCCGCGACAAAAAATATCTGACTAAATATGCTCCGACAAAATATTTACGAGAACCTAACATAACAAAAAAATGTGACAAAAATAATCCAGACATCCTGTAAAGACAATAAATTATTGTTCAAAAATAATAAAATGGGACAAAAATAATACAGACAACAATAATTTATTGTCTTTACAGGATGTCTGTATTATTTTTATCCCATATTTTAGGTTAGGTTAGGTTAGGTTTTAGTAGATATTTTGTTGGAGGATGTTTTGTCAGGGATATTTTGTAGCGTGATGAAAACGCTCGTAACCGAAATTTTAATTTATGTGCGACAAATTTGAGTTCCAACGTAAATGTGTCGCTTGTTATTTAAATTTATGCCCATCAAAACCTTTTTTAATATTTTTCATTTTTATTTCATTGTATTTTTATAGTTTAAATAATTCAACATTATTTTACGGGACCGTCAATATTATTAGTTTGTTCCATATCACTCGCTTTAACTCGCTTTTAGTTTTGCTGTATTTATATTTTTGATCGATATAAATCGATATAAGTTTTTTGAATTTGCAAAATTTGGTATACGCAAAAATTAAAGTACGTTACGTTACAAATTTATGGATGGATTCACATTTATTAGAAATTTTATGAAATTGTGGACCGCTACTGTATGCAAAAACGTTTAAGACTATTCCCCATAGGCAACACCGCGAAAATCTCATGTAAAAAGGGGTTCACTCCGTCCCGGGTCCCCGGGCAGCTGAAGGACGCAGGGGGTGCGCGGCGGTCACATGTGCCTTCTCCAATATTTCATCAGAAATCCGCGCCGTCAGTAGCGGCAAACTTTGATTATTCCCCAGCATCCCCCTTCTCTCCCTTCTCCTTTCTCCACTTGACACTGGCTTGTCAGGGCGGAATCAATCCTCTTACGAGTTTATTCGGCCTTGCCACACAACCTGATTGAACATTTATCTCGAGACGGGAGGAAACTTTCATAAATTATTTATGGCGCTTCCGAACTCGAACATCCGGGATTTATGGATTTTTTATTTGATTGATTTATTACTGCTCAAGACGATGCAGTGATTGCGCAGAATTTGACGTGTTTGTTAGACAAAATGTGGAACATCGATATATTAATTTATAGGAACAAATCGGTATTGAGATGTCTTTAGATTATTTTTGCTGTTACCGGGGATGGGGTGGCATCAATGTACATTGTACAAGGTAAATTATTATGATCAGATTGACTCGCATGGCGGATGTAAGGAATAAGTTAATGTTTTTCAAAGAAAAGAAGGAATTATAAATACAAATATACATATTAAAATAAAAATGACACCCTAAATAACTAAGGCTGTCTGGCAAAGCGCTTGCTTAGGTTAAGTAGTTCGTGTTGATACCTTGGTAAGTTGAATTGAAGCGTGATGAAATCTTCTTTTGTGAAACGAATCTCACATCGTGAGGAGGGCAGGACCCCAGAGAATTGGCTCCCAGTCAAAAGGATTCTCCAGAATCAGAAGAGGAGAATGATTCTGGATGCCAATCATCCCTCCAGGATGATTTCCAGTCAGCTCCCAAGATGGCGAGTATGACGACTAAGGTACACAATCACGATCGTAACGATCTTCAAAAAGGATCCGCCGTGTTGCGGTCGTGAGGACCGCCACAAAGCTCTCGGCTGCCCCACCAAGAATGACAGACTTTCTTTTCAAATCTGCTGACTTGAATTTGTGCGGGATTAACAACTGTTGCATTCCAATATATTGCAGGGCTCGCAATATAGCCAATGCCCAAATTTCAATAGGCAAGCACTAGAGGTGCACACACACCGATACCATAAATAAAGTGTGTATCAGAGGGTGCACACACCTTGTTCCAAATACTTTTATGTAACATTGCTTTTAATCAAATCTTACATCAGATCAAAAACAATATTTTAAATCGATTCAATTCGAATCGAGTACAATTTACACTACACAATGTTTTGCTTTTGATCAAATTTTATATTAGATCAAAAAGACGTTTTAAATCGATTTAATTCACACAACACAATTTTTAATATTTTTAGCAAAAAGCTGGGTTCATAGTGGAATACACTATCAGCATCGCCCTGGGGAAAGTTCACCGTTCAATGAAACAGAAATGAAATGTTGTCAGAAATTGCTTTATCCGTTCAAATTTGAATAGACAGGTACTAACTCAACCTTTCTCTTCTCCCTCTCATTTACCTTCATGCTTGCTTCAGCGCCACCCAGTAATCTCATTGGCAACATGGACAGCTTGGACTCTTGTACAAAACAAATCAGTTTGAAGATGGTACTTTTGAGAACTGTGAAACGATTAGACGTAAATTTTCAGATGTTATTTTTTTAATTGCTGGTGCCATCCAAATTCGCGTGGAAAAGTTATCAAATTATAAGTACGATGATCGGGATTCATTTTACGCATTTCCTTCCCAATTCAAAAAAACGGTTAATATGCAATTATCTCTTGCCGGAATGTACGCAATTAAATTTGCAACTTAATTAGGTTAATAATAATAATGATGTTACTCGCCGTGAAAACTTTAATAAAGGGATGAATTTTATTAATATTCGTCGAGGAAATTGTTGATTAACTTCTTAGCAAGGTTTATTACATTTAGAAAAGTAATGAAATGGTCGACTGAAAATTTTACGACGAAAAGTAAAATTACGTCAAATCAAATAAAAACCAGCGTTAGCCGTATTGCTGTGTAAGTATTTACTTACTGTAAACTCATAATTTAAAATTGTTAACATAATTTGTTGCAATTTATTTTTATTTTTTTATTTATTTATTTATTATAAATCCAAAGTAATACATTATTACAACAAGAAATAAAAAAAATATACAGAAAAAGAAAAGTCCCAATAAACTACTTTTAAGCAGTTTGTCGATGATATTAAATAATTCAAAACTTCAACAACTCAGTTTGTAAAAAGCGTATCGAGGTTTTTTGCCACAGCTGTTGATGTCACTTATCGCAACAAAGGCACCTACATAATTTACATTAGGGTTTTTGATGCAAAAATTTTGAAATCATTGATGCAAAATTTTGATGCGAATGCGGATGCGGATGCGGATGCGGATGCGGATATCTGAATTAATTTGTGGATAAGGATTCGTATATCCAGATCCAGATCAGGGTTGTTCGTATGGAAAATTTTGACATCCGCCGATTTTCAGAGGTCCAACTCTGCGGATGCGGATGAAGATGTCTGAATCAATGCGAATATTCCGCGTTTGCGGATGCGGAGGCGAACATCCGTAAAACCCCTGATTTATATGTGCCGGTTTTTTGTGGTAATGTATACGTTCATATTATCATTTCAACTACATTCTAACGATTCAATGACATCACAAACGTTTTTGGAAATTAATATCTAATATGTATTTAAACCTAAATACGATGAGCGGTGCTGTGCCATGGTAGCATTGGGATGGGCTCTAAGGTGACGCTTCCCGGCTCGAAAAGAAGAAGATGGAGATATATATAATTACGAATGTTGGACAGAGCGCGCTAATATTTTCAATGATAAAATTGAAGCGAAAATTGTGAAAATGCTTAATAAATCATGATTCGCTTAAAATTGAGCAAAAATCTCGTGGGGGTTGTCTAATACAACGTTTAAAGAAACACTGTGAATTTTTTCATACATATGGAGACAGGCTTGAAAATAAAAATTTTCGGAGCATACTTTGCGATTTTTTTCTATCGAGGGAATTTCATATAATTTGCGTTTCGGCGTGGGGGTTGTATATGTAGATATTATCTTAAAAAATAACATGTATTTTTTAAGAGCTTAAAAACTTCAAATGTTCAAGGGAGATATGCAAAAAATCGGTAGAAATTCGGGTAGTGGAACTACACCCTTAAGGTGATACTTAAAAGAATTCAGATAGCGATCATTTAATTATTTTAAGAAAAAAACACTTTTTGTAAGTTGTGCTTAAAAATATTACGATGAATTAATTATTTGCACCCGTATGTACACAATATGCATACGAGTGGATAGTTTTGACGGCTGGCGTGGTCTAGCGGTAAGGCTCTTGACTCGCAATCCGAAGGTCGCGGGATCGAATCCCGGCATGGCAAATAAATTTTATTTGATTAATTAATTATTTCACAGTTAATTAATTTAAAAAAATATATAGTATATTTGCGGCACGTTCCAGAGTGGAAGATACTCTCAGTATCGCCCTGGTGTAAGACCACGATTCAGAATTGAAACGTTGCTGGAAATGGCTTTAGCCGTCTTTGGTGACCAGATCTGAATAGCCAGGTACTTCTCCACCTTCCTCTTCCCCACCTCCTTCCCCTCTTACCTTCAGCCTCACAACATACACCAATTGGGGATGCCATAGTCTCACTGGCTCCAGGCGTCAGCAGTTGGGACTCTTTTGCGGTATTCATATAAAAAATGTTGTTTATATACACCCACACACTCAAACTTTCTTGAAAGGCTGACAAATTCAATATCGTATCGGTGACTCAATCAACATTGTATTCGTAATCCTTTCTTGAAAGATTAGAGTTTGTTTATGGATAAAACTATTTATTCATGTTTATATTGAGTACATACGGGCGCAAACAATTAATTCATCTTAATATTTGAAAGCATAACTTGTAAAAAGTGTTTATCCCTAAAATAATTAAACTCGCGCCACCTATGAAAGATCTAGATCTATGAAATAGTAGTTTCTGGAATATAATTGTCCTTTCCCAAAATTCCTACCTACCTCCTACCTCCCACTATCTACAGTGCAAGCCAGAACAGAGATAACCTTCATATTAGTTCGTATTTTTGAAGTGCTAATTACATGTGTATGCAAAGATTTCAAATAACTTATGGTGATCATACAATCTGTACAGTTTGGAACATTTTATGTGCATTCTTATGTGGACACCAACCCAGCCCGCTACATTAACTACAGTGAGTTTTTAAGCCATTCCTATTTTCTCACCTACCAAAGAAAGTTCCTAATAAGTAGATTATGAACTCTTTTAAGACCGCACTCTTGAAACGCACAGCACTGAAAAAGAAGAAAATGGAGAGATATGTAATTACGAGTGTTGGACAGAGCGCGCTAATATGTTTAGTCGTAGAATAGCAGCGAAAATTGCGAAAAAGCTTAATAAAACATGACTCGTTTAAAATAGAGCAAAAATCTCGTGGAACGTATCATTTAAAGAAACATTGTGAATTTTTTCACAAATATAACTTGTAAAATAAAAGAAATAGACTTGTTTAAAATCATTTTCGGAGCATACTTTGCAATTTTTTTCTATAGAGGGAATTTCATATAATTTGCGCTTCGGCGTGGAACGTATCTAGATATTATCTTCAAAAATAACATATATTTTTTTAAGAGCTTAAAAACTTCAAATGTTTAATGGAGATATGTAAGAAATCGGTCGAAATACGAATAGTAGACCTTTAAGTATCACCTTAAATCTATTGCGTACGCTATTTGTGATTGCAAATTCAATATAAGATGTTAATTTCATACATTTCTGTGATAAATGGTGTCTCATCCCATTGTATTTAGATGTATTTCGTTGTTATTAAATTTTCTTTTACCTTTGTATATACCACCTACTTTATGTACCTCTTACAAAACTGAGGATACCAAAAGGTTAAAACAATTGATATCTGATGGATATAATCAGTGCAGGCGTCAAAAAGTATTTAAAGCATTATGTACGAGTAGCTACACTTAAAAAAAATAGGTTCCATCAAATAACCCAATATGTAAATCAATCTGTTTATGAAGTGATTGCATCATGGGCTGTCTTCTTATCAATGAATTAATCCCCAATTCACAGCATTAACTGGAAGACTTCTATTCAAGATGACGTTATTATAGCAGACAGTTGTCCCGAGATAAGTGAATTAGATGCATAGAATATTAAAGTGGGTAATCTTAATAATTTCGATTACACAATAAATAGGTGTCAGTGGATACCGGTTAATATGATCATGTTCGGACTTTTCTGGAGTGGATAAAACGGCGAATTAAAAAATATATTATTGAAGAAAAAAAATTGTAATGGTAATACTTATAATTTATACTAGTAAGTAAGTTTTTAAATGTTTTGGTAATAAGACTTACATAAACATTACGTTTTTACATTCCTTGGTATTGGTGTTCTTATTTATTGTTTGGTTTCCTTTTTGTATATATAACAAGCAAAAATCATAGTAAAACAAAACCCGTTTAAAGATTTTCCGATATACAACAATTGGAAAAATATGCTTAGACCTAATAGCCATGTGCGTAAATTATTATGAACAAACCTTTGGGGCCATCCATAAATTACGTCACACATTAAGGGGGGTTGAAAAGCGTGACAACATGTGACAAGGGGTATGGGGGGTCATCAACTTTGTGACGTCACATGCAGTGCGTTTGTCACAAAAATATTTTCCGTATCCCATTCTGCCCCATCCTATCCCATTCCGCCCCCCCACCCCATCCTGTCCCATTCTGCCCCCCCCCCCCCCCCCGTTGTGGTAAATATGATCGTTACAACAGCTACCCAAATGTCGACGACAAACTTTCAACTCTAATGTTTTGATTATTTTTAGATGTAAAATTGCAAAATATGTGACGTCACACGGGGAAGAGGGGTCAAAAAATCATGAAATTCGTGTGACGTAATTAATGGATGCCCCCTTTTATGAAAGGTTTACAACAGGAATATCCTTACGACCAGAATGTAAATTGCATAAATAATAGGGCAACTATTAAATCCTGCTGATTGCCGTCAACACTCTTTCTCAACAAGTTTATCATTTTGTAATAAACAAACTCTTTTACGAGTCAATTAAATTGAGAAATAACTGATACGCCGAGCATTTTCCATCATTTTACAATCGTAAATAAATGTCGATTGTACCTGCAAATGCTTTTATATTGGTGAAGGTACCTATTCCTTATCATAAACTCAAAGCCAGAGTCATTAGCGTTCATTAGTTCATTGCCTAAATAATTGAGGAATTTATTAAATTTCCAAACGAAAGCGAAATGGAACACGAAATCGATAAATTTTAATACATTTCCAATTACAGACGTCTAATGGCACTAACAAGTCTCATTTTTATCAATAAAACGACAGATAAGGCATAATTGGTGCGGGGAATCAAAGATTGCAGCTTTGAATATAGAGCCCACTGAATTAATGGACCGTATCACGAGTAGAGTACCTACCTCATTTTCGGTAGTAGCAGCTGTTATGTTTTATTTTTTATATAGGCTTAAATTCAAGCGGTACAACATACTGGTTACTATTTTGATAGCTATTCCTCGCTAGTGGTAAATGGCATAGACAGCTTCATTTAATATGTTTGATAAGCCGATAGCATATTTTATGAGCTTACAAATTTAACAGCTGTTAGAATAATATAACGATGGAATATTCGTTTTTTTATATGCGCTTGAAACAGTGCCGGTATTATGTGTTAAATCATTCATTAATTTCAATGTAATGCGAACTGATACTAATAATAAATGCTTATGCTGTGGCGTGGGTATGTGTAAGAGATTTGACTTTGATACTATTGATCATGGGTCGGCAACCAGCGGTCCGCGAGGCGTCTTGGTGCGGCCCGCAAGATTCTCGCCGCAACGCACGTAAAGGACGATACCATACGCAACGGAGTGAAAGGGAGCGAGAAAGGGAGTAGGGAAGGGAAAGCTACGGGGGAGCGATTTGCAAATCAACGTGATAGGCTTGCAAAGTGATATATCTTATAATTTAAAGCAAAAATAAATAAACGAGCTCACATCCGTACTACATATTTAAAATATATTTTGATTACAAAAAAAAATCAGTTTGATTGGATATTTTGATCTCAAATCCAAAATTAAGATTTGTATGAAACTGGCCGAAAAGGGCCACGCAAACGTTCCACTTTAAATGGTTTACTGAGCGAATAATTAGTATGTTTGGTAGTAAATACTTTTGTGAGCAAGCTTTTTCAATTCTGAATTATCGAGAAAACAAACACTATTTTGGTTATTGGATTCACATTTAGACGCAAAACTACGTGACTCTACTTTAAAAAAATGCAAACTAATATAAGGACACTTGCAAGCCAAATACAACCCAAAAATCTCATTGATTTTATCAAGTACAATAAATCTAAAAATATACAATAAGCGTTTTATTTTTAAAATCAAAATATTTGTACACAAAAATTCATCTTAGAGGATGCCGCGTGGCAGGTCTTTTTAAAGAAGGGAAGGATAGGAAGTTCTCGGAAGGAAAAAGGTGTGAGGGGTATAAAATATTCGGTCCTTTTACAACAAAAGGTTGCCGACCCATGCTACTGATAATAGTGATCGTAAAGTAAACTATAATACAAGAAGAAGAAAGATCGGTATGATGACGCCTACTTGTTTTGTGACGAAAATACTTCAGTTTGTCTATTTATTACGTACTAATAATACATATTTTTTTAAATTACATTCTTATTTTACTAAGGGCCGTCTGTTTCAACAGAAAGTTAAATCGTATCCTAAAGTTAAATTTTAACTGTCTTTTAAAGTAACGAGGACGTTAAATTGGACCGCGCGCTGTTTCAAGTGTATTTTCGCTAAAGTTATAGTTGTCAGTGTGGCCAGTCTAAAAAGCAGAATATTTCCCGGAATTAAGTGAAAAAATGCACCGCAATATTTTTTGGTGCGGCCACACCGTCATGGAACTGTCAAAACATCCGGCCGAATTTTGTTTTTCCCGTTCTTCGTTAATTCAATTATAAATATGGCAGAATATGTTAATAAGTACAACTATGTTGTTTTACTTGTTTAATGACAAGGCTTTAATATACGTTCGGTTAATATCATTACATTTTATTATTACAGAGTCAAGGACAGCAATTTCTCGGCCAAAGAAATCTCGAAGTTGAATGCTGGCGAATTTACCTTCCAGTAGTTGTAATGTGTCCTTGCATTTGATGCGTAACAAATTTGACGCCAAAAATTCGGGATCGTCCCAAATGACTATATTATTGACGCGGGGTCAAAATGTTTTTGGATTTCGCTGCAATGAGGAATTCATCGTCACTATCATCGTCTTTTACAATATTTATCTTACTGAATGTTGAAGCGCGCAATTTCGTAGCTTCCCTCGAACAGAACTGTCAAATATGCCAATATGGCGGAGTAACTCTAGAGTAACTCAAGAGTAACTCAAGAGTAACTATCGGTTTTCGGAAAGTTAATACAAAAGTTAAAAGTAACGTAAAACAAGCAGTCAAATTGATTGAAAAACGCATTTTGGTGAAATTTAAATTAAGTAACTGCTTTTTGTTTTACTTTTACTGTAGCGAGCGTTGAAACAGACGGCCCTAAGACATAATTGAAAAATTATAAATACTAATGTTAATGATCAAAAAATACTTACAAAAAATACCTAATTTTAATTGTTTTATCATCACGAGTTTGAGCATTTTTTAATGTGGGTATTTATCAAAGCAAATTTGGAATGAAATAAAATCGATATTGAGTTATTATTATTAAAATTCTGGAATGAAGATCTCATCGGAACCGCCCTGTATCGTTACAAGGGTACGATTGCAAGATCATCGTTCGACGAAATTTAAATTCTCGGCCGCTGGTTAATGACTCTTAATAAACCATTTCAAACAAAATAAAATAATTTTTTTGTTGCTGGATTCGTTTGAAAAAATACAAACTTGGAGAAATGCAAGTTGAATATTTGGGTTAGGTAAAGGAATGAGAGGAAACTGGGTATCTCTAGATGATAAAATATGCAATTGATGCGTGTAGTATTCATCTCCATGACACGGATGGTGAAGGAAGATGGATGGGTGCACTTATGGGTGAAATCTGTGGACCAAGAAAGGGTGTTTCTCAGGAGATCTACGTGCTTCAAATTTCAAACCACATCGAATTCTTAAGAGCTTTTTCGGTTAATTATGCCCTCACGAAGGCTGTTTTTTGTTTAACATATTTAAAGGGTATAAAATGCCTCACTTAATGTTGTTGAAGCATTAATTTATTTAAATGTATAGATAAAACACGTGTTTGGTTACGGAGATAGAATGGAACAGTCGATTGATTTTTTGTATAACTATAGAGAGTTGTGGAAAAGCTGTAAAATGTCAATTTTTATAAAATCCACTTTTATCTAGTTTAAACATATTTGTATGGAAGATACCAATTTAAATAGTTTTGAATCATTCCAAAAAAGGTATTACCTATCACTTTTCATACAACCTTTTTTGTGAATTATGACGATAAAACAAAATATCAAGATATAAACCACAGAAAATGCCACTATTTTTTACATTAGCTTCAAACAGGACGCCATGATGAAAATTATTTCCCTCAGGGCCTAGATTATCTTTAGGGATGCTGTGTGGAGGGTCTTTTTAAGGACATGATGTTCTGGAAAGAAAAAAGGGGTGAGAAATTTTTGATTTCATGAAACTATATACAATCCATGATAACCTTTTAACTATATCAAATAATTCTTTTTAGATTTTTGGTTTTTATGACACTTTATACATTTCATGGTAACCTTTTAACAATTACCAATATTTTTTTCGACAAGAAACTATTTATATGATAACCTTTAAACGATTTTCAAAAAAATTGTAGATTTTGTATACTTATGTTTTCATATGTATGTGTATGTCTATGGATATATATGTTTATATGTGTGTATATGCGTCTACATGCATATATATGTACCCGTCTCAGAACAGACATAGTCTAGTGAGGCGGGTTACTTACTTGTTTGTACACGATATTTTATTTCAATAAACGCCCGGGATGCCGGCAAATTTAAAAAAAAAAGAAGGAATTTGGGGTTCAGTATGTCCAGGCCATCCGCCGCAAAGACTCAGACAAACTCGGGCACACCTGCTAAGTCACCAAACGAAGCGAACCACCAGTGGTGTCCTAATTTATTCCATAATAAAATTTTCAGAACAATAAATTTCAAGTACAGTTACAAAAAAATTGCAAAACCAATTATTATAAATGTGAAAATAAAAGATAAATAAAATGCATTTAAGTGGAGTTTTGCAATTGGCACCCAATTAAGAAGATAAAGTAATAAACACGCTAATAAATGTAGGTATTTAACAACTCGAAACGATCAACCATACCACAATAGTAGAAACTATAATAAAATATCTTTCCATGCTCGAAATTGAACGTAGCTTTTAATGACTCAATTACTCAGTGTTACCCCCTGCATATGCAATAAACAGGTAATTTATATAGCAGAATCCGATACAAAACAATATTAGCAAATAGCTGGTACAAGGAGCACAAGAGTAGAGAGGAGGGACGTTTCTCGGGATAACTTGTAACCGGTTCATCTGTATGCAAAGTTACCCTCTGTTACTACTGCAAGATTAATCGCCCGACGAATACCTAATAATAATTTAAACCAAGATGTGCAGCGTTAGTAACCCTCCGGGGACATAGACAACCCTGCTTTGTGGAATAAGTCTTATAACAAATCAATTCTTAGACATGATACATGTTAACAGCCGCTATTTATGGAATTTGAATTTAAATTCTTTAGGCTTTTTTCTTAACTTTTAAATTGTGAATACCGAGTTAGGTATGTGTATTATTTGTATTATAGCATACCTGATCGAGGTTGGTTGTGAGGCAGAAGGGAATGGGGAGATGTAGAGAAAGATTAAAAAAAACCTTGATATTCTGAATAATATTTATATTTTTGAAACTGACAATTCATGGTGGAATTCCATTATAATATATTATAATAAAAGCAAATTTAAAACTTTCTTCCACTTTAATTTTATTGACCGTAACCGGTTTCAGCTCGCTAGAGCCATCTTCAGACTGGTACAAATTATTCTTAGTCTACGGTTTATATACACAACACATGAGGGAGGGGAAGCCGGGTGGTCTAAAGGATTTTTCTTAATTATATTAATTACATTTGTTACTAAGTAGACTGTCAAATTTCTAAATATTTTGGTAATTCCAGGGAGCTAATTACCTTGGGTTTGTAGCTCACTTCGACATTGTTCAGGAAAAAACCTTACAAGTAATATGAATCATTAATGACCTAATTTTATTGTCAAATCGTTAAAATTAGGTCATTCATAATTCATATTACTTGTAAGGTTTTTCCCTGAACAATGTTGAAGTGAGTTACAAACCCAAGGTAATTAGCCCACTGGAATTAACAAAATATTTAGAAATTTGACAGTCTACTAAGTAACAAATGTAATTAATATAATTGATTAAAATCCTTTAGAATAGATTAAAATCATTTAGAATCCCCGCTTCCCCTCCCTCATATGTTGTGTATATAAACCGTAGACTAAGAATAATTTGTACCAGTCTGAAGATGGCTCTAGCGAGCTGAAACCGGTTACGGTCAATAAAATTAAAGTGGAAGAAAGTTTTTGTTGTAATATACTACATATTATGATCTGGTCACTAAGCATGTCCAAAGCCAATTCATGCTCCGTTTCGATTCTTTGTTGGTCTTACCGCTGCCTCAAGAAACCATTTATTGGATCACCAACACCTCTGCTGCAGGTCGCCCCAAGAGGTTTGCTACATTGGTGATTTAGCAGGTGTGTCCGAGTTCACGGGTTGAGGTTTGTCCGGATCTTGGCGGCAGTTGCGCCTACCTACCAACTGCATGGCGGATCCGTAGAAACTAGTTAAGAGGAACGTATGCGTGGCCTGTTTCATACAAAATTTAGTTCCGGATTAACGGCTAAAATATCAAACTAATTGTTTTCAATTTTTTTTTAAATGACAGGTTAGCTATATAAAAAGTACGGATATGAATCCAATTTTCGATTTTTGTTTTAAATTATAAAATATAGGCTTCAAAAGATGACAATTTATCGATGAATTTAGGAGGCTACTTTGGAATTTTTTTCTGACCAAATGGATGCTATTTTTGAAAAATCCTTTCATATCCTGCCTCAGGAATATGATGAAGTATACGATAAAATTTTAGTTTGCACTGAAAGCAGTTATATTTGCGTCAAAAACCGGATCTAGTTACGCGCAAATTTATCGTAAAATTACCTAGGTTTTTTGATGTCATCTCATTCACTCTTTTGCTAGTCACGCGGGAGCGAAACGTGCGGGGGCCGGGGGGAGAGGTAATAGAATCGTGTATCTGTGTGTGTCAGACAACGCAGGTGCATGTTCGTTGTTTGTTTTATCATTTTAGATCTGTTTACCGAAAACTGGAGAATGCATTCAATAATGCCAATATACTTGTGTTTACTAGGTAGTAGGTAGGTAGTAAGAAACACTATTTTGGCAGTTCAGCTTTTATTTTTAAAATATTTTCTACGATACAAGGATACCTAACTAGGTATAGATATGTATGGCAGTAAGGCATGGAAACTGGCAGACGAAGGATGAAGTAGACTGAATGCGAGGCGGGTATGGATACCGCCGCCCCGGGAACCATTTATTGGATAACAAACACCTCTACCAAGTGGTTCACTACGTTTGGTGACTTAGCAGGGGTGCCCGGATTCATGGGGTGAGGTTTGTCCGGGTATTAACGGTGGATGCGTCTGCCCACCAGCTGCATGACAGGCTCGGATCGGGAGAGAACGATTGAGGGAGTCTCTTTGACTTCAGCTGTAGGTACTCTCTCAAAACATCGCCTTGCACCGCAGCGGGAGGGATTGATTCATACGCCCGGGACACTCCTGGACACACTGACCCCCAGATTCCTTCCCACCCCTAATACCCTTCTCTTTCCCAGAACTTCATCTCCTTCCTTTCCTAAAAAGACCCCTTTTTCCTCAGGGCTTCCTGTGTAGAGCTAACTAACTAACCATCACGCCGTTTCCCCGCAGGGGTAGGCAGAGAGGACGGACCGCCAAACAACTCGATCTTGGCACACACTCCTTGCTTCGTTCACATTCATACATCGTCTCATACGTGCTCTTCTGTTATTTTGACTCTTGACATCGCCCGACTCAAGTATCTGTGTAGAGCTAACGTTAAAAAAAACTGTACAAAAAGATCCCTCAGGCGTATGCAAGGAAAACCAACATACCTCCGAGACACCGATTTTGGAACCTTACAGTATAATTGAATGTGAAGTTACACATATTATTTGACTTTCAAATCTGACATATCAATAGACGCATCCGCCACCAAGACCCGGACAAACTTCACCCCGTGAATCCAGGCACCCCTGCTAAGTCACCAAACGTAGCGAACAAATGGTTCCCGGGGCGGCGGTACCCTTACCCGCCTCCCAAATTGTTGAATGTGGTGAGACTATGGCATCCTCAATTTTGGTATGTTGTGAGGCTGAAATTGGTGAGGAGGGGAAGGATATGGGGTAAAGGAAGGTGGGGAAGCACCCGGACATTCAGATCTAGTCACTAAACACAGTTAAAGCCATTTCAATTCTGGATGGTGGTCTTACACCAGAGTCCTACTGAGAGTTATTTACATTCTGGAAAGTGCCGCAAATATACCATATATTATTTTTAAATGATTGAATTGTGAAAAAACACAAATCAATCAAATATAATTTACCTACTTGCCCACTCCGGGATTTGTACCTGTCACCTCCTGATCGCTAGTCGAGAGAGAGTCTTACCCTTCGACCACGGAAGTCATCATTAATTTTTTTTTGTTTTCATGAAAGTGCCTAAATATGTCGATTAGATGGTTCCATGCCAACTGAGAATAAATTCAACTCAACACCTCCTTGAAAAGTCAAAAAGCTATGAAAAAAATAATTTTAAATTAGCCGATAACCCTAACCTAATGTAACCTATTTTATATTTATAAATATTTTATCACTCTAAATGACTTATCTGAGATGGTTCTGAGTTGGTCTCATTCCAAGTTGTCCGGTCACCGATTTTATTTTGTATGCGAATGTTAGGCCGGGTTGTTTAATCGTACCTCCAAATTAATATTTGACAAAACTTCACATTTTGAACTCTGTTCTAACATGTAAACATCAAATCGGGGTAAAATTCTATATTGTTTTCTTTTGTTATAATTATAATTGTTTTCAATGATTCAATCAAGATAAAAATATCACAACATCGTTGAATATAAATTTTAGTATATTGTGAAACAATCAAACCTAACCGAAGAATTATTGTAAAATTTGTTGACACCCAGCGTTTGTACTATAAACAAACTAACACTACTACAGAATATATCCAGAGACCTCCGCATGTGTGTCCCTCGTCCGCTAATGCTAAGGTACTAAACGAAAGGGACCGTTCACCGGCTTCCTGCAAATATTCAAGCGTAATATTACATATATTTTCTGCTTTGTTCACTACATAATTATTTAATTTTTATGTTCGCTCGCGATGTGCGACAATACGTATTAGGATTTCCCCCTTCACTACCGCCTCTCGTACGCCCCTTTCCTGTACTTTACTAGAGCAGGACACACGACAATTATACCTATCATCATGCTTTTTTGGATAGTCAATCTTCGCCCGCGTGAACAGACCTCTTAAGGGAGTCCTTTTGACCTCTTCAGAAGAACTCTCTCGGAAAAATCTTTGCACCGCAGTGGGAGGGATGGATTCATAAGTCCGTCACTCCTGAACACATTGACCCCCAGATTCCTGCCTCATACCTTTTTCCTTCCCCAATGGGGGTACGTTGTGAGGCTGATGATAGTTGGAAGGGAGAGAAGTTGGAGGAGAGGAAGGTGGGGAAGCGCCTGGCTGTTCAGATTTGGACACCAAACACGGCTAAAGCCATTTCAAGCAACGTTTCAATTCTGAACGACGGGTTAACACGAGGGTGATACTGAGAGTACGTTCCACCCTGGAACCTGCCCCAAATATACTGTATATTATGTTTAAATGAATCAATTGTGAAATAACACAAATTAATCAAATAAAATTTATTTGCGCACGCCGGGATTCGATCCCGCGACCTTCGGATTGCTAGTCAAGAGCCTTACCCCTCAACCACGGAGGCAGCTATATCCTTCCTTCAGCATCTCCAAAGATAACAATCCAGAAAGACGAACATCATTTGCTTTAAAAAAAACGAATGTCAAAAAAAAGTTTAATGGACCAACGTCGAAATTCTGGACCACAACGAAGCGTGGACATTGACATTGCATCGAGTCTAATAATGCTAGTTTTACGATCAATTTTAATGGGTTAAAACAAAGTACGCCGCCTCAATGCTTGTGTTTGTTTTACTGTAAATGTTCCGTTTGTCGAATTATCAACATGAACTCGGTGATGTCATGATAATCTTTGCAATATAAAGCAGAATATCCTCAAAAATTCAATAAATTTGAACATTAACAAATTTTTTAAATTTTTCGAAAAAATTAGGTATTTTCACAAACTATACACTCTAAAAATGTGTGGAAGATTAAAAGTTATTTTTTTCAGATTCTGATGTTTCTTGTACTAAAAATGTGTTATTTTAATATTTTTATTCACGCTTATTGATTTGAAAAACTACACATTTCGAAACGATTCCAACTGGCTATAATATCATTATGACATAGAAAAAGACCACTGGCTAGTAAGATGGCTGTCATCGAAGTAGCCCGGCGGCGTATTTCCAAACCTTATACCGGTTCAGTCGCGGTACATTTTCAATATCAAAATTTTAATATTTAGAAATAAAATAATTAATTTCTAATATGCACATTGGAAAGATTATTTTATCTAGATTCTACCACAATTTTTGTTTTTGCTAAGTGATAAAAAAATAACCAATATAGAAGTGTATTTACAATATATGGGAATAATATCAAAATTGAAATATTTAGAAATAAAAATTTTAATTTCTAATACACACATTGGAAAGATTATTTCATCTTTATCCTACAACAATTTTTTTCTTGCAAAGTGATCAAAAATAACCAATACAGAGGTGTATTTAAAAAGTAAAATGTCACTACCGCGACTGAACCGGTATAGGGTTTGGAAATACGCAGCCCGGCGTGACGTCAGCGCCGCCGAATTCACGGATAAAAACGAACGTGTCGTTTCGGCGGTAATTCGAAAATGGCACATTTCGAATCGTTGTAGAAAGTCATTTATCCACGTAAAAATAAAATAAAAATACCTTCAATAACGTATTTTTTTCGAAAATAAAAAGTGATAAAAATACCCTATTGGGTTGACACCCCGCTGTAGAAGGCCGGGATTTTTATATAGCTTTTGAGAATGAAAAGTGTCAGATCCCTTCAAAATAAATATTTTAGACGTTTGTTACACGAAATAAACCAAGAAAAATTGTTATTTTCCTAATGCATCACATAATTAGAACAAAGCTATTTCACGCATTTTTTTCATAGTGAATCTATAACGCAGTACGTACGGTAGATCAAATATTATTTAAAAGTAGTGCTGCCATGAGTTATAAAAATACGAGAGTAAATTTTGTTTTAGTAACTAGGCAATAAAAAATAAGTGCATTTGTATAATCAATTGTATCAACACAGATTCCATTACTTCCCACGAACTTGAAAATTTATGAACCCATTTAATCAACTCTGCTTTATCTCTGTTTCAAAACATCTTAGCCAACCAATCTGTTGCACTTGAGTCATAAAGAAAGATTCTACATTTCTACTTAAAATATTCACTCGATGTACTGAATAAAGAACTCAGTCCAATTTTTTTTTTTTTAATGAATAAGGACCTTCTAACTTAAATAACTGCATATTTATTTTTATTTTTATAGCTAGTTTAAATAGTTAAAATAAATTTCAAAGTTTTAATTTTTCAAGAGCCCCCGAAAACCACCTTATCTAGTGTGAATCGTGTGACGTCATCATGACCAAAAGTTTTAGTTATTTTCAACAGATGTTTTCATTTTTTTATGGAAGAAGCTGTAAAACTATTCAATAAATAAAACGTTATTTAGGTGGAATTATTTATTTATTATATTATATTTAGTATATTATTATATTTTTCAATATTATTACGGGAGAGTGGTATAAAAATTGTTTGAAATTAAAATTTTCTTAGCTTTACGAATCGAAATCAATATTATGGAAACCGAAGCATCAATTTTGTAGGCAACTGGAAATCAGCTGTTCGTCGCCCGCCATTTTGAAATACAGAATTGGAGCGTTTCAACAGGCATTACTGGGCATTACGATCGTTTTTGTACAGTTAAAGTTTTTGGATATTTTAAATGATGTAGATATACTCGATTTTTGATACTGAATTATTTAGGCTTAATTAATGTTTCAATAAAAACAACAACCATTATATGTCTAAATCTCTATAAACCAATAACACGGAATGTTGAATGGCTTGTCAAAATTTCTATACAATATGACCACGCGACTAGAGAATTATGGACGCGGTGACGTCACCATTAACAATTCAAAATATCAACTTGACAGGTTTTTTTTTAATAACACGTTTTAAAATGGACTTTTTATTAGTTTTTTTAAAACTCTTCGTTAAATATTATTTAATAAAACTTATATATTCAGAATCAGCGTTTATTGGTCTATACGAACATATTTTTTAAAGCCATAATATTTTTCACTGGAGTTCCTTATTAACGACTCACAATACTAGAGTAAGGTTCCAGTACCGCGTTAGATTTTAAAAAGGCATAGTTCTGAACAATTTACGAAATTAAATCATGTCGACACGTGAGGGCGGATGTAATCACAGCATCCCCTGTTGCAGAAGGGGTGATCTCGTTCGCTTTTTTATAGGGAAACACCTGCTACAACGCATTCCTAATAGAGCACTTCATGCGACAATATTACTATCAAACCACAATGAAATCTATAATAATATTAAGACTTTAATTTTCCTATCCCATAAGTGAGTTGGAACTATCTCTTTTGTACAAATTTAAGCTTTAAACCATGATATCGTATCACCGCTTTTTGGCAGGTATAAGTAAAGTCCGAATGTGTCATCTCTAACTGGTACCATTTGAAGGATAATTCAAAGCGTTAAAATGAAATTTTCGAATTGATTCAATTGATTAACTTCGTTTATATCAAGTCAAAGTTATCGGAGATGTAAACAGACGACACAACGTTTAAAGCCGATTTTAAACTTTTTCGTTAAAGTGTTAAAATCACATTATTTTCTGTTACAATAATTTCACCAACAGTTAGAGTATGTCTTAATATGCAGTACCTAATTACCCATACATTACACTGATAAAAAAAAGAAATAATACTAACCTTTTACTGTTCACGTCGATTTATTACATATTTTCCTTAAATACTGTAAGTTTTAAAACTCTTAAAAAAATACATGTTATTCTTGAAGATAATATCTATACATTCCCCAAGCCAAAACGGCAATTTAATGAAATTCCCTTGATAGGAAAAAATCGCAAAGCATGCTCCGAAAATTTATTATAAACACGTTTTTTTCAGTTATTTTATGTATGAAAAATTTTTGTGTTTCGTTAAATGTTATTTTAGACAATCCCAACGATGTTGTTGCTCTCTTTCAAACGAGTCGTGATTTATTAAATAAATAATCAATTTTCGTTTAAATACTATCGTTTTTAATATTAGCGCGCTCTCTCTAACAAGTCTTACATACACGTATTTACATCTCCTTTTTTTGAGCGAGTACATTGCGCGTTAACATCAAGTTAGAAAAATGCGAACTAGTTCTATTTCTCAAAATACAAGATTTTACGCAGCGCCAGCGTTAGCAAATAGAAAAATACATTTCAAAGGCAGATTTCGCTTTTATTGCTTATTTTTCTCAAACTCAGTTGTACATAAAAATTGTAAATCAAGGTGGAAAATTTTATTGAACCTATAACAATGAACACAAAAAATAAGGGTGCGTACCCGAACCTTCCCTTAATCCGACATGTCCTCGCCGAGTAACCACCTGAGTCCTCCAATTATTATTGTTACAAACATACTTTCGCTTTTATTGAATAGAACATGGGTAGTTATTCGCATTGGAATATTGTGTCACATTGTTAAGCGAAGTCTTCCCCTAAGAGAGCGCACATGTTTCATAGCTGTTAATCAGTACGTGATTCTGTTTGTGTTAAAGTATTATTTAATTGGGTGGCTGCTTCATTATATTGCAGAAGGGTAAGTACCGGAGACTTGCCCGTGGCAAGGAATTGAATCGAGAAGATCTCACGGCGACTGCGGAAGACGTAAATTTACCTGAGCCTTGTAGCAAGATTTTTATTTGGGGTTCCTCGACAGTAGTATCAACTCAACCATTTACTTCTTGATGTGAGCGAATCCGGACAGAAGTTGTTTGTTTTAACCTGAACTGCCTAGGAGAGGGGGTACTTTGACTAGGTTCCATGCCAACTAAGAATAAAGTCAACTCAACACCTCCTTGAAAAGTCATTAAAAGCTCTGAAAAAAATTATTTTAAATTAGCCGATAACCATAACCTAACATAACCTATTTAACCAATTTTTTGTATTTATTTTTTTTATCACTCTAAATGACTTCTCTGAGATGGTTCTGAGTTGGTTTCATTCCGAGTTGTCCGGTCACCCTTTGACTACGACAATGTGAGTGACCAAGTTAAGTTAGTTTTGGCATTCTTCTGAAAGAAGAATCTCCAAATTTCACAGCCCTGCTTACATGGGTAAGTAGGTACCTCAAAAGTAAAACGATATCACGTGTAATTTGCGCCCCACGATTGAATTTAGCTCTAGTCTGGAGCTCCAAAATACTTGAAAAATACCCTCGACTCTGTGCACAAACGGGCGGTCCGTTTGATAGATTCTCCCACCTTAACGAACCGATTGAAATCTTAAGAGCACAGGCGTCGGATGGGAATACTATCCATGTTCTACCGGTATTTCAATGGAAGATGCCCTGAGGAACTAGCATCATTGATCCCTTCGGCACCGGTGCATAGCCGGGAGACACGCCAAATGCGCGCCCAACATATGTACACGGTTGACATGTGTCACATGAGAACGGGTCGTTTTTTCGACTCGTTCTTGAGTTCAACAGCTCGGCTATGGAACGATTTGACGGCTTTTGTGTTTCCTCCCTCCTACAACATGGGTCTCTTCAAGACCAATGTTCATTCCTTCCTCTCCTCAAAAAGACCCACCAAAAAGCATCCCAGATGACATAGGCCCTGAGGGAAAGTATTTTTCTCAGGGCCTCCTGTGTGGAGATAATGTACACAAAAAAAATCAAAAGATGGTGTAAGTCGTTAAAAATGAGGTTAATATTTAGACATTGAAATGCACTGCAAACGCTTTCTGATGTTTAGTCCTGTGAAAGGTACAATAAAATATTATATAACACAATAATGCAACAATTTGGGAAATTTTGTGAAAAATTTCAACAATAAGGAACTCCAGTCCAATTTTTTTAATTTTTTTAAATGAATAATGACTTTCTTACTTAAATAACTGCATATTTATTTTAAATTTTTATAGTTAGTTTTAATAGTTAAAATAAATGTCAAAGTTTTAATTTTTCAAGATCCCCCGAAAACCACCGAATCTAGTGTGACGTCATCATGTCCAACCGAAGTAAGAATTATGTAGGCAACTGGAATCAGCTGTTCATGGCCGGCCATTTTGAATTTCAGCATTGGAGCGTTTTATGGACGCGGTGACGTCACGCCTCACAAATTCAATAATACCAACTTGACAGGGTGTTTTAATGAACTGTTTTTAAATAGACTTTTTAATATATTTTTTTTAAACTCTACGTTAAATATTATTTAATAAAACTTATATATTCAGAATCAGCGTTTATTGGTCTATATGAACATATTTTTTTAAAGCCATAATATTTTTCACTGGAGTTCCTTATTACGGAAACCGGATTTTAAGGAAATTTAACGAGAGTGAACTAACCATATTGCGATGAAAGATGTTTTCACAAAATACACGTCAGACCAAAGTCATTTTTCATATTGATACATTATAATTGCTCCCTTTTGCCAAGAACTGTAGCGAGTTCGGTAGTAAAGGGACTGACGTTAAGACAGCTAGGGCTGGGAGGGGTAGTGAGGGACACTGTAGGGAGGAAGCAACCCTTCATATTGAATAAACTCTTCGATCAATCCTCTCTTACCCTAGGCCTGTAGTGTGCAGGAATTTCTTGAATCGAAATTGAGTTACTGAAGGGAACTGCTGGAGTTTACACTTCATCTCATTTATCACGTGGAGCACTCTTAAAAAAGATACATGGTCTAGTTCACGGGATTACATAAATATAATGAAAACCAACTCAGCAGGGTGCAATTTCATAAATAAGTTTATATTATTATACTGGCACATTGCGTGGACATATCGATCTATGAATTTGGGACAAATTACATCTTTTTTTTAATTATATTTTTTGATTTCATGCAATAAGTTTGTAGGGTAATAACAATTTTTAGAATTATTTCGCCCGCCATGCTAGGGATGTTCCTGTAATTTGACGAGTAAAGTTTACAGATTTTTTATTATTTTTTTTTTTATTGTTTTTATTTCTTGCCGGGCAATCCCGATGAGTTACAGAACTCATTTTAGGACAGGAGGAACATACAATTCATAGGTGGGAGGAAATAACAATTTTACATAGGAACTTAGATATAAAAAAAATATAAATTTCACTTAAAATATAGACGAAAAATAAAGACAGGTTAGGTAGAACAAACAACAATAGAAAACAATTAAAGAAAAAAGGAACAAGTTTATACATCATGGATGATTCCAACAAAATTAAAAAGAAAAGACGAGAAAAGGAAACAAGACATAATTGAATATGACAAGAAAATTACATAGTTTCATCCTTAAACGTACTTAAAAAATATTCTTTTAAAGCATTACACTGAATCTTTTTATTTTGCTGGATTCCTTTGTACATATCTGGAAGCGAATTATATAGTGTATAAGCAATGTAGTTCAGAGATTTTATCCCATATTTTGTAGTATGTGTTTGAGGTACGCGAATTTTATTGCTATTTCGAGTATTGTGAGGGTGGATGTCGTGATTGTAAAGTGACTTGACATTAGTGTGAGTCGATTGTTGAGTAATTTGTAGGATGGTGCTTGTGATTTCATATTTAGGAAGGACTGTGATTGGAAGAATACCGGAAACTGAATAGATGTCTCTGACATGGGTGTCCCATGGAAGTCCAAAAATATTTCTGAGAGCACGTTTTTTAACCACCTGCAGATCAGCTATCAATTTCTTTGAGGCAAGATTAACATTATAATTATTACATTACGCAAATTTACCAGACAAATTAGATCACAATAACTGGCACAGATGAATAAATGTGTGTACCTACCTAAAGACTGTGTTTAGGAAAAGGGTAGGAAACTCTACCCTTAAAATTTTACAGAAAAACGTTTCAAGAAAGTATTCAAAATAATTAAATAAATGGAATCAGGGCAGTAAGTAGATGATTATCATTGAAGAAGATAACAATAATAATCTAACGAAAATATAAAAGAGAACAAGAAACAGAAAAATAGAAAAAGACAATGGTAGCAACTGGGACTCGAACCCAGACCTCTCGTTTGTCTTTTTCCATTTTTCTGTGTCTTGTTCTCTTTCATATTATCGTTTAGAATATTATCCTTTTCTTTTTTTTTATATGAATAACGCACAAGAGTTCCAACTGCTCCCGTCTGGAGCCAGTGAGATAATGGCATACCCAATTGGGGTATGATATGAGGCTTAAGGTAGTGGGGAGGGGAAGGAGAGGGGGAAAAGGAAGGTGGCTCTTCATATCTGGTTACCAAACACGGCCAAAGCCATTTCAAGCAACGTTTCAATTCTGAATGGTGGTCTTACACCAATGCGATACTGTGAGTATCTTCCACTCCGCCGAGCGCAAATATACTATATATTATTTTTAAAAGAATAAATTGTGAAATAACACAAATTTATCAAAAAAAATTATTTGCTGCGCCGGGATTCGATCCCGCGACCTTCGTAATGCGAGTCAAGAGCCTTATTGCTGGACTATGCCGGCCGTCTTCTTCAATGATATATTACGTTGACGGGAATAACCTTCAAAAGTTATAAAAAGAGAGATTTTCTTAAAAAAATTAGATGATTATCGATTAAAAAATTTATTTAAAAATAATTGCAGTTTAGCCATAGATAAAGCCAAAAATGTCTGTTAATGTGATTCTCTCGTAATTTTCTCTTATTATGTAATTTTCTCAAACCTGCTCTGGCGTGATTTGTACAGCTTTTTTTACTTGGAGTTTATTGATTTCTATCTTCGTCTAGGAGCGTCAATAATTCCATCAATAAGATATGAAGTTCTTAAACTATGTCCAAACTGTTTTTTTCGTTATTTATTTTTGGACTGTTACGACGTGTCGCTACGTCAGCCAACGTTTCGGACAGCATTACCATCATCAGAGTACATGTGTGGATGATGGACACGAAGGAGGTAGCGCGACACCCCAAAATAAATAACTAAAATACTTTTGGCCGTGAAAATTTAAAATCATATCCATAGCTTAACCGTTAAAAAACAGATTTAAGCCAAAGTTGTTTATTTACACATTTTACAATAAGAAAATCAGGGACAAGTACTTATTTTCGCTTGGTTTGGAACCAAAGATCCAAGGAATGCTACTTTTTTAAATATTTTACTTGAAACAAATACTAAACAACCAAATTATATCAGGCTGTATGGCCATCATTTCATATAATATAAAGCAATGATTGTATTTGTAATGAAAACCATTAAATTCCACAAATCCTTCCTGCCACAATATTGATAACAGGGCCCTGATTGATATGAATGGGGGCTGACGAAATTCCTTTACAAGAAATCCATGTAATTCTACTTGTCTACCGTTCGCTACTGAGCCAAGAGCCTCTCGACTTTCCCCCAACAGAAATTCTTGCGTTCTGTTGTTATTTTTCTATCAAACGAAAATAAAGCGCCCATGCATACGGCTGGTATGACGAGCGGAATGGTAATGCGAAATATTTCAGTTCCTTTGTGAAGGTGGTTTGATTAATGCTTCACACAAACGAGTCACAGGTACGCGGGTATTAAAATCGCATACAAAAGAGCGCAGAACGCAATAAGTCAATGGTCTATATTGTTGTGCGTTTCATGGTGTTTTTCATGATTGATTTTTGGATTAATATTGAAAACATTGTATGATGTGGGTTTTTTATTCTTTGTGAGATGAATGTATAACTCCTAACCAGTGCCAGTTTTTCTAATGACCGTAATATTTTCATTTAGCAAATATGAAAAATACTAACATCAATATTTTAACATTACTACATTTTGAACAGCGCGCCACTCATGAATGCGCCCGTTCGTGTGAAAATCCGGCCATAGGAGCAGAATCCAGAACGCACCTATGGACAGATAATCCCTTTGGAATATTTCATACGAACAATATTCTGTCTCATGTAAGAGGTGCGGAATCTTCATGGCGCGGCTTTACTATTTATCATATTACATTGCGCACATGATATCCAAACTTTTATAAAATTGAGTCAGATGTCACTTTTTAATAATGTGATATTTGTGTGCGCCTCGGATGAAAGATAAAAATTAAGAAATTATATTTGGATGCATTATATTTATTTGCATTATCGTTGTTCAGTAAAAAATATTCTAGGTGTTTTTATAACTTTTTCTACACTTTTAAAAATATTTATGTGTTTGCAAACACAGTAAAAATTTAACAGATTTTATTTTTCCTTTTCAAAACTCTGATTGAATCTTCATTGAGAATGACCACAAATCGCCGCTGCTCTCCAATGTACATGTGCTTAGGTAATAACGCGTTATACGCAATTCGTCTTAGGGGTCTTATGTAATAGTTCCAGAGTGAAAGATACTGTCAGTATCGCCCTGGTGTTTGACCACCATTCAGAATTGAAACTTAAGATAGCTTTAGCTTTGGTGACCATATCTGAATAGCCAGGTTCTTTCCCACCTTCCTCTTTCCCATCTCATTCCCTTCGCCAATACCTTCAGCCTCACAACATACCTACCCCAATTGGGGATGTCTCACTGGCTCCAGATGGAAGCAGTTGGGGACTCTTGTGCGGTATAAAAAATAGAAATACGCTTAGTTTGAAGGATAAATTTGTGGTTTATCGTCTGTAACTACTTGCCCGATTGTAGGCATGTTAGGATACAAGTAAATCGAATGTTGCAGTAAATACGTGGTACCAATATTAGTTATCTATCGGGTACGAAATTAACGACACTAATTTGTTTAATTGATCTGAATTGATTTATAATTTACCGTATTGGTTTAAGTTCTTGAAATAAGTAGGCGCTAAGTTATAGGTAGTAGTTTGTACGACAGATTATGTTTGCATGTAATTTATTAGTTAGAGTTTCTTTTCGCTGAGACATGGGGTAGCCTTAAGCATGGAAATGATAAAAATGGAAGCAATAGACGCTTTTATCACGGTTATTCGTGGCAATTCACGGTTACGGTACCGTGAAAAAGACAATACACATAGGTTTCTTGTCGTTATAATGTACAACTCCTTTTTACACATTAAATAATGGTGAGAAAAAAGATGAGATACACAAAATACATGTTATTATTTATTATTTTAACTTTATGAGTAAAACCTCAAACTGTAATATTTAATTAAATGAAGACATTATGAGCGAAACTCAATCGAAAATCTGGAAACAGAAAAATCAGAAAAAGATATTGGCACCTCTGGGAATCGAACCCAGGACCTCCCTACTTTCCGCGTTGGGTTCCCCAAGGTCCTGGGTTCGAGTCCCAGAGGTGCCAATATCTTTTTCTGATTTTTCTGTTTCCAGATTTTCGATTGAGTTTCGCTCATAATGTCTTCATTTAATCAAAATACATGTGTCTGTTTCTTCCAAAGTACAACTTTTTTCCTTTGGAGGAAACAGATATATCTTATTATGGCTTGGCCATGGCGACGGGAATTGCGTTTCATTTTCTTTATACGTGTGAGGGAGATGTATGATAATGATTGTATATTTCTTTTGGGGGTGTGCAGTGATACGTTCCCCGTTTTTTTAATATGAATACCGCACAAGAGTCCCAACTGCTCCCATCTGGAGCCAGTAAGACTACGGCATCCCCAATTGAGGTATTTTGTGAGGCTGAAGATAGTGGGGAGGGGAAGGAGATGGGGAAAAAAAAGTTGGGAAAGTACCTGGCTATTCAGATCTGGTCACCAAACACGGCGAAAACCATTTCAAGCAACGTTTCAATTCTGAATCGTTGTCTTACACTAGGGCGATACTGAGAGTATCTTCCACTCTAGAACGTGCCGCAAATATATAATTGTATTATTTTTAATGAATTAATTGTGAAATAACACAAATTTATCAAATAAAATTTATTTGCCACGCTGAGATTCGATCTCGCGACCTCCGGATTGAGAGTCAAGAGCCTTACCTCTAGACCACGCCGGGTGTCGTGTCTCATTTTCGACCGTTGTTATTAAGTGTGTAAAAAAGAACTGCAGCATTATATTTAAGAACAAAAAAATCATGTGTGCAATTCACACGCGGTAGAAGTGAAATTTTCAGAAAACTAAACTGAGAATAGTGCGAACGCAGAGTATCAGGAGTAGGATAATTGTAGGGTTTGTTTATAATAATATTGTTACTTAGTTTAAAAACTATTTTACATTTTATTCTACGAAGCACCGCACAAAGAGGATACCGATTAGTCTATCTTATTCTGTCGCGGGCTAAATCCTATAGATGTTTATCTCTTTTAGTGTCGCTCGTTTCCGTTTCATCGAGTTTCAAATTACAACGGTGCTAAAGAAGTTTTCACTTCAACAAAACCATTGACATTTGACGTTTTCGAATTTTTGGAATTCACTCACACTTCAATATTATCGTTGTAACTATATTCCATAGCTTCAAAATTATCGTCACGGCAAGTAGTGTTGTTGGGTCTACGGAGACCTCAACCTCAGGGTCGTCGAAGACCTCAAGATGCGGTGTGTGAGAGAGATGTAAGAAAATAATTACTTTTTTCCTTTGCAGGAAACAAACCTACGTACATTGTGCATCTCATGTTTTGAAAGAGCTGCAGCATTACTGTGTTAAGGAACGTATGTTTATTGCCATTTTTTATGCCGTCACGGTGCCGTTACCGTGAATCGTCGCGGTAATTATGGAAACGTCTAATGGCCGTTACAGTGGCCGTTAATTTTAAATTATTTTATTTGTCCTGAAGATGTAACGCCATTGAAAAAAATAGAAGGCATGTTTTATTTTATTTAAAAAGAGGAAATTAATATTTACCTATTCACAAAATAAAGTACCTTTTAGAATCTGATTCTTCATCAGATTCTAAAAGGTACTTTAATAACATCATAACATTTTACAAACAATATCATATCTGCAGCGCTTTTACTTATCAATTATCACCCCCCCCCCCTCTCCCTCCTACCCTCTTCCACACACCCTCACCCCCTCCCGCATTCCACACATTCATTCCCGGTACATTCAGTTTTCAAAAAGCTCGCGTGCCACCTAAATTTCACAATGCCAGAGCTGTAAGTAAAAAAGAATTATCCAATTTGGTGCAGTCGTTTGGAAGTTATGCGTGTACAAGCATTTCGGAGATTCATTTTTTATTTCAATTTATCAACATCGTTTCCATGGCAACGACTTGTTTTCTGACGTTAGCAATAACTCGCTTTTGTTAGCGACAGAAAACGTATAACAAATATAATATATATTAATATTCATAATTTCATAACGCCAGAATTTACCATTATATATAGCCTATATTACTCGCATATAATGTTGCTTTCTAATGGTGAAAGAATTTTTATAACGGTTTATTGGATTATGCGTGAAAGCGTAACAAACACACACGCAGTTTTGCATTTATAATATTTGTATAGATATTCGTGTAGAAAATATTTCTTTTCATCATCACTGTAAAGAAAATCCGACACCGCCTATCTCCTCGTTTGCAATATCATTAAGAAAATTCAACGAGTGTTCAAAATTCAAGCCGTAATATTTTATTACCGCGAAACAAAAACACACTTTCGCGAATGTAAGTCTGAAAGTTTTTCAATAAAAAAAATACCATCGATAGGGCTGAGGAGAAACGGTGAAAAGATTTTTTGTTTTCGATGAATGTCGTCTCTAGAGAAACAGTTTGAATTTATATTTTTTCCGAGCCAATGGGCACGAACAAAATATCAGTCAGACTGAAATCTTAACAGTCAACACGACGCGCGTTGCATTTTCAATGAAGGACATATCCGCTACTCGACATGGAAAACCCATCAAAATTCTACCGCTGCCATCAGTCGTACCTAGATGCTGGATACTAGTTCTCCAGCTAGATGCTGGGTGGGGTACTGTAGCGGAGATGTATGGAGATGTGTGATGGTCCATAAAGATTGTCTAGCAAGCAAGTCGTTTGTTGATTCCGAACCGTTCGTCTCGAATGCTGGGGAGTCGCTGTAGCGCTGTTTTAATAGCGTGGATATTATCTACGTAAACTGCAGATTATATTCTGTTATTTATTTCGTCAAAGATTCATACATAATAAACATACAATATGTAGCTAAATTTAAATATATGTAAAGAAAGATATAATTTTCTTTAATTTGAAGCAATGCTAAAATGCGATGCAAAGCAAAGCAATGCGATCTTCACTCGTCATTGATGTATCGTAGACTGTCAACTCGATATTTTATAGTCTATGGATAATTAAAACTATATTAAAAATAATCTTTGAGATGAAGCAAATTGATCATTTTAACTTCAATGATTAAAAGTAATTTACTATCGTGATTGTGATTAAGGAATCGACTTAACAATTAATTAATAACGTCGTTTCCTTCCTTGGGGTAATGTTTTGTTACTAGATTATTTTCTTTATGTATATCTTGTGAGATTAACAAAATAAACCTCTAACTTTCCTTACAGAGAAACTCAATTGTGCTTTAATTCATTGTGTCGTCCAAATCCCAAAGAAAATATTATGATATATCTTTTTTTTAAATTAAATAGAATTTATTTCTTCATTATAATTTTTTATTTACCTTTAAGAGTAAAACCTCAATTTGTAATATTTAATTAAATGAAGACACTATGAGCGAAACTCAATCAAAAATCTGGAAACAAAAAAAATCAGAAAAATATATTGGCACCTCTGGGACTCGAACCAAGGACCTCTCTCTTTCCGGGCGAGTGCTCTGACCACTGAGCTAAGGTGTCGATATCCAATTCGGTCACTTTTAACTGTACGTACTATGTCTTCAATTAATTATATATCTTAATTATTTAGTTAATGATTGTACTACGCACGCTGCATTATCTTAGAAAAACTAATTTATTAAAAATAGAAGAAAGGTTTTATGATAATTGAACAATAAATTAAACGTCCATTTCCATGCACGTTGGTACTTTTTACGCAATAATCGTTCTGTGGTAACAAATTACAATGCCATTTCAAATGGCCAGGTTGGTTAAGAAGTTTATCCCGGTAAGACGAGATATCCTGGGTTCGATTCCCAGTTGCGACCGTTTCCTATTTATTTTTCTGTGATTTTTCTTTTTCATAATTCATTTAGATTTATTTGCTATATCTTCTCCTTCAATGAAATTTTATCTATTTCCATAATTAAAAGAATAACAGGTAAAATTTATCATACTTCAATTTAGCTAAATTATCATCAAACAAACAAAAAAATATGATTTTATAAAAGCATTTGAAAAATTCATTGTGAGTTCTGGCAGGAAAAAAAATATCGAACAGTGTCACTTGTATTTCAATGCACTAGAATTCTTATGCTTTGGTAGGAACATTCAGGGCTAAATATTAAGAATGTTCTGGTTTTCTAGATAAATGCTTACTCACCTTATTCAGTGATCTCAACGAGGAAACGGTACTAAGTAATAAATTTCATCATCGGTAAGTATCTCATTTATTTTTATTACATTGCAGGATTAGTGACATGGCCAAAGGAACGCCTTTTGATTGCCGTCTGCACTCGCACAACAGATAGTGCAGAGGGATGATACGCTACCGACCAGCAGGCAGTAGGGGATGTTTCACTTGTGGGCACTCCTAGCATTCCCACCCCTCGCAAGGGGAGCCCGGCTCTTCACCCCCACACGATCCAAGGGTTCGTTCGGGGAAAATCAAAAGAAAATACGCCGCCGATGCAGCCTCTGTTCGAGGCATATCTCTGGTGGCGCGGCAAGGTATAATCATCGGTCTGGCCTGGAACAATGTTTATTCACACCCTCTCAAAGTGGAAATTTCAATAATATTTATGTAGTGCAGGAGCGGTCGCATCCCTTTTGGAAGGGAAATTCATTGCAATTCTCTGCTCGTGTGGGTGTAGGTGTTAGGACAACAAGCCCGCCACAGATAGGTAGTTTTATGTCCAAAGAAATCAATAGGGTTACGCAAATACTAGAGAGATAAAGTTAACATGTGGTTAGGTAGGTACTATTTATTTCTTCAAAATTCGCAAATTCACTTTGTGGCATCAATATTAATTTAATTAAAACAAATAACTTTGTGTACACCACTATTTAATTAACAATATCAACATGTTTCGAAAACTATGTTTTCTTCGTCAGGATAATAAGTTTTAAAAAAACATGTTGATATTGTTAATTTAATAGTGGTTTACACAAAGTTATTTGTTTTCATTAAATTATTTATTTATTTACATTAAAATTATATTTGCAAGACATAATACTAATGTCCTCTATTACAAAAGTATAGCACCTTCCTAATTTATTGAAAATAACTTACAGCATGACGGGACACGAGTAAGACATATAAAATTTAAAACTAACCAAAATATATGGAAAGTGTCAACCCTTAATCTATTCAAATCATATTTTAGCAATAGAAAGCAATTCGTTCGCATTTACAATCCAAAATAGTAACTACCTTCCATCAATGATTTTTCGCAATTAGATTTAAATGGTGAAATCTTTTTATATGCAGATGATACTGCAATTTTCTAGTTGGGTAAAGATTTAAACATCTTGCTAGAAAATGCACAAAAAGACCTAGAAAAGATAAACAGTTGGCTCGAATAAAATATTTTAACAATGAATTAAAAAAAAAAAACCAGAATACATGATCTTAAGCTCAACCCGTAAAATAATTCCTCAAGTAACCTTGAAAATAGAAAAGAACGACCTGCAAATCCTGATCCAGGAAAAATATCTTGGGCTGTGCATTGATCAGCATGTGACATTTAAATAACATATACAAGGTATTAAATACAAAATCATCCCCTTAATTAGCGTACTTAGCCGGCTATCATAATATGCAACATATCGTCTGTTGCCAATATAATTTTTATAAAGGTTTATATTATAGTCTCATACACTCACATTTAAATTATTTGATTGAAATCTAGGGAAACAAACATAAACGTAAACAAAACATACATTAATGTAATTCACAATACAAAACAAAGTAATAAAAAAAACTATTTCACTACAAGCCCACATCCACAATAAGTAAAATTTACAAAATTTTAAGAAACCCCCAACACAAA
This sequence comes from Glyphotaelius pellucidus, assembly GCA_936435175.1. NCBI lineage: Eukaryota > Metazoa > Arthropoda > Insecta > Trichoptera > Limnephilidae > Glyphotaelius > Glyphotaelius pellucidus. The sequence continues at coordinate 9,831,635 of OW386538.1, read as the reverse complement.
AAAGTGCTGATGACCTTGAAACGCCTGAACAGATTTTCATGAATTGTAGCTGAGAACCATCTCCATTACGTCAGCTTTTAAACAAAAAAAAACTGCATCATAATCGGTCCATTCGTTAAAGAGCTACGATGCCACAGACAGACAGACAGACAGACAGACACACAGACACGTCAAACATATAACACCGCTCCTTGCGTCGGGGGTTAAAAAGTATATATAGAAACAAAACTACTAATATTAAGAAAACTATATGAATACAATTTTTTGTCTCCTTATATACAAAATTAACAATAAACTCATACTTTCGACGGCCGGCGTAGTGCAGCGGTAAGGCTCTTGACTCGCATTCCGAAGGTCGCGGATCGAATCCCGGCGTGGCAAATAAATTTTATTTGATTAATTTGTGTTCACAATTTAATCATTTAAAATAATATATAGTATATTTGCGGCACGTTCCAGAGTGGAAGATACTACCAGTATCGCCCTGGTGTAAGACCACCGTTCAGAATTGAAACGTTGCTTGAAATGGCTTTAGCCGTGTTTGGTGACCAGATCTGAACAGCCAGGTACTTCCCACCTTCCTCTTCCCCATCTCCTTCCTCTCCCCACTACCTCCAGCCTCACAACATACCCCAATTGGGGATGCCATAGTCTCACTGGCTCCAGGCGGGAGCAGTTGAGACTCTTGTGCGGTATACATATAAAAAAAAATACAAATACTTTTCAATTCTTTAAAATATCCCAAGTACACAAACACTTTACACGACAACACGATAACATACATTTAAACACCACCACACTTACTTATATAATTGCCTCACAAAACGATATTAAAAATTAACAAAAGGTGGGTAAATTATGGGGTTTAGTTTGGTTTAATTATTTCAGGTTAAATAAGTGAAAATGTAGTTTTCTTTTAACTAGAATAAATTTTTTTTAAAAAACCCTTTTTACTGGAGCATATAATTTATAGAAATAAACAACATACCTACTTACACGATAAAGCCAGTATTATAATATCATTGGGAGTGAAAAATCTTTTTAGTCAATAATAAAGAGAAGGCATCATTAAAAAAATGTTCACATTTAGTAGATTTCCGCCACGATATGCCTATTTTTAAAAGTAATTATTTATTTTACATTCGTAACATTAAATTTTTAAGTACCTATCTATCTGCATTATACTAAGAAATGTATACTATTTGAGTTATTTTCAATTCGTAAAATGTTAATAAAAACGTACATTTTACAAAGATCAGATATTTTCATTCTGGTATTTAATTTCGGATGAAGCCATAAAATCTTTGCCGCAGGTATTTTCAAATTGAATGGTTCAGGTGACCAGAATGCGACAATTAAAACTTTTACTACCGAGAGAACCGCCAACTTCACGGCTTTTATAGCGTGATATTATTTTAAACAGTAAACAGAAGAAGTGTTGGATTTTCAATTGGAGAAACCGCCTGGGGAAGTTATCAGATGCTCTGATCAAGACGTAATAAACTTTATCCGTTATCTGATCGCGGCAAAGTTCGCAAAAACATGACAAAGAAAAGTGCCTTGCCGATGCGACGCCACACTCAATGCCATTTCACTTGTACTGCCAACCCAACCATTTTAAAACAAAAAACATAACAATAAATGTTCCTGTTGTGTATCCTGGAAAGTCTCGGACAATGTCCTCGCATCATTAGAAAGGCAAAAAACACTTTAGTGGAAGTTATGAAGGTTGTCATGAAGCGTCATAAAACCACAGTGATTTATTAATAGTGCTGCACTCATTTTTCAATGCTCCTAACGTTTTTCCCGATATCTTTCGCTTCACTTATGTTATCTAACCACTGGAGTGACAGCGCGATTTAAAACTTTTTTCTCCGATTGCTAGACATTTTTTGGTGATTTAAAAAAAAAATCATACCTCCGAATTTTAATATGGAGACATACAAACTGATTATAGACCTATATAGCCAATGAATTCACATATCTTTTGTTGATCTTTACATATTAGTAGGATTTATAAAAAAATATATTATAAAATCGTAAACTTCTACTTAATTACTAGCAAATAAGGGAAAATTTGCCAAACTGGCAACAAAGCAATCCGAGGTACTTTAAATAGTGCCATATTGTGGCAAAAAGCGCTCCAGTGGAAAGAAATTAAAGAGAAAAGGATTGACGATGTAAAATGAAAATAAGTTGAATAATAATCAGATATGATTATAAATGAACTGACACGAGATTTTTTAGACACATGCAATACGTTGACCGAACATCTCAGAATCATACAATTTCAACCACTCCTTTGAAAAGTCATTAAAAGTGATGAAAAAATATATTTAAAAAATTGGTTAAACAGGTTAAGAAAGGTTACGTTATTGGCCATTTCTCAAAAATGTTTTATTGACTTTTCAAAGAGGTGTTGAAATTGCATGATTCTGAGTTGATGTGGAGCCATGCAATATTCTCGTATATTTGTAAAGATCTTCCTAGATGTCAATTCATATTATATTGTGTGTGACTGGAAATAAATGTAAAACACCGAAAAAAGTTTTGTATTGCACAAACTTTTTTTTTTAAATTGACCATTTATTATTATGTCAGTAGTAGTACCGTATTGTAACCGCATCTTAAACATTTAAATGTGAGTTCTGCTATTAGCTAGTTTTGAACAGCTTTTTTCTTTCTGGACTCACTAGATTAAGGTGATTTTTCAGCTCAGTATTTTAAATACACCATCAGCTATGGAGCATTGAAATACATATTTTAGATGATGCTCCATTAAGAAATGCAAAATTTTGTGATTTTGGTTTAGAAATAATTTAGATTTCTGATGCTTTAATTAAATACTGCGAATAGAGTGTGAGGCCAATGAAAACTGCTTTAAAATTTAAAATATCCTTCTTAAGAACCCCTTTTTGGCAAACAAACAACATTTAAATATTTTTATTTTTATTCTTGAATAAAATCTTAAATTAATATAATGTTTAATTAAGTGAAGACAATATTGGCGAAACTCAATCGAAAATTTGAAAACGGAAAAATCAGAAAAAGATACGGTCATATCTGGGAACGTACTTAAATATGACCGAATCGGATAGGAACACATTAGCTCAATTGGTAGAATTGCGCCCCGGCAAGGCGAAATTCCTGGGTCCGAGTCCCATATGTGACCTTATCTTTTAACTGATTTTTGGTTGAGTTTCGCTAATATTGTCGGCATTTAATTAAATTTAATAATTTATTCCCATGCTTCGCAAAATAAAATAAAACACTTTTTGGCGACGTTTTTTGTGAATAAATCAAAACAGTCGGCTGGTGTTAAGCGGGAATTTAAACCTTGTAGCCATCTACTTACGGATTGTTATTGTTAGCGGCCTGATATTGAATTTTAGACGGCGTGATGTATCACTTAACAGTAAAATATGATCAAAAATCGAAAATCAGTGTTTGAAAAAATTTTGCGAAAGACAGAATTTAGGCTACGTACCCAGTATGTTATAAAAAACCATTGAATTGATTTGGTAGCATTTGCACACGACACAAAACAAAATGAGTCAGCTTATTTGAAATAAGGCTAGAAAAAAGGTTTAAATAAGTACCTTCTGTGATAAATGTAATCAGATCCCTGTATCAAGCCTGCTAGCCTCGTTCCATTACTGTGCCTGGCTAGTCCCACTTGCTGCAGGGAAAGGGGCAAAAAAGGGTATGGGAAACGAGGATTTTAATTACACTTCACGGGTCGGTTGTCAATTTAACTGTGCTAAATTGTAAACCCTCGCCGAACAAAAAATACCCGCGAATGTAAATAGAAAGTAAATTGAAAACAATTTCCGGCCGAATCTTGATGACGATATTATTAAGGTCGGGTGACAATTTATAACTTTTGAATTGGGTTCCCATTTTTTCTGAAAACGACCAAAAAATAACAAAATTATTGCTTTGGAAAAAAATGTAATCTCGTAAAATGTGTTTTTTTTCTGTAACCTATTTAAAATAAAATTAAGTTTCGGGGTAGACAATTTTGTAACGAAATGGACGTAATGTCAGTAAAAGGTAATATTAGGATTTCAGTTGCGTAGAGCTTTATGTTTTGAGAAAAATACATATTTCGGGAGTATTAAGTACTTTGATGAAAGTGTTAATCCTATAAGACGTTAATTAAAACTATCGGTGGTAGAAAATTATTTGTGTTTTTTTTTCAATAGTTTCATTAGAAAGAATATTATGTTACAGATAGGGTATTTCACTTAAAATAACAAATCGTACACTGTACACCAAAAATATATATTTTTTTGTAATTTTAAAAATAACTCCAGAAACTATGTGAGGAGAGGATGGGACTGCCATGGACGGAGGCCGAACAGTCAGCACAAGACAGGGACGTATGGAGGAGCTTGTCGATGCAATGGGTCCCCGACCCGAATAGGATAAGGGGATGAAGATGATGATGATGAATTTTAAAAATATAATAGTTAAAAATTGAAAAAATGCCTTCAAAAGCAACATTTTACAAGAATCTGGAGAAAAAATTCCTTCGAGATTAAACTCAAGTATTGCCTGAAATAGTAGCGAAAAATAGCGCGCAAAGTCAGTTAAAACAGATATTGGAAAACGAAAAACCCTAATTTTTATTAGCTCAAATAGTTAATGAGGAAAAAATTATGAAATCTTTATGTTTATTCGAATATTCACAAGGTCCAAAAGGGTTAAGTGCATTTTCCAAGTCATTTTTACCGATTGTATTAATTCATTTAAAATTCGAGATTTTTGTTGTTTTTTTTTTAATTTTTAATAAGAATTATAAAAAATTTTGAAGCGGAAATTCATACTAATAGATACTCGTAGACATGCAAACAGCAAAGATTTAACTGATTTCTCGTTATATCTCGGTAGCTATTATGTGGAACTATTTTTATTTTGCGATATTTCTGAGAACTACGAAATTGGTTTTGTTTATCTTCAACAGCCTTATTATGAAGTCAATTAACACAATAAACATTTTGTTGCATAACTTAACTCTGCAGAATGACACTCAATTTTTTGTCTGTCACCATCGCTTACTTTAACTGTATAAATTCCTCGACAAGCCATACCATATTTTCCACTTTTTACTAAGCACATTCCACAGGATTGCTATAATAATTGGCATACTTGAAATACTGAAATGTAAATCACAACGATCATGCAACCCGTTAATTCTTCTTTCACCCCCGAAGACTATTTTTTTATTCCCATCAGATATTATTACAAAGTAAATTCCCTGAATTGTGCTATTCCTGTCAATCTGTGGCCGTTGTGTTTAAAATCTGGGTCAGGTTTTTGTTACCAAGGAACGGCGCGTCACGCACTTTTCCTCACTAGGGTTCGTCGAGGCGTTTTCGCATTGATGAAATCGTGCAGCCGTGCATTCACATCCCTCGGGGTGGTTCATAAACCCGCGGGGGGTTAGAATTCGGGCTGGGAACAGGTGTGGAAAGGGTTGATTGCTCTTCAAATGCCTAGGCGAATTCCTGGGTTGAGACTAAAAAAATGTCGCCTGCTTTTGGGAACATAAAGCAAATAGTTGCAGAACACGATATCTTTGAAATTTTTTTTTTAAATAAACTTTAGGACTGTTCATTGGTGCCTAGGTACCTACCGACAATATAACATACATGTGATATAGTCCAGTCAGTGGTTACAAGAAAGGCTTTTTACAAAAAGTAAAGCAGAAACAATTTTGATGTATGTATCACATGCATTGACCTAGTATATCCCTTGGTCGAAGATCACATGACATATTATGTTGTTTAGTTTGGGACTAATTATTATTAATTATTTCGACTTTTTGGATTAAAGGTGCTTAAGATTTTTTTTTTCAAAATAAATTCGCAACGATCGATCCTACGATAAAAAAAATAAAGATTAAAGACAAAAGATTAAATTTCTAACATTTTTGTAGGTTTTTTGTAAGCCTAGTGTTTAAGGAGTTACAGTGGTAGAACTACAAATATTTTTGCGAAACATGGCGAACCCACTTTTGTAATCTTTTAGGCTATTTATTACGTAATTATGATAAATTTTAAAACCAAAGTAAACCTTTTCCGACACCACCACGACGAGGAGCAAATTGGCACATTTTTTAGTGGTTTTCTCAGTAGGTCTAATCCACAGATGATATTCCAGTTTCGCGATCTTAGACGTCGAAATGTTATTCGCGGTTACATTATTGCTTTTTGTAGTTGTTGACATACCCACAGCTACATCCTTCATTCTCAATATAAAGTTTTAACTCATTGTCTGTGATCCAGAGAATCTGTGTTTTCGTTGACAAAATCTCTTCTCTTTCGTTTTCGAGATCGATGCGAAACTGTGGTGCTTTTTGTCATAATTGACCATTTTAGAACCCAAGCATAATAGAACACTTCAATCTAGCTTACCTGAAGCCACATGCTCCGTCGCATCCTGTTTTGCAATACTGCATGAAATTACTATCATTAAGGGGGTATTCTAGTCTAGAATTTTTTTTTGTTCATATTTCGATAGTTTCTTAAAAGGATTTTTCGAAATTCGAACTATTTTAAAAGTTAAAGCCATTTTAGTGTCGTGGCAGTAGACCAAATCTAACTAAAATCTAAACTTTAAACGCCTTTTTCTCGAAACTACTTTTTTCGAAACGTTTGTCACAAAATCTCAAGTTTTTTTATACATCCCATTATGGTAGGAACCAACAAAAAATCAAAAAATTAAATTTTTGCTATTTTAAAAAATTCGGAAAAGTTAAAAAAATAACTGAAAAATATCAATTCCTTTTTTGAGTAGTCGTCATTTTGCGAGAAAAAAAAATTCTTCGTTTTTCTTGGTTTCTACCATAATGACATTTATCTGATCTACAAAGACTTTACATTTTTTTTATTTTTCAGATAACCAAAAGGGTGGAAGTGACAAGATTAACACACTTTTTTTTCTCCCGCTACTTCAACAGGGTGTAACTTCATGAAAAATATGTATATATTTTTTTTTGTGTGAATTCTTAAAATATAAATAAATAAATTATAAAAAATGTGTAGTTGAATATTAATGATTATTTTGTATCGACCGTCAAAAAATGCTCTAAATTCGGACTTCTAGACTACTTGGTTTTAAAATTTATCATAATTATGTAATAAATAGCCTAAAAAGATTACAAAAGTGGGTTTGCCATGTTTCGCAAAAATATTTGTAGTTCTACCACTGTAACTCCTTAAACATTGGGCTTACAAAAAAACCTACAAAAATGTTAGAAATTTAATCTTTTGTCTTTAATCTTTATTTTTTTGTCGTAGGATCGATCGTTGCGAATTTATTTTGAAAAAAAAAATCTTAAGCACCTTTAATCCAAAAAGTCGAAATAATTAATAATAATTAGTCCCAACCTGAACAACATAATATGTCATGTGATCTTCGACCAAGGGATCCTGCTTTTGGGAACATAAAGCAAATAGTTGCAAAACACGATATCTTTGAAATTTTAATTTTTTTTTAAATAAACTTTAGGACTGTTCATTGGTGCCTGGGTACCTACCGACAATATAACATACATGTGATATAGTCCAGTCAAAAACAGGTTACAAAAAAAGGCTTTTTACCAAAAAGTCAAGCAGAAACAATTTTGATGTATGTATCACATGCATTGAAGCCGTGACGGGGTTTTGGGTCATTCTTCATGCTCGTATCAACCTTAAGTTTTTTTTATTTTTTCCAAGCCATTTAAACTCGTTTATACTATTTGGAAGCGTTTGCGAATATTTATTCATATCTTATAATTCATTTATATTTTGTTGTGTAAAAATGTAAAAAAATAGAATCTCAAATAATAATTACTTTTTATGTTTTTGTTCGGAAGTTTTTTAATTGGTTTTTGAGAAAAAACAAATAAAGACAATTTTTCAACTACACACTGTGGGGTTAAAATATCCTAGTAATTTAAAGATGAAAGATGGAGGGTTGACTTTCCGCAGCCGTCAACCCCGGAAACAGTGTAAATTGTCAGATTCCCGCAATGTGTCTATTTGTTAATAGGGTTGTTGAGGGTTGGGGGATGAGGGTTGCGGAATTACACATTACTGAGGAAAGGAAATCCGATTTAGGAGAACTATTAAAATCTCTATTAATAGATAGGTACTTCAAGTTATTTTCGGAACAAATTGGTATCTTTGAAATAAAGACATACTTAAATCACATATAGGTACATAAAATCGATGATCTCGAAGAACAAGTCGGATCTGCTAAAAATTGAAAATCGTTTTGTTGGCTTATTTTAATTTGTCTTTGATGCTTTAAAAGTTCGTATTTTCGTAATTTTGAATGAAATGAAATGCAAAATAATTTTATTTCTTGATCTCAAAAATAGTAAAAATGCAGAAACTAAATTTTAAAAAGCTCTACTGCAAAGCTACAAAATCGCACATCCGACGTTGTTCGACGAGGTCGTCGAAATGTTTGTGAAATAAAATGCAAATATAGTCAAATTCTGAGAAGAAATAATTAGGTAGGTAAATGTCAGAATTTGCATAAAATTAGCTTTCATTAACAACGCATTACGGTGCCTTAAGAGAATCTTTAAAAAACACAGCGCTGTATACATTATCCAAATTAATATTAAAATGATTTATCACCAAGATATTATTAAATCTGAACACGTATTTGTGAAGATTGTTTGGAAAAATATGCGATATTATGACATATTTTATTATATATCCCCGTCGATAAGCGTACCTTTTTTACAACTTAGTAAATTGTATTTTTTTAATTTTATTTATTGATCATCTAAGTACAATTGGATAGATACGATACATTTTTAAACTCGCTCACTAGACCGAGCCCTGTTCCGAGGTAGCAGAAAATTAATCTAATTTTGAAAAGGAAATGAGAATAAAAATAAATTAACAAATTTTAAGAGATGAACTAAAAAATGAATGTAATTAATAGAAGAAAATCATTTCATCGTGTACATATGCACAGGTATACTTTTAGTAGTTCTATGAAGGTTAGACATCGCGTCCAAAGAAGTATTTTTCTAATTTTCTCTTGTTTAATAAATCATCATAATCTCCTTCCCTTATCCTATTCGGGTCGGGGATCCACTGCATCGACAAGGCGCCTCCATACGCCACTGTCTTGCGCTGAATATTCGGTCGGGGATCCACTGCATCGACAAGGTGCCTCCATACGCCACTGTCTTGCGCTGAATGTTCCGCCGCCGTCCACGGCAGTCCCATCCTTTCCTCTCACAGTTTCTGTAGTTGCCTCGCCCAACTGTGCCTGGAGTGGACTACTGGACGTCTACCCTTTGGAATTGCACTCAATATTTTCCTAGGAATCTGGTCATTAGACATTCTTAGTACGTGCCCAAGTCATCTCAGTTGTGATTTTTCTATGAAGAGTAACAGCGGTTCAATGTTTAGGTCATCTCGGATCGTCGAGTTTCTTATATGATCCCATTTCGTAACCCCTGCCATTCCTCTCAGCTACCTCATTTTGGCAGCTTGTACTCTAGAGCGTGTTTGTTCGTTTGGTATCCATATCTGGTGACCGTAAGTAAGCGTCGGGCGGTATTTTTGTTTAATAAATCAAAAATAACGATTCCTCTGAAATCCTAGAACTTGTAAGTAGGTATTTAATTACCTACTTAGGTGATAGGAAAACAACAATATTTTACTTAACTTGTTTTATTTCAAATGGGGTGTTAAACAATTTGTCCAAATAAATGTCACCATCTCAATGAAAATTATTTTAAAAAATTTCTCCGATTTGATAGCTCGTGGTAGGAACCACGATCGAGCGAACTCTGGCGAGATAAAAAGGTACCTAGTATCCAATAAGGCCACCACCTTGAACCTTCAAATAAGAAGTGGATATTATCAGTATTAAATAGTGCCTCAACATGACTACGTTGATTATGTAAAGCATGGTTCGGCAACCTGCGGCCCGCGGGTCGCATGCGGCCCGCGAGGCGTCTTGGTGCGGCCCGCAAGATTCTCACCACAACGCACGTGACGGACGATATCATACACAACTGAGTGAAAGAGAGCGAAAAGGGGAGCGAAGGAATAGCGAAGAGGGGGCGATTTGAAAATCAAAGTGATAGGTTTGCAAAGTGATACCACACTTAAATGGCTTTTAAAGGAAAAACTTGGTGGATCACTATGGGGGTTCGCCTTCTGAAAACTACAAGGAGTTAAAATGGTTTGCTGAGCAAATAATTACCTACTATGTTTGATAGTACATACATTTGCGAACAAGTTTTTTTCAATTCTGAATTATTGAGAAAATAAACAGTGTTCTCGGTTATCGGATTCACATTTAGATGCAATACTACGCGACTCTACTTCAAAAATGCAAGCTTAATATAAGAAAACTTGTATGTCAATACTACCACAAAAAACTCATTGATTTTACTAACTATAATAAATGTCGTAAAAATATACAGCATTTTATTTTTAAAACTAAAATATTTGTACAAAAATAATGTAGTCTTTTTTTTACAATAGTTGCACAGAGAAGGCCCTGAGGAAAATAATTTCCCGCAGGGAATGTGTCATCTAAGGGGATCCCCTGTGGGGGGTATTTTTAAAGAAGAGAAGGATAGGAAGTTCTGGGAAGGAAAAAGGTATGAGGGGTGGGTAGGAATCCGGGTGTCAGTGTGTCCAGGAGTGATGGACGTATGAATCAATCCTTTCAACTGCAGTGTAAGGCGATGAGTCGAGAGAGTCCGGCAGGAAAGGTCAAAAGGCCTATCTCAACAAGTCTTTCTCGATCCGGCCTGCCACGCGGTAGGTGGGCTGACGCATCCACCGCCAAGTCCTGGGCATACCTCACCCCGTGAACCCGGGCACCCCTGCTAAGTCACCAAATTTCAGGTATATTATAATGACATGTGACCCAAGTGCGGCCCGCAGTAATCCCCACATAAAATATTTGGCCCATTTACCTCGAAAGGAAGCATGATAAAATTTCCTGTTTAATTTAAAGCACTTAACTTTATTTTTAAAAATAACTATTTTCTTCCCTATAAATTTAATCCTACAGAATATCACGTCTCTATTGAATGAAACTAATTTTAAAGCATCATGAAATACTTCCTTATATACAATCTACAAAGGAGCCCCCTTAACAACGCATTACTACTGATGAATACAAATCTTAGAAATAATACGCTATTATATTCATGTATATCCCTCTCGTACTTCTTCACCATCCATCAAAATAAATCCACGAGATCAATAACGCGATATGCAGCACAACACTACGCCCCTCCACCAGAAATATTGCAGACGCGTATCACTTCTTGAAACTATTGTAAAATCTTACATTATATTATTATTTTTGCTTCTGCAATTCAGTCTTCATTTTTGCTGGGTAGGTTCCAAGGGCGTGCGGTTCACAATGACCGAGAAACTGAACGTATAAACTGAATAAAAACGAAGTGCAATGTAATTTTTATTCACCATCATGCATATCTTTGACTTCCTTAAATTTACCCAATAACACAATTGATCGGATGGATAAATGCGTTGTCGGGTTCGAACTAAGGTTCGAAGTTCGAACTTCGCGGGTTCAATCTTTAGCTGGCTAAGTCCCCCATCATCGCACAAGCAATACAATGATTTAAGCCGAAATGCAAACATTATTATGTTACTTGTAACCTGGGAACTTTTGTCTTTTAAAAAAAATCGGAAAAAAGAAGAAACGCATGACAAATAAACGATTGGGCCACATTTTGCTTGTACCTAACTACTGCCATTATTGAATCTTTTGTTTTGGTTTATTTTTTTTATGTGAATATATCACAAGAGTCTCAACTGCTCCCAGCCGTTGGGAGCCAGTGAGACTATGGCATCCCCAACTGGGGCGTGTTGTAGGGCTGAAGGTAATGGGGAGGAGAAGGAGAGGAAAATGGGGGAGGTAATAGTAATCAATAGGTTACACACAAATATTACAAATGCTATATTAAGTAAGTTACAGTGTGAAAGTAGAAAAAAAAATATATATATGCTGTATTTATATCCTACCAAATTCAAGCAATGAAGTATACAGATGCCATAGTGAGGAAGTTGAAGCTATATTAAAGAGGAATCCTATTGCAATATTTTTGCTTGCTGGTGACTATAACCTTCCAAATGTGAACTGGATGAACAGTGACAATAATATCAGTGTTAGTGAGTCTGAACGTATTATTCTAGACATGGCGTTATTCCTAGGTCCGAATCAGGCAAATACTATACCAAACGAAAATAATCGTACCCTAGACTTATGTTTTTCTAACTTAAAGTCACTTTTAATTGAAGAATGTAGTGAACCGCTGGTGCCCATAGATGCTTATCATCCTCCACTGGAAGTTATTATTCCTCATGTGCATGTTAATACTTGTAAGCTGTCTTACAGTTACCAAAATTTTTTCAAAACTGATTACGAGGAAATTTGTAATTATCTTCTCTCTTTTGATTGGTCATCTATGCAATATGATGACATCAACACAGCTACCAATAATTTTTATTCTGTTTTGGGAAAGGCTATTAGCATGTATATTCCAACCATGAAATATAAGCCAAGCACCTATCCAAAATGGTATTCCAATGAACTTATTAATCTTATTATTACCAAAAAACTGAAACATAAGGAATATAAATTATATCGAAAAAATTCTGATTATATTGAATTTAAAGATTTAAGAACTTCGTGTAAAAAAAATGTCTATGACCTGCTACCGTAACTATTTAAATAATATTCAAAACTCCATACTAAATAATGTTAGTTATTTTTGGAAATACTCGAAATCGCTTAAAGAAGATGATTCTGATTTTCCGAGCATTATGCACCTAAATGGCAGCCATAGCAATAATACTGATGGTATTGTTAACTTGTTTGCAAAATTTTTTAAAAGTGTTTATTCAACAGACTCAAATAATTCTCCTATTCCAACAACTACTCTAGATGAAACTCTTGATATTTCACAGTGATAAGTATATCTGATGTAATTACTAAAGTTAAATCCTTAGATATCCACAAATCTGCTGGACCGGATAATATCCCTACAATATTTATCAAAGAATGTATCAAAGTAATTGCTCTTCCATTATCCAAACTTTTTAATCTATCTTTATCTAATGGAATTTTTCCTGATAAGTGGAAAATTAGTTATTTGTCTCCAATTTTCAAAAAGGGTGATAAAAGTGATGTTTGTAATTACAGACCTATATGTATTCAATCCACCATACCGAAACTCTTTGAAAGCCTAATACTTGACAAACTTTTTACACAAATAAAACCTGTTATATCACCTCACCAGTTTGGATTTATGCCAGGTAGAAGTACTCTTTCCAACTTAATTATTTATGAAAATTTTATAAACAATGCTTTTAAAGAAAAAAAACAAGTGGACACTGTTTATACTGATTTCAGTAAAGCATTTGATACAGTTTCCCATGAAATCTTAATTTGGAAATTAGGAAAGCTTGGTATACGCGGCAATATATTAGCCTGGTTTAAAAGCTATCTAACTGGAAGACAACAAATAGTTAGAATTAAATCCTCCCTGTCAGAAAAAATTATTGCAACAAGTGGAGTTCCACAGGGTTCACACCTTGGCCCAATCTTATTTATCTTGTTTATAAATGATCTTACAAAAATATTTCATGATGTATCTATCTTACTTTTTGCTGATGACCTCAAAATTTTTAAAATTATTGAAAATATTTATCATTGCAACATTCTTCAAGATAATATCAACAAATTGTTAATTTGGTGTATGGAAAATAGACTTTATTTAAATATCTCAAAATGTCAAATTGTTAGATTTTCTAGAATAAAAAATCCAGTGATATTTAATTACAACATTGATAACAATGCTCTTCAGACATTAATGCAAATTAAAGACTTGGGCATCACTTTTCAATCAAATCTTTCATTTGTTAACCACATAACAGAAATCTGTAATAAGGGCTTAAAAATGTTGGGGTTTATAACTAGGCTAACTAGAAACTTTAACAATATAAAGTGTATTAAAATGTTATATTTTGCTTATGTTAGAAGCCAACTTGAGTACAATTCTCCTGTCTGGAATCCTCATTATAATATGCACGTACAAGCTGTTGAAAGAATACAAAACAAATTCTTACGTTTTCTAAATTTTAAAATGGGTATTTCAGCAAATATGTTAAACTACAACACACTTTTAAACGATATGAATATGCTTAAATTGTCAGACAGAAGAATTTTCACTGACTTGGTATTTTTATATAAAATTCTAAATGATTTAGTTGATAGTCCGGTATTACTTGAATTGATAAGCTTCCGAATTCCACTTCGTAATACTAGAAGTCAGGATTTATTTCAGTGCAGAAATTCTGGGACTAACTATCATATGTATTCCTCTTTGCCCAGAATACTAATGGAGGGAAACAATTATACCAAGTCAGTGGACATCTTCAATTTATCTTTGAATAAATTTAAAATATTGTTATTGAGGCAGTTCAGTTATGTACAATAAAATGTTTTTTCTATGCTATATATGTAAAAGCCCCGAAAAAGGGCGTTTATTTATTAATAAATAAATAAATAAATAAATAAATAAGTTGTTAGGTGTCATACAATTGTAAATATTTGGCAATACAGATCTGGTCACAGAACACGTTTAAAACCATTTCAATTCTGAATGGTGGTCTTGTCTTTTACCAGGGTGATACTGAGAGTATTTTCCGATCTGGAACTTGCCGCAAATGTACTTCATATTATTTTAAATGAATAAAATGTGAAATAATACAAATTATTTAAATTAAATTTACTTGCGCACGCCTGTTTTGAACCCGCGACCTCCGGATTGCGAGCCGAGAGCCGACCACAAATATCGTCATTTGTTACGATATTATTGTTTGTTACGATATATATAGGAATTATTATTTTGTCAAATTGCCTCAGTTATTAAGTATTTCAAGGACGTTTTGAATGATAGCTTAATTTTTATTTATGTTGTACACATCGTGCAAATGTAAAAAGGAACGTATACGCGGCCCATTTCGGCCAGTTTCATACAAATCTTAAATTTGAATTTGAGATCAAAATACCCCACCAAACTGGAAAATTACTTTTGTAATCAAAAGGTATATCAAATATCTAGTACGGATGTGAATTACTTTATTTATTTTTGCTTTAAATTTTAAGATATAGATCATTAAAGATTTTAATGTGTCATGATTTTTGAGGCAACTTGGGCAATTATTTGTGAGTAAATGAAAAACAATTAAAAATTATAATTTTACTAACTTTATTTTACAAATACAATGAAAAATAAAATAAGAAATAAAGCATTATTAAAAATGCATTTTTTGGGTATTATTTTTAATGTATGAACGAAAAAAATTTGTTCCGCCGTAAATAGG
This sequence comes from Glyphotaelius pellucidus, assembly GCA_936435175.1. Classification (NCBI taxonomy): domain Eukaryota; kingdom Metazoa; phylum Arthropoda; class Insecta; order Trichoptera; family Limnephilidae; genus Glyphotaelius; species Glyphotaelius pellucidus. The sequence goes on along the minus strand of OW386538.1, from coordinate 9,816,237 downwards.
TAATTTGTATTTTAAATTTACACGTATCAAAATGATTTTTTTTCTTAATTTCTATTTTTTAATTTATACTTCATTATGTTTCATTATATTTCTATGTAAAACATAGTAACGTTATTTTTTGTCGTTTTTCATTTACTCACAAATAAAAACAGGTTGCCTCTAAAATCTTGAAACACTAAAAACTTTAATTACCTATATCTTATAATTTTAAGCAAAATTAAATAAAATAGCTCACATCCGTACAAGATATTTGATAAACCTTTTGATTAAAAAAATAATTATTCAGTTTGGTTGGGTATTTTGATCTCGAATCCAAATTTAAGATTTGGATGAAACTGGCCGCAATGGGCCGCGCATACGTTCCCCTTAACTAAAAATTTCGCTAACATCGGGATATTTTTAGGTTTAATAACAACTTATTACACTAGATTCAAAATTATGCATAACTAAATATCTATTCCGAATTAACCACTGAAATGCCTACTCTTGGTCAAAGAGCTTCGCACGGCACTGGCGAACTGACGCGGCGGTACCAATTGCTCCGTCTCCAGTCAGTTTATATCAGCGTAATGGAGTGTAAGAGAAGATAAGATTTTATAAATCTTGTAAATTGAATGCAATCTACCGAACGGGAAGTAAGACCATGGATCGGTTAGTTCGAGTAGTTCCGCATTCAGTATTTTATATTAACATATTTCCGGGATGTTGACTTTTACGCGCAATGACACGTAGATATTAATAATATAAAATGTAACTTTATTCTACGTACAGTAAGTACTGCGTTAGGTATGATTTGAGATTTTTATGTCAAAAAGTCATTAGAATCTAAAAGTCTAATCTAATCATTGGCTAAAGAAGGAGAAAACTCAACACGGCACAATAACCGAAAAATCAATCACGATTATTATAACGTTATTGTAAAATCCTAACTAACTATGTAGCTTGTCTTTAAAGAACTATTTTTTTCTAAAATTAGCGCATAAAATCGTAATTTGGGAGGTGCGTATGGGTACCACCGTCCCGGGAACATTTATTGGTTAACCAACACCTCTGTGCCGTAGGTCTCCTCAAGTGATTCGCTACGTTTGATGCCTTAGCAGGAGTGCCCGGGATCATGGATTGAGAATTGTCCAGGTCTTTTGGAGTCCTTTAACCTCTCCAGCAGGACTCTCTCGGAACATCGCCCTGCACTGCAGAGGGAGGGGTGGATTCATACGTTCGTCACTCCTGGAGACACTGACCCTCAGTTCCTACCCTTCTCTCACATCTTTTTTTCCGTCCTAGCACTTCTTTTCCTCACACGACCCACCACACAGCATCCCCAGAGATGATATAGGCCCTAAGAGTAATTATTTTCCTAAGGGCCTTCTATGCGGAGCTAATGTCTAAATTAAACTGTTCTCCGGTTAAATGTTCTCCGGTTGAGAAATTTATTCAAATAACATCAAAAAAATTACTGTTAAAATAATTAAGAAAAAAACATTTGTTGGTATATGTTATAAGAAAACATGAATGAACTTCGTACTAATGTACTTGATTACGCCTCTAACTTCTAACCAATTGAAATAGACTGTGGTATACCTAACATATGTAGATATACGTTTTAAGAAAACATGTATGAATTTTGTACTAATGTACTAGATTAGACCTCTAACTTCTAACTAATTGAATTAGACTGGTATACCTAACATATGTAGATTTACGTTATAAGACAACATATATGAACTTCATACGTGTTGTCTGTACTTGAGTAGACCTCTAACTTCTAACTAATCAATATATTAATACGTGAAGCCAAAACTTTGTACCCCTTTTTACGAAAATTGCGCGGACGGAGGAGTATGAAATTTCGCACACTTATAGTTTATATAGAGGAGGAGTGCAGAATGCTAATATTTATTAAAAATTATGCATAAAAATAGATTAAATCAATAACAAAAACATTACACACACTACCGTGTATTTGACACACACAATCGCGTCTTTACTTTATTGTTTATTGAGTCTATGGTCAAATTGAGAATAGATTAATATTGTTTGTCTTTAGTATTATTTGTCTATGGTCTTACTGAATGTCAAACATAAAAAAACATTACAATTATGGTCGAATTTCGACCATTGGGCGACCACTAGTTATAAGAAAACTCGTTATAAGGAAACATGCACAAACTTCATACTAATGTACTTGAGTAGACCTTTACCTTTTAACTAATTGAAATAGACTGTGGTATACCTAACTGCCAGGTACCGCTTCACGTACAAATACATAATACAAATTCAATGCAGAGCTAACTTGCAAACAGTTCTCAAGAATTTGAAATAAGTATTCAAATGAGTTAGTACTCACGCAACTCGTCTAGAGTCTAGACTACATTCGTCCGAGAATACAAAAGTGCACAGTATAATTTCCCAACTGACTTAAAGATCGCGATCGTTAAGAAGTTAACCCTCAAAGTGTCGGTGAACGATTAATCGTTGTTCTTGGGATCAACGAAAACTACCGCCAACAACGATCGTTGTTTGAAGTAGTGTCAAAATGTGTGAAAATAATATCGCACTCCTAGAAAACAAGAAATAACAAGTCAGTTTTTAGAGTAAATGATGTGGAAGGTGTCCAAAAACTGCATAACTACTAAATATATAAAACAAAAACAAAAAATTACATAACTACAAAATATCTTTTTATGAGCTTGAGAATCAAAAATAGTTATAAAAAAATGTTTTTTTTTTCATTAGCTCCAAAGACGAGACCTTGAGTATAACAATTTCCCCCGGGGCTTTTGCCATCTTTGAGGACGCCGTGTGGAGAATCTTTTTAGGGAAAGGAAGGAGAAGAAGATCTGGGAAGGGAAAAGGTATGAGGGATGTGCAGGAATCTGAGGGTCAGTATGTCTAGGAGTGGCGGATGTATGAATCTATTCCTCCCACTGCGATGCCAGGAAATGGATTGAAAGAGTCTAGCTGTAGAGGTCAAAAAGTCTCCCTCAACTTGTCTCTCCCGATCCGGCCAGACATGCAGTAGGTGGACATTAAGACCTAGACAAACCTCACACCATGAACCTGGGCACCCCTTCTAAGTCGCCAAACGTAGCGCACCACTTGGGATGATCTGTGACAGGGGTGTTGGTTATCCAATAAATTTGAATTAATCTGAATGATTATTTACAAATGCACTCCATTTTATCCATATTGCAACTCTTAATATTGATCGATTTAAAATAGAAAAAGTATTACAAAAATTGCACACACTTATAATTTATTAGGAGAAAGTATCTGATGATTCAGATCTGGTCATCAAACAAAGCTAAAGCCATTTCAAAAAATGTTTCGATTCTGAATCGTAGGCTCCTACCAGGGCGATTCATAAAGTATCTGCCAATACGGAACGTGCCGCAATTAAAAACAATTATAAAAAATGTACTACCTACCTGCGTATTCTGAACTCATAGTCGAGTACCTTACCTACCCCTTGCACACGGTGTGACGATACACCCTGCCTACGTGCACCAAATCGTGATAAATCTACCCTGGCTACGCTGTATCAAATATGTTGAGATTCTACCCCTATGTACGATCACGGTACCGAATGCGCTGTGTCGCGCCTACCCTCGTAGCTTCAATTTTCGTAGCTTTATATCATGATGTACCTAGCCCATCATTTAGGGTATTTCTAGTCTAACTTTAAATCATTCGCACTTTTGCGAAGACCTCTTCTCTCAACCTATTTTTCAAACTTCTACATTTTCCTGAGCTAATCTAAACCCTATTTTTCGCAATCCCTGTGATAATTTCACACAGTAATCAAGATTTTTGAATTTTTGTTTACATTATCTCCGTATCCTGCGTTGTGTAATTTTTTGTTTTAGGATTTACACCCATACGCGTAATAAAACGCATACAAATGTAAAGAGTATAATGTATGGTTTTGTGGTAACTTCGGTTCTTTAGAGTAAGAGTGAAAGAATTCTAAATTAATTGATTTAAATATCTTCTAACGCGTTTGATAAACTAACCCCGTCCTAGATTTTGCCTATACCTGATATTCGTTTTGTTTATTTTCTCCCTAACACAGCTATATTTAAAATACAAATAAAATAGAATAACAGTTATCAATTTATAACAAACATTTCATGAAAAGGTATGTACTTTACCTGCGTGATATGACCTAATTCTAGGTCTCAGTTTTTCACCTGAAGTCTGCAAGCCTCCACCTAACATGAGTTTTAATTTTCATGGTTAGTAAACACTAGATTGTATGCACGGCTACACATACCTAAAGACCGGATTTTACCCTCTTCTGCGGGCTTCCTTGCTTCGATAGGAGCTTTACGTACCAGAGATAAGTACCAGGTCTTCCATCGTATCCCAGAACTATCCCAACCTCCTCACCTCCAGGTAGTTTAACTCGACTGATTCTAGAAGGGGTATTTCATTGCATCCCTTATCACGACTCTACTCGCGTTGAATGTGGTGTGCGACTGTTTTTGTCGTATCCATCTCCCACGTGATCCGACAGAATCGCACTCCTGCCACCTCTTAGACCTGCTGCGATTGCGCCAAGGGAGCGTTCCAGTTGGCTCGCATCAAATCGAAGGTCGACAAGACTATGATATACAAATAACCTAGTCTTAAGCGCCGCGCCAGCGTATTCCTCGCATACGTCTCCTTCTACATCCGCATGCCCACCTTCTTGGCAATACCGTCACAGGGCTTAAGTTTCCCTCGGAAAAGCTGTGGAATTTTCCGAGCGACCCATAATTGCATACAATAATCCCGAAGTCTACTGCGTGGGTAAAATTTTTTGGATTTGGACTGTATGTCTTCATTCACTACCAGTGCTTTTTAATGTGGTCACTGAGTCCACGTGTTTAGGTATGAAAGGATAGGGGATACCTATCCTATTAGGTAGGTATAAATGGAAAAGTGAGTTTTTGGTTTGGCTTTATTTTTATTGAGGAAGCCCTCCTCATGAAGTAGTGGTTATTCTCCTAGATAACTAGAAGGGCACTGTCATGCACAAAGTTCTAATTTCAATTTTGATAAAATTAAATTTTAAATTTTCAGACCATAATTGATAAACTTGTCCCTTGATTTTATGCTTGTGGTCTATTGCTTTAAAATTGCACATATTAATTTTCACACATCAACTGAAAGTTCTTTGTCACAAACTATAACTAATTAACTTGTCCCCAAACACGCTGCTGCCCAACTCGTTCTAAATAAACAAAATAAAAGAATGTCAATGTTTTGTTTATAATAAACCATGTGTTTGCTGGATGTCCTACTGCCCTAGAATACGTGATTTTTCTAAAAGATTCTTAGATACTTCGATTAAGGAACAAGTTATTTAAATTCAAATATGAAAGATAGATAGTTCTGTGTATATACTCGTCGTTGCAAACTCGAAGGTCGTAGTTAACAAACTAAGTCATGTTATGTCTGATGGGATTGACCTAACTCCTTGGATAGATATTTATTTCATAATTCCTACGCACAGCTAAGTATTTTGTTGTTATTAAAATTGTTAATTATCGACATGCTCCGTTCGCCAATTTATAAATGATTGTGACTGCTTGCTCTGCATCGTCTCCAAGAACCTGTAAATAGTATTAGTATGATAAATAGTATGATAAAAGACTTACCAAAATTCTGCAAATTACCCTTTTGGTGTTTAAAATTTTAATCGCATTCCTTAAAACTAGATTTTTCCATTATAAAAAGAATCGATACTAAAAAAAACTTTTACTTGGATATTTTCGACTATGTCTAAAACCTTCTCCTACTATTGTTGAATTATAAAAACAATTCTATTTAAAATTTTACTTGAGTATTATTAGATTATGTTAAAACCCTTTGATCCTCTCCCTCTTTTAGTTTAAATCATTTTAATCGCTCATAATAAATCCGTTATTATTATTTATTTATCTCATTGATGTTATTTTAATTGTTTTAAAACCAAAGTTTTAATTGTTTAATATTTCGTTGATACTCTATAATTTATTTCAGCCGGACTTCTTAGTCGTAATCAAAACTTTATTTTAGATATAAAATTCGAAATTTTATTATTATTATTTTTTCTTTGTAAACTCATAGTGAAATTAAATTATTTTTCAATTATATGTCGCGTATCTCATGATTATTATTGTCTCACTAATGTAATTTAAATTGTAGTAAATCGGATTTCTAAAGTTTTAATTATGTTATTATTATTCCGAAATCATATTTATTTTTTTAAGACACTAAATTTTTATGTGTTTAAAGACCACTCTCCAATTATCTTTAAGTCGTACAGAAACATCGAATATAAATTCACTGGATTTTACACTTTGATTTAAGTTATAATTAGGCACCGAATTGTTCAACCGTCTCAGCCGCCCACCGTTCTCTAACTCCAGACCGTCCCTGCCGCTAACTGTAACCCAACTAACGACAAGGGCCGGATTATTTCCCTTCAAACTTGTTAAACGCCTTCATATGTTTAAAATATTTTGAAATAAATCTTCATTAATTGAATTCTGTTTATATTAGAATTTGTACGTACTTGGTTATAATTCAATTTTAATGGCCGCACTGTCAAATATAATCGGGTTTCTCTAAAGTAAACTTCTATGTCTGATGTGTTAAACCAAACATGTACTTACGCCTTAATTTTTTTGTTTTGATTAGACTAACGGCGGCCAAAGAAACTCATGTTTCCAATGTCACTTATATAAACACTCTTCAGGGCCAATAAACATTCATTTCTTTGTCTTTGATTCTGTTTAAAATAAAGGTCGTTCAACTTTAATTCCTGTGGGAACGAAAATGAAGGTCGCCCATCGTGATAAAAGTTCACGTGTCTCTTGTTTTGATTATTAGGCGTTATTGGATGTACCCATAATTTACACGATATTAAGAAAAAAACTTCGCAGGCACTCTTGAACGTGAAAATATTTCTCCTCCCATAGCGCAGGAGTAGGTAGGCATTACGATTCATCACAACGGAGGCTGTGAAGGTATTACTGATTTAAGCTTAATTATCGGCATTTTTTTTCATGCATTTTCTTTTTGCAAATGATTTGCAAATTCTTACGATTGTCAAATGAAGGTTCGTATTTGAGTAGGGTAACATGTAGGTAGGTATACCCATCAGAAACTTTTTTTAACGTGATAACGTCTTATAAATCGATGAACACCGGCTGCATGCACGAAAAAGCATGACTCACGTTGTCGCGTTGTCACGTTGTCACGTTGTCACGTTGTCGCGTTGTCGCGTTATCACGATGTCACGTTGTCACGTTGTAACGTTGTCACGTTGTAACGTTGTCACGTTCCGCCTGAGCCGGGCATGCAAGCGAGGGCGCGGAACAAGCGTTCGGCCTAAGCGTTCGGCGAGAGCGCGGAACAAGCGATAGAGAGGCACGATCGGCCTAAACGTTCGGCTTAAGCGTTCGGCTCGTGACGTTATCCGTAAACCGACTTTACAGACAACCAATTTATTTTTTTTGAAATTTGTGTTCTTATATTTTTATACTTTCACTTTCGCATTGTTTCTCCAAATCTTCGTACTAAGCTCAGGTAGCAAACGGCCACATATTTTGAAGTACCTGCAGTCGTAAGTAGTTAGTCAAAAATAATCGTACACCATTTTCAATACACAAAAAGACATAGATATAAACATTTCTAACAAATACCAAAAAGCTCGGCATCCAAAGAGTTAACTCCAAAAACTTTGAGCATTTGGTCTAAAAATCAATTGTGCGCAATCTAGCGTGAAAATATCACTGTTTAGAACTGTTTTCCCCATTGACGCCCATTCAAGTCGTAGCAAACCGATCGAGCGAAAAATTTGAGACAGTTGCATTTTGCACACTGACATGACACCCTGAATAAGTAAAAATAAAGCCTTTGTCGTATTTTCCCATCAGCGTGAAGTGAGTTCTTCGATAAACTCCTTCCACTAACGGAGTTACGAAGTTATGACAATAGAAGATAAAGTTTACAGATAGGAACATAAAATTGAAAGGTTAAGTTGGAGAAGCGGTAACCCTTCATAATGTGAATCATATATTGCTTTTATATATCGGAGATTTTGAGCGATTCTTTTGCGGGGGAGTTTTAAAAATTCTTTAAGGATATTATTAAAGTTATTATTTTAAAATATTTATAAATATAATTTTTTAGTTAAAACGAGTGTCGTAACTCGGGCTGTGTTTTTGTATTTTATAATTTCTTTAATAAAAAATATGTAAAAAAATAAGCATTCCTAATCCAACTTTTTGAAACTCGATCCAATTTCGCCTGCAGCTCCTAGAAGTTCAATATAATAGTCAATATATTGCACAATAATGCATGTTTCACAATAATTTAAATTGCACAATTATATTGACCGTCTGTAGGTTATATTGAACGATTGCATATTAGTTTTTGGGGTTTTATGCCGTGTTGCGCTTTTTTATATGAATACCGCACAAGAATCCCAACCCTTTCTTTCATCCATCTGCGTTTTTTTTTCTCCTTCTTTTTCAAAGTTATGACTAAACTAAAGTCCACACATGCTTTAGTTTTCGACATGTTGACTGTAGAAGTGTCAGTTGTAAACGAAATTATTGGACAATAATATTGCAACTTGTCCTCTAGAAAAATATTGCACAATATATTAAGCAAAATATTGACCATAATATTGAAGGTCTAGGGGCCGCTTTAGTCTTTCATCAATCTGAATTCAATCAATAATTTCCAAATTTATCAAATAACACCTCAACGTCAAAGCGTTCGCATTTTCAAAGGCAGTGAAATTATGGGTGTTGAAAAGTAACCAAAGCATGCGAGATGGCCCATTAAGCTCTTATTGGTTAGGCGGGGGTGCGCGTTATAAATCACCTCCCATAGTTAGTGGGGTAGGCCTGTCTTAAGCCGGGGGCGGGGGTACGCAGCCACCCCCCTGCGACAATATCGCAGGCAAACACGGACTTGTAACGCAGTTAAGCCGTAATCTTTTTTTATTTGCCGACACTGTCACTTGCTAAAGTTAAGCCTAAAGCTCGCTATAATTGGTTGCGCCATATCCCTAAATCTTCATAAGGGTGGATTTAAATAAAGGTACTGACCTTTCTTGTAGAGTTAAAATTCAGTTGGATCTGTGTTTTGTACTATCAAGAAATAATTTATACCTATGTACATAATAAATACTGTTCATATTTCATTATAGCAAGGTTTTAAAAATAAAATTCATTGGATAACCAACACCCCTGCCATAGGTCACCCTGAGTGGTTGGCCACCTTTGGTGATTTAGCAGGGATGCCCGGGTTCTTGGGGTGAAGTTTGTTTAGGTTTGGTGGCGAATACGTTTGCAGACCTACTACGTGGCGAGCCAGATCAGGAGATTGCTTGAGACAGACATAATCTAGACCTCTCCAGCCGGAGGGATGGATTCATATATTTCTTACTCCTGGAAATATTGACCCCCAGATTTCAACCTCCCTTTTTCCCTTCTCAGAACTTCCTCCCCTTACTTTTCCTTAACAGAACTTCTACACACCCAAAGATGACATAGGCCCTTTAGGATTTCTTTTCGTCGGGGCCACCTGTGTGAAGCTATTGTAAAAAAACATAATTATTAGGATTTAATATGCACAAACTCGTCAACCCACGTCCTTTCCTTTTCAACTTCCTCAGCCTCACAGCCTACCCCGATTGGAGATGTCACAGCCCCACAGGTTCCTCATAGTCGGAAGTGATTAGGAGTCTTATAAGATATTCACATGAAAATATGACTATTACCTGTAACGTAAAATGTTTCATTGACATTTTTATTTAAAAAATGTTTTACCCTTAACAATTTTATATTTGAAAGTGAACCTTTTTATATTTGAAAAATATTCGTTGGATTTTCGAGATTGTATTTATTATTTTAATAATGGGTAAATGCTGTTTCTCTTTCCGGAGGACTTGTCAAGAAATTTTTTAAATTGTTTATGTTTTCAATTTTAATCTTAATTATTTTCTGTTTTTATTATACACATCATTATTTACTTAAGTTCTTAAATAAATGATCAGAATTAAATAGCAGTAAGAAATAATAATGTCAGAAGTTCACGAGGGTGTCTTATTCTGAAACAACCTGTGTAATCTTTAATAATAACGCCAATACTAATTAATATTAATGTTAATAACGTGCCTGAAAGTGAGGTTGCTAATAACGTGTAAACACTACTTTGGGGGTCATTTAATGTATTACTAGAGTAACTGAGTAAGGTTACAGGGTTTAGGAGCTATTAGAGTGGAGTTTGCTTGGGCTAGTATAATATGCTTCAATATCTGTATTGCTCAGCAGAAGTGAAAACTAAAATAATAATTTTGTGATTTTCACAATATTGAAGTGAAAACTTTAGCGTGAAAAACTTTAGTGATTTTAAAGTCGATGAAATGGAAGCAAGCGACACTAAAAGAGACAAACACATTCATTTATTGGATTAAGCCTTCAAGAGAATGCGATAGTAATAATATATTTATTTCATTCACTTTAGTCGGTTCTAATATAATACGATTAATCCAAGGTCTCACGCAGATCCCATTTAGTGTAGTGGTATAAAGCGCCTGACAGACATTAAGCCGACATTCATTTGCAGACCAGGGGTCGAATCCTACGAAATAAAAAAAGTGTTGTTTTTTTGTTAAATCAATATCCAATGTTCAAACCATCCCAAAATGAACGGGCAAAATAAAACGACATCTAACGACTCTGAAGAAGAAACCACATATACGAATAAAATGACCAAATGTACAGGAAAAGGTGCACTGGAATTCGACAACAAAAATATGGAAAAAATCATCCTTCACATTGATAAAATTAGTGCTTCGTAGTCTCCCTACTATTGTCTACTATACTACTGTAACTACTACTACCGAGTGTGAATTGCATTCTCTAATTTTATTTTCTTTGGACATTATTTCTGCTATTATTTCATTTATGTCAACTTGTTATAACGCAACTAATTCGACATCATTTGCGACAGGACCAAACAAAAGAAAATCAGATTAGTAACGTCTCCCTTCGACCGGTAATGGCCGTGACGAAGGAACTATTGGGAAAACGAAAGTCGGAGAAAAATGAAATCACCGCAAGGAAAACGAAAGGAAACTAAAGCAACGGGAACGACTAAATCTCTGGCACTTAGCGTCTTTTAGAATTCTAAGACAGATGCACGGAGCAGGAGAGGTGAGTCACTACCACCCTTATTCACTATGCAGGGGATGTTATGTGTCTGCAAAATAAGATAGATATTTCTGATACATCTTGTTGGTGTGGTACTAATTGATTTAACCAATGATCTCTTTGACTTGATGAATAATATAAAGTACCATCTTTGGCAAAACTCTTTCGAAATATCACCTCTCCAAAAAGACGAATGTTCATAATAGTTACCACCTTAAAATATTGATGCGTCAACATAAGCAAAGGCAGATCAAACGAGGATAGAGGAAGAATAAACTATCGAAGAAAAATAAATTAATAATAATAAGGACCGGTCAGTGTCAGTGGTTGAGTGGGCAAAGCGTTTGGGTCCCACCTGGGCATCGCATATTCGATTCCTCGGCTGGCTAAATCCTCCATCACGACTCAAGCAACATTTTCGGCTTACTGTGGTGGTGGTAGGAGATTTTTAAACATTGTTGGGTTTTTCGTAACCCGGGAATATTTGTCTTTCTTTATAAAAAAAAATTATAATTTATTCCAGTAGGGGTAGTGCAATACAAAACATTCCATGTTGATATGTTCATTGATATGTTCATATTCCATAAATAACATAAAATGATCTAAATTTTGCACGTTGTTATAAAACTATTAAGCAAACTTTTACTACTTTACAAAAACTTTAAGCACACTTTTACATCTTTACAATAACTTTAAGCGCACTTTTGCTATTTACAATAACTTAACGATATTTTTCTATACTATATTTAAAACAAGATAATATATTTTTTTATATGAACACCGAACAAGAGTCCAAACTGCTCCCAGCGACCTGGAGCCAATGATACTATTGAATCCCCAATTTGGGTGTGTTGTGAGGCTGAAGGAAATGGAAAGGGGAATGAGATGGGGAAGAGGAATGTGGGGAAGTGCCTGGCTATTCAGATCTAGTAACCAAACAAGGCTACAGCCATTTCAAGCAACGTTTCAATTCTGAGTAGCGGTCCTACACCAGGGCGATACTGAAACTATCTTCCACTCTGGTAATACTGAGAGTATCTTCCACTTATAGAATAGAATAAAGAAGGTACACAAGTAAAGCACAAACGTAAAAATTAGTTTTATTTCAAATGAAATCAGTATTTCCTTGCCAAATTTCGTTACTTAGTAATGAGATGACTCATTTTTAAATGCTGCACATTCCTTCTTTTGTTTTAGCATCTGCAATAAATCGAGGTATGTTTCCCGCGCCGTTGATTCTCTTAGAGGGGTGAAAGTTTACTAAGGGATGAGGGATGCTCCATCATCTCATGATATATCGGGCGCCCAGCCTCCTGCCTGGACCGAGCCTAAACGGAAACCAGACAAGGGATGGGATCAGAATGTGTCCATTTGTACACTAATGCAAATCAATACGATCGGGAATAAAAGTAAGGATTCTGGGATGTAGGTTCATAAAAAAGTAGGCGTTTGAAATGGAATAACAAAATACAACAATGATCATAAGTTCAAGGCAGATAATTACGTACTTTGGAGGTTTTTCAATAGATTTGATTAAAAAAATATATATATTTTATTTAAAAACAGAAACAAACAGTACATTAGTTACAATGGTGAAAACAATTTACAATTATTAAGTACATTTCATGATGGGTACCTATGACATGTTTCTTTGTAGTGTCTATGTATATTAAGTAATTATCGGGTGATGTGCGTAGTGGGTATGTGTGTGTGTGTGTGTGTGTGTTTATGTGAGTATGTATGTATGTGTGAGTATTTATGTATGTATGCGCATTGAACAATTTATATAATTGACATGATGCTCTTTTAAATTTGGGCAGTGAATCGAAGAAAATATCGATGTTAGAATTTAGACAAATAGTATTAAACGTGTGAAGAGCACGATTGATTGGCAAATTAGCTTTTTTTTACAGTTAATACCGCACAAGAGTCCCAACTGCTCCCGTCTGGAGCCAGTGAGACTATGGCATCCCCAATCGGGGTATGTTGTGAGGCTGAAGGTAGTGGGGAGGGGAAGGAGATAGGGAAGAAGAAGGTGGGGAAGTACCTGGCTATTCAGATCTGGTCACTAAACACGGTTAAAGCCATTTCAAGCAACGTTTTAATTCTGAATGGTGGTCTTACACCAGGGCGATACTGATAGTATCTTCCACTCTGGAACGTGCCGCAAATATACTATATATTATTTTAAATGAATAAATTGTGAAATAACACTAATTAATCAAATAAAATTTATTTGCGCACGCCGGGTTCGAACCCGCGACCTTCGGATCGTGAGTTGAGAGTCTTGCCTCGGGACCACGGAGGCCGGCTGCTGCATTTGTCTTGTAATTATAATTTTGTGGCGTCATTTTAATTAAATGAAAACGAACCACTTTGTATACACCTCTTATTTATTCAAAATTATCAATAGTTCCAACAGTTTCTTCATCAGGATAAAATGAAAAAAAAACAAAAATTACAATATTATTTTTGTTAATTTTCATTTAATTCTGACGGAGAACCGTTGGTTTCTAAACATGTTGATAATTTTGATCAAATAAATAGTGTAATACAGAATGATTTTTCATTTAATAATAATTTTTATTCCAGAGTGTGATTTAGATGGTGCAATCCCACATGTCCCATATAATTAAATACTGATAGCATAATAGATTAAAATTATTAATTTTAAGAAAAACTTGTAAAATAAAAATAAAATAAATCGTAATTCATAATCGATTATGTAGGATGTGGTCTTGAGTGAGCTCGGGTAAACGCTCAAAGGCCACGGTCACCACCGTGTTGTCGGAGGCCATTTAGCCGAATCACGGCTCCAATGACCCTTTCATCAAAAAACCGAAAAAATTCTTTCATCAAATTTAAATTTGGTGTCCTCGTCAGATCTATGATTTTTCATGGGAGTGGGGGCACATTGGCAATCATGAAATAAATAATCCTTTAGGTAAATGATCGCAAATTATTACACAAAATTAAATTAGTATTTACCAAACGAGTATTATATTATTAGATATCATTAATACTTGATTTTTTAAGGTCAAAGATCGTTCGTTAATTGGAAGATATCAACTGCCTGAATATACCATTATTTATTTTATATGTATATTTACAGATACTTGCTTTATTAGTGATGGGTGATGACAATTTCTGTAGTTTGGAGTGAAAGACACTTAAATGTTAATACCGCTTTTATATAACGAATTGAATATTCAGGTTTTCCAAAGATTCCTCTGTCCCTTCATATTACTGCCTCACAACCATGTACTTCCATCTTTACAATACAGGAACATACCTAGCAAATCCTCAGTAGTTAAGGCTTTAAGATTTTAGGTAAGAGTTTCAAAAGAATAAAACTCTACCATAATAGTTTACTAATTAGAAGTTAATAGCGCATATCGACAACACTACAATTTTGGTTAAATTTAACGTACGAAATACCAGGATGCCAAGAATAGGTATTTTATCTGACAAAGGAAACCGTTCAACTTAGGGAAAGAAGAAGTAGGAGGATTGAGAAGAGGGGATCAAGTGTCCGAAGGGACACTGGTTAGGATTTTACGATAATTGAAACAATGAAAAGCACCCATACCAACTACCAACATTAAAGTCTTTACGACCGCCATTCTCTCATTGTTCTTTTGAGGCAATTCGAATGTGTTAAATGGGATTTAAATTAATCTATGAACTTCTCTTTCTTATAAAAGAAACGTTTTCATTGAGGTTTTGTTCAGTTTAAGTAGTTTAAAACACCCAGTTATATGTATAAAGAACCATCTATTTGAAACAACTAAAAGACGAACTTTTTCCGTGTTTCACAA
Organism: Glyphotaelius pellucidus; assembly: GCA_936435175.1. NCBI lineage: Eukaryota > Metazoa > Arthropoda > Insecta > Trichoptera > Limnephilidae > Glyphotaelius > Glyphotaelius pellucidus. Next base: position 9,801,221 of record OW386538.1, on the reverse strand, counting down.
AATGACATTCTTTAAAGTCTTGCCAAAATGCTTGTTTGTATGTATTAGGTTCGTCTTCAGAGGTGACAAGTCGGTTTAGTACCTGCATATTTTCACGTATTCAATGGGCATCGCGCAAATACAAACGTTATTTTTTTTTAAGTCAGTTTGAAACGTTTACAGTTCCTCTGCAAACAGAAATCGAGTGAAATTTTTAAAGCAACAAGAAATCTCGAGAAATGGAAACACATTAAATTTTCAATGTTATTTCCTTCATAAGCTATGGCTCTCATTTGATTATCAAATTATAACTGAAAGAAGCGTTCTATTGAGAAATTGTGCCAAAATGTCACTGACTGGTATCCCAGAGATGTCAAGAGAAGTAGAGGACGTCAACAAACAAGATGGGAAGACGACCTAAAACTCACGGCTGAACATCATTGGAGAAGTGACAGGTCCCAGTGGAAAATGTTAGAGGAGGCATATGCCAAGAGGCAAACTGAGCATCGGTATATATTATAACAAACAAGAACATGTCAAGTATTCATATCCAACAGAAGCCCAGAATAAAAAGGCTTATTATTATTATTATTCCATTAAAATACTTGGTGTAACTGTAAATGACTAACCTGGGGTAGGGCATCATTGAAGCCAGAGTTAAAAGGGAAAAACCAGACACAACTGGAAACACGTCATTTTTAAATCAATTTCTATACGTATCGATTCTTTTCTACAAAAAAATAAAAATTGTTGTTTTACCTAGTAAGTTTAAATTTATTTATTTTAAATATAAAATTGTGTGTTAAATTAATATTGTGTTTTATTTTTTTTTAAATTATGTTTATTTTTTTATAATAAGGTTATGCCGTTGGTCGTTGGTGGATTTGTTAAATTTTTAAACAAAATGTTCTATTATACAACATACGTGTCAAATCATATAATCATAGAGTAAAATAAAACAATCAATTATCTCGGCAAGCTACTTTTCGGATTTTTAATTAAAATTTTAGTCAAAATTAAATAGAATTTTGGTTAAAATAAAAACATTAAAAATATCCGCCCCCGTATTTTGCGACAAAAATACATCAGTTTGTCAATTTATTTACGGTCTTACAAACTAATACATTTCCGTATCGTATTAATTTTGTTTATTGAAAAATCATAAAGACTTAATTACAAAAGCACATAATTTTTTTATCGCGCGTTTGAGCATTTTTATTCCTGACTTGATTGTAGGTATACATTAAAGCAAATTTTAAATGAAATATAATACATATTGAGTTATTAATTAAAAATATTTGCATGGAGAATAATGAATCTTTCCCATCGGAACCACCATGTACAGTTGCAAGGGTTTCGCAATTTGAATTCTTGGTCGCTGGTTAATAGGCCTTATGTCAAGGTCTCAGAAGCTGGGCGTACGAACTGCTGACCCTGTAAAAATCGCAAATGCCTCCCACGGTTAAATTTGATACGCACCTCTGGTCTGGAGGTCTGGAGCTTTATAGTACCTAAAAAAACTTTCCGCTTAAGGAAATTGTTTTCCTCGGGGTATGTAAATGTAAAAAAAAAACGGATTGCAACCTTTAGAGCACCGGTATTTCTGAGGATGCTTCAATGAACATTCCTTCTAAAGCATGGGTCTCTTCGAGATCCAGGTTCACCCCTTCCTTTCTCTACAAAGACCTTCCACACAGCATCCCTAAATATGACATGAGCCCTGAGAGAAATCATTTTCCTGAGAGGTGGAGTTAATGTATGAAATAAAAACTACTGCATCTATGCGCTAGATTTGAATAGTCAGGGACTTTCCAGCTCTACTCCCTTCTCAACCTCATTGAATAAAATTTTAAAAATATATACTAGAGTGCCATACACTAACCGGGCTTAGACAATCAATTATTATCCATTGGCTCTTACCGTACAAATAAAAATAAAGAGTTTAACAAACTTACTAACCTTTATTTTCAATCCCCGACACAAGGAGCGGTGTTATAAGTTTGACGTGTCTGTGTGTCTATCTGTCTGTCTGTGGCATCGTAGCTCCTAAACGAATGGACCGATTGTGATGCAGTTTTTTTTGTTTGAAAGCTGACGTAATAGAGGTGGTTCTAAACTACAATTCATGAAAATTTGTTCAGGCGTTTCAAGGTTATCAGCCTTTTTGTGTCGGGGGTTTCTTAAAATTTTGTTAATTTTGATTTATTAATCGATGGTGTTGTTTTCTGTTTTAAGAGTCTCTACAAATGTTATAATTTTCATTTAATTTCATTAAATTTAAAAATGATTTTAAATCCCTTCGAACATCAGAACATCTAAAAGATTCATTAACATTTCATAATTTATCAACTTTAGAGGATAGAAAAAATATGTCCGACCAGAAATTTTTTTCAAAATCACCAACAACATTGTTGACAACAACTATCTTTTAGAAAATAATAATTTCCACTGTCAAATACAAAATACAAGGTAAAACCAACTATTCTACATCCCACACTCAAAACAAATTACACACAATAGTCATTTCTCAGAAGGACGTGCACAAAATATAATAATATCTTTTCAGAAGCTGATATTTTCCATTTGTCCTCAGAACAATTTACTAGATGCATAATTGAGAAAATTAAAATTAATTGTTCATTACCAACCCTCCACTCCTTCTGAGTGTTATTTTCTTTTTCTTATTATGTTGTTTTTCTTTTTTTAATCATGTTTATCTTATGATGTGAAAATGTATAATTTTTATGTAGTTCATAATTTAATTTCGTATTAATTTAATTTCTTATTTTGGATAAATAAAATTTGAAATGATTAAAATCTATGTTTATTTCTTTTTAATGTATTTTTTTCTTCTTTTTCTACCACTCAGACTCTGTGCAGAAACGGGCGGTCCGTTTGATAGATTCTCCCATCTTAACGGACGGGTTGCAATCTTTAGAGCACAGGCGTCGGGTGGGAATGCTATCCATGTTCTACCGGTATTTCAATGGAAGATGCTCTGAGGAACTAGCGTCATTGATCCCTTCGGCACCGGTGCGTAGTCGGGAGACACGCCAAACGCGCGCCCAACATATGTACACGGTTGACATTTGTCACATGAGAACGGGTCGTTTTTTCGACTCGTTCTTGAGTTCAACAGCGCGGCTATGGAACGATTTGCCGGCATCTGTGTTTCCTCCCTTCTACAACATGGGTCTCTTCAAGACCAATGTTCATTCCTTCCTCTCCTCAAAAAGACCCTTCACACAGCATCCCAGATGACATAGGCCCTGAGGGGAATTATTTTCCTCAAGGCCTCCTGTGTGGAGTTAATGTAAAAAAAAAACCTGGTATTTTCTTTAATCATCTTTGTTTTTCTATATATACCACTAATTTTTGCGGAAACTTCTGATTCGTAAAAAAATGTAATATGTAATTTCTGTTTGTTTCCCTAATAAACTAAAATTAAATAAAAAATAAAAAAATTGTTTCCAAATTTGCAAGATCTATGTTCCCACCGACCGCACAACCATCATGGAAACCTGCAGTGACAATTGAAATGAGCAATTATACAGAACGTCAATGAATAGATTGCATAGATAGTGTGTAGAAACGTTTGATGGTATCATTTCGAAGGCTTAGATATAATTAGTTCTACAGAGAACGTTGTTTACATTTAATTTCAGGCCACGACTTGCGCATAATTCCCGTGTCGCTTGTACCAAACTCAGCCAAACTGCACACTGCATTTTGCACGTTGCACGGAGCACGCTGCACATTCTAACAGCTAATTTATATTACTTATTTAATTTAGCTCCGCGTTTGAATTCGTCCCATGAGATGAGTTTTCATCGTCGTATAGAGTAGGCGTATGTACCAACCACAATAAAATTAAATGTAATTTTGCACTAAACATAAAAATAATATTCATAATTTGAACAAATATCACACTGAACAAGTGATGAGATTGAAAACCATTTACTTGTGGCATTTAACCAAAAGTTAAAGTAAATAAATGTATTTTTACGTCAAACACAGCTGTAAAATTTACAAGAAATTAGTTATATGATGAACCTTTTAAATGCCAGGGAGGAAACGACGTAAAATCGCGATGTTTTGACTTTGACGTAATATTTTATGGGTCTATTTTGTGCTATTGTGTATTATATTTACTGAAACACATTCCTTGAACAATAAACTATGCATAAAAACAACATTACTTGCGTTTATTTGATGAATTTATATGTTTTACGATCTTTTTCATGAAAACGACGCGACAATGACCCAAGCCAATCTGACAGCTCAAATGCCGGAGGGCATAAACAATTCCACAGAAATTATCCCGTTTCCCTAGGTGTGTTCACGATATTTTATACCTTAAGAACAAGAATGCACCAAGCGATTCTGACCTTGTTATTCATACGTTTTCTTTATACATAAGGGTTAAAATCGCATTCCAAAATTAAATGATTTTGAACATTTTGGCTTGTGCGCCGGCGCACGACCGGCAACCGGGCGGTGAATGTGAATTAAATAAAATGTGAATGTGAATAAAAATAATATGTTATGTTATGTTTCTATATTTCAATACTCTTCCCGGAGAAGTTAAAAAAATAACAGATTTCGTATCATTCTAGAAGAAGGTTAAATTAATCTTTAAAAAAAAAATTAACAAACATAACATCACCAATCGAAATGCTATAACTTCGTTTCAAGCCAAATTAAAATTTTAACGTTACAACATCCTAGTACATTTATCGTATACTCTAGTATATAATTATGAAATAACTCCTACACCAAGCTCAAGAGCTAGCTCTCTTAATTGGCGTAGAAATCCATTAAAATATGTATTTGACTATTTTGTTTTTGTCACAATATTATGTTTTAATACTGTTACAATGTCATAAAAAAAGAATATTTCGTTAACCAAATTACATTAAAAAAATTAAATCATTGTTAGAAATGTTGTATGAAATAATATTTGGTAATTTCCTTGGTAAATTTCTGTGCGAAAATGAATTCTAAGGCAAATTTTTTAAACTATTAGCGATATGTATACAATTTTGTAAATGTTCATACCTATAAGTTTGTTTGCCCTGCGATCTTGTTAAACTAATTTATAACAAAGTTGCATGATTAAATTTAATTTAAGTCCGATTACATTCCGAGAGAAAATCAAACTTCCACCATAACATTGAATGTTACATTTGCTCAATAATACGCTTGTGGACTTTAAAGTTCCATCAGTAATACTAGAATAAATTCATTGAACGTATCCCTGTCGCGGCCTACTTGCACTCAATAGATATATCGATCGTCCGGTTGATTAGTCAGACATCTCCAAAAATTAAGTTTTGAGATACTGAGGAAAGCAATATTCGGATGCACACCACAATGATGCACACCACAATGAGCATCCCAGATGACATAGGCCCTGAGGGAAATTATTTTCCTCAGGGCCTCATGTGTGGAGCTAATGTAAAAAAAAAAAAACAAATCATTCAGTATAGCCGGAAAGCATGACAGTCCGGTACATTAATATGACATTTTGAAATATTCTACTAATAACCCAGAAAACATTTTTTGTTTTGTTTATTTCACTATAAGTTTTTTTTGAATTTGGTGGTGTTTATGAGTAATCTGAGTATTTTTCCAGATAGAGGGTTCCCTTTTACATATACCTGCATACTCAACTCAAATTTCGATTTTTCGGAGATTTCTGAATAATCAACTGGACGATCGACATACTCGTTAAGCCTCAATTACATTAAACTTGTTTACAAGCAACTCTCCGGTAAGTTTAAAAGCGGGTGAATCGGCGAGTGAGAAACTGTCTACTCGCTCAGTAGCAACAGTAGCAGCTAAAATTACGACTCTCGCGCCATCCATCCCTGTCGACATTTTGTAGAAAACTTGAATTCGCAGCGCTAACCAGTAGAGAGAATAACGGCTGCCGTCCGAACTTATTCTGACAGACGAAATCAGCTGTTGGTGGAACGCCATCTTTAGGCAAACACTAGCGAGTAGCGAGATAAGTTGACCACCTTTCAACTTTTTTCGTAGATTGTCCACAATCTGCTAGTTAGCAAGTAATACGATGACACTGAGCGAGTTTACTAACAAATAGTGAATTTCCTAGCTTCTAAACTAACTGTATGTAATTGAGGCTTTAATAATGAATCCGCTTCTAAAAATAAAGGTTTCACATTTCTTCAAACAATAAAATAAACAAAAAGTGAATATAAATAAAACTAAATTTATAAACATTGGAAAATGAGTTACACTAACAAAAAAAAATATTGATTGATCTTTGAAAAAAGTGTTTGAAATTAAATTTGTGAGTAAAATTGAATTCCAAATTGACTTTTTTCATAACACAAAACAAGTTATTTACAAAAGTCTCATTGTCGGGACGAATAAGTAGACCCGACAACACCAGTAACAAAAATTACTACGCAATCATTGTACCGTACGTTAATTACTATAGCAGCTTCTTTTTTTTTATTTTTTATAGTTAATACCGCACAAGAGTCCCAACTGCTCCCGTCTGGAGCCAGTGAGACTATGGCATCCCCAATCGGGGTATGTTGTGAGGCTGAAGGTAGTGGGGAGGGGAAGGAGATAGGGAAGAGGAAGGTGGGGAAGTACCTGGCTATTCAGATCTGGTCACTAAACACGGCTAAAGCCATTTTCAAGCAACGTTTCAATTCTGAATGGTGGTCTTACACCAGGGCGATACTGATAGTATCTTCCACTCTGGAACGTGCCGCAAATATACTACATATTATTTTAAATGAATAAATTGTGAAATAACACAAATATCAAATAAAATTTATTTGCGCACGCCGGGTTCGAACCCGCGACCTTCGGATTGTGAGTCCAGAGTCTTACCTCGGGACCACGGAGGCCGTCAGATTCTATTCGTAACCAACGATGGATTAATGATCCAAATGACTATACTACAAAATAAGGCTTTGAAAATTATACTGAAGAAAAATAGATGTACGAAAATCAAGAAAATGTTGAAAGAGACGGCCTCCGTGGTCCCGAGGCAAGACTCTCGACTCACAATCCGAAGGTCGCGGGTTCGAACCCGGCGTGCGCAAATAAATTTTATTTGATTAATTTGTGTTATTTCACAATTTATTCATTTAAAATAATATATAGTATATTTGCGGCACGTTCCAGAGTGGAAGATACTATCAGTATCGCCCTGGTGTAAGACCACCATTCAGAATTGAAACGTTGCTTGAAATGGCTTTAGCCGTGTTTAGTGACCAGATCTGAATAGCCAGGTACTTTCCCACCTTCCTCTTCCCTATCTCCTTCCCCTCCCCACTACCTTCAGCCTCACAACATACCCCGATTGGGGATGCCATAGTCTCACTTGCTCCAGACGGGAGCAGTTGGGACTCTTGTGCGGTATTAACTGTAAAAAAAAAAAAAAGTTGTTATTTAAGTAAATTATTTATTTCAATGTTATATTTGTAATATACAAAATAATTAATGGTCAAACATCAAATGTATTTCTTAGAAAAATTGAAAACCTTATAAGTTTACTTAAAACTAATTTACTAAAAGTAAACCCTGAGGAAGTGAGCATCGCTCACGAAACATGACGTCAAATCCAAAATTAAGTTATTTATGAAAAAGGGCACGCAGCCATTCATCGCGATATTTGGCGAATTACAAAAGGAAATAAAATTAGAAGAAAATATTAGAAACAAATCTCAACTTATATGTGATTGATTTGTACTAAATGTTTTTTTAAATAAAATATTTACTCGTGTAAGGATTATCTAAAAGAACGTTTAACTATTAAAAAAAAAAAAAAAAAACTAAAATAAAAAAATAAATAGATTTTATATTATATTTCCTTTATTTGTCGGCAATAAAGCTTGTACCACGAACTGCAAATATTCGCTGAGGTGACTTTCAATTTTAGAATTCACAAAGTAGTGCGAGTACATACGATTTGTTTGTACCCACATCTGCATAGAAGCCCCTGTGTATAAATAGTATATTTGGTGTGTGTGTGCGTATGTTTGCAGATCGTTAGGAATACTAATGACGCTATACAACAATGCATCGCATCGGGAGATCACGGTCCATATAATCAGGTACCGATACAGGCTCTGAAACTTGAACATACGACAAACGACATTTATGATTACAGACAGTGTTAATCAGAAACAATCCAATCAATAAATTGTAAAATTTAACTTTTGATGAATCCCACTTCACAGCTTTTTTTTTACGTGAAATACCGCCAAGAGTCTCAACTGCTCCCGTCTGGAGCCAGTGAGACTATGGCATCCCCAATCGGGGTATTTTGTGAGGCTGAAGGTAGTGGGGAGAGGAAGGAGATAGGGTAGAGGAAGGTGGGGAAGTACCTGGCTATTCAGATCTGGTCACTAAACACGGCTAAAGCCATTTCAAGCAACGTTTCGATTCTGAATGGTGGTCTTATACCAGGGCGATACTAATAGTATCTTCCACTCTGGAACATGCCGCAAATAAACTATATATTATTTTAAATTAATAAATTGCGAAATAACACATACGGCCAACGGACATTCACATCTTGTCCCCACCATATTTAATAAGATGCCGATGAATTTCAAAATCGAATCCAATTGCCCCACTGATCTCAAAAGAAAAATTAAAAATGGCTAATGGGTCAAAACTTTTTGTACTGATATTGTTTGTAATCTTATGTATAAATACTATCTATAATTAATTTAATCTATCAGTAATTTACCTGTGTTATATCTGTCTGTCTGTATATTTTATGCTTTTGTATTGTAGGTACTTAAAAGTTATTCTTCTGGAACTATTTTGCTATTGTGTTTTCTTATAATATTTTATGTTTTAGTGTTTTATTAATATTGTCAAATTGACCTGCTGACAAACTGCCTTGGCAGTTTAGCGGGTGATTAAAATGAAGAATAAAAAAAAAAATAAAAAAAAATCAAATAAAATTTATTTGCCACCCGCGACCTTCGGATTATGAGTCGAGAGTCTTACCTCGAGACCACGGAGACCGTCACAGTGATATTTTTTTTACAGAAGACGTTCAATATTCGGAACATCCATGTTAATTGACGGCTTACACAAATATTGCAGAAAAAATCTGGTTTGGATGCCGTGTTCAACTTTGAACTAGAAAAAAATAACAAATTTGCTGAAATCACCCAAAGAAACAACTAAAAATACAAAGGCTTTAAAAAATTATAATTTGTTTTAAATTTGCTGAAACCATCTGACTCATGAAATGTAACCTTATTAACAAAATAATCAATATTTTGAATACGAAACACAATAAGGGCCGTCCGTTTTAATGTTTGCTAGAGTAAAATAAGAGTAAGAGAAATTGCTAAAGTTAAATTTCTCCAAAATGCATTTTTCAATCAATTTAACCACCCGTTTTATGTCACTTTAAAATTTTACTTTTGCTTTCCGAAAACCAATATGTAGTTACTGTAGAGTTACTCCGCCATTTTGACATATTTGTTAGTTCTCTTTGAGGTAAGATACGAAATTGCGCGCTTCAACATTGATCATTAAAATGTAGCTATGCGTGAAATCCTATTTAGGTACTATTTAGGTTAATCTTTACGACGAATCGGTTTACAGAATGAACATCAAAAAATATACTATAAGTAATATCGTATATGTTATCATAGGTCGTCATTCAAATATGTGTAATATTGTATATGTTATAATAGGTCGTCATTTATTTTAAAATATTCATACCAATATTTTATAGGAACAAAACTGACAAATACAGCCGGATATTTTGATAGTTATTCTGAATATCAAATTTATATGATGTAGCCGCACCAACAAATAAAGCGACGCGTTTTCTCACAAAATTTCAATGAATATTTTGCTTTAGAAACTGGCCACACTAAAAATTATTACTTTAGCAAAATTACACTTGAAACAGAGCGTGATCCTATTTAACATCCGTGTTACTGTAACTAACGGTTAAAATTTAAATTTGGTTAACGATTAAGCTTTCTGTTGAAACGGACGGCCCTAAATAATGTTTCTTGTAATTTTTTTTTTAATCTTCCATTTTTAACACACTTAACTTCTTTTTTTAATTCTGCAAAAATTCGAATGCGACTATCTCAGCTTATCACTTTGTGGGTGGGGTGGTTTCTGCATGACATGGTCATATTGTGTTTGCTCTGTAGTAGTGAACCTACTCAATGGAGATTAAGATCAACTAACGGAGAAGGTACGGATAATGGCTTTCATTGGCAAACTAGAAATTCATATTATTTGTCGTGAATGTCGTTAATGCAGGAATAAAAAGATGGGTAAGTACGCTAGAAGTCAATGGTTAATGTTATTATTTGGTTGCAAGTGGTTTACTTAGTTCTCTATAGGAATGTAGGAACTGTTTAAATGGCTGTCGGTCATTTTCAAATGAGTTAAGCGGCATGTGCTCTAGAAATAAAGTTTGTAAGCAAAACCAGGGGCGGAGTTTCCTGCCTGACAAATACCTAGATATTTTTAACAAAATTGCTAACTAACTAAAAATTACTTCGTCTTAAGACGGTTTCTCATTGCTGAGGAATGTGATTTCCAAATGGACAAGGCTACACCACTCCTCGCTGTTCTGCGCTGCATGGAGAGCAGCGGACGCCGACGTACCAGATGCCAGTGATACTTGTTCACTTCATTGGTGACAATTCTGCGCTAGTGATACTTGTTCAATACAGCGCATTGGTGTCAATTCTTTGCCAGTGATACTTGTTCAATACAGCGCATTTGTGACAATTCTTTGCCAGTGATACTTGTTCAATACAGCGCATTGGTGACAATTCTTTGCCAGTGATACTTGTTCAATACAGCGCATTGGTGACAATTCTTTGCCAGTGATACTTGTTCACTACAGCGCATTGGTGACAATTCTTTGCCAGTGATACTTGTTTACTACAGCGCATTGGTGACTATTCTTTGCCAATGATACTTGTTCACTACAGCGCATTGCTGACAATTATTTGCCAGTGATACTTGTTCACTGCAGCGCATTGGTGACAATTCTTTGCTAGTGATACTTGTTCACTGCAGCGCATTGGTGACAATTCTTTGCCAGTGATACTTGTTCACTGCAGCGCATTAGTGACAATTCTTTGCCAGTGATACTTGTTCACTACAGCGCATTGGTGACTATTCTTTGCCAGTGATACTTGTTCACTACAGCGCATTGGTGACTATTCTTTGCCAGTGATACTTGTTCACTACAGCGCATTGCTGACAATTATTTGCCAGTGATACTTGTTCACTACAGCACATTGGTGAAAATTCTTTATCGGTGACTATAAGTTTCTCTAAGTCCACCATTTGGCAAACAACGTGTCCAAAGTATCTTAAAATACGTTGCAGACTGATAGATAGTTTTGACGGCCTCCGTGGTCCCGAGGTAAGACTCTCGACTCACAATCCAAAGGTCGCGGGTTCGAACCCGGCGTGCGCAAATAAATTTTATTTGATTAATTTGAGGTACTTCACAATAAATTAATTAAAAAATAATATGTAGTATATTTGCGGCACGTTCCAGAGTGGAAGATACTCCCAGTATCGCCCTAGTGTAAGACCACCATTCAGAATTGAAACGTTGCTTGAAATGGCTTTAACCGTATTTAGTGACCAGATCTGAATAGCCTTCTCCTCCCCACTACCTTCAGACTTACAACATACTCCAATTGGGGATGCCATAGTCTCTCTGGCTCTTGTGCGGTACTCATAAAAAAAATATTTAAAAAAGGTGATAGCCTATTGTGGATGCCTATCTCTTCCAGAATTGACAAATTTGTGCGTCTGGCTATACATGGAATCCTGAGCATTTTGCACCATATTTTGAAGGCGTCTATCCGCTTTCACAGGCTCTAAGTGTCTTATGTTTTCACATCGTATAGAAATATGGGGAAAATCATTTAAAAATGGCAATAACGTGTAAAAATCGTTCGGAATCTTTGGTATGGAGTAATGTAATCATTCAGGAAAGTAAACAAATGTTTTCTTCATTCTTTTGTAGTTTCATTTATCGAATCATTGAAAAACAATATTATGTCTGGGCAATAAACTAGAACCCTAGAACACTAGAGTTTTATGATGAGTTATACCAAATCAATATACAATCGCAAATACTACTAAATTACCATATGACGGTACCATGAAGTCAGTGCTGATCAGTATTTGAATTACTTGTAATTGAAATGCGTATTTGAAATACAAATACGTATTTTGTATTTGTATTTTCATTACTTCCTAAAAATGTATTTGGTAATTGGAATTTCAATTACCTGATGCTGAGGTATTTTGTAATTTGTATTTCAAAACCTTAAGGCTTCAAAACACACTTTCAAATACATTTAGCGCTTAATAATGAAAATGAAAAATAAACTGACGTAGATAATACATAGACTAAAAAATCCAGGGCAATATATGTTAATTTTTAGAGTTGGCAACACTGTACGTTAAAGCAAGTATCTTGTCTATTGTCGTTTTTATCGTTTCGCTGTATTTATTCATGAAGACATGAGTTAGTTTATAATTGATAATGAATGATCAAATTTAGTCAATTCTACAAAACTTTACAAGTAAAGCGGAGATGAGATGTGTCTTCTGAGCAATATACAAATCCAAAGTAATGGCCGGTTTCCTTTGTTCCTGAAGTCCTGGGAAGACCCAAAACTTACAGAGCACGCCTAATTACGGAGGCAATTGAAATCCATAAAAACCCCATCAATATTAACAGAGACGACGGAGCTAAGCTCAATAGTTCTTGGTATCCAGTAATTGACGGCTACACCAAAGCTAAACGCAAAAAAACCATGCTGAATTTTTTCTAACACCAGCTCGTAGAGAAATGGAGCTGGCAGCACGGTATCGCTTCGACACACATAAGTAAACACTCTCACCAATATCATTTACTCATCTGCCCTGATGATGGACACTGTAACGCTGTCCGAAACGTTGGCTAAAGAAGGAGGTAGCGAAACACGGCATAACACCCCAAAAACAATAACAAAAATACTTTTTGGCCGTGAAAACCTAAAAACATACCATAAATTTAATGTTCAACCAACCACCATTGCCAAAAACTAAAATCAATCTCTCAGACCTAATATGTCTACTGTTACAAAAGTTTCATGCTATATCGATTCATATTGTGCTTTCACATGATTCCGACACCCTCTCGTTTATTCAAAGTATTTTTACGACACCCAATAAAAACAGCTTCGATTATAGATTCGTCATATTTCACCCCTTGTGTTCACGGAAATTAATTTATAAGAATAGGTAACTGAGAAGATGTCATTTGAATGCCGGTCGTAAACTTTGGACTGCTAATGCTTCAGCCTCCCTTTTAAGATAATTGACAAAAGATGTAGGGGGCCTTTCCAGAATCACCCATCATTGAAAATGCCTAAAACCTACCAAAACCTTCTCGCAATACCCCATTTAAATTAATTATCAAAAACCTGACGATCCGACGGTGACACTTGGCAAAAATAGAACAACCATTTTGCACTGCATCTTACGTACAAGATAATTGTGAAAGCATTTTGTGAAAGTCTCCTTGGCTATTTTGTTTTCTAGTGCGGTGAGGACCCCCGAAAGAAATTTCTGCTCATTTCGTTAAATCATCCCCTACCACACTGCAATAAGTTCTCGAGAACATAAATCTAAAACAATAAAATATCCCCCACTGTGTTGAAATATACGAGCAGACGAAGGAAAGGGTCCTAAAATATTTTATTTGCAGAAAATTATAGGTGGAGAAAGTCAACTCGTTAAAATATTATTGAATTTTGACTTTTTTATGTAACTTCCACTCGTTGGAATCATAACTTCAAAACCAAAAACTTTTAATATCATCAACACCAAGTATTAAAAAATATGTGATCGTTTCAGCAATATAAGTACAAAGTAGGTAAAGGAAAATCATTTTAAAGAGTTAGAATTCAAACTGCACGTCAAAGTGATAAGTATTAGTTTGGAACACCCGTCCTCGGAGCCTTCTTACCCCGCAGTAACCCTACTATACGGTACATCAATATACCAGTAAGAAACTCTATAAACTGATTCATTTGACTGCACATATTTATTAACATCCCATGAGGCAGTTTTCCATAATAATCATCGAATATTTTTAATTTAACTAATATGAATATTTATATCTTATTTTGCCTAAATATTTATTTATATCATTAATATTAATGCCTTTCGGCTTTTACACAATATGACTTATAGTACAAGACGCAAACCATAACATGAGAAATTCGAATTGCGTAAGTAATGAAGAGCCTGTGAGGGTGTAAAACAGCAAAGGATAGTAAAAGTAGAAGTGGAGAACATGTGTAAATAACAAAGCAAAATGATAACCCGCTTAACTAATATAAGATCGATATGCCTAAGAAATAGACGTACTTAATTTTTATTTATTTATTTAATAAGTAAAATTTACAAAATTTTAAGAAACCCCCGACACAAAAAAAAGGCTAATAACATTGAAACGCCTGAGCAGATTTTCATGAATTTTAGCTAAGAACCATCTCTATTACGTCAGCTTTCAAACAAAAAAAAACTGCATCACAATCGGTTCATTTGTTTAGGAGCTACGATGCCACAGACAGACAGACAGACAGACACATAGACATGTCAAACTTAAACACCGCTCCTTGCGTCGGGGGTTAAAAATACATGTAAATAACTTTAGATGAAGATGAAGTACACAATAAATGAAGGGTGGGTATATAATGAGTAAAGTATATTTTAAGTTGTAAAGTTGTCTAAAGTTGAGAAGATGTATTTTTAATATTACATGAAATAAACCTAATTTCGAACGAAATATTAAAATTAAGAATTCCTTTAAATAGCATCGTGAGAAAAACCCATAAAATAAATTAATTTATATAATATCAACGGTATACATGATTATATTATTATTAGATTAGATTATGCACTGATTAATGTCACAAAATCATAGGAAAACATGAGAAATAATAAAAAAAGAAACAGTATAACAGTATAGTTTGGTTGAGAAATAATTAATTAATTAGTAATTAGTTATTAATCATTGTGTGTACTATATTACGTTTCGCTTGATACCTTCCCTATTAAACACATTTATTTTATTATCGTTTTTTGTTTTTGGGGTGTTATGCCGTGTTGCGCTACCTCCTTCTTTAGCCAACGTTTCGGATAGCGTTACAGTGTCCATCATCAGGGCAGGTGTGTTATTGTGTTAAATTTAATTTAATTATTTTCTGCGTGTATTATTAGTGATTAAAAGACTTATTTTAAATTATGTATACTTATCATATATTTTATTAGAATAATAAATAGGTCCTCAGTTACAATCGGGTTTATTGTGTATCGTACGTGTTTAAAATATATTATATTTCCGGTCACACGGTCGATTCTAACTGCCTAAGAATTATGTCTGCGGGCGTAATTACGCCAGCCGTCACTGGACCCGACGCCCCTTCGGTAAACCTCGGCAGCATTCGTGTTCACGACACGTTCAGCGCTGGGATATACTGCTCTAACTACTATTACTTCAGCGGACATCTGTCGGAACTTGACAGAAGCTCTAAGCCTAACGGTATCTATTAATATTAACTGAAACTACGTGTCTACTAAGGACACTACATTTAGTAAAAAGAAAACCTTGTTGTTTTAGCTACTGTATTTCTTGCTTTTAACAGCATTGGAATCTTATAAATATATTTCGTAACCAATCGTATGGTCTGGAAGATATTATATTTATGTATTGCAATATTTAAATACTTGACTTTGAAACAAAAGTGGTATTTTAATAAAGACACACGCCATGCAAGATAGAAACAAAATATCATACTAAAAAATACAATAAATCAAAACACAAAATACTGTGTAAAAGCACAATTAGTAATATATAGCTTAATTCGTAGTGAAATAAAATATTTAGTCTCAGCTGCGATCATTCCTTATGACATTTTGTTTGCAGGACCCCAGTAGGAATTGGGTATTGCAAAAAGAATAATTATTCATAAATTGGTACGTGACTTGCCCATTTAATTTTGTAAGGTCAGACACTCATTTTAGCAATGTCAATAACACGAAAATAAACGTCAAACATTTGATCATATGTCACTAATTTAATATTTTACTTCATTCCAAGAATATTGAGTTAAGAAACGAAACTAATAAACGCTGTCTTTATTTCGACTATTTCTGGAAACTCAATTTTATCTATTAAACGCTTATTAATTTAACTTCTAAATTAAAATTCAAAGCACAGTATAATAGCTTGGTTCTATTACTGCACAGCCGTTCCCCCATCCCTACCCGATGCATCCCAGCCACCCTACACCGCAAGCCACGAGCCACCCTTAAAGAAATTTCTTGGCAATAAGACAAAACTTTTGGTATATTCGATCTAGTGCAGGTGACTAGTTTTGAAAATGCTATCCGTTATTATTTATTCATTTATTTATTTACAAACTTTCGTCCAAATTTCAAAATCAAGTGTAAGAGTGATGCTACGGGCACACTTGCTCATTTGAAGCCAAAGAGCATGCTACCTAGTAGCAATAGCTACCTATTAGCATGTGTGCCAGTGACGTTGCTAATAATGAGCATGCTCATTTGAAGCCAAATGAGTATGCATACAAATCAACAGCCGTTTGATTTATGAGCATGCTCATCGGATTATTGGGTGGAAGGGGAAGCCTCTAAGCATGTGTGAACAATCTAGCTTATGAGCCTGCTCATTTCAATCTGATCTCAGTTCGCGCCCGCGCATTCTTCGCGAAAATGTCAAAATAGCCCGCTGGAGAGACGAAAAAACCTCGTTTTTCGTGATTTATTATGGAAATCACGAATATATTTGGAACACAAGGCCACAAAAATACCCACAAAAGATTTCAAAATTTCCAAAAAGCTCCCTTACCTCCAAAATGAAACCACATTCTATTGAAATTAGCATTTATTTTTTAATATTTAATCATTTTCGGATCTGTTGACATCTTGGACTCAAATCAACGTCTAATTTTTTACGTTAGAAGATACTTAAATAATTGCATTGCAAGCAATAATATTATTTTGTTTAGTTCTGAGCGAATGGAACTGATCCCATTTTACATTTATTTGACATAAGCATGCTCATTAAAGAGCATGTGTGCTCAAATGTTGGCTTTGAGCACGCTCATTCACGAGAAAGCTCAAACCAAGCCTGCTCATTTATAAGCAAATGTGGACAGTTGTCATCATTGACGGCCGACGTAGACTAGCGGTAAGGCTCTCGACTTGCAATCCGAAGGTTGCGGGATCGACTCCCGGCGTGGCAAATAAATTTCATTTGATTAATTTGTGTTATTTCACAATTAATTCATTTAAAATAATATATAGTATATTTGCGGCACGTCCCAGATTGGAAGATACTATCAGTATCGCCCTGGTGTAAGACCACCATTCAGGATTGAAACATTGCTTGAAATGGCAACCGATTGCTTGCCGATAACGCGCCGGCGCGCGCCAAATGCGCGCCAAGTTAAACTCTTAAGAATATTTTTTGAAATGCGATTTTCAACCTTAATTATAAAGAAAACTTAAGGTCTTATGAAGAAAAATTTTATTGTTACTTCGCTTCAATAAAAGTTAGAATGGACATAGACAATATGGAGACAGATTAAGCGTAATAAATCTTCTTTTTTATCGACGTAATTGTTTTTATTTGAGGAACCAAGCGAAGTTTGCAGATTGAAGTTTCTAGCTATTGTAAAGCATTTTGAAAAGATTTTTCTTACATTAGTTCTACAAAGGAGGCCCTGAGGACAATAATTTCCCTATGCTTATGTCATCATAGAGGATGCTGTGTGGAGGGTATTTTTAAGGAAGGGAAGTTATGTGAAAGAAAAGGGTATGAGGGGAGGGTAGGAATCTGGAAGTCAGTGTGTCCAAGAGTGACTGATGTATGAATCCATCCCTCCAACTGCGGTGCAAGGCGAAAGGTCAAAAGGCCTCCCTCAACCAGTCTCCCTCGATCCGGCCCACCACGCAGCAAGACAGACGCATACGCCGCCAAGACCTGAACAAACTTCAAAAGGTCCCCATGAACCCGGGCACCCCTGCTAAGTCACCAAACGTAGCGAACCACTTGGGGTGACCTATGGCAGAGTTGTTGGTTATCCAACAAATGGTTCTTGGGGCGGCAGTACCCATACCCGCCTCCAAAATTGAAAGAGATAATAGAGAACAGTGAGAAATAACGTAGTTTGAAGCTATAAGAAAATTAATCTCATATCCAATGTACTTAGCATGTGTACAATAAATATGTGTTATTAAATTAAATTTCGTTTTTATAGAGTTCTGAAAGCGTTTATTATAATGTTTTTCAGTAATTAGTTTTATTCTTTTAATAAATTAAGTCGAGCATTCTTTCTGCATGGTTCGATTTCAAAGAGAAGTAAAAAATATTAATAATGAATTCTCCACACAATTAAACCGGAAAGCCATTTATGACTCTAGGAAATGGGGTGAAAAATATAATTTTGTGGAATGGTCGCCTTTAGTTCAAAATTAAAATTTTATTTATTTGTGCGAATTAAAGTGCGAATTTCTCAATCTAATGACACATAAAAAATAATGAAGTTTTTTTCAGAAAAGTCGCGAATGTATTAGAAAAATCGTAACCTAAAGGAAAACACAGCAAACAATATATTTGAAAGGCCAGGAGGGGAAATCATTAGAGTTGAAGGCAGTATTCTAGTTTAGAAAAAAAATATTGTTTTCTTCATATTTCCATAGTTTAAATATTCAAAAATATCTTCTTAAAAGGATTTTTCGAAATTCGCATTATTTTAAAAGTTATAACCATTTTAATGTTGCGGTTTAGACGGAATCTAACCAGAATCTAAATTTTAAAAAAAATTAAAAGCATTTTTCTCAAAACTGCTTTTTTCGAAACGGTTTACACGATATCTAAAGTTCTACTAAACCAATTTACTTGAAATTTGGTGTGAGCCTTCTCTATACATATCGCGCTAACTAAAACTATAACGAAATTTCAATTTTTACTATTTTTAAAAAATTTGGTAAGTCAAAAAACTGACAAAAAAACGTCTTTTTTATTTCAGGCAGCCGCTATTTTGCGAAAAAAATTTTTTTTGACATTTCCTTAGTTCGGGCCATAGCCGCATGTGTTTGAATAAAGAATCAATATGTTTTTTTTTTAGATTAATGGGAGGGTTGCAATCGTGTCAACCAGGACGCGCCATTTTTTTCATACCCCCCACTTCAACACCCTGTAACTTTTTGAATTTTTTCTTTTGATTTTTTTTTATATATTCTTTAATGTTAAATAAATATTTGGTAATAATATTTTTGGTTTTTTTATTGCACCTGAAAAACACCTACAATTCATGCTTCTAGACTAGAATACCCCCTTAAGAATGCCGAAATGCAAACATTATTACGTTATTTGTAACCTAGGAACCTTCGTCTTTTAAATAAAACGAACACAAAAAGAAGAAACGCATGACAAATTAACGATTGGGCCTTATTTTGCTAGTACCTAACTACTGCCATTATTGGATCTTTTAGACTAGGCTTCTAGACTAGAATACCCCATTAAATGAATCACGAACCTAAAATTAATTTATGACAATAAAATAATTTGACCAACGATTTATTATTTTTATTTCTTTGTGAATATTTTCTTTGTTTCGAAAATCATGTATATAAGTAGAAAATTGCTTCACGGTATGTTCAAGCTGCATTAAGAAATTAACAAATAAATCCGGATAGTTTCACTTAGACATTGTAAAAATGCAGTTCACGTCACATCGATTAAATTACATTGTGAAGATAAAGCAAAGATATATTAGTAATGTAATTATATTTTGTAATTAGAAGTTCTCGGTTCGTAAACAAGATACTAATCAAGTTGGGTTGCTTATTTATCTGATGTGCACACGTAAGGCAAAAGTAAATATTGTCATAACAACCGTGTGTCATGTTAAAGAGTAATTAATTTAATTTTCAAAGCAAGATTAGTAAGAAAGATTATGATTCAAAAAATGTAACATAAGAAGAAAACAAAGAATTTTTCACGTTTGCAACAATATTTAGTTAGAGCAGTGGTGTATCGAACGTGTTATGGAGATACCGCTCTTCATATCGTGAATTATTATTATTATTATTATTTTGAAACGTTGCATCATCAAAAATCAATTTCACAATCAATTACAATAGTGCGAGAGATGATTCATTCTCCCGAATTTGAATTTCACTATTGAATTTCACCATTGAAACATTGGTAACGGAGATGAGTCACAGTCAACAGAAATTACACAATGATTAATTAATCGCGATTATTTCACAATTTGGATGGATTTGTGTAATATTGTGAAATAAACTAAGCTGCCACTATAAAAAAATTGCAAAGAAGGCAACGATACTCAGTCATTACTATCAGCGGTTGGAGAAACATCGACAATTCGCCTACCTGAACAATCTTGGACGATTCAAGACGCCAGTCTCGCCGTCACCAGTTGGAACAAACTTCAAACACCAAAACTTCAAACACCCGATGGAACATCACCTACAAAACTCTGCGCTACTCCTGGCCATCTTGCTCCGGGCTGAAGTCCCGGGGCCCCTTGCACCGAACCTGAGCCCCGGCCATCTTGTCCGGGCTGAAGGCCGGGGGTCCCTTTGCACCAAGCCTGATCTGACGCTGATACCTGAGCCCTGGCCAGTCTCGCCGTCATCTAGAGCGTAGCCCGTTGCGATTACTAGCAACCAGGGTTCACCGAAGCCTACATTCTCCGATGCAATGGCATTCCATTTAACAATACGCGACGGAAGATGCCCGTTCAGCATAGATGCTTCAGTAAGCAGATACTCTCTCATTACAATTTAAATATGTATTCTACAGTAACCGTGCCACGGAACTTCAACAGCTTTCAAGGCAAGAAAACATCTCTATCAAGACATTGCAATAGTCAGGCGTCTCTGTGTGCCGGCGCCTATTATTTACAGTCTTTGTGCAGGCCTAGAGGTCTCGTACAAACTGCTAAAATGATCAAATATGTTTCATGTCTATATTTTTGTTACATTTAGCGATGATAAGCAAAATGGTATACATTGTATTAATGTATTCAGACCAAACATTGTGCAGTAAAGAAAATCATAGTTTTAATTAAAGAAAAACCCACCATTCGGTGTAAAAAATGACCTAAAATAACTTTAACCTGTGAGTCTCACCTCACAAGTATCGCGGATTTAACAAAAGTGAAGAATATGAACTGCAAATTTAAATCATTTTGGTCAATGTCTGAAAATCGACTGAATCGTGAATGAACGTTTCGGAAAATCGTTATTAATTTATGTGCATTTCAGTATTCAGTAAACCTTCCTTGTATTTAAAGTTACTCAACATTACGACTTGTAAGAATAAACAGCAAACGTGCAACACATGTGAGGATATGGAAGCTTTTTTTAAGCTTTTGTAAAGGTCATTTCATGAAAATCTCCAGTCCCAAAGAGTTCTAAATTCTCTAGTATTTCAAAATAAATATTAATTCAACTTTGGCTTTAATCATAAGCAAAGGTAAATCATGCAATGTCCTCCACGTGGAAAGTCGTATCTTCCCCAAGCATAAACTTTATAAAAAAAGTGTGTTTATCGGAAGTAACTTGCCAGGTAAGTATGTTTCTTTATCTTTTTGTGAATAATAAAATTAGATAGATCCTAAGAATTCATAATAAATTGTAAAGCGCCCTTGAGGTGATTTTTTACAAAAACAGCGCTGTAAAAATTGTTCAATTATTATTATTATTAACAATTATAATGGTTGTCATGAAACATTTTTATGTTTTTTTGTTGAAACTTGTTTTATGTTTTTTTAAATAATTCAGAATGTTTGGCCTTGTGTAAATAAGATTTTCTTCTGCAGCGCTTTGTATTTTGCGTTCTGTGATTGCTTTATTGAAAACTGACCGTTTTTGATGATATAAACAGGTTTGCGATCCCACCGACTGCAAATTAAACACTTTTAAGTTGTAGGTACCATGTCACCTGCGGCCCGCAAACAAATTGAAAATAGATAAATTTACCCTAGGGCTAAAAGGGTTGATTATCACTGGACTAAAACGATTAAAAATAATAACAAAAAACTTTTTGTATTCATTCAAATACAATCATTTATCGTTTCCCTGGTATTTTTTTGTTTTTTTTTTGTAATTACATTGTACAATTATTGTATAAAAATACATACAATACAATAATGTACAAATAGCTTTTGCCCTCTGTAAGCAACTAACGGGTTATAAAACTAAGCGATTTGACGTGTGAAATGTGTGTTAAATTAAATATATGAAGAAAAAACGATGTTTGAATGCGGACAAAGCGAGGATTGTGCGCCTACAAAGGGCACAGGTAGTCGACCGCTCAATTTCCTACACCCGCTCACGGGCCGCTTCGGTCTCCCGGTTCAAGGCGTTCAGTACGGGCCTTTTATCGCAAAAGGGGGCCAAGGAGCTATTCGGATTGTGCAGGTCGATAAGCATAATTTGACACCCATAACGTTATATTTCCTGTTCCAAAGAAGACTCTTTCCAATGAGCCACTTTGATCGCCGACACTCTTAAAATGGCCCAGGGAGCTTACCGCTTAGTTCGGTAAGCCTGCTACTGAGTCCCTTCTGTCACCCGGTTCAAGGCGTTCAGTACGTCATTTTATTTCATTTAGAAAAACCAATAGAGCTTTATCTTGCAAAGAGACGCGTAATTTGATATCCATCTCGTGTACAATTATTGTATTCAGATAAACAATTTACTCCTGAAATTTTTTAACTATACTAGTTATTCGATAATGTTCCCTCCTAAACATATTAATCTTACGTTATTTACAGCAACCCACAACTACACGATTCTTGAAAAGCTGTAAGTTTCAGTTGCAACCATTAGTACTAAGTACCCCGTCATTAGTGCATATATGTAACCCGGCAGCCCTGACTGACTTTGCGGCTTACACCCAGGCTGAAAGCTCTCCGTGTAAAAGCCCAAGTGAATATAATTCGCTGGACTACCTGCAATATGGTACTACGTGAATGCTTTTAAAGGTATTAATAACTCGTCTAGTAACCACGGCTTACAAATAAGTCCATTCAACAGTCTCAGATACAAGGTTTCAGTTTGGCGAGTCGATTCAATGAAATGCTTGGGAAATGGTTGTACGTTTTTTTTGGGAACAGTTTCTAATGAAAATTAATTCATTATTTTATTCGTAATCAAGCACGGTGGGTGTTTGATTACATGTTAAAACATATAATCAAACACAGGTAAACTCCTAGCACAGAGGACAGTAAATTATACCTTTGTAATTTAAATATATTAAGAATAAAATAATTTTAAAAACTTTAAAATTCCTATCGAATTATACGTTTATCTACCAGAAGGTCAAGCACAGAGAAATCGATAGCTTTACAATATTGGATCGATCGATGACATTATATCGATATCCCGAGCACGTTATCACTGTTGACAGCCGAACCGATATTGACAGGAGGGAATAAATAAGAAAGTGATGTAGACTGCCAACACTGGAGATGTTTTCTATGAATCGATCTTCCGAAACATCAAACGCTAAACAATTACGTAAAAATATTAATAAATTAGCAATTTTTAACTAAAATACTTTTACTTTTATCCTAAATGTGCATTGGCAGTCTGGCTGATTATTATGTATTCCTACGTACGTTTGAACCTCTGAAAAGAACGTTAATAATTTAATTAATTAACGATTCAAGTCATTATTTAAGCAATCTTCCGAACAGGACCTCTGTCGATATGCTTGGTGTAACTCTAAGTGACTAGCTCAGGTACGGCGGCTCCATCGAAGCCAGAGTTAAGTTAGCCTTTCAGAAACTGGGCGTACTGTACAGGGCCCGCAGATACTTTAATAGTACACAACTGCTAACCTTGTACAAATCGCATGTGCGCCCCACGGTTGAATTTGGCTGCCACCTCTGGTCTGGAGGTCCAAAATATCTAAAAAAAATCCTCAACTCTGTGCAGAAACGGGCGGTGCGTATGATAGATTCTCGTTATTAACAAAACGGATCGCAATATACGCGCCCAACATTTGTACACGGTTGACATTAGTCACATGAGAACGGGTCGTTTCTGCGACTCGTTCTTGAGTTCGACAGGTCGGTTGTGGAACATTTGCCAGCCTCTGTGTTTCCTCCCTCCTACAACATGGGTCTCTTCAAGACCTTCTCCTTACTCTTCTCAAAAACACCCTCCACACAGCATCTTCAAAGATGACATAGGCCCTGAGGGATATTATTTTCTTCAGGGCCTCCTGTGTGGAGTTAATTTAAAAAAGAAAAATAAAAAAATATATAAATAAATTTTTAATTTTATTTTACGAAGCGCTATTTTCGAACAGGTAGGTAGGTACTAACCGGTGTTTTAGGTTTATAATCTCAAATAAATTAAGGCCTGTAAGAAAATTGGCGATCAAAGGAAGAAAGTGGGTTATTTAATTAAAAATACAAACTATGTTATAATTCAAAGAGAAAAAATGTTGAAAGTTATCCGTAGGTAAGCCAAAGTATTATTAATGGGAAATTCCTCATAACAAAAGTTTTTCAATTTAAGCGGGTAAAAGCGTAGAAAAACCTTCGGAAAATATCTTTCAAGAATATCGTTTGGTGCACAAGCTATACAAAGAAAGCAAATTTAAAACTCATTAAGAAAAAATAATTAGAGATGATCGAAAAAATTTCCATTAGCTGTAAGAAAAAGTTTCTGCGTCATAAAAATTATGTTAAATTTTCATTGAGCTAACGATGCATATTCAAATAATTATAATCAAATTAAAGTCAAAATCTTATATGAAAATGCATTATACTTCTTTATGAAAATGGAATCTACGTCACATTTTAGTAGAGGCAAAACTTTGTTTGACTATCAGTTTCAAATAATCGTTCATAGTATTTTTTTTTTAAATCAGTCATTACTGCATCACTACAATCCATTTTTTTTTAAATGCGTCGGGGGGACCCGGATACAATACTAACTTATCAGTAAAGTTACCAAAAAAAATTGAAGAAAATTTAAAAAATAATTTTTAAACCGAAAAAAAAATTATTGTTTTAGGTCCTCTGTGCGATGTAAGTTTTCAAGTGTTATATTTTTTTTTATATGAATACCGCACAAGAGTTCTAACTGTTCCCGTCTGGAGCCAATGAGACTATGGCGTCCCTAATTGGGGTATTTTGTGAGGCTGAAGGTAGTGGGGAGGGTAAAAAGATGGGGGAGAGGAAGGTGGGAAGTACCTGGCAATTCAGATCTAGTCACCAAACACGGCTAAAGCCATTTCAAGCAACGTTTCAATTCTGAATGGTGGTCTTACACCAGGACGAGACTGAGAGTATCTTCCAGTCTGGAACGTGCCGCAAAGAAAATATATATTATTTTAAATGAATAAATTGTGAAATAACACAAATTAACTGAAAAGTATACTGTATTAAATAATTAGAAAAAAATGAGAGATTTCTTACAATCAAACTGATTGATCAGTTTCGTAAGATTTGTAAAATAAAATATTGTAAAATTAAAACTGAATAAACATATTTTTAAAAAAATAAAATAAATAAATAAAATCAAATTTATTTTCCATGCCGGGATTCGATCCCGCGATCTTCGTAATGCGAGTTAAGAGCCTTACCGCTGGATTACTACTTACACAACTAGTTTGCGAACCCCACGTGTAATGCTTCAATTCGTCCACTAATTATTTTTATCATTTAGTTTTCAATGTAAAGACCAAGTACCAATGTTTACTTTTGCGCCCTTCTCCTGTTCTCCTATTCTAGTTTATTAATTAATAATATAATAAGGTTCCCCGTACTTGTCGACCGCGACAGTACTGGGAAATGAAAACTTAACGTGGAGCCTTTTTCAAACATCACTACCTATATCAGGAATTACCAACATGGTTAACTGCAATAAAACTTTTATCGGTGGAAACACAATTTTTTTAACGTTAGCTCCACACAGTAGGCCATCACGAAAATAATTCCCATCAGGGCCTACGTCATCTATAAGGATGCTGTGTGAAGGGTCTTTTTAGGAAAGGAAGAAGAGCAAGTAATGGGAAGGAAAAATTTTGAGGGATGGTTAGGAATCTGAAGATTAGTAGGTCCAGAAGTGACGGATATATGAATCTATCCCTCTTAATGCAGTGCAAGGCGATGTTCCGAGAGAGTACTGTTGAAGAGGTTAAAAAAATCTTCCTCAACCAGTCTCTCCCGAGCTGTAAGTTACAATTTTTTCTATTTGTAAATAACAACATTATTTAGAATGGCTTTTGAATATCAATCGATAAGTGTAAGGTGCATTTAGCTTAGTGAAATGTTTTTTTTTTCGTTTTTGTAAACTAATGTATCCCAGTTCTTGCATTTGAGGTCCCTGCCCCAATTCTATAGTGAGGTCGTCCTTTAGAGCTTTAGAGTCTCCAGTTCAATAGAGCCTCCTGGCGAAGTGACGCGCCGTCCAGGGGCCAAATTGGTAAAACATGGCCGAAAGTATTTTTCAAACTTGCACCAATAACATCCTAGTCAAAGAACAAAAAATAAAGACACCCATACATCATTTATTTAACTTCTATCCTACTACATCGTCCAACCCTTTCTTTCTCTACTACATTAGTCGACACCTGTCTGTTTCGGTAGCATGGGGCTCTAGCACGGTGAAATCGATAACTTTACAATATCGGATCGTTAGGAGTAACTTACGATGATTTTATATCGATATCCCTAGCACAGTTTCACTGTTGATAGCCGAACCGATATTGGTGGGGAATAAATTAGAGCTCGATATATGCTGGCAACACTGGCGATCTGTCCATAAATTCATTCAGAAACGTCAAACATCAGTCAAATACGTAAAAATATGAATAATTTGGCAATTTTGAATTGAAATACTAACCTAAATATGCATTGGCAGTCCGCATTTACTTTTTGACACTACACGGGAGTTAATTAATTAATCATCTCTTTAGTCATATTTCAGACACTTTAGTTTATCAAAATTCGGACGGAATAATTTGGTCGCGTCTTAGTTGAATTATAAAGTCTATGGATCGCGTATATGACTTCTTTCAATACAAAAATCTTCGTTAGTTCAATACGTTCATTAAATAAGCCAGTAATTTTGAATAACGAACGACCTAATTCCAATAAATGCGTATATTGACAGCTTACCGAAACTTATCTGTTACTATGGAATCCGGGCTAAAATTTACCAATCATCGGTTGGAATTTCTCTTACGAATTGTTGACTGTGATCGCAAATATTGCTAACTCACCGTAGATGACGGATTCGGGCAATATCGTATTGATATAGGGTTATAACTAGGAGGCGGAATGCCGTGGAAAAACATTGCGAATGTATGGCGAGCGAAATGCTGAAATAGACCAAAACCAAATGATCTTTTATCTTTTATAGGTAAGTCTGTTGGCCCCATAAAATAAATTAAACCGGTCAAATAACGATACTTAAATTGTTTTGCCTTTAATAATTAGCGTCTCTGGAATTTTGGTTTTGCCTCCGCATTTCGCCACCTAGTTATAACGATCAACCAAGCTACTCGTAGGTGCCCTAATGTACTATCGCCGTCTATCGCAGGCAAATTATCAGATATTTCATTTTAAAGTCTTTTGAACGAAGTTAAAGAATTAATAAAAACGTTTTGTCTCCTTCACACAGAAGTATTTTTTTTAATTTTATGAGCTTTCCTCGTATGTTAAAATGTCATTTAATAATATCTATTTTAAAAAATAAATTTAAATGAACATTTCGAATTAATGCCATGCTTCACTGATTTGGGCCCTGTGCGCGCCGCGTCGCGCTTGGTAGCGGGTGAAAGGGGTACTTTATCCTGCTCTTAACAACCCGTTAATTAGACAGCTCTTTGTAAAAGAAAGTCGATGTGACATTCATGGAAACCTCCATAGGCCGCTGGATTATATTCACTTTTAAATTTGGTACAAAGTCAACCCTTTCAATTAGGTTTCGTTTTTATTAACACACAGAAAGTAAGATTCTTTTCAGTTGTTGCAGTTTTATATATCACATAATATTAACTTTATGTCTTACTACCTGATGTTGGTTTAATAGATTATTTAATATGAGTTTATTCACGGAAACAGATGGATTCAATAAAAAATAATTGTCGAATTTCACAGCGCTTTAAGGGAGGGTAAGGTTTTAAAACTCATTTTTTAAATTATTTTTTTTTCTAAATGTACAACATGTCGAGAGTATAGTGTCAAAATTTCATGTAAATCGAAACAAAACTAACGAAGATACAGCATTTCAAGCGACCGGTCCTCTTGCTCTTTTCAAGTATATTTCGAGTATAAAAAAAACTTTACATCGATTTTCTCGCAAATAAATTTTTAAATTTCGTGAACATCATAACTCAAAATTTACTTGACCGATCTTTTTGAAATTTTGTACACTATTTAAACACATAAATCAACAGGTAATGACGGAGAGTTTTTTTTAAACCATTTTTTTCATTTTATATATAAAATGTATTATGTATACCGAAAATTTTAGCAAAAATCTCATTTTTGACTTACTATCACCTTTTAAACCCATTTCATTTTTTTGTTTCAAATGATTTGTTCACCGCATAACACCTTTTTTCCGAAGCGCCTCCGGAGATTCGCTCTCACGGACTTATATATTAATATTTTTAATTAAAAAAAAAAAAATTAAATACTTCAGATGTCATACTATAACGTATATATTAAAGAAATAAGCCAACATTATTCATATCTCCAAAAAAAACACATGAAAAAATGCCTTTTTTCGTCTTTAAAACCTTCCCCCCCCCCCCCCCCCCCTTAAGTTGATTAAATTTTTAATGTATAAACATCGGCTAATGATCTCAGTAAAAATATTGAAATGGTCCATTAAATTTAAAGCAATTCTTATCACCAATTGTAAATGATTTCATGTATCGATCGTCCAGTTGATTAGTCAGATATCTCCAAATACGAAGTTTTGAGATGATGAGGAAAGCAAAATTCGAATGGTCACCATAAATCACATAAAAATATTATTTATACGTGGCTGTGTTTAATGCATAAAATAACACCGGGAACCGTAACGGTCCGGTACATTAATATGACATTTTGAAATTTCCCACTAGTTAACCAAAAAAATATTTTTTTTACTACAAGTTTCAAAATTTTGTTTTGCATTTGATTTGGTGGTGTTAATGAGTAATCTAAGTATTGCACCATATAGAGATATAGAGGGTACACTTTTAAATAAAATTACATACGCAACTCAAATTTTGATTTTTCGGAGATGTCTGACTAATCAACTCGACGATCGACATAATTTCAAATCACAAGGTCATTGCTTTTCAAAACAATAAAAATCTCGTTAACTAAAATACCTAATCTTAAACTAAAATAACTTTTCGTTTTGTCGTGAAAAATCACCTCAAGGACGCTATAAAAATTTGTAATACATTTCTACAATCTTGCTTTGAACTACAGACTAGACAAATCATTAGCGAGGCCGCACACCAGAGATACATTTGTGTTACGTTAACTGTGGCGCCACATTTGAAACACGACACATTAAACGCCCCCCTGTATTTGCGCGCAAGCACGCACACCAAGGACACGTTTGTAGCGGGTGCAGTTTGTGTCGAGACGTTGGCCGCGTCATATGTATTCAAGATCGAACGCATTCGTTTTTTGTGGCGCAGTGGTTTGCAAATATGAAAGACAATTTTTAATTTTATGTGGAGTGTATTGCAGTGGTTGATAAAAATCCTATATTATATAACCATGGACTCACTGATTATTGCAATAGACGGATTACTGAAATCATCTGGACCAAAATCGAAAAATTCAATGAAAACTTTTCTTCGTCGAACTGTAACTTCTTTGTCGTAACTCTTGCAAAATTTTGAAATTACCGTAAATTGCAAAATATTGATTAAACGGGTGCACCCAATAACGTTTTTTTCTCATTAATTGCCACATCAAGAAATCCGTGTCGTCAGATGATGTTGACATTTTGTATAAGCCACAACTGTGCGTCCGGTGTGTGTGTACGCGACACATTTACTCGTCGCATATTGTGGCGACGTAAATGTTGCGTACATGTAGCGTGTGGCTGCGGTGTGCGGCTCTACTTACAGCGAGATATATGGCTAAAGGATTGCATCCACCGGTTCATCGATCACTGATACTTAACTATTATGTAATTTTAATAGACAGAAAATAATTATACCTGTTATGTACAAAGAAGGAAAATTTCAAAACTCACCACTTCTATGTGTTGACTTTCTCTGTGGCTCTGATAGACTCCAATTTGTGAAACATCTGTAACTGGATACTTTGGTATGGATCTGAAAGGAAAAAAAATAATATTAATCAACCAATCAGACAATAATCAGAAATTTATATATTTCGGGGAGTGGTCGGTACAAGAGAGAATAAAATAAGCTATGAGGTAGTAGGAAATATTGTGAAGCGGATTGAAATAGGAGAGGATGAGGTTATAATCAGATCAATTCATTTAGAAAATGCTGTTGTGAAGGTTCACCTCAAGCGCGGCGTTCACTAAATAAGTGTAAGGATAGTGCAAGGCTCACAATAATTTTAGAAGTAGGTGCCTGCCGGGGCTATTCTATCAAAACCTTTCGCTTAACCTCTCAGGCTATTTTGTTCGTTTTTCGTAACAACTCACATAGGTCTCAGAGAAATCGTTGTCTCCTTTACTATCATGGTTAGAAATATGATCTTA
The DNA here is from genome assembly GCA_936435175.1 of Glyphotaelius pellucidus. Lineage (NCBI taxonomy): Eukaryota > Metazoa > Arthropoda > Insecta > Trichoptera > Limnephilidae > Glyphotaelius > Glyphotaelius pellucidus. The sequence continues at coordinate 9,770,405 of OW386538.1, read as the reverse complement.
ACTTTTTTTTTAAATTACATTTTATATGAAACGACAAAAAGTTAGTTGATGATATCGTTTATAAAAAAAATATGTGTGTGTTTTTATCTTTTTCGATATTAGTAATTTTAGTTAGAAAAAAAAGGTGAGCCATTTTAAAAACTTTTGATGTTTGCATTAAAAAAATTTTAATTTGGAAAATATTCCAAAATATAAAATTTGGAAGCGTATTTCATTACCTTTCAAAAAAAGTTTTTAGTTTTCGGATGCGTTCAGAAATATTCCATCTATTTCGATTTTATTGCAAAGCGGAAATATTTTGATCTTCCGGCAAAATAGACCAGTGGCCTGATGGGCTGAAATTCGGAATAAGGCCACTTACAATACTCCTTATGTAGTTGGCGATATGCAATTATTCCGTATCTAGTTGGCGATAAGGTTTAAATTTCCGTTTGACTAGCCATCTGTTTTTATTTATTTACGGAAAACAACATCGCCAAAAATTGTGTTTTATTTTATTTTGCGAAGCTCGGGCGCAAATATTTAAATGTTTTTCGATTATTTTCTGAAGAATGTAATTTTCCACATTATACAATAAAACTATAAACGAAAAGGATTCGTAAGAAAAAGATTTTCAACTTTAATGCAGTTTTTATAGGCCTGGTACTTTATAGTTTTTTGGAACTTATAAAAAGACTAATCAAAATAATACTCGATTTTTTCAAATATTTCTGTGATACAATCCTTCCTAAGAACGGGAGCAGTCACTGTGCGTAGACACGTGACATATCTTTTTTATTTGAGAGTAATTTTGTCTAATTTGATTGAAGATACCATCAGTATCGCCCTGGTGTAAGACCACCATTCAGAATTGAAACGTTGCTTGAAATGGCTTTAGCCGTGTTTAGTGACCAGATCTGAATAGCCAGGTACTTCCCCACCTTCCTCTTCCCTATCTCCTTTCCCTCCCCACTACCTTCAGCCTCACAACATACCCCAATTGGGGATGCCATAGTCTCACTGGCTCCAGACGGGAGCAGTTGGGACTCTTGTGCGGTATTTCAAATAAAAAAATTAAAAAAAGATATGTGCGCACTGATGGTTAAATCTAAAGGGGAGGTTAAAGAAGTATTGGCTGAAAAAAGAACAGCGAAAAGTAAGTGACGAAATAAGCAAAATAATAAGAAAAGAGGAAGACTTAGGATGGGTTGTTTCGAAAAATTTGATGGATTCATCAAATATTTGATTTTGATTTTCACGTTCTGTGTAAGTTCTATTAAGTTCTGTTATTACATGGTTTTAGGACAGTTGCTTCACAAAACTGAAGTAATCACAGAACTTGAATAGAACTTACACAAAACGTGAAAATTAACTTCGAATATTTGACGAATCCATCAAATTTTTTGAAACAACCCGTCCTTAGGTTACAAAATGCAAATATGTGTTTTACTCGCAGTATTTAATTAAAGCATCTAAAATATTTCGAAGCGATCTAATTTTCAAAACAAAATCACAAGATTTTGCCTTGTTTAGTAGTACCTAGATCACCTTAATTAACACGAGAAAGGATTACAACGCTATAAAAAAAAACAACAAAATTAATAAAGAGATTGACCCGCAGTTGAGGATAAAGAGAATTGATAAAGATCTAGTTTAAACTTATAAAATTCAACGCTTTGTTTGTGAAAGAACACTTTGCATCAATACTGCCACATATATGACTTTATCTAATCTACCATGATTGGGAATCTCATTTCAACGTCCTTCTTTCTCAGTTTTATTCCTCACTACCATATATCAGGGTTGGAATCAACTCTCCATTGTTAACTGCTAGACTCGTACCCCATAACAACTGGTTTATTACCGACGACCGCATTCAGTCCTCCAAATTGAATTCTCTGCATTCGACTGAGAGTACCTACCTATTCTATCGTGATAATTACTTAAAAGAATTCAAAATCTACTCTTTCACAGATGAAGATTTAATTTTTTTGGAAAAAATACTTCTGATAGTTATGCTGTAATATACTAAGATGAATTATTTTTTTGTGCTCAAACTCAATTCAAGAAAGGTATTCAAATACAATATTGAATTGAGTCACCAGTGCATTATTTGTATATTTTTTTTTTGTATATTGGACAAAACTATGTATTCATATTTGAGGCGTTCAGCCCAACCCACAAAAATTCGAAAACAGCGAAAACATATTTTTTGTATATATTTCCGTCCACTATGAAGCCAGAGTGGCCGGATTTTAGTTTTCGCTGATTTCAAGGGATCTTTGAAATTTTGAAAACTAAAATTGGGCCACTGTCAAAAATATATAAAAATATGATTTTAGTTTTCACTGATTTCAAAGGATCTTTGAAATTTTGAAAACTAAAATTGGGCCCCTGTCAAAAATATATAAAAATATGAGTTTTCACTGATGTGGATTGGGCCACTCTTCTGCTGAGCGCCTCATTTATGTTGCGTAAATATTTACCGGAGCCAACAAAAAAAAAATCTTTTTTTAATTAGCTCCCTCACAGAAGCCAATAAGTAAAATAATTCCAATCAGGGCCTATGTTATCTAATCATCAAATAAAAAATTATAAAACAGGACCAAACATTTCTAGAGCTTTTTCCTTTTTTTATTTATTGCCATGTTTTTTTTTATTTATCTATCGGTATTTTTTTTTGTTTTTCATTAACCCCACACAGGAGGCCCTGTGGAAAGTAGCTTCTCCCAAGGCCTATGTCATCTTGCTGTGCGGAGGATCCAGTTGGGGAGGTCAAAGTGTCTCCCCAAACCGGCCCCTCCCGATCCGGCCCGCCACGCAGGTGGTGGGCAGGCGCAACCGCTGCCAAGATCTGAACACACCTCACCCAATGAACTCGTTACCCGTGCTAAGTCACTAAACGTAGCAAATCACTGGGGGTGATGTATGGCAGAGGTGTTGATTACCCAATAAATGGTTCACGAAACGGCGGCACTCATAACCGCCGCCCAAATTAAATGGTATCTGCACATAAAAACTTTAATTACTTTAATTTATGTTGTTACTTTCGTTTTGTTATTGTATTATAATACATACATAAATATAATTTATGTTGTGCCGTGTGTTTTTGAAATAAATAAATAAATAAAAGACTTTTTTTTGGGAATACCTCACAAGTCCGGGACGATACTGAAAGTATCTTCCACTCTGGAACGTGCGGTTGTCGGTGCCGGTCGTCAAAGGCTGGGCGCATACATCCGATTTGACTTTCCGATTGTCTGATCAGACAATCGGATCGGATTAACACCGCACACATCCGATTCGAAGATCGGATGGGTAATACGACCGGGGCTTCGCCTTTCGGACGATCGGATTGGACGGCTGGCGTGGAAGGGCGAGGCCTATTTGTATTGCCGGTCAGGTTTTCGAATCGGATGTGTGCGGACTTTCATAAGAAATGTATGGCGCGAAGGCCTTCATGTTGTCTGATCAGACAATCGGATCAGACAATCGGATCAGACAATCGGAAAGCCAAATGTATGCGCCCAGCCAATGACTGTTGTGTGACACCATTTTAAAACGATGCCCGTGGGAATATTTTTTTTATTTTGCCGGCAACCCGGTCATTTATTGAAATAACATAATATACAAACAAGTAAGTAAAACGCCTCACTAGACTATGTCTGTTCTGAGACCGGTACATATATATGCATGTAGACGCATATGCACACATATAAACATATATATCCATAAACATTCATACATGCGTACACATACGTATACGCAGGCACGCACATAATCATATACATACATATAAGGACTCTCATACGAAATCTACAAATATATATATTTTTTTTAAATAAAACAAATTATATCTTTTTAACCTTCAATACTATTCATACTTCAATTTTTATTTTTTTTTAACATGGAATTTCAATTTACCGCGTAAAAAGCTTTCATAACTGTGGATTAAATATGCTGGTTCCATAAAATACACTTAACTCAACTTTTTACTTGATTATTGATACGAAATTATTAATCTTTCATCAGGTTGGTAATCGCCCTCTCCCGGCCATTGTTGAAAAATAAAACACTACCCTTACAAACAAATCACAACACGGGGTAATTAATCAAAAGATTGTTCGTTTGAGACACGCAAGCGAAATCAAAATGGTGTAAGTATTTTATTCCGAGAAAGCGAACCGCGATAACTAAAAACTCAATGTCAAAACCTCCGAGATGTATATATTTATTTCTTTGCCATTAAGGTTGCTTTATTGTTTAAGAAGGGATATTAAAGCGTTGCAATAACGATTGCTTGGGGCAGAGTCATCTCTAAGATATGGAATATATTGCGATGATTGTTACTTCATAATAAATATACTTTCAGTCATGGTTTTAAGAGTGATATAAACTGTAATTTAATTTTTTTTTAAAGGAAGACAAACATTCCCGTGTTACGAAGATCCCCACAATATTTGCTGAAAATGTTGCTTGTGTTGTGTGATGGAGGACTAAGCCAGCCGAGGAATTGAACACAGGACGTCTGGGTGGGACCCAAACGCGATGCCAACTCAGCCACTGATCGGTCATCCCAAAATTGAACGAATTAATCAAATAAATAAATATTTAAGCCCTGGTAGTAAGTATTATTAATTGTTTTTGTGTTTAATTCGTAGAACTCCTTTTTTTATTTTTTTTTTATTAAAATTAAATTTCATAGTTTTATTATCAAATTCTGCAACTAATTTAGTAAATATTTTTGTTACAGCTGTTTCGGTTTACAAGACCATTTTAAACTATGGTAAATCCACTGTCAGGCGGCTTATTTATAAGATTTTATAAAACCTTAACACTTAATTGCGGAAACAGATTCAGAACCCCACATAATACACTCTCAATTAGTGTATCAGTAAATTGGTTAAACCAGTGATAAATCAATAGAGACATCTTCAAAAATTAACATTTAAAATCTTATAGTATTAATCTTATATAAGTCGCCTGACAGAAAATGGTATTGTAAACCGAAAAAGCTGTAATAAAAAAAATACTAAAATACTTGCAAAACTTGATAATAAAACTATCAAATTAATTTTAGTTAAATATAAAAAATAAAATAAAAAAAAATTTAAAAAATCTAGTAGGATGTGATCAAAAAGAAGAATACGGGGAGATATATAAATACGAATTTTAGGTTAATAAGGTAAATTTTAGGTAAAAAGGATATGTAAGTACGAATTAGGAAGCGCGCTTATATTAAAAAAGATAATAATTAAATGTAAAGTGTGAAAATGTTTAAGAAAACACTACTCTTTAAATAGAGCAAAAATCTCGTGGGAAATTAAGTAGCATTTAAGGAAACACCGTGAATTTTTTCATGTATATAACTTGTAAAATAACAGAAAAACGTGTTTATAATAATTTTCGGAGCGCACTTGGCAATTTCTTTCTATCGGGGAAATTTCGTATAATTACCATTTCGGCGTGGCATTATGTCTAGATATTAAGAATAAAACATATTTTTTTAAGAGCTTAAAAACTTAGTGTTCAAGGAAAGTACGTTATAAATTGGTAGAAATTCGGGATGCCGAGTCTTAACCATTTGAGACAATATTTACCCCAAACGAAAATTTGAAACAGAAAAATCAGAAAAAAATACGGTCGCGTCTAGGAATAGAACCCAGGATCTTAACCTTGCCGGAGTTCTGCTCTACCATTGGCTAATTCGGCCCTTTCCTCTTCGGTCATATTTAACTGAATCATACTTCCTTCTTCAAACTTCACTTTGTGGCGTCATTTTTAATTAAATGAAAAAAAAATTACTTTGTATAACACCATTATATAATCTATATTATCGACGTGTTTCAAAAACAAAGTTTTCTTCGTCAGGATAAGATATTAATATGAGATAAAATGAATCATACTTCGACTAGGCACTACCAACATTATCTTCATTTTCTTAACGCATATTTTTTTGGCCGCTATCTTTATGTACGCAAGGCTAAGGTCCTGGCTTGAATTCCCAAATGCGACCGTATCTTTTTCTGTTATTTATGTTTCAAATTTTCGATTGAACGTCGCTAATTTTGAGGCTAACCACTGCATTTAGTTCGATAAAGATAGCAGCCAATAAAATATGCGTTAAGAAAATGAAGATAATTTGGGTGGTTCTTAATCGAATTATGATACAGTTAAAAATGACCGAATCGGATATCGACATCTTAGCGCAGTGATTACGGAAAGCGAAAGGCCCTGGGTTCGAGTCCCGAGGTGCAAATATCTTTTTCTGATTTTTCTGTTTCCAGATTGTCGATTGAGTTTTATTCATAAAGTAAAAAAAAAAAATGTAATCGGTGGCACTCGAGCTATATGAAAACTGGATGTACTGGGACTGAATATATGGAACGCGGGTGGGGGAGCGAGATGGTGGAGCGGGAGAAGGGAGACGAAGGGGACTCGGGAGGTGAACGCACGGGAAAGGACATGGGACATGGAGAAACAATTAATTTTTAATTCAATTTTTTAATTTTATATTATTTAAGTTTTTATTCCGGCAGGACTGGGGGGAAAGTGCAATTCCAGTCTACCAAAACTAAACTATAATATAATAATATTTTACAGAGTAAGTCAAAAATAATAAAAAAATAAGCATAAATTTAAAATTAAATTAAACAAAAATTAAACAGAAAAAATAAGTATTTTAGGATCGTTTTTGAATACATCACGTGGAAACAAGTAATTATTGGTAAAATTAATGTAAGAGACCTAGCGGCAATTAAAGAGATATAACCTAAATATTATCATGTTTCATTTCAATACTGTTGGTATTCCAAATAAAATAAAATAAAAACTAAATAAAATATATCCTGTAATTGGCCTAACCAAAGTTTGTGAAACAGCTGTAGCGCGTAATATTAATTACAAAGCAGAACTTTTTTTAAATGAACTGTTTTGTAAATTAATAAAAATATAATTTTTTTTTATAAGAAAAACTTTTTATAACTTTTGAAGGTTATTCCCATCAATGTAATATATATATCTGGGTATCTAGGTTACAAACTAGTTCTTAGAATGATTTTTTTCAATAGAAATGGAAGTTGCCTATTATATTTAGCAGGGGTGCCCGGGTTCATGGGGTGAGGTTTGTCTAGGTCTTGGAGGCGGATGACAGGACACACTGAACCCCAGATTCCTACCCACCCCTTAAACCCCTTTCCTTCCCAGAACTCTCCTCCCCTTCCTTTCCTAAAAAAAAAACCCTCCACACAGCATCCCCAAAGATGACATAGGCCCTGAGGGAAATTATTTTCCTCATGGCCTATGTGTGGAGCTCACGTAAAAAAATATGGAAAAAAATTAATTAAAGTTTAAGTTAATTCTAAAATTTTAAATATGAGATTGACAAATATGACGGTTTAACAGGGGTGGCAATGGCAGTAAACGCGCACGTCCCGGTTAGACGAGTCTTAAAATCACTCAAGTATACCCACGAACTGGCGATGCCTATGTGAGATTTTTTTGGTTAATCTAATGTATTTATGTTATTCTCTACTTTTTTAAAACTGTTTATATAAAAAGTTTGTATAACAAAATTTTACCAACTGTACCAAAAAAATTGTTAATAAAAAAAAAAAAAAAAAAAAAAAATTCTGGGTTCGAGTTCCTGTTGCGACCATTATCTTTTTCTATTTTTCTGTGTCTTGTTCTCTATCATATTGCCGTTTAGATTATTTATTTATACTGGGTTTTACAGATGTTCACCCTTACGTGAGAACAATCCAATTATAAAAACTCAGTTATTACACAACTACAAAAATTTTAAATACATAAAAAATCTACAAATACATACAATTAACAGGTGCGTACAATTGGAAAAACAAAAACGCAAAAATAAAAATACAGAATTATATACAAGCTCACCCAAGTAACACATTACAGTGAGTGGCAAAAGACATAAGAAATACGCGAGGCTTGCATAAAGAGACAATTGACACAATATAATAAGTTAGTATTTTTTAACAGCGCCAGAACTTTTTTTTGGATCCGTACAAATTATCGACGAAAATATCTACTTCAACGCACTCTATCTTTTTTTTTTTAAAGAAAGTCAAACATTCCCGGGTTACGAATAACATTCTTAGTATTTTTTATAAACTGATTTCATATTTGCAGTAATTTGGATTCCAAATAGGGCTTTATTATTGTTATTATTACGGATTATTATTGCTATCTTCTTCTTCAATAATAATAATATTGAATACTTAGATAAAAGAAATAAAAATTAAGAAAATATTACCGAATACAGCAAAGAGCGTTAAAGAATCGAAATGTTCACATGTTACACTTGAAAAGTTTTTGTGTTCAGCGATTGGAACCAAAAATACTAATTAGGTAATTTGTACCGGACACCCTATCCTATTGCCTCATCAGTTCTGAACAAAAAAACACGACTGCTACTGTTCACAGTTCACACAGCTACTTTCGGGACTTGGGTTGAGGTATCGAATTACTCTTTTTTAAACATATTCCTTTTCTACGTTTGCCGTATGCCGTCGTGTGAAACGTTTTAAAAACAAGTCGATCTATAATATGGACCCTCAATCAATTTAGTTTATTCACATTATTCGAGTGTCTGCCTAGATATCTGGTTCACACTAAAAATTTTGAGAAAAAAATCCTCTCGCGTAAAGTTCGTAAAATAAAAATAGACTGTCTTGGCGCAATTTTCGCCGTATTTTTACTCATTTTTGCGCGGTTTGGTTTCTGCTGAAAAAATATCCAAATTCAGTCAAACGTTGTATTAATTAAACCGACGAAAATGTAGATATTAGAATTTACATCAAAGCTAATTGCTCAATTTTTGTTAGAAAATATATGAACTTTTTTTTTATTTCCATAAAATTAATCTTCACTTAAGGGCAGAATCACATCTGGATGTTCACTGTATTGATATCCATACTTAATATTATAAATGCGAAACTGCTCGAGTTTGTTTATGACGCTTTCACGCATTAACCAATAAAAACACTTTAAAAATTCATTCACCAATAGAAAGCTAAATTATATACGAAGACTATAGTCTGTATATGATGGCAAGCTCTGGCATTATGACATTATAAATATATTAATATATTATATTTGTTATACATTTTCTGTCGCTAACAAAAGCGAGTTTTTGCTAACGTCAGAAAAAATCGTTTCCATGGAAACGATGTTGATATATTTGTGGGCTCTAAGCTGGTGGGTACTCAGCCCCGTGGTCAGTTACTGCTCCAGAAAATTCAAATATTAGAATATGTTTTGTTTTTTTTAGACAAGCTTCTGTTTTGGAATAAATGTCAGATAAGAGTTCCTACATTAAAAATATAATTCGTAAGTATTGTAAATTTTTTTTATTATATTGACAAACTTCCAAATATTTAATTAAAAATAAACATCCGAAATGTTTGTAATCGCATAAATTCCGAACGAATGAACAAAATTGGATAATTATGTTTTTCTTTGAGCTATAGCTTTATGAAATTTAGGTGGCAGGCGAGATGTTTGAAAACTGAATGTAAGGGAATGAATGTATTGAATGCGGGAGGGGGTGGGGGTGGGGAGGAGGGGGGATAATTGATAAGTTCAACCGCTACAGTATTTTCCCGTAATACCATGCGAGCAAAGCCGCGGGGAAAAGCTAGTAATAAATAAAAGCCAACACTCCTAAATAAATTTAGACTCCCTAAGAAAGGCAGGAATATTTCAAAGATCATTTTAAGCACGAATTACGTTTCTTGGAAGATGTTGCGGCACCCAAATCAAATAATAAAAAAGTAAACATTCACAATTTAAACCCTAAAATATTTTGATTTAAGGCGGCACTATAACATTTGAAGTTTTTAAGCTCTTTAAAAAATATATGTCATGTTTGAAGATAATATCTATACAACCCCCACGTCGAAACGCAAATTATATGAAATTCCCTCGATAGAAAAAAATCTCAAAGTATGCTCCGAAATTTTTTATTTTCAAGCCTGTCTCTATTACTTAACAAGTTTAACACTATGAAAATATTCAGTGTTTCTTTGAACGTTGTTTTAGACAACCCCCCACGAGATTTTTGCTCTTTATTAAACGAGTCGTGTTTTATTAAACATTTTCACAATTTTCGCTTCACTTTTATCGTTTGAAATATTAGCGCGCTCTCTCCAACATTCGTAATTACATATCTCTCCATCTTCTTCTTTTCGTGCTCGGGTACGGGGCCTTAAGAAAATATTTTTGCATGGATGATAAATTTACAATTTTGCGATTTAGTCAATATTTTAACTAAGTTCAAGAATAATGTGCGTCAGGTAAAAGATCATTCATCCAAATTAGTTTCGTCCTGACCCCGGCTGACTGCATAAAGTTCCACTGATGGCCTCATTTCCGCCAAGGCATTCATTACCAAATATCAGTTATAATACTAATAATGTCTGCGCGTGAGACTAACAAATGACCCATTATTAGGGATACTTTATACAATGACTCCCTTCACTGAGATGTAATATCTTAATGATTCCTTTCACGGAGAACTAATGTCTTAATAACTCAACCGATGTTTCAATAGGCCTGGGACTACTACTGTTTGTTTTTCCCTCCAGACAAGTTATGTCATCGGGTTGGAGATATGATATTTCAGTCGACGAGTTTTGGGTTTCACTCTGACTACCCGTGACTTCTTGTGGATACATTACGTAAAGAGTGAAGCACTACGAAATGTCTCCGTAATATTTATAATGAAACCCTTCTTCAGCACCAAAATCGCTTCAAGGAGTAGTTCTTTTGGGGATTGTACGTAACAACATTAAAACTGTAACGACTGTTCTTGTTGTTAAGTTTATCTTAAAATATAATTACTGTAATTAGCTGTAGAAATAAAGTTGTTTCGCCGTAAAATTTTGCTTAAAATAACTCGAGCTTCTATCTAGAGAAAAACTCCAATCGTGAAATTTGGATATATTTTCGAATTCAATCACTATCGTCAGAAGGAACATACCTGATGATCTCACTCAGAGTCAATTTACTGTTATTTTATCGTGGAACTACTCACGTATTGGCTCTATAATATATATGTATATGTTTATGTATATGCATGGGTGTGTACACATGCATACGTATAAACGTAAATGTGTATGTATTTACTAATATTTGATTTTAGTCCTCTTTGTTCTACGACGGCCGGCATAGTCCAGCGGTAAGGCTCTGGACTCGCAATCAACAGGTCGCGGGATCGAATCCCGGCGTGGCAAATATTTTTTTTTTGATTTATTTTTTATTATTTCACAATTTATTCATTTAAAATAATATATAGTATATTTGCGGCACGTTCCAGAGTGGAAGATGCTATCAGTATCGCCCTGGTGTAAGACCACCATTCAGAATTGAAACGTTGCTTGAAATGGCTTTAGCCGTGTTTGGTGACCAGATCTGAATAGCCAGGTACTTTCCCACCTTCCTCTTCCCTATCTCCTTCCCCTCCAGACGGGAGCAGTTGGGTCTCTTGTGCGGTATTCATATAAAAAAAAAATTAAATGTATTTGTAATTTAATTTATTATTTGTTGTAGTAACTTATCGTTGCACAAAGAATGTTGTGATGAATGGTGTGCTCACCTATAATTGTAATCGTCGCTATAACTATGCTGAAAATGTTATTTACTGTACTAATTATGTGATGTATTCTGTTGGCAAGTCAATATATATAATGTAGCTTAACAACAAATTCTATGACCAGCTGAATACATATTTTTTATAGATTCGTATATTGAAAAAGATTTTTACTAGCAATATCTGCCTTATAGCAAAGGTCAGGATTCTTCGAGATATATTTTAAAAGGTTCCATGCCAACTGAGAATAAAGTCAACTCAACACCTCCTTGAAAAATCATTAAAAGCTATGAAAAAAATAATTTTAAATTAGCCGATAACCCTAACGGTTAGGTTAGGGCCTAACCTAACGTAACCTATTAAACTAATTTTTTTATATATTTTTTTTGTCACTCTAAATGACTTATCTGAGATGGTTCTGAGTTGGTTTCATTTCAATTTGTCCGGTCACTATTTTAAAAATGTTCCCTTCTGTGAGTTCCCAGTAAGACGTCAAAATCAAACGTCAGACATAGCAACAAAACAACGTTTTTCAAGAGAATTAACGACGCAGAGGGAAGAGTTTGAGAAATATTATTGTATTTTTATGGAGAAAAGGAGGGTTGGGTAAAGGAAGAATTCCCGCTTTTGTATAAATTAGTACTAACTACGTTATTTAAATTCGAGGTATTCTTACATTCCGAACGTCTTTTTTCCCCAACAACCATACCCATCGAACCGGTAAAAAAATGCAGGAAAAATAAATATTTTAGCAAATAACGAAATAAGAAAACCGTAATTTATTTCTTTAAATCTGTTTGATAAATAGGGACCCAAATTAAAATGTAAATACTTGTACTATAAAAGTAAATACTAACTAACTAACTAACTAACCATCACGCCGATTCCCCGCAGGGGTAGGCAGAGAGGACGAACCGCCAAACAACTCGATCTTGGCACACACTCCTTGCTTCGTTCACATTCATACATCGTTTCATACATGCTCTTCTGTTATTCTGATTCTTGACATCGCCCGACTCAAGTATCTGATTCACTTGGTCGTGCCATGTCTTCCTCGGGCGTCCCCGACTTCGTCTACCATTCACATTTGCGTCATATATTCTCCTTACACTCCTTTCCTCATTCATTCGCTCTACATGCCCAAACCATCTGAGCGTCCCTTTCTTAATCTTATTCATTACGCTTACATCAGCCTTGCATTCTTTGCGGATCTCCACATTTCTCACACGATCATACATGGTTTTACCACACACACGTCTCAGGGATTTCATTTCTACAGCATTCAGTCTACTTTCATCCTTTCTCTGCCAGTTCCATGCCTCACTGCCGTACATCAGGATAGGTACCAGCACTCCATTATGGATGACTAGCTTCGCTTCTTTTGACATTTTTTTTTGCTGCCAACGGCGTTCGGTCCTCCATTAATGAAGTTACCGGCATTTACCCTTCTTTCGATATCTCTATCAGTCTTCCCATTTCTCGTAAACATACTTCCTACTACCCATGGATTAAAACAAAAATATTTTCTGGAAATGTTTCTTGCAATAATTTTTTTTTATGCGTATGTAGAACAAGAATCTTGTAAAACCTGCAACTTTGTATTATTTAAGAGTGCCATAACATAAGAGACCCTCCAGCATAACATGGGGTCGTTAAAAAGCAAATTGGGGACATTCAATACATTTCAGTATGCACTTGAATACATTTTCAAATACATTGTCCCTATTATTTAATGATCTCAAGAGTCAGTGCATCAAAACAATACGACTTACTTACCCCACTGTACTATTTCAATGGAACGGAAATAACATTGGGTAGTAAAAGTTCAATTTATTTAAGCTATTTTCAGAATAAATGCCTTGTATATGAACGACGGTTGTAGGTACAAACTGTTTAAAGAAGAAACCGTCCAAATATAATATTAGCTGCGATGTATGTTTTATGCGAACTATAATTGTTCCTACTATCAGCTATTTTTAGTTTTTGTGAGTCGTGCAGTGAGTTGTGTCAGTCGTACAGTGTATAGTTCTGAGACAGTAAAAGTTTTTTTTTCATTGAAAAGAAGATAACACTTATAATCTAAATGAAAATATGAAAGAAAACAAGACACAGAAACATAGAAAAAGATAACGGTCGCAACTGGGACTCGAACCCAGACCTCTCGTCTAACCGGGACGTGCGCGTTAACCAATTTCGCTATTGCCACCTTCTGTCAAACCGTCATATTTGTCAATCTCATATTTCAAATATTTAGAATCAACAATATTATCTTCAACTAGTTCTTTAAACATTTAAAATATTAGATTGACAAATAGGAAGAGGAAAGAGGGGAAGTTTATTCAGATACAGTTACCAAACACGACTAAAACAATTTAAAGCAACAATCCAATTCTCAATGGTGATCAGAGTGTTTTACACTCTGGAACGTGCCGCAAACACACCTTATATTATTTTTTTTAAAAAATTAATGTATGAATACCGCACAAAAGTTCCAATTGCTTCCGTCTGGAGCCATTGAGACTATTCAGGCCTGATCACCAAACACTTATGTTTGTGTCGATTTCCATTTGCGAACATTGGATATTAGAGTATTTGTCTAAAATATAGATTTAAATATGGTAAGCTGTAAAAATATAAGAAAGTTTCTGTTTACTATATTTTTCGTGTAGGACATTTTGAATTAAAAAAAAAGTTCTGCATTAAAACATGAATATCAAATATACCTGATTTTCTTCATGAAAAAGAATTTTAACAATGTCTAGCAAATTAAATCGATTGAATAAAATATCATCAAAAAGGAATATAACACTAATAATCTAAACGAAAATATTAAAAAGAATAAGACAGCAAAATAAAAAGGTTATTCATCTTACCAGGACGAGCGTATCCACTAATTTGACGTCAATCTCATATTTCAAATTTCAGAATTAACAATATTATCTTCGATAATTTTTTTTCTTCCATATTATTGGAAGCTACCTTTTTCATTGAAAACAAGTGTTAGTTAGGTAGTGTTTCGGTGTCTTGTTTTTTTCCCATGTTTTCATTTAGATTATTAGTGTTATTTTCTTCTTCAATGATATATTACATTGATGGGAATAACCTTCAAAAGTTATAAAAAGAGAGTTGTTCTATAAAAATTGAACATTGTAAAGAAGCTTGACAGAGATTGAAAAATATTGCGTTGCTTGTACCGAGCTACTTTCCTTCAAGTTACTGGTACCTAATCTGAATCAGGGATTCACACCAAGACTACAAAACACTAAATCAAGAAGCAACAACTGTTGTGTCAACTGCTCCTCGCCTTATAGAGAGATATTGTAATGCCGGAGCGGTAGAAAAGGTCGTGACCCGAACGCAGTATCATTGCATTTAATGTTTCAATAAGGCTCCAGAAGAAGCCCTAGACATGATTACTACAGCCAGAGGGCGGTGACTAAGATTGGATGTCTTATTTAGGGACGCAATAACAACTGTTTTAACCTTTAGCCATTTGTACCTACTTTGAAAAGGAAGCAATTGATTGTAATTAAAACATCTTTACTAACTGGGTGTATGTAAGCGATCCGTGCAACTTTGTATATTTGTGGGAGTACATTATTATTTAAACAAGATAAATTAATTAGAAGCAATATAATAGCAATCGACACTCCATTAACAGGGGGAACAATTATACTTAAATTAATTATTACAATCATGATTTAGAACAGACTTTATTTTATTGGTTTATTTATTTGAACAAAATTACTGTTTTTTTTTTAAATTATTATTCACAAAAAGATACATAAATTTTATACAGTACATAATTAATTACATTTGATGTATCCCATAAATAAGCAGGGCTTGTGTGTATGGGGGGTGTTATTGCATTGGTTTTTTTTTTACATGATTCAGTTTAAGTTTTCAGTATAATTTTTAAGATCAGTTTTAAATTTTTATATGAGTATCCAAATTTCTATTTTTTTCTGGTACTTAATGAATTAAAAAATTTAACTCCGAGATATTTATGATTTAACTGTCCTATTATTTTTTTTAAATTTGGGGTAGGAAGTATTGGCGTTTGTCTAAAATTTCTGTTATTTTTAAAGAGTGCAACTTTATTTTGAATATTATCTTTATAAATTTGTAATGTTGCATGGTAGAAGTATAATGCACCTTATTTTCTGACCTTAAATTGTTTGAATACAAGTTCGAATACGAATGGGATTATTTTTATTGTTTTTTTATTAGTTTTTGTGATACGTAAATTGTTTGTGTTTGATTTGTATATGTGCCGCCCCATCCTATAATACAAGATACATTATAAGAAAGCTTTGACTATCCAACTAGGAGATTTCCTGTTTTACGACAATTTCAATTTGGGAGGCGGGTATGGGAACCGCCGCCCCGGTAACCATTAATTCCATAACCAACACCTCTGCAATAGGACATCCCCAGTAGTTCCTACAACATGGGTCTCTTCAAGACCCATATTCCTCCTTTCTCTCCTCAAAAACACCCTCCACACAGCATCTTCAAAGACGACATAGGCCCTGAGAGAAATTATTTTCCTCAGGGCCTCCTGTGTATAATATAAAAAATAAATAAATAAATAGTTTTCCACAAAAACGTCCCAGAGATCTTATTTCTAATGCACTTAATATAACTACCGACTTAAAAATACCTCTCTCTACTCCTAAATCCCATGTGGAACTTTATTAAATATATCGCAAAAATAAGCGACGTTTGCAAATGTTCATATTTGTTTAAATTTAAATACGATACTGCATAAAGCCAGTTCAGTTGGTTAAAGTATTGTTTTCAATACAACCTCGTTACCGACTCATTACCCCGCGGTCAGGCCAGCCAGGTAAATACTTACTGACGGGCGTCCCCTTGCACAAGTTTCCCTTATCGTTTTGTAAATTTTGAATTTGTAAATATAAATAGCGGGTCCCCTCCGTATTATTTTCACGCACGCATTGGAATACGTCAGCGGCAGAAGTAGTTAGCGACAGTGGCACAGTGGTACAGTGATTAATGTCCCACTCAGCAGTGCCCATTGTGGGTCCAACCCTTTGTCAGTTCCTTGTTGTAAATCCTTGTCGGGGTGATTATGCCAATGGCCTGATACGGGATTCTTCGCAAGACCTTTGTTTCCAAGGTGCATTTGTAGAAGGTTTATCTGGACATTTCTCACACGGTGTGATAAAGATGTTCCGCTTCGAACAAGTTGTATTGTTCTTTTAATGCCTCGGGTAATCGAAACAGACATAATAAATTGCAGGAGGTATCCACGCCTCAATTTGAATACATTATTTCACCGAGCGTATCGATTTGATTTCCAATATATTATAGAGATACGAGTAGCCTGCAAAGTAAGCAAAACGTTTAATTTTAAAAATGGCGTGATAAATGTGTTGAAAATTAGAAAATTTTGGCCTGTGAACCTGCGAAATTTTCGCTGTAAGAAGTTGAATCATCATTTTGTACTTCCTTCTTTGTTCTTTTTTTTTAAATTTATTTCTATGTATTACAGTATTTATTTCTATGTATTGACATTTTTACATAATAGATCAATTTTGAAAACATTTTTACATAATATATTTTGCAATTTTATTATGTTGGGTGTAAGGTAGGTTTGTGAAGGTGAAACTGTGGTTATTTATGTTTATGTATGACAAGTATTTATGTGTTGTAATAGAAATTTTTATATGTTTTATGTTTTTTTTTTTTTTTAATTTTATTTTATTAGTTACTAGCTTTTCCCCGCGGCTTCGCTCGCATGGTATTACGGGAAATTACTATAGCGGTTGAACTTATCAATTATCCCCCCTCCTCCCCACCCCCACCCCCTCCCGCATTCGATACATTCATTCCCTTACATTCAGTTTTCAAACATCTCGCCTGCCACCTAAATTTCACAAAGCTATAGCTCAAAGAAAAAAAGAATTACTTATCCAATTTTGTTCATTCGTTCGGAATTTATGCGCTTACAAACATTTCGGATGTTTATTTTTATTTAAATATTTGGAAGTTCGTTAATATAATAAAAAAATACTCTATTTATCATTCAGTCTTTATAATCGTTACGAATTATATTTTTAATATAGGAACTCTCATCTGACATTTATTCCAAGCTTATCCAAAAAAAAAACTAATTCCAATATTTGAATTTTCTGCAGTAGTAGCTGACCAGTAGATTGAGTACCTACCAGCATAGAGCCCAAAAATATATCAACATTGTTTCCATGGAAAAGATTTTTTTCTGACGTTAGCAAAAACTCGCTTTTTTTAGCGACAGAAAACGTATAACAAATATAATATATTAATATTTATAATTTCATAATGCCAGAGCTTACCATCATATACAACCTGTAGTCTGCGCATATAATTTAGCTTTATATTGGTGAAAGAATCATTATTTATCTTTATTGTGTTATGCGTGAAAAGGTCATAAACAAACTCGAGCAGTTTCGCATTTATAATATTAGTATGGATGTGGATATGGATTGTACATTGGTTCGATCTAGGCCTTTGTCTCATTTATTACGTGGATATATAACATGTGTTTCGATTTGCCATTCTTAAGGCCTATCTCCAGCGAGAGGAACCATGCACATGAACGTGAACGTTCGCTTGAACGACACTATAAACATTTTTTGTTTTCCATCTCCTCCGCTTGTTGAAGCATGGTTTGAAAGATTGGTGCAAAGTTCGCGAGGTCACACACAAATTTGCTAGTGGCCTGTGGTAAGGACCTGTCCATGCGACGCATGTACGCACTTAACACTTGACGTTTGACGTTTAGCTTTTACATAAATGTTAAAATGCGTTCCAATGAAGAAGAGGTGCTACATCAGGCAGAAAACACAGATATTTTAATAAATGTTTATTTATCAGGAAAAATTTCCGACGAATATCGATTATTATGACCTAAAGTTAGAATTTAAGAATTTCGAATGCGTTATTACTTACGTAGATGTCAAAAAGTTTCATAAGAAATTTAGCGATAAGATTATAGACGAAATATAAAGAAGAACACGCAGATTTCAATTTAGACCTAACTACCTACCTACCTCGATTTTTCATTAGGCATTTATTTATCAGGGATTAAGAATAAAATACCTATTTTAATTTGTCAATTTCTTCCGTGTCTCTGAAACCGATTTATAAATTAATAGATTTTATTAATATATAAATTTTATTTTATTAAGTGAGTTCACGAGAGAAATAATCATCTATTACGACAATATTTATTTGAGGCTCGCGCGGTTGACATAACCCCAAATCTCATTCGATTTACCTCCGTTTCCAACCGCTTGGTGCGGCTCCTGTAAAAAATGAACTTATTCACCCCCCCACCCCTCCGCCGGCCCCGCCTGCCTTCCCGCTTCACCCGGGAGAGGAATGTTTTCCGTCGCCTGTGGTAAAGCTTGAACACGGGGTTTTTGAACACGAATTGTTCAAAGTTTTCAATGTTTGTAGTGTTGTTCAAGCGATTGTTCATGTTCATTTCTCGCTGGAGACAAGCCTTTATTGAACGCGTGTTGTTGTTACAAAACTTATTGCTTGGAAGTCCTTTAAAGCCGTGGTGGGTGGTACACTGGATGAAGGTTTCAAAGCAATTTCAGAAACGTTTATCGATTGAATTTCATTCAGTCTCTTCCTCGAACCGCCCACTAGATTACTCAATCGAATTGTAGATACTATGGGAAATATCATCTTAAATAATAATTCTTCCAAGGATTCAAGGGTTCCTTACCCTCAGTCCGGGAACGTTTCTAGACGTTTCGTAGGCTAGGGTGCTAAGATTAAAAATGCGATATTATTGTAGCTGTTGCAGCTGAAAATAAAAATAAAATTTAAATTGCACAGCCTATCTTATCTAAAAAAATCTACGTTTTCAGCTACAACACCGATCCCAAAGATATTGAAAACAGGGAGATATGCTATCACGGCCGCTCGACCGTAGGCGGACTACCACCTAAAAAGGATAGTTTGAATACGGAAAGAATTCGTTCATTTAGCTGATTTTGTGTTGTCACCGAGTGGAGTTTGTCCCGTTTTATTCAAAATGCTATCTTGTTCAATACACCTATGTAAAAATGTGAAGTGAACTTAAAACAAATGGAATTTAATTTCACCAGTAAATAGAAATTAGAATACGTTATCAATTTTTAATGATTATTCGAAGTTTTTATTGACGTAAGGGCCGTAGCCTGCCGATAAACATGACATCATCAAGGCAGTGATGGGACTCGAACACTTTTAAATACCGACCATCGATATCTCGTAATATCAGCCTCAAAATATACCTATTTATTTCTATAAATCTTTTCAAATTTTTTTAGATAGTTTGTGGATTTGCGTTAAGAAAAATGAAGATAATATGGGTTCTTAGTCAAAGTTTAATACAGTTAAAAATGACCGAATTGGATATCGACACCCTGGCGCAGTGGTTAGCACGTTCGCCCGGTAAGTGAGAGGTCCTGGGTTCAAATCCCAGGTGTGCCAATATTTTTTCCTGATTTTTCTATTTCCAGATTTTCGATTGAGTTTCGCTTATATTGTCTCCATTTAATTAAATATTTATTTATTTCACGGGTACTCGGTTCCAATATAATACGATAAATTCATGGTCCCACGCAAACCTTCTTTAATCTTGTGGTATAAAGCGCCTGACGAATCTCAGCAGCTAGTCATAGACAATCACTGGATCGAATCCTGCAAAATCCTAAAAAAAATCATGTTTTTAGAACTGAAAATTCTTTAGCACCGTTGTGATTTTAAACTCAATGACGCTTAAAAGAGACACATAAGATTTAGCCTGCGAGAGAATGAGATAGAATGAAACCTCACCGCATTGGCCGCTTTGATTATAACGTCACTTTTCAAGGCTCCTATTGGTTGAGATTGCGTGGGCTTCTACCGCGTGTGAACTCCACTCGTTTTTATTTATTTATGTGGTGCTCCGTAGCCTTTCCACTATTGTCTACTTTACTTTCACTTCTACTGTGCGTGAATTGCACCCTCTGTTTTCTTTTTCATTTTTATTGGTTCCTACCAGAATGACATTTGTGCTGAAAAAGAATCTACCTTCATCATATGACCGGAAGGGTTGAAATCGTGACAAGATGAACATGCTCTTTTTTCCCCCTCTACTTCAACAGCGTATAACTTCGTGAAATATATATATATATATATATATATATATATATATATATATATATATATATATATATATAATTTTTTTTTGTGAATTCTTAAAATATAAATAAATAAATTATTAAAAAACGTTTACTTAAATTAAATATTTTTTTAAATTTTTATCGACATTGAAGTATATGAAATCAAAGATCGAGTAACCGAAAACTTTCGAATTTCTTTTATTTCATTTCCATTTCAATCCAAACCGAATAAATCATTAATTCATATTCAATCATATTCATTCGTCATTCATTCATAGTTAATTTATTTGTTCATGCCCTCGGCCTAACTATCAGTAACCCGATTTTACAGAAAATTGTTCCTATCAGTTCCTATTTAAGCGCCCTTGAGGTGATTTTTCACAAAAACGGCGCTCTACAAATTGTCCAATTATAATTATTATTATTATTATCACTTTCAAATATGTTAATATGGGTAGAGTAACGCCGGACGGCCGGCGTAGTCCAGCGGTAAGGCTCTTGACTAGCATTCCGAAGGTCGCGGGATCAAATTCCAGCGTGGCAAATAAATTTTATTTGATTAATTTGTGATATTTCACAATTAATTCCTTTAAAATAATATATAGTATATTTGCGGCACGTTCCAGAGTGGGAGATACTCTCAGTATCACCCTTGTGTAAGACCACCATTCAGAATTGAAAGGTTGCTTGAAATGGCTTTGGCTGTGTTTGGTGACCAGATCTGAATAGCCAGGTGCTTACTCACCTTCATTTTCCTCATATCTTTCCCCTCCCCAATACATTCAGCCTCACAACATACCCCATTTGGGGATGCCATAGTCTCAGCGGCTCCAGAAGGGAGCGATATTCATATATTTTTTTTAAAAAGATGGACAATACGTCATTACTGTAATCAAATGAAATATTAAAATAATGAAAAATAAATAAATAAAAATCATGCAGAATCACACCCGAAGTTTGTGCACTTTACCCACGGACACCCTGAATATTTGATTTATAATTTAAGGCGGCGCTTCCCGGCCCAAAAAGAAGAAGACGGAGAGATGTGTAATTACGAATGTTGGACACATGACTCGATTAAAATAGAGCAAAAATCTCGTGGAGGGTATCTTAAGTATCATTTAAAAAAACATTGTGAATTTTTTCACAAATATAACTTGTAAAATAATAGAAATAGACTTGTTTAAAATAATTTTCGGAACACACTTTGCGATTTTTTTCTATCGAGGGAATTTCATATAATTTGCGTTTTGGCGTGGAACGCATCTAGATATTATTTTCAAAAATAACATATATTTTTTTAAGAGCTTAAAAACTTCAAATGTTTAAGGGAGATATGTGAGAAATCGGTCGAAATTCGGATAGCGGCGGCTTAATAGATACATTTGAAATGTATTATTTGGCGTAGCCAGGTAGTTAAACTACTTATTTATAAATGAA
Organism: Glyphotaelius pellucidus; assembly: GCA_936435175.1. Taxonomy (NCBI): domain Eukaryota; kingdom Metazoa; phylum Arthropoda; class Insecta; order Trichoptera; family Limnephilidae; genus Glyphotaelius; species Glyphotaelius pellucidus. The sequence continues at coordinate 9,748,202 of OW386538.1, read as the reverse complement.
CCAAAAGCCTTTAAACACTTCCTAGGTTCAGCTAAGTCACCTTTATAAACGAACGTTTCTTAAATTTCGTGATCGCCCGACAATAAATCTCACTTTATCGTCAACTCTAATATTATACTAGGAAAGCCAGACATCGTCAAAGGCGTCCAGTGGTAATGTAAGAAAATAAAGGAATCAGATAAAATCTCAAAGTCAGTAAGAAGTGGAAGTAAAAAGCATTACTGCGAAGTTTGGGCGCCTTAAGCGCATAAGAAGATTTGCGGTTCTAGTTCAAATCCAGGGATTGGCGCCTCAAATCCCGCTGTAATCTTTCTTTTTCATAAACCGTGAACCTTGCGCCCCGGACCGACCTTTTGTTGCATTACAACAACTTTGAGATCAGTGGCGCACTGAAACCACACATAAAATAAATATGATTATATTAACATAATAAAAAAATTGTAGTAGCACTGGAACTACGCGGGAATATGAATAAAACTATGGTAATGGTGATTGATATATGTTTTCTATTGAAGAGAAAGAGGCAGAAATAACATTATATTCATATGTTAATAATTTTGTAAATAAGCAGATCATATTTCACATTTCCAACGATAAACTGCAGCTAGCAAGTCCAGTAAAGTAATTTTTAGCACAAAAAGGAAAAATAGGGGTATAAGATGAAATATTTTTTATTGTAATATTGATGTTTGCCTTTCCAATTGAACTCAACTTTTGAAATCGTAATCTTTCGTATTTAAATCACAGTAGCCACCATCTGGCCACATAATACCAGCGACAAACTATAACGTTTTTATAATTTTAAAAATATTCATTTCCTCGACACTTCATAAAAAAATACAATTGCTATCTCACAAACTCCAGACTAAAAGTAGTTCTCCTGCAAAAACTACACTGTTTTTTAAACAAATATGACCGGTGAAGTAACGATAGTTTAATTGTTTTGCCTTTAATAATGAGCGGCTGTGGAATTTTTCGTTTTGCCACCGCCAGCTGGATACTAGTGATATTTTTGAACATGAATGAAAATAAAATAAAAGGTCATTTCTCTATAGATTTGAATAATAGAAATAGCTTTGAAGACATTTTTTGTTATTAGATATGACTTCCTTTTTCAGTCTTTGACACATTAGCACATTTAGTAGTTTAATTTAAGTGTGAGCTTGCTACTCCAAAAGCACAAAATCCGAAAATATCTGAATTGCACATTGGTTCGTTGAACTTTGTTGTATAATAATATAAGAAACGTTAATGTAACAATATTGTTGATAATAATGTTTGTAAGTAATATTTGGATGACTTGTATAGCGTCGTTTTTGTGAAAAATCACCTCAAGAACGCTATGGCGCTATTCTAAGCGGTGAACATCATAACTCGTTACAGGATCATTTGAAACAAAAAAGTCGAAATGCGTTTAAAAGGTGATATATTTTCCTACGTTGTTAAGAAAGCGGTTTATTTCGATTTTTTTTTTTTTGCAGCATGTTGAAGTCAAAAATGCGATTTTTGCTAAAATTTTCGGTGAATTTGTTATTATAGGTAGGTGTTGGTACTCGAAATATACTTGAATCGAGCAAGAGGGCCGTCGCTTGAAACGCTGTATCTTCGCTAGTTTTGCTCCGATTTACTTGAAATTTTGACACAATACTCTCGACATGTTGTACATTTAGAATTTTTACCGTAACCATAATTAATGATTGTCAGCAACCAACCAATTTTTAAAGTATAAGCGAAGCAAACACATAATATATAACACAACAAATTAATTTTATAAAATATCAACGGGTTTACCCTACGCCACTGTCTTATCCGTCAATGTCTTGAAGTTTTATTCAAGGGTAGATAAACTTGATCTCACCCTTTAGAGATCAGCAACCCCTTAAGAAGTCAGATAAGAATAACACCACAATAACTACATCACCCACTTGCCTTGCCACATTATGTTCCGGAAACCTTTGGACGGTACTGTATACTTTCTTAGGTTCTGAATAGGTTTTGAAAGGAGTACTTTGTGCAAATGAATTGATGAAGAAATAGAAAAACATTAAAATTAACTTTTCTATCTAACTACACAAATATCAATAAATTTAACACATTTTTTTAAATTTTCGTCACTTAGCAACTAGGTATGCACATTAGCTATCTACCGCGCATTTATTCTGGGCCTTTTCATCCTACCTTTGTAATAATATGAATTAAAGTATATCATATCAATCATTTTATAATGAACATGAAAAAATTAACATTACTTTAAATAAATTTATGAAAAAATTAACAATAACATATTTAAGCGTTCTTTTTTGTGAATACCTCACAAGAGTCCCAATGCTCCCGTCTGGAGCCAGTGAGACTATGTCATCCCCAATTGGGGTATGTTGTGAAGGTAGTGAGGAGAAGAAGGAGATGGGGAAGAGGAAGATGGGTAAGTATCTGGCTATTTAGATCTGGTCACCAAACACGGCTAAAGCCATTTCAAGTAACGTTTTAATTCAGAATGGTGATCTTACACCAGGGCGATACTGAGAATATCTTCCACTCTGAAACGTTGCGCAAATATACCGTTTATTGTTTTAAAATAATAATTATGAAATAACACAAATCAATGAATTAAAATTTATTTGAGCACGCCTGGATTTGAACCCACGACCTCCGGATCGCTAGTCAAGGAACACTCGACCGCGGAGGCCGCCAGATATATTACAGTTTGAGGATTTTTGTCCGTAACCAGATAATAATTAATATAGATAGATAATATTAATACTAGACAAAACCGGAAATATGTCATTTTTAAATCAACTTTTAGACGTATTGACTCTTTTCCACAAAAAATGTAAATTGATTTCGAAAGACTGTTCTTTTATCTAGTGAAGTTATTTTTAAAATTTTGAGAAAATATATTTATTTTTAGTACAATAAGGTTTTACCGCAGGTCGTTGGCAGATTTGTTAAATTTTCAAACAAAATTTTGTATTATACAATATACATTTCAAATCATATAATCATGCAGTAAAATAAATCAATATTTTATTTGGGAAACCTACTTTTCAGAATTTTAATTTTAGTTCAAATAAAATCATAAAAAAAAGATCCGCGCCATTGATTTGTGACGAAAATACTTCAGTTTTTCTATTTATTTACGGTCGTACAAACTAATATATTTTAAAAAAATGTACATTCTTATTTTGCTAAGACATTATTGAAAAATTATAAATACTTATGATCAAACAATAATTACATAAAGTACACAATTTTAATTGTTTTATCATCACGAGTTTGAGCATTTTTGAATGTGGGTATTTATCAAAGCAAATTTGGAATGAAATAAAATCGATGTTGAGTCATTATTTTAAAATGCTGGTATGGAGAATAATTAATCTTTCTCATCGGAACCGCCCTATACCGTTGCAAGGGTACAATCGCAAAATCATCTTTCGACGAAATTTACATTCTCGGCCGCTGGTTTTATATGAAATACCGCACAAGAGTTCCAACTGCTCCCGTCTGGAGCCAGTGAGACTATAGCATCCCCAATTGGGGTATGTTGTGAGGCTGAAGGTAGTGGGGAGGGGAAGGAGATAGGGAAGAGGAAGGTGGGGAAGTACCTGGCTATTCAGATCTGGTCACTAAACACGGCTAAAGCCATTTCAAGCAACGTTTCAATTCTGAATGGTGGTCTTACACCAGGGCGATACTGATAGTATCTTCCACTCTGGAACGTGCCGCAAATATACTACATATTATTTTTAAATGAATAAATTGTGAAATAACACAAATTAATCAAATAAAATTTATTTGCGCACGCCGGGTTCGAACCCGCGACCTTCGGATTGTGAGTCGAGAGTCAGTCGAGAGTTAATGGCTCTTAAACATTTTCCTTACTACCCGAACCGAATTTACAGATAAATACTTTGTAGTGTTGCTTGAGTTCGTACTTTTTACACTACAAAGTAAGGTTGACGGTCATTTTTTAGTTCTGAATCTTATCACTTCAATTACAATATTATACATGCAAGTTTCATAAGCCTAGAATGTCTGAAATAGTCTCCCCAATAATTCTCTCCCAAAACGATTTACTACGATTAATAAGTAAGGAATGTTCATTCCTTGTTTCAGGAAGGTTTATACATACCGCGTACGATACCCGAATATACCGGATATTACTTCTCCGATCATAACAATGCTTCAAAACATATCACGGTAGGAATTTAGGCATAATTTGAAACAGGGAAAATTATAATATATAATGTGTACCTACTGTAGGCCGTAGGAGATATTTAGACTACTTGATGACCTTGGCAAAAACGAAAGCATGCGTTTTGACTCTGGACCTAGAGTTTGCGGTTTCGATCGGCAAATGAAATTTTGTTTGATTGGGATTGGTAGGCAAAAAGAATAATTTCATATATGTATGTACAATAATAATAAAAAAAATTCTTTATGTTCTATGATAAAGAAATTCTCGCAATATTTTTTTAATATGTTCACAATAAAAACAAAATTTAATACTTATGTATACAAAGATTACCTTAGTACTTACCTTTTTATCCTCTCTCTTTTGTATTAATATTATCTTGTACTTTTTGTACCATAATTTGTACTATTTTTTACTTTTTTACTATCACACTATACACTTGTTGAACTCATCTGTATAACTTTTCAAGATATTACAACTCATGTATTTTTTATTTATTTTCTTCTATGTGTAGGTACTATTTATCGCTGCGTTAATTTTGCTGAATTCTTGAAAAACTTGCTTTCGAACAATTTATTCATGATCAAGTTAATAATAAAATCAACATAGTAAATACCTACACGTTCCTCAATAACTACTTTTAAGTATCTTAAGCACTCTTCTGTTTTACCATTATTACACTATGTAAACTTTTTAACTCCTTTGTACAATTTTAATGATAACGAAACTACATACCTATGTACATATTAAACCTGTTTGTATCCTTAAAGTACAGTTTATAATGTTATATACTTCAATCTTACAATTATACTCCTGAATAACATGTGTAACTTGAATAATGTGATTCTGTAAAAGCCTTCAAGGCGTGTATGAATAAATAAAATAAAAAAATAAAATAAAATATAAGGAGGAGCGGGTTCGATTCCCGCTATATATATATATATATATATATTATGTAATTTGGGAGGCTGTTGTGGGTACCGCCACCCAGGGAACTATTTATTGGATAACCAACACTCCTGCCATGGTGACGCTAAATGATTCGCTATGTTTAGTCACTTGGCGCCCGGTTTCGTGGGATAGGTTTTTAAGATCTTGGCGGCGGATGCGTTTGCGTGGCGGGCCGGATCGGGAGAGACTGGTTGAGGGAAACCTTTTGACTTGAACACATTGGCTCCAGATTCCTACCCATCCCTCGAATCTTTTTCTTTCCCAGAACTTCCTCTCCTTTCTTTTCCTCAAAAGACCCTCCACACAGCGTCTCCAATGGAGACGGAGATAATATTCAAAAATATATTCATATTGGTTCAAGACAGTGGTCGCAAACCGCAGCTTGCGAGTCACATGAGGCTCTTTACTTGAAAGCGGCTCTTTGACAACTGAGGTGTTTACAATACATTTTTTTTAATAATTAATAATAATTTTTACAGATAATAAAAAAACAGTACTAAATCGAGAGGCCCTGAGGAAAATAATTTTCTTCGGGGCTTATTCCTCTTGCGGGATGCTGTGTGGAGGGTTTTTTTTAAGAAAAGGAAGGAGAAGTTATGGGAAGGAAATAGGTGTGAGGGGTGGGTAGGAATCTAGGGGTCACTGTGTTCTGGAGTGATGGACGTATGAATCCATCCCTAGAACTGCGGGTCAAAGCAATAGGTCGAAGGATTCTGGCTGGAGAGGTCAAAAAACCTCCCTCAACCAGCGTCTCTCGATCCGGCCCGCCATGTAGTAGGTGAGCAGATGCAATGGCCGCCAAAACCTAGACAAACCTCACCCCATGAACCCGGGCACCCCTGCTAAGTCACCAAAAGTAGCACACTATTTGGGGTTACTCTGGTACGCCTTGACGCCTAAATTCCCATCAAGGTTATCCTACCCACAGATTCTATGTCTTTTAATGACTTTTCAAGGAGTTGTTGAGTTGACTTTATTCTCAGTTGGCATGGAACCAGTTTTATCCACCTTTTAAAAACAGGGGTTTAACAAAGAAATTTGACTATCAAAAGAAATCTAAATCTTTGTACTGCTGGTATTCGACTAATGAGTTTGCAGACCACTCTCAGACCACTCTCAGGTCTAGGGTCCGGGAGGTTTGAAGGCGTGAAAAATGTGTCACAAATTTGCTGGAAATCTACCTCACTGTACATTGTAGATACCTGCAATTGAAAACAATTTTCGGTAAACTATTTTGAAGATAATTTTACTGTAATTGTCAAACACACAGTTTGCAAACCAACTTAACCCTCTAAATTAACCATCTAACAATAATCTATTCAAGAACTCCCAAGTTCACGTATCATTTATCGCATTGCATAGAACCCTACCGCAAGGAATGGCGATGCGCGCACCACCGTTGGTTGTCTAAGTTCGCAAGTTCACGTAAACGTAACCCGCAGGTAAGCTTACAAGTCACAAATAGTACCAACTACGTACTCTTGCCACAATGTTATTGTCTGTATATATCTAACAAAACCTAACTGCTCTTCAGGGCCCACACAATGGGTTGTTTTTGCCCCTCAAAAAGTGATAAAATTTTTTGCTCAATTTTTTTTTATTTTTTTTTTATTGAATAATAAAAGATACAATATAATAAAATACCTAACACAAAACAATATTATTTAACTAATTTCAATTCCCAGTTAGTAAAGAAATATTTTTTTAATATTCTCCCATAATAAGCAAATGCTTGTGTCTATATGAGGAGGTATTATTTGTTTAGTTATTTAGAATTGTTTTTTCGCTGTTTTTTTGTTTTGAAGTTTTTTTTTTGGAAATTTATTTTATATGAAGAATAAGAGAAAAAAAAATTATTTTCATTTATTTATTTTCATTTTTTTTTGTTGAGGTTTTCAGTATATTTTTTTAATTGTTTTAATTCTTTGAATCTATCATTAAGGGATCTTATATTTTCTGGCAATTTGAAGAAATTTGTTCCTTAGTATTTGTAGTTTTGTTGACCCAAAGTTTTTTTCAAATCGGATTTGGTAACATGTATTTTTGCCTGAGATTTGCTGTGCTTTTGAAAGGTACGGTTTTGTTTAGGATATCCTCTTTGTAAACTTGTAAGGTTGAGTGATACAGGAAAAGAGCATTTAATTTTCTAAATTTAAATTCTTTTAACATGAGTTCAGATGGATATAAAAATGATTTCTTTTATATTATTTTAATTATTAGTTTTTGCTCAATGTTAAGAGATTGTGTTTGAGTTTTATAGGCTCCCCCATCCTATTCAACCATATTGGATTATGTTCAGTAGGTTTTTTTTATTTAGAATATGTCTCAAACAGCTAAAATTATAAGTCAATTTTCGTACTCTTTTTTTGAGAATGGTTATATGTGATATAGATGTGTTATAGATCCCTTGATATTTGGTTGAAGTATTGATTTTAATAAAAGTATATAGTAAGTTACAGTGGTGTTATTGAGTGTTTGGTGTAGAGTGAATCCTAATGTTTATTTCATGTGGCGTGTTTGGTTTTTTTAGGAAAAATGCTATGTAATGTTTTTTTTTAGTTAAACGGTAGTAGGTTTTTTGTCAAACCATGTTTTCAATTCATTGATATCTGTGTTAGCTTTTTATTCAGTTCTAACTATTTGTTAGCTTTTAGAAGAAGCACTGTGTCATCAGCATATGAGACAATTTACAATTTCAATGCTTTTGGAAAGGATGTAAAATTGCTGTAAAAGTTTATTTAAGTATTTAGTTTAAACATTCAGCTTTAGGTTTATTGTGATGCTTGATGGATCCATGTTTTAAGACTAAAGGAGATTAAAGACTAAAACAAGATCGAAAGTATTTATTTTAGGTGGGCCATATTTAAAGCTGTCCAAAGAAGCGACGCTAGCATTCCACAATGAGGTACTGGTGCCCTGGTGTATGGGAGTGAGGCATGGAACTGGTAGAGGAAGGATTAAAGTAGACTGAATGAGGTCCCTGATGCATTTGTGTGTGTAAAACCTTTGAGAAATGTGAAGATCCGCAAATAAAACAAGGCTGATGTAAGCGTAATAAGTAATAAGAATGTTTAAAAAAGGGACGTTCAGGTGGTTTGAGCATGTAGAATGTAGACGAATGAACGAAGAAGGGAGTATAAGGAGAACATATCAAACAATGGGCAATTTTGAAAATTATACTTAGAGTCCCCATAAGAACTCCTACAGACTACGTTTTTAAGGCGCTGAATTTAATGTCACTAAAACAATTATATGCAAAAGATATTCTAATATACGCATTCAAAAACCAGGTAAACTTTGCATAGACAAACTCAGGCCGATTCACAAGATCCACATCACAACAAGTATTCCACCAACCAACAACTAAAACGACTTTTGGACAAAGAAATATGCAATACTTCTCTATAAAATTATTTAATATTCTCCCCCTTGCAATAAAAACCGTTAAAAAAATAGACGACTTCAAAAGAAGAATTAAGATATGGATTATGGACACGGGAAGGAAGAACATAGGTACAATTTTGCAAACAAATAAAGATTAATGCTTGTAGTTTTGTAAATTCTTCTAGATATAACTTAATAATTTTCCTCTTGTAAAATTTTAAAATAGGTATTAACTTATAATTCAACGACAAAAACATGTACAATGTGACCTTAGGACGGGGTACCCCAGTAAGGACACATTCTTTTCTAAAGCAATGTAAAAAAAAAAAAAAATATGTGAAAGGTGTAAGTCGGGGAAGCCCCAGGAAGATATCGCACGATCAAGTGATATTTGAGTCTGCCCATGTCAAGAGTCAGAATAACAGGAGGGTATGTGTGAGACGATGTATGAATGTGAATGAGGCAAGGAGTGTGCCAAGACCGAGTTATTTGGCGGTTCGTCCTCTCGGCCTACCCTTGCGGAGAAAAGGCACGATGGTTAGTTAGCTAGTTTTATTTTCACTTCGATTTTTATGCCCGTTAAAAAATTTTCTAGTGACCCTCCCTTGTTGCGGATCTGATTCTGTACACGGTGCAATGGAAACTGATTGTTCTAATATATTTACTGATGGTATTAAACAAAGCGTGATCATCTTTTAGACAGAGAAAATCAATGGAAAACGAAAAGCACTCGCTTTGGCAATGTTCCGCTATTTCTCGTGGATTAAAAGTAGACTTTGTGAGCTCACCTTCCAAAGTTACGATTTTTTTCTGAAAAGCTTCAAAATATCTAAAATTATTATAATGCTACTTAATAAAAAAATTGTTTCTCCCTGCATGTCCTTTCCCATTCGTCCCGTTCTCCGTCCCCCTTCCCCTCCTGCGTTCCCCCTCCTTCCCTTCACGCCTTCCCTCTTTCCTCTTCCGCTTCCCCCGTCCTGCGAATCCCTTCCCGCATTCCCTGCATCGTTCCATGCATGCAGTCCCGGTACATTCAGTTTTCAAACAGTTCGCATGCCCCCTACTGCATTTTTTAACGCAAATTTCATAATGCCAAAGCTCTAAATACATATAAAATTTCGCGGCCGTGCGCACAACAACTCACCAAAGATTAATCGCATTCGGATGAATAGTAAAGGAAATAATTTCATAACGCCACTATTTACAGAAACCATCGCAGGCGTGCGCACAACAACTCACCAAAGTTTCATTGCAATCGGATGAATGGTTTAGAGACCGCATAAGGGACAAACAAAGAAACTTTAATTTTTATATTTTGAGATAATAGTTTAAAAAAATTACGCAAAATACCTATGTCGAAGCAAACATTTGTATTACTCTTTTTTTATATCGTTTTGACATCTGGTATTGCATTCGCATGGCAAATTGTAAAAAATGGATAAAATTTTATGAAAACCATCCAGATTATAACGCTATTTTTATATGTATGGTATCTAACATTAATCAATGTTTACCTAGCGTTATAATATTAATTTTCATAATTCATAAGTCAAAAGTCAAAATTAGAGAAGCAAGATATGTAACATATATAAACTGCTAATGTAAAAGATCAAATTCGTTTAAACAAATGTGTTCCATTTAATTCCACGAGCTTCCAAACGCCGTACACAATCTCCAGACATCCCATAGGTTGCGAGAAGCTGTGTAGCAGATTTATGAAGGTGCTCGGGGTACCTTACAACCACCTCCCGCTAAGGAGAATGCCTTGAAGCTCGCCGCACTAGCGCCTACCGGGGGTGATCCCCTACCCCGACACAGTACATATTACTGTTCATATCTGTTAGGTATACACGTTCAAGAGCTTAAGCCATAGACAAAAGAGGCAAAGGAGATAGGCCATGAACCATTGTTAGTCGCCAACATAGTTCACTCGTATTTCTGTAAATCGCATCTGTCTTTGATTCTACACCTACGCACCAAAGGCATAACTTCCATTGGCTACGCTTTGATAGTTCATGTAGTTTAGTCGTAGCGCGGCGACAGTCGGCACATTCTTATGCCATTACTCCCTTTCTCCATAATATCTATTTATAAACCGATATAAGTAAGGGGATTGATTGATATAACACATTCTGAACGTATTGACCAACAGATTCCTACCCACCTCTCATACCTTTTTGCTTCCCAGAATTTCCTTTCCTTAAAAAGGCCCTCCACACAGCATACTCAAAGATGACAAAGCCCCGGAGGGAAACTGTTTTCCTCAAGGTTTCCAGTGTGGAGTTACAGTAAAAAAAACTTCCGGTATTCCAATATGTAAAAATATCGAAATTCTTTCATAAACAGATTATCAAATTTTATCGTTATTTATTTATGAGGTATTATGCCGTGTTCCGCTACTTCCTTCTTTAGGTAGCGCAACATGGCATAATACCAACGTTTTGGCCAGCGTTACAGTGTCCATCATCATGGCAAATCTTTCTTTCGGCGACCCGACAACTCAGCAACATACAAATTCAACACTACCTTTGAAAAGTCATTAAAAGGTATGAAAAAAAATATGGTTAACTAGGTTATGTTAAAAATCATAACTTTTAATGACTTTTAAAGGGAGTCTTGAAATGCCACTTTGTTGAGTTATCGTGGAACTTTTTCTTTCAAATAGAGCACTTTCACATGCACACTTCTAGTTTAGTGCAACTACCCCAACGCTGACACTTTTTCTGTATCTATTTCATAATTTATTAATAATATTAGTAAGGTGGGTCCCTACTGCCTACAACACACTGCCTACTACCTCCCCAAGAGCCTCCAGTGGGATATTTACCTGCCTTAATCTTTTATACCTATTTTAATCGATGTGAATAATCTGATATATTAACGGCTACTTAATAGAGGCATTAAGACACGGTAGTAAGCGTTCGAAAAGAAGAAGGAAGGAAGATACGTAAATACGAATGTTAGAGGGTGCGCGATAATATTAAAAACGATAATATTTAAGCGAAAATTGTGAAAGTGTTTAATAAAAAACGACTCCTTTTAAATGGAGCAAATATCTCGCGGTATGCATCTGAAATAGCATTTTAAGGAAGCGCTGTGAATTTTTTCATGCATATAACTTTTAAAATAACAGAAAAAACGTTATTATAATAATATTCGGAGGAAACTTTGCGATTTTTTTCTATGGAGAGAATCAAACAATAATTGCCTTCCGTCTGCGTGGTTGAATTTCAGAACCCGACTTCGATTGCATGTCTGACGCCACGCCTTACGCTCCGCGCCACAAATAACATTTTCAAACAAAGCTACCGTTGTAATTCGTTTTTAAATTTAAAAATTGGTAGAAATTCGGGATTTCGAGTCTTAAAAAGACACTCCATACAGCATCCTCAAATATAACATAGACCTTGAGATAAATTGCTTTCCTCAAGGTCACCTGTGTGAAGTGAATGTTAAAAAATGCTGATTTCCAGTGATTTTCTTCGAATATTAATTTTTAAAATATCGAAATTCATTCAAATCCAGCACTTTCAGATACACATCTACTATCTGTTCAATGCCCCTACTGAATACTGACACGGTTTCTGTACTAGTTCATAATTTATTCATATTTTTTTCTAGTAAGTTAGGGATCTACTGCCTACCCAAAAGCCCCAGTGGGATCTTTACCTTCCTTACGAGGATAATCTGATATATTAACATCTACTTAATAGAGGCATTAAACATGCTTTTGTTTATTTTGTAGAACCTCGTTATAATTTACAAACTTGACTACCTTTCTTCGACAGGGTTTCAAAACCATTTTTTTCAAATTTTATGTTCTTGTTGCAATATAGCATCTTGCCTTATGTTTATCTCATATATATACTGCTTCATAAAAATTGTCAATAAATTATGAGGTAATGTACTTCACTAGAAGAGCCTACCTACCCAAAAATTATAAAAATGTTTCTTATGTCGTTCAACAAAATTGGAAGGATTTATCCAATATTATAAATTTCTGTACCATAGTTACCATAATACCTCGAGAGATTTAGTAGTTATATTCTTATGCAAACAGTATTATTTAAAAAAAATTGCGTTATTATTATTAAATTTGACGAAAGTAAAATGGTCGTATTATCCAATTCATTACAATTACCTACGAAAATAGGAATAAAATAGTCACGGAATCATTACTGCCATCTGGCGTGTATAGGCGGAACTTTCTGAAAGTTCTCCCAGGATAAAATAAACGAGGGAGTTCAAACGAATATCAAAAGATGTCTCTCTCCCTACTGGTTTGAGTCTATGATTAAAAGTGAAACCCAAAGTATTACAACAAGTTTGCAATAAAACTGTCAATGATAAAAATAGAAAATAAATTCAATTAAAGCAGGGAGATAAACTATTGATTTAAAAAAAATGAACCTATTTTTTACATTAGCTCCACACAGGAGGCCTTGAGGAAAATAATTCCCCTCAGGACCTATGTCATTTTTGGGGATGCTGTGTGGAGGGTCTTTTCCGATTTCTGATTTTGTAGGAAAGGAAGAAGAGGAATTTCTGGGAAGGAAAAGGGGTGAGCAGGAATCTAGGGGTCATTGTGTCCAGGAGTGACCGGCGCGTCGGTACGTATAAATCCATCCCTCCCACTGCGGTGCAAGGTGACGTTCCGTGAGTGTACGGCTGGAGAAGTCAATGGGACTCTCTCAACCATTCTGTCCCGATCCGACCTGCCATGCAGCTGGTGGGCAGATGTATCCACCGCCAAAACCCGGAAAAAACTCACCCCATGAACGCGGGCAACACTGTTAAATCACCAAATGTAGCGAATCACTTGGGGTGACCTACGACAGAGGTGTCTGCCATCCAATAAACGGTTCCCGGGGCGGCGGTACCTAAACCCGCCTCCCAAATTGAGAAGTAAGTATAATATGCTACTATAATATATTTATTTATTATCTTGAAACTTTCTTTTAAAGAAATGATGAGAAAATAATTCATAGAGCCATATTATTGTGTTTCAAAAAGGTTTTCTTTGTCCTTACTGGTGTAGGTAATACCTGCTAATATTATAAATACGAAACTGCGTGTCTTTGTTTGTTACGCTTTCACGCATGAACCACTAAACCGCTTTTTTAAATTCTTTCACCAATAGAAAGCTATATTATACGCGAGTAATATAGGCTTTATATAATGGTAAGCTCTGGCATAATGAAATTGTAAATATTAATATATCATCATCAGTATATATTAATACGTGAAGCAACAAATGTGTACCCCTTTTTACGAAAATGAACGAAGTATGAAATTTCGCACACTTATAGTTAATGTAGAGGAGTGCAGAACGCTAAATTTTTTTTTAAATTATAAAATATACATTGAATCAATAAAAAAACATTACACATTAAATTAATTATTTCGAATTTCGACCATTGGGCGACCACTAGTTATATTTATTATAAGTTTTCTGTTGCTAACAAAAGCGAGTTATTGAACGTCAGAAAATAAATCGTTGCCGTGGAAACGATATTGATATACTTAAATAAAAATAAAACTCCGAAATGTTGGTACGCGCATAACTTCCGAACGACTGCACCAAATTGGATAATTATTTTTTTCTTTGAGCTTTGGCATTATGAAATTTAGGTGGCGCGTGAGCTTGGGAGGGAGGATAATTGATAAGTGCAAGCGATACAGTAATTTCCCCCTAATACCGTGCGAGCGAAGCCGCGTGTAAAAGCTAGTTATAAATATAGGATATCTGCATTTTCTTAACATTCACACGTTTTACCTCTAAATAAACATAACCCGCCATATCACTTTCTGTTTTACATTGCACAAAGTATTTTAGATATTTATTTACCAGCTCAGTCCGTATCAAATAACATGGCGTTTCTGTTTATTTATTTATTTAAAGAGGGGGCATGTGCCCAAAAGCCCCCAGGAGCGGATTAGCTTATGGTCGAGTAGAGCCTTAAGCCGGAGGTCCTTTAAATTGTGGGTCTTCGAAATCTTTGGAAAGAATTAATAATTTACCTAATAATTCAGGATATGTTTCATGTGTAAATTAAGTCATGCAAATCCCTAGATTTCCTCTTTTGCGATATTCTGTTTTCTTTTTCGTGTTTTTTTTTTTTTCAATATTATTTTATTATTTTGTTAGATGTTTTCCAAATTTTTTTAGATTAGATACTTTCAAGAATTGGGGATATATTTTATTAATTTAATTTTTATTGAGATAGTTTTTACTCATGTGTTAGAATCGAACAGTATTAATACGGTAACGTCCGCATTGTTGAATTTCAGAACCCAGTTTCGAGTCGCGCGTCGCGCCACAAATAACATCTGTGTTCGTGGAATTCCAAACAAAGCTACCGATGTAATTCAGTTTTGAATTCAAAAATTCGTCACACGATGTCGCCACTTTCCTCAGCAAGTCGGACGGGAACGTGTTCCCCTTAGGTATAACTGACACGAATTTGTTCAAAAGTAGTATCTCTCCGGGTGTGGAAAGATTGACAGAAATACATAGTTGCATCAAGCGGCTATATATCACATATGATATCGCTTCTCTCGGTTACTTTTTACCGGTGACTATCACTCGGAGGCAGTGGATCCGAGGAAAAGGCTATCTTTTAAATCAGTTCCTATCGGAATAAAATGGTCATACACAAACACTAACTGGGCGAAGCCGAACCAAAAAAGCCGAAACAAAAGCCGTCCGCAGGGCCTAGCAGCAAAAACCTGCGGAGCGAGTTTTCAACTGCTAGTATAAACTAATATGTACAAATTTACATTTCATTGATAAATTTAAATATTTTTACAGTAAGCATAAAATTTCTTTTTAAATACATTTATTCTACCTTCAATCTTTACACTTTCAGGCATTTCATCCTACATCTTTAGTATTTTATACATTAGGCAGTTTGATGATTTTGGTTTTTTCATGTAATATATGGCAATCTAAGAATATTATATACTAGCTTTTCCTCGTGGCTTCGCTCGCATGGTATTACGGGAAATTACTGTAGCGCTTGCACTTATCAATTATCTCCCCCCCCCCCCCCCCCCCACCTCCATCCCCTCCCGCATTCCATATATTCATTCCCTTACATTCAGTTTTTAAACATCTCGCCTACCACCTAAATTTCATAATGCTATAGCTCAAAGAAAAAAAGAATTACCTATCCAATTTTGTTCATTCGTTCGGAATTTATTCGCTTACAAACATTTCGGATGTTTATTTTTATTTAAATATTTGGAAGTTCGTTAATATAATAAAAAAGTACTCTATTTATCATTCAGTCTTTCGTTACGAATTATATTTTTAATATAGGAACTCTCATCTGACATTTATTCCAAGCTTGTCCAAAAAAAACGAATTCTAATATTTGAATTTTCTGCAGTAGTAGCTGACCAGTAGATTGAGTACCTACCAGCATAGAGCCCAAAAATATATCAACATTGTTTCCACGGAAAAGATTTTTTTCTGACGTAAGCAAAAACTCGCTTTTGTTAGCGACAGAAAACGTATAACAAATATAATATATTAATATTTATAATTTCATAACGCCAGAGCTTATCATCATATACAACCTGTAGTCTGCGCATATAATTTAGCTTTATATTGGTGAAAGAATTATTAAAGTCTTTATATTGTGTTATGCGTGAAAAGGTCATAAACAAACTCGAGCAGTTTCGCATTTATAATATTAGTATGGATATGGATTTATTCCAGAAAACAAAATGTCAATTTTTACTATTTTTTTAAATTCCGAAAAGTCAAAAAAATTGGTAAAAAATGTTTTTTTTTTCAGACAAAAATTTCATTTCATTTTGCGAAAAAAATTTTTTTTTTACTTTTCCGAGGTACGGGTCATAGCAGCATTTGTCTGGATTAAGAATTAATTTGTTTTTATTTCTGATTACAAGGAGGGTTGCAATCGTTTCAACCAGGGCGCGCCATTTTTTTGAGACCCCCCACTTCAACACCCTGTAACTTTTTGAATTTAAATTTTTTCGTTTGATTTTTTTTTAATGTGTTCTTTAATGTTTAATTAATATTTGGTAAAGTAACGGCTACTAAAAATATTATTCCTTTTTTTATTGCACCTGCAAAAATACCTCCAATTCATGCTTCTAGACTAGAATTAATTATAACCCTTAATTTAATTATTTATTAATAATTACCCTTAATTATTTATGGTTGTATTTATGTATTCTTTAATGTTTAATAAATATTTGGTTAAGTTATGGCTGGTAAAAATATTATCGGTTTCTTTTTATTACACTTGAAAAACACCTACAATTCATGCTTCTAGACTAGAATACCCCCCTGATAAAACACGAATCGTTTAAAATAGAGCAAAAATCTCGCGGGGGTTGTTTAAAGTACATATTATGTAATAAAACGGTAGAAATCTTATTATTTTAAAACTAACGTATACACGATATGAACTACTCGCAAAATTATATTACAAAGGGGATTTACGAATCCGAATCACAAAATTTAGGCCAAATCTAAATCTCGGTATCCAAAATCGGTTTCTCCGACTTTAATGTTCTGCGGCTTTCATCTCGCCCAATATTTATTTTTTCGAGCTGTCGTAAAACCGCGCTTGTGCCGCTCTTGAATGAAATGAGACCAGAAAAGGTCAACTATTCCCGTTTAAGTGCTCTGCCATTATTTACCTGAAGCTGAGATTATATTGGATCCTGGTATATTAGGGAAAAGTAATAAGGTCGGATTGGGTACGTAAAAAGAAATATCATCAGTCTTAACATTATTTTACGAGTAAGACGGTTTTATTGTAGGTACCTACTCTATGAGAGAAACGTCGTTAATCAGTTCTTTGAGAGGTATTTCATTATTTTGAAGCCAATTTTGACTTTCTTATTGCTGAGTTTATTCATCTTACGGCGAACTGTATGTGTATTGCGTGTGTAAATCAAATAAGCAAGACTTTGTACTTACAGGTTTATCAAATAATATTCAACTCCATAATTTACTATTTTTTGGCAAAATTAACACATTCGAAAATTAACATTTAAAATCCTATAAATAAGTCGCCTATCAGTGGATCTAGCCACAGTTTGAAAATGGTCTTGAAAACCGAAACAACTGTAACTAAAATACACACTAAAATACTTGCAGAACTTGATAATAAAAGTATCAAATTTAATTTTAATTAAATACAAAAAAAAAATGGAGTTCTACGACTTAAACACAAAAACAATTAATAAATTCATAATTTACATTTGTATAAAATTATTTAGCAGAAAGTGGGAATTGAACACTGGAGCTTTTCGCGAACGGTTGAGTCGACGGCAATCGGAATTAGAATGAATTGCATTTTAGTTCGGTATAATAAAACCCTGTACACTCACTCCCTTTCCAGCCACAAGCTAATGCTTCCATGGGATCCATGCCAACTAAGAATAAAATCAACTCAACACCTCTTTGAAAAATCATTAAAAGCTATGAAAAAAGAATTGCCCGTAACCCTGACCTAACGTAACATATTTAACCAATTTTTTTTATCACTGTTCTGAGTTGGTTTCATTCTGAGTTGTCCGGTCACCGCTTCCACGGAAGAGAAGTATTAAAATATTTGAACATAAAACAAATATAAAAAAAAAAACAATTTAATTCATATATATTATGTACTTACCTTTTAAAAATATTATATACTTACCTTTTTGAATAATAATAAAAAAAAAAAAAATTTGAAAAACGAATATACCTGATTACAGCTCCAAGTGACTAATTCTTGCTGCAGGTTCAGATAAAGCAGCGACCAGCAACACATGCTCTGCCATTACAGATGTAATAACAAGGGGACTGCAGTTTAATATAGCTGGCCACACTCAATACTGTCATAGTGTTGTGAGGCCGATTGCACGATGATTCGGGGCGCCTGTTTACGGGACAATTCGCATCACCACAGGGACCGGACATACGTATACCGGTCAGCAATGAATTATGGAATTGGTTGAATGAGCGGATATCATATTAAATGGTTTTATTATTTAAACAACAAAAATATTAGTGCTGCACTTCTGAACTTTATAATTTGTATAAATTTTAGGACCACCAAACTCAAGCCCAAAAAGTAAAAATGTTGTAAATACCACTGATTTTTATTTACTTCATTATTGATTAATTTATATGTTTTTTGGAAATAGGCAGTTTACAATTAATCAGTTTGTACATGTGTAGTATGCAGCCAGTATAAAACCTGTTGGAATGAAAACAATGATGTTTTTTTCCTTGTGACTTTACCTCTAACAAGACAACATAATAAAAAATAAATAAAAATAATAAAATTTATGACAAAATTATATAAATCAAAAAGTTGCTCGTGAGAGTAAGAAAAACATTTATTTTATGGTGCTAATTCTGTTGAAATTGAAGGTGACAGTATATAATGTTTAAATTTTATTAAATGAAGATAATATTAGCGAAACTCAATCGAAAATCTAGATACAGACAAATCAGAAAAAGATATTTGCACCTCTGGGACTCGAACCCAGGACCTTTCGCTTTCCGTGCAAATGCGCTAACCTCTGCGCCAAGGTGTCGGTATCCGATTCGGTCATATTTAAATGTATCATACTTCGACTGAGAACCACCCACATTATCTTCATTTTCTTAAAGGATATTTTATTGGCCGCTATCTTTATGTTAATTGCAAGATTCAAACCTGAACTAAGTTCTATCTAGATAATTCAGGATTTAAAATCCAGGGTCGTATTCACCCTACCAAGCCTGGAGATTCAACCTTTCCGCCGCGTTCATTTTAATTAATTCTGAAGAACGTGTTACAAATATTTAAGATGTTTCTAAATTAATACCCCCCGATATTATTAATTAATCGCCTAGAAAAATAAAATCTGGGGCTTACCGTTAACTTCATAAATTAGTTGTACATAAAATATATTAATGTTAAGATATTGTTTTTATTAAAAAAGTTATTATAGTTACGAATTCGCCGAAATGATAAAAATGTGAGTTTTGAGCAAATAAAAATTATTAGGGTTGTGTACCGCATAATGATTTTGTTATGAATTAAATATGTTTTATGCCCATCCTGTCTTATGGTTACCAAAAGATGAAAACCATGACTATAGGTATGAACACTGAAAATGTTATTCGGTATTATTATGAGAGAGTGTGTGTTTTTATTGTATTATATAATTCTGTATTGGATTTAATTAACGTTGTGTCGTATCTTATTTTAATTATAATATGATATCTTGTCTAACTACGACATCTTCAATTATACCTGATAAGATTTTGTTGTTATCATGTTGCATAATTCCGTATCGAACTTAATTAATGTTCTATGCTGTATTATTTTTACAACATAATATATTATGACATGTTCAATAACACCAGAATAATAAACAGAAATTTGAGAAGCTTTTGTAGCTGTCTGGCATTTTAGTCAGAAAAAATGTTAGGTTAGGTTGGGGGGCGAGAATGGGTACCGCCCACCCGGGAACCTTTATTGGACAACCAACACCTCTGCCATAGGTCATCCCAAGTGGTTCGCTACGTTTGGTGATTTAGAAGGGGTGCCGGACTTATGGGGTGAGGTTTGTATAGGTTTTGGAGGCGGATGACCAGGACACACTGAACCCCAGATTCCTACCCACCCCTTAAACCCTTTTCCTTTCCAAAACTCTCCTCCTTTTCCCTAAAAAAAACCCTCCACACAGCATCCCTAAAGATGACATAGCCCTCGAAGGAAATTATTTTTCTCAGGGCCTCCCGTGTGGAGCTCATGTAAAAAAAAGGTGAGCCATTTTAAAAACTTTTTAATATTTGCATTCAAAATTTTTGAATTTCAAAAATTATTTGTTTATTTCGAATTATAATACTCTAAATAAATAATAATTATAATAAGTCTTGATAATAACCGCCTTGAAAGGGCTGATGTTACAAAATATCTTGGCCTTTTCATTGATTCACAACTCACATGGAATCACCAATTTAAACATGTTCTATCCAAAATTACTCCTATAACTGGTGTTTTATATAGACTTCGCGGGTTACTTCCTCCCTCTCTATTAAAATCGATTTACCATGCTATGATTCACTCACATCTAATATATCTCGCCGGAATTTGGGGATTTGCTACAAAAAAATGATTTCAGAAGTCCAAGTCGTTCAAAATAGAGCCCTGCGAAATATTTTCAGTCTACCTTGGGACACACATGTCAAAGATATCTACAGAAACACCCAAATACTTCCTTTTAATACCATTCCCACTTTTGAAATAACTAAAACTATATTACAAGTAATTCAACACTCGGCACATTCCAACACTACACTCTATTACAATTGCGACGTACACCAACACAACACAAGAAATCACAACAAACTTCTTATATCAAAAATCAAATCAACAAAATATGGACTAAGATCCCTAGAATACATAGCTCACACAAAATATAATCAACTACCCGACGAGATCAAACGTGCAAGTCAATGTAAAAAGACCCAAACTAACATGCTCAAACTTCATCTTATTAATGACTATCTGAAATAATAATGTTGTGTATGTCCCCATCATATGTCCATTTAATACATACAGCTATATGTTTCATGTAATGCGTATCATTCCCGCAATGAGTTTATTAACTCCTGGGAGTACAATGCTTTATATAATATACTATATTCTGTATTGTATACTTTTGATAAATAAATAAATAAAATAAATAAATCGTATTTTATCACATTTTAAAAACAGTTTTTTGTTTGTGGATGCATTCAGAAATAATCCATTTTTTTAATTTTATTGCAAAGCGGAAATATGTTGACCCTCTGACAAAATATGGCCGAAGCCTGAGGGGTTAAGAAGGAGGCAAAAACTCATCAAATAATCCGTTGTCAAAACTTCCCCCGTGTATTTGTGTTTCCAGTCCACTGCACAACCATTCATTCACCATTCACCAGTGAACATTGAACAGAAATAGTGCATTTAAAGCTCGTTGCACTAAAGCTCGTTGCACTAAAGCTCGTGGGCACACGCAGCCTCTTCCCCACGCAATCAGCCCGAAGCCCGAAGCCGTGATACCGTGTGCATTTTAATTATTTTTATGAGATAGGGTTGAAATTATTTATGTGTGTACACAGAACATTTACCAAACATCAAATGCTCGTGAATGGCAACTAATAAATAAATGGGTTTGGAGTTGAGCTTGTTCGGAGCTTCCGGGATATTTATAAACTTGTAAACATTATGTTTTGATGCCATTGGTATAATTTTGTCGATGTTTGATGCACACATATATGAATGTTAGTTTACTCGTAGTTTGAACATGTTACCAGACGCTCTTCTTAGAGATGATTTTTTTTTAAGTGTATATTATTTAACCATAAAATTGTTACATTTTGAATCTGTTGTATATCTATTCTAAAACTATTTAAATAATTTTCTATTACCTATTCTTACTTTTAGCTTCTTAAACATTTAAAGGGTGTTCATTGAACATTTTAAAACCTTTAAGTTAAATATTTTGTTGTGTTCTTAGGAAGCCTACATTCGTTGCAGCTTCTCGCAAGATAGCTATGCACTAACAGTAACATATAATCTGGAAACATTTTACTTTTTAACTGATAAATAAATAAAAGGGGAAATCGTCCGGCGATGGACGACAAGACGGAGAAATTGATCGAAGAATTAGTGCGGCAAGCGGTGTGTTGCGTCCTCTCTACAGTTCAGTGATAAGGAAAGCCGAGCACAGTATCAACACAAAGATGGCAGTGTTCTAAACGCTATATCGCCCGACGCTCACCTACGGCCTCCAGATATGGATGCTAAGCGAACGAACGCGCTCTACGCGATAGAGTACAAGCTGCCGAAATGAGGTACTTGAGAGGAGTGGCAGGCGGTACGAAATGGGATCATATAAGAATCTCGACGATCCGAGACGATCTAAACATTGAACCACTGCTGCTCTTCGTAGAAAAATTGCAACTGAGGTGGCTTGGGCATGTACTAAGAATGCCTGATGACCGAATTCCGAGGAAGATACTAAGTGCGATTCCAGAGGGTAGACGTCCAGTGGGCCGCACCAGGCACAGCTTTTCAGAAATCAAAAAGGGCTCTTTTTTAATGGTGGCCAATTTTTTTTGACATCCAAATTAATTCAAAACGTCTTTTAGGAGCGGAAGAATTTTTTTTTTTAATATAAAATGTTGATGAAAGGTATTATTTAAAAAAACTAAAATATACCAGCTTCAATTTTTCAATCTTTCCTTTCGATTCCTGCAAGACTGTGTAGATGGTACAATCCCAGTTGCCATATATTATATTACATGAGAATGTAAAATTATTATTAATTAGGCAAGTTGTTGAAATAGTACAAAACTCTTCTCGAAACAGGAGTTATTGTGGTTGAAATCTCCATTGCACAATTCGAAAGAATATAATTAAAGGGCATCTACTTTCTAAAACATTTTTCCACGTCTGGCTCTCGGGCCGCAACGTTATACGCTAAAAATACAGACCTTTCTCTGCTTCTGTTTGTATGCCTAATTGAATATTTTCTCTTTTCATTATTCATAGAATTTTCTCGTCCTCGAGGAAATTTCAGCTCTAATAAAGTCCCTCAGAGCATAATACGACAATTTAAAACATTCATTAGAATTTAATACGAAAACAATGGGAAGAAGGAGAATCCTTAAACTCGACATTTAAATTATGATTTTTAAATGTGGAGGCTTTTTGGAGCTTTATTTTAGCTTAAAGAAATCTCACGGAATTCCTGAAATTGCCAGACTGTGGGACTATCAAACAAAATATCCTGCGATGAACTGTAACCCCGTACGCGAGGGAATGTAATCATTATTTTTAGTTAGTTCATGACATATGCTACAATACAAACAAAATGTACTCATGATAATTTTAAAATTCCGGAAACCGTTGGTACTTCTTTCAAAATTATACCTACGCCTTTCATATTTTAATGAAAGCCTAGAAAACGGGAAATTATTTTTTAAATAATACATAGATGGCACACCGTTGAACTTGCTGATCATCAGTGCAAGTGCTTTTGTCATAAGCGGTGCAATTAGCTATCTTAAAAACATCGTTACGAAATAATCAGAATTCTCCAAATCAACAACTAAATACGTAGTACATTCAATTTTTATTGTAATAACTTTTTAAAAACTCATTGAAGATAATATTAATAAATGTAAACGAAATACGAAACAGAACAAGACACAGAAAAATAAAAAGGTGACAGTCACAACTGGGACTCGAATCAAGGATCTCTTCTCTTACACGGACACAGCGCTAAGCGCCGAGTTGTTTACAGAGCTGGGAATTTCTACCGATTTCTTACATATCTCACTTAAACATTTGAAGTTTTTAAGCTCTTAAAAAATATATATATTATTTTTAACAATAATATCTAGACGCGTTCCACGCCGAAAAGCAAATTATTTGAAATTCCCTCGATAGAAAAAAATCGCAAAGTATGCTCCGAAAATTATTAAAAACACGTCTGTTTCTATTATTTTACAAGTTATAGTTGTGGAAAAATTCACAATGTTTCTTTAAATGATACTTAAGGTGCCTTCCACGAGATAGTTAAAACTTTTTTTTTTTTAAAGAAAGACAAACATTCCCGGGTTACGAATAACCCAACAATGTTTGAAAATCTCCTACTACCACCAGAAAGCCGAAAATGTTGCTTGTGTTGTGATGGAGGACTTAGCCAGCCGAGGAATCGAACACGAGACGCCCGGGTGGGACCCAAACGCGATGCCCACTCAACCACTGACAATGAGATTTTTGCTCTATTTTAAACGAGTGGTGTTTTATTAAACATTTTCACAATTTTCGCTTGAATTTTATCATTTAATATATTAGCGCGCTCTGTCTAACATTCATAATTACATATCTCCGTCTTCTTCTATTTGAGCGGGGATGTAGGGCCTCAAGACCCGGCATACCGATTTTCAACATATTTTCCTTGATCCAACGACATCGTTTTATTCACCATACCGATTATGACGCCCCGACAGTATGAGATACACCGATAACTAATACATATAAGGGGATTGAGCTGTCTCACAGTATTGCAGTGGTTTTCAAACTTTTTATACATGCTTTGGGCATACTTTGTGTTTTTTTTTTCTATCTAGGTAATTTCATATAATTATCGTTTCGGCTCAGCAAATTTACAGTTATTATCTTAAAAAATAACATAAAATTTTCTAATAACTTAAAAACATAACGTGTCCAAGGCTTCGACCAAGTATATCTAGACAAGCCCTATCATTTTTTAATTTAGCAAATTTAGAGTAAAAAACAACCCCACCTAAGAGTGAATAAGAATTAACGATCGGTGTATCAGTTATTGATAACGGTGGACAAGTCGGGCGTCAGATATTTGTGTAGGCGACTCAAGAACTTGTGTTTTGCGGTTGTTAATTGGCATAATAACGAGCAAACTTTCCTCACTCATTCGAATGAGAATTGTACATTGTTCCGTTACAGCAGAGATATTCACCAGAGCATAAATACATTTTAATATTTGGTGAAATTATTAAACTGTAGAAATAAATATAGCAGATGGTCGTGTTTTTTTTTAATGTGAGTACCGCATACTGAACGCTCTGGAGACAATGAGATTATGGCTTCTGCAATTGGGGAAGGTAAAGGAGGGAGGCAAAGGAGATGGGAGGAAATGGGACAGGTATTCCCCGCCGTCCTCCTACCCATTTCTTTCTCCTCCCCACTACCTTCAGCTTCACAACGTGCCCCAATTGGGGATGCGATAGTCTCACTGACTCCAGGCGGTTGGGAGCAATTGGCCTTTTAAGCCATTTCAAACAATAATGGTCTTTCACCAGAGATGCAAATGTATTTTATGTATAATTTTGAATAATGATTTGTGAAATAAACAAATTAATTAAATA
Source organism: Glyphotaelius pellucidus (assembly GCA_936435175.1). Classification (NCBI taxonomy): domain Eukaryota; kingdom Metazoa; phylum Arthropoda; class Insecta; order Trichoptera; family Limnephilidae; genus Glyphotaelius; species Glyphotaelius pellucidus. Next base: position 9,722,751 of record OW386538.1, on the reverse strand, counting down.
AAAATGTCCATTCTTTCCACTGCGGGAAGAATGGATGCATACATGGGGTTTATTTTTTTTAAATGGAACTTTAAAAAAATATACCCCAAAATTTTTTTTTTAAATTTCAGTCATGAAAATGCTCTCGCATTAATACACAGTAAACTTACTTATTTTTACGATATCACCCCCTTTAAGGCGCCGCATCCTCGCTCGTAAAAAAGAAGATGGATATCTATCCATCTTCGTTGTAATTACGAATGCTGGAGAGAGCGTGCTAATATTTAAAACGATAAAATTGAGGGCGAAAATGTTTAATAAAACACGACTCGTTCAGAATAGAGCAAAAATATCGTAGGGGCTGTCTAAAACAACATTCAAAGAAACACTATGAATTTTTTCATACATCTAACTTGTTAAATAATAGAGACAATGAAAATAAAAATTATATGAGCATGCTTTGCGATTTTTTTCTACAGAGGGAATTTCATATAATTTGTGTTTCGGCGTGAGGAATGTAAAGATATTAACTTCAAAAATAATTTTTTTTTTTAAGAGCTTAAAACATCAAATGCTTAAGAGGAACGTATGCGCGGCCCATTTCGACCGGTTTCATACAAATCTTAATTCCGGATTTGAGATCAAAATACCCAACCAAAATGAAAAATAATTTTTGTAATCAAAAATTGAATCAAATATTTAGTGCGGATGTGAGCTACTTTATTTATTTTTGCTTTAAATTATAAAATACAGGCCATTAAAGATTTTAGTGTTTCATGATTTTAGAGGCAACTTGGGCAATTATTTGTGAGTAAATTAAAAACAATAAAAAAATAATTTAACAATATTTATCATAATGAAATATAAAATAAAAAAAGTCACTTTGATAGGTGCAAAGTTAAAATACAAATTACCTATTTACGGCGGATCAAAAATTTGTCGTATATACTCGTGTATTTAAATTACTACCCAAAGAATGCATTATTAACAGTGTTTAATTTTTTATTTTTTATTTTATTTTTTATTTTATTTTTATTATATTTTTATGATAAATTTAGTAAAATTATTTTTTTTATTGTTTTTCATTTACTCACAAATAATTGCATAAAATTGCCTCTAAAATCATGAAACATTAAAATCTTTAATGGCCTATATCTTATTATTTAAGGCAAAAATAAATAAAGTAGCTCACATCCGTACTAGATATTAAATATAGCTTTTGATTACAAAAATAATTTTTCAGTTTGGTTGGGTATTTTGATCTCAAATCCGGAATTAAGATTTGTTTGAAACCGGCCAAAATGGGCTGCGCATAAGTTCCTCGTTCCTGGAGATATGTCAGATATGTAAGAAATCAGTAGAAATTTGGGTAGCGGCGGCTTAAGTTGTAGCAATTTATTACGCGTAAATTTTTTTTGTAATATTTTTCATAACTTACCTCTGACAGCACGGGCTCGACGAAAGCATTGTTACATTTCAATCTATACCAAAACACAATGAAAAATGAACTTGCAGTCATTCTAAAAAGTTTCCAAATGTAAGTAAAAGAATCAACTGGGATTCTTGCAGTAGGTCATTAAGACCCGGCCATTGTAAAGAATGTAAACTTTGCGGTGCATAAGCTGAAAACGTCCTTTCTTTTCACGGGAAACGTGTTTTGACAATAGAAGGACAAACAAACAAACATCCACAGTGAACTAACGGGCGTAAGCATTTCTAGTGTCCTTGTCATTGTGGCTGTGGGACAAGGGCGGACTGGGAATAAAAAAAAGGTCCAAAAAAATATTTTTCCTAATTTCATCAAAAAATTAAACATTGGTGAAACGGAAACCGGGATTTGGACCTCGAAAACGTAATTAAAATCCAATACTTGTTTTAATAATTTACATTCAATAATATTATTTTGTAACTTGTGATAACGAAGTATGTATGAATAATGAGTTAATGATGAATGTAATTAAGTCTAAAGTCATGGTGTTTGAAAGAGAAAGTACAAAAGCAGTGTGTGATATAGTTGTAAAAGATGAATATTTGGAGCATGTGGATGAGTTTGTGTATCTGGGTTGTATGTTTACGAGAGATGGGAAGGCTGATAGAGATATTGAAAGAAGGGTTATCGCCGGTAACTCCATTAATGGAGAACTTCAATTCATTCGGCATTCATGCCGTTGGCGCTAATAAAATAACTGTCAAAAGAAGCGAAGCTAGCAGTCCACAATGAAGTCCTGGTACCTACCCTGATGTATGGCAGTGAGGCATGGAACTGGCAGAGGAAGGATGAAAGTAAACTGTCTGGTCAGTGGTTGAGTGGGCATCGCGTTTGGGTCCCACCCGGGTGTTCGATTCCTCGGCTGGCTAAGTCCTCCATCACGACTCAAGCCACACTTTCGGCTTACTGTGGTGGTAGTAAGAGATTTTCAAACATTGTTGGGTTATTCGTAACCCGGGAATGTTTGTTTTTCTTTAAAAAAAAATGGCAGATGTGTGATGTGAAATATATTGTTTTAATGCATTTAAAAAATGTATATATTGTGTTTGAAGTTATTAGGAAATTAAAAATACTCCTCCACAGCATCCCCAAAGATGACATAGGCCCCGAGGGAAAATATTTTCTTAATCATATAAGCGCCCGAGGCTAAATGCATTCGGCACCACAAACAATAAATCGTACTGAAAGATTGGAATCCTTCGGTGCAATAGGTAACACCTTTACCTGAGTCCATCCCTGTTTGCTATTCTACAGTACTCCTATGGAAGCATACTTTACTTACTGCGTTTTTGGTTCACAGAAGATCAGAAAAATCCAAGGTTTTGTGCTAATTTCGGACGGCTCTATGAATCCAGGATAGCAGGAGGACAACAGAAAATTTCTATTGTTGTTTTGTGTGCTTGTCGTTCAGTGGTTATGTGGAGAACTGGGGTACCTCCGCAAAGAGGATTGCATACTACTAAACCCACTGCTCCACGGTCCGGTAAGGAATCGACATAAACCAACATCCCTGCGCATAAATTAAGGTTAGCTACGGTTTGCTGAGCAGCTATTATTGGACTTTTCTTCGGCTTATGTCAATGCCTTGCCGTTTCCTTACCTCAATAGGACGACGATAGGCTAAGTCTTACCAAAATATCAAGAACCGACATAATGATAGCGAATCATGCGAGAAGCTTGAAGCATCAATGATTGAAAACACAATTTTTTGTTTCGTAGCAAATTTCGTGTATGCCGACAAACTTCGTTGAAGCAAATGATAACGTAAGGATTTTAAATCAAAATAAATGAATAAAGTGAATGCATAAATCCATCAAAAATACAATTATTATTTAAAAAAAAATATATATATATATATATATATATATGTACGTATATAACTTGGATTGCATTGAATGGGTCATCTTTTAAAAAAATATTGAGATAATTTTGGAAGAATTTTTCTGTTTTTTTTTTCATTTTCATTAAACGCCCGTGTGGCTTTTAGAAACAATACAATCGAAATTTTGCATAATGCAGAAACACAATAAATATCAGTAGGTATAATAAATATTTTACATTACTTTATTTTGTAGTTGTATCGTCGTAGAAATTTGCTCAAATGAGTTAAGCAACTGCATAATTGTATAAATGTGTTTTTTTACTCCCTTTAAATAGACTTTTACTTAGACATTTGTATATTTTTTACAATACGACAATCACAGATTTTTTTTTAAATTTTATCAGCCATCAATCAATGTTCTTTTGCACATCCAGAGTTATTCTATACTAGCTTTTCCCGGCGGCTTCGCTCGTATAGTATTAGGGAAAATTATTGTAGCGCTTGCACTTATCAATTGTCCCCCCTCCTCCCTTCCTCCCACCCGCTCCCACATTCCATACATTCATTCCCGGTACATTCAGTTTTCAAACAGCTCGCACGTCACCTAAATTTCATAATGCTTGAGCTCAAAGAAAAAAGAATTATCCAATTTGGTGCAGTCGTTCGAAATTTATGCGCTTACGGAGATTTTAGGCGCTTATAAGCTTATTTTGGAGATTTATTTTTATTTAAATATGTGGAAGTTTGTAAATATAATAAAAAAGTAACACTTTTATTATACAGTCTTTATAACAATAGAATTATATTTTTAATGTAGGAACTCCCATCTGACATTTATTCCAAAACATAAGCTTGTCCAAAAAAAACAAAACATATTCTAATATTTGAATTTTCTGGAGTAGCAACCGACCAGTAGGTAGGGGGCTGAGTACCTACCAGCATAGAGCCTACAAATATATCAACATCGTTTCCATGGCAACGATTAGTTTTCTGACGTTAGCAATAACTCGCTTTTGTTAGCGATAGAAAACGTGTAACAAATATAATATATTAATATTTATAATTTCATAACGCCAGGATAACCATTTATATACAGTGTATAGTCCTCGCATATAATTTAGCTTTCTATTGGTGAAAGAATTTTTAAGATCGTTTTATTGTTTTATTCGTGAAAACGTAACAAACAAACTCAAGCAGTTTCGCATTTATAATATTAGTATGGATAAATCAGATCTATTTAATCAAAATTACATATTAAAGGCAGCTTTAATTGCAATATTGTTAACAAAATATATATGTTATTTACAACGTCGGAGTGTAATATATTTCCCGAATGTTGGATTTTTCTCGTAGATGTATAATATTGCGACGTTTCAGAAGAATTGTTACAATAATATGGTAGATAAGAACATGGAATAAATTAAATATCACAACACATAGGTATTCAACATCGAATGATTAAATAAATTCATCATAAAATGTAAGCAATACCACTACCGTATTAATATCAAAATGTTTCAAGTTAAAATTTCATACGAAACGTATATCTTCATATTTGCATTTCATTATTACGTAAGGTTACTTATAATTTGTTTTGCGTGCAATGTTTTGGAAAATATTATACCTATGCAAGATTTACGTAAGACTTATATAAGAAGAAACATGTTTAATGAAAATACATGAAAGAGCGAATTTTCATCCCGGGATGAAGGAGATTCGTTTTGTACAGTTTGTGGTTTTAATCAACATTTTATGGAGGATGAAAGTAATTTTAGGAAATTAAAGTAAAGCTTCCCTTACACTCCGCCATAATTGGCTGGCTTAGCAGATTACTCCTTTGCAGGCATCGAATGTCCCATTATCATTAAATTAATTTCTTCATATTTTGCTGAAAATTTCAAAACAGCTTCTAAAAAAAAGAAACAAAAATACATTTATTTTATGTTCATATGAAGCAGATACTTGGTGATGTGACATTATAATTTAAAATAAAACAATAACTTTGTAAACACCATTTTTATTTTGAATGCACTTAATGCCGACAGGGTTTCACTACAACCGTAGCTTCTTCAGGGCAGTACAATACTCTACTAAAATTAAGTTACGTGTGTTATAGATAACATACACATGGTTTAAAACAAAATGGGCTGGACTAGGTACTCAAGTGAAGGAAGAAGTAGGGGTAAGTGTAGATGGAGAATTGGGAAGAGAAAGGGAATGGTCGTTGTCAATAGGGAACAACCTTAGTATTGTACTTTTTTTAAAATTTATTTGATTATTAATTACCTTACTATTAATATTTTTGGCTTTGCTTAGTTCTAGTGCTTCTAAATTATCTAATCTGATACCTATCGTGTTTTTATGAATTAGGGTGACGCCTGAGTTTTTATCGAATGTATGGTCAGTTTCTATCGTGGTTTGCAAATTCCGAGAATCCATTGCTGTGTGTACACCTAAGGTGCTCTTTGACACGGGTGTTTAGGTTACGCGCCGTTTTGCCAATATAATACGCGTGACAATCACTGCATTGGAGTGAATTAATTCCCGAGTGGCTTAGATTATGTTCCTTGTCCTTACCGTTCTTAAAAAATTTACCTATACTATCATTAGTGTAAAATGCTGGTTTAATTCGGATGGGAGATTTTTAACGCTTTTTTGAGAAAAATTATTAATATGCAAGTTTCTGCGCCATTGATAAGGTTGATTATTTTTAGTTGTTATATTATTATTATGAGGGGGGCTGTTGAATAAAAAAAAATTGTGGATTATTTTTAATTTTTTTTATTTATAATGTTGTTGACTATATTTGGATCGTAACCGTGATTTATTGCGATTTGTTTGATCGTAGATAGTTCTACTGTGAAGTTGGTATTTGATAAAGGAACCGTAACCAATATATGTATCATAGAATGGAAAGCTGTATGTTTGTGGAAGATGGGGTAGTTAGAGGAATTGTGAATGGTTATATCCGTGAACGTAGGTTTGCGGCAGATTTAAATTCAATTTTATTATTTATGATTGATAATGTAAGATCTAAATAGTTTATGGTAGAATTGGTTCCTATTTCTATGGTTATAACGTAAATTATATTTAAACACTTCGTGAGTTCAACAGAGAGCTTTTATTTACAAAAAAGTATAACAAAATTTATAAGTATACGGGTATAAGAATACTTCGTTGATAGACGCGGCGCGTAACCTCCTACTGAGGTCTTCAGGCTTGCTATCTCTAAGGGTTTCTCTACCGATCAATGTGGACACTATGATATCTCACAGTCGATCCTGGGTATTGAGCCTTTAGGACTGCTTGCTGGATCTCTGGCTTCTCAAGGCCGGGTAGGCGCTTAAATAGGCACCTGGAGGTACATCTTGTGGTAAGTAGGTGGCCGGGAGCGGGGAGCTGCACGCTGATTAGCCGTTAGTTTGAATTGTGCAACCAATGCAAGTCCTCCGGCACGCTGAGATGGTAGACAAGAATGCCGTATTATGTATGAAAGAGAAAGTATTCGGATCGGCGTGGTGTATCTCGTTACATGGTAAATTTAATTTGTTTCTGGAAGGAGTTTAGTAGCAGGAAGGAATTGAGTTGCCGTTCGTTCGGACAAAAAATTTCCTGCATACAGAGCACGTCTAACTTTTGGGCAATATCTTACCATTGTTATAAAATTCAAAACCGCCATGGTAAATTAATGCAATTATAAGGTTCTGGTTGATTTATGTTACTTTTGCGTGTGACAGCCATTTAGCCCCTCAAACCCATTACCAACACGTAACCTAATGATATATGATTAAAAATATTTTATTTGAATTGTGATTTTTTTAGGAAAATTCGAGACTATTTGTAGCTTCTATAATATAAACCATGAAACAGCGCTACCCATATTTAACTAAAAAAAACTTGGAAAAAAAATAATCAAATTTTATTTTTTTTCAGTTTATTGGGGAAATACGGTTGCATGAACCAGCGAAGTTTCCGCAAAAAAAAAAATAAAACAATAAAGAAAATATAAAGTGGTATTAAAATAAGAAAATAATATTTAAAAAGTAATTAAAACACAGATTTAAGTATGTGTAATAGATAAAGTGAAATTAAACTATGTAAAAATAATACACTTTCACATCAATAATATCATCGTAAAATGAAATTAAACTATACAAAAATAATACATTTTCACATTATAGGAAAAACATGATTAGCCATTTACCAGAGTCCTTGAGGTGATTTTTCACAAAACGGCGCTGTATAAATAATTCAAATATTATTATTATTGTTAGAAGAGAGAAAAACAATATAATGAGATTGACAAAAAATCACACAGCAGGGATAGAGGGTTCGTAATTAACAATTTGTTTGAATTTTTTCTATTATGCATTTGGTCAATTGGCCTTAGGATAAACGGAAAATATCAGCGTCTGAAAAGATGTTATCATATTTTGTGCACGTCCTTCTGAGAAATGAATGTTGTCTTTAATTTGTTTTTGAGTGCGGGATGTGGAATAGTTGGTGTGACCTTGTATTTCGTGTTGGACAGGGGAAATTAATGTTTTCTAGGAGATGTTCTTGTCAACAACGTTATTGTTGATTGTGAATAAAAAATTCTGGTCGGATATATTTCTTTTATCTTCTAAAGTTAATAAATTATGGAATTTTAATCAGTCCTTTACATGTTCTGATGTTTGAAACGATTTAAAATCTAAGTGTTTCAATAACTTTTTTTGAATTCTTTCTAATCTTTCAATTTTAACTTTGTATTGGGGATTCCATATGACAGATCCGAATTCTAGTATTGAGCGAACTAAAGAGACATACAGTATTTTAATTATGTGTGAAGATCTGAATGGTTTTTTAGCTCTTATGTTGAATCCTAGAAGTTTTTGCCCTGTCATAGATAGAATTTGTATGTGTTCGGAAAGACATTCCGGATTCTATTACCATTCCTAAGTCCTTTACTTCACAAATTTTTACGTCATTGTTTTTGTGCGGGAATGTTAGGGGGTTAAGGTTTTGGTGAATGATATTTTGTTACGTTTTTCTAGTTTAAAGAAGAGTTGGTTGTTCAATATATTCTAAGCTTACTAACATCTTCTTGCAATTAATTCTAGGTTGTCATTAATATTAGAGATTTTTTGTAAATTTTAGTGTCATCGGCAAAAATTTGGAACATGGAATTTTTAAAACATGTGCCTATATAATTGATATACAAAATAAACAAGAGAGTTCCTAGATGTGATCCGTGTGGAATTCCTGATGGTATATTATAAAAACGAGAGGAGAAACCCTAATATGCTGGTATTCAAACACAAAAAAGTGCACAGCAATTGACGATGATTTTTTTTTTTTAAAGTAGGTTTTTTTATAGATTACAATCACCTACAATTCATTATTTTTTTAAATTTTGGTACCTATTTTCTTGAATTATTGAACTAATATTATATTATATTGGTTCTATAGCTTGGCGTTAATCATAATAGACAATGCTTACTTGAACTTTGAAAGGCTGTTATTATAATCAATTTACGGCCTGCGTGGTCGAGGGGTAAGGCTCTTGACTAGCAATCCGATAGTAGCAGTTTCCAAATCCCGGCGAGCGCAAGTTAATTTTATTTGATTAATTTGTATTATTTCAGAATCAATTAATTTAAAATAATATACAGCATATTTGCGGCACCTTCCAGAGTGGAAGATGCTCTCAGTATCGCTATGGTATTATATCTGGTACCACTCAGTATTAAAACATTACTTGAAATGGCTTTAGCTGTGTTTGGTGACCAGATCTGAATAGCCAGGTACTTCTTCACCTCTCCACTACCTCCATTCTCAGACATTCCCATAATGCCATAGTCTCACTGGCTCCATACGGGACTCTTGGGTGATATTCACATACAAAAATCTTCATCTATATAAATAAAAGGCAATAAAATGTTCGTGTGTGTGTGTGTAAGCCCTACAGACTCAAAAACTACTCGACTGATTTCACCGAAAATTTCAAAGTTTATTCTTATTTGCGAGAGTTTAGACGTTTGGACGGTGGTTTCAATGATAGAAGAGAGAAGAATTTGGGGACACAATGAGATTTCGAAAAAAGCTCGGGGAGTTCCGAGGACCTCAGCTAATTTCAAATAAAACTAATTTTTCACTTTTTTTTAAATATGCTTCACTAGTCTTTTGCCGAAGCGAATCTAAATAAAGCATGTTCATGTATTGACATTATGCAAAAAATTAAATAACTTTCCAGAAAATTTTGGTCTATTATCAAATAAGTTTATCATACTTGAATATTTAATCCTGGAGACGTGGATTTACATCCGCGTGAAACATCTGTAACTAGTGAATATGTTTTAGTGTCGTCCATTGCTTCATTTGTATTTCTGGAAGTCGTTTAATATATCCGGTTTACGGAACGAGCCATGTGGAAATGAAAATAACATCGTAACACCGCGAGAAACTCCCGTTTTTCAATAATCAAATAAAGTGCTAATAAAATATAACTTTCCCGTGGCCGGCGGAAACTGGAAACGTTTTGATAACTCGGCAGCACGTGACAAGTAGAGAACACCATGCTCTTCTATCAGAATTGGGTAAACGTGATCACTGATCATTGATCTATCTAATGCTGCGTATTCATTTGCGAGCCGAGCCATTCGAGGTTCGGCTCCCAAATGTACACGCAGCATTATACATTCTTATTGTTATTCAGCCGTTCACATTAAATTATTATCATCTCACAACTTATTATTCATAGAAGGTGAATCATTGCGATTATTAAATGGGTAAAGGGAACGGAGTAACCGCAAACGGCGTGCGCTAAACTTTACTAAAAAAATATATATCTTTAAACCAATGTTTTCACATTATACTTGTTTTAATAAAATTAAAATAACAAACGTTTTTAATAATTGTAAATTCACTTTGTAGCATCATTTTAATTAAACTAAAATAATTAATAAATTAAGACAATATTGGCAAAACTCAATCAAAAATCTGAAACAGAAAAATTAGGAAAGAGATACGGTCACAACTCGTTAATAATATCTTCACTAATCAAATTTTACAATTTGAGTTTTTTCTCATTAAGTAAAAAAATCAATATAAAATAATTTAGGTTGTTGAAACCACTACGAAGATTTTTTTAATTTAGTGAATATGGTGGTTTCAATAAAGGCAATTAATTCTTCAATTTTTTTATTTCACTTTCTGGAAACATTTTAATTAAATGAATAATAATTTTAATTCATAATATTAATTTTCATTTAATAATTGTTTTGTTTACACAAATATTTAAATATACTTATCTACTTGTTTCAGAACTAAATAACCTGTTTCAATTACTTCGAAATTTCCTGCGATTATCTACTAGAAACAAGAGTTATTAATATAAATAATTATTCGTACCAACTTCTATTGATCATTTGATCAAACAAAATTATGCCTTTAATCAAATGCATTGAAATACTGAATGAACACCTGTAATGAACCTCAACTTCTGTACTAGGGACCTTATTAAAAGAACGTATCCCAGTAAAGGTTTCATCTGAATGTTCTTCATTTGCACGTAAGCGAGAACTATCGAGTACATAATATTCCTGTTTACAGTAAGGCATCCTTTGATCATCCTTTGGCATCACTGAAAACTGAGAACAGAGGTAGACCAATCAGACAACTCGTAAATTACTACGCTACAATTAGGATTTTTTACAATCTACATAGCTTCTTACTTGGAGGTGATGTATTCGTTTGCCGTTTTCTATTACACGTTTTGTTACGTCAAAACTTAGATTGTGGAATTGAAGAGGACTTCGATGTTATAATAATAATAGTCACAACAAATTATCGCATTATTTCTAACATAGGAAAGGTCTTTGAAAAAATAGTTTAAAAAAAACAATTGGTAAATTTCCTAGATAATAATAAAATACTACACAAAAACCAGTTTGGTTTTATAAAATCACTCAGCACACAAGATGCTATTGCAAACGTAACTTCATACATTTACGAATCATTAGATAATAGTAAAAAATGTGCGGGTATATTTATTGATCTCAGAAAGGCATTTGATAGCATATCCCATGAGATTCTATTGAAAAATTAAATAATATTGGCATAAAAGGCAACGCGATTAAATGGATCACCAACCACTTAAAAAACCGCGCTAAGTATCATTTAAAGAAACATTGTGAATTTTTTCACAAATATAACTTGTAAAATAATAGAAATAGACTTGTTTTAAATAATTTTTGGAGCATACTTTGCGATTTTTTTCTATCGGGGGAATTTCATATAATTTGCGTTTCGGCACGGAACGCATCTAGGTATTATCTTCAAAAATAACATATATTTTTTTAAGAGCTTAAAAATTTCAAATTTTTAAGGGAGATATGTAAGAAATCGGTCGAAATTCGAATAGCGGCGGCTTAATGTGCATTGGCAGTCCGCAATTACATTTGACACTAAACGGGAGTTAATTAGTTAACGAGGTTTTTATACATATTTCAACCAATTTCGTTTCTCAAAGATCGAACGGAATAAATGGATTGCGTCTTAGATGCATTATTTAAGTCTATGGATCGCATATACGACTTCTTTAAGAGCTTCGTTATTTAAACTCGTCAATTATATAAGCCCGTAATTTTGCATAGCGAACGGCATAATTCAAAAATATGTCTATATTGATAGTTATCCGAAACACATCTAATACTATGGAGGCCGCGCAATAATTTATCAATCGTCGGTCGAAATATGTGTTAACAATCGTACACCGTGTTTTAAATTATTGATAACATCGCATAGATGATGGATTTGGTCAATATCATATTGATGTAGGGTTTTATCGATCGACCATGCTGAATCTTCTGCCCATGAGAATAAGATCTAATCTTTAAAACCTATTTTTTCCAGTAGTTTCGTCGACTGGTCACGTTGGCATTGGACTAAAAGTTTTCGCAACACTACCTGCTCAGAAGTATCTTAAAATGTCTTTAAAAAAACATTCTGATTTTACTTATACATTCCTCCACAAAGTCAAAAACTCTCTATCGATCTTTCGTCTGTTTTGGGATAGTCTCAGGTCCCAGGTGGTGTGAAAAGTAACGTCGCCTTTCAGGAATAATTGTCAGTATTTAATGTGAAGCTATAAATATCCATCCGTAAATAGCCATTTCAAATGACGCGAAGCGCCGTGTAAAAGTTAAAACAAATATTTGTTTATGTTTATGTGTGTTTAAATGCATGTTTAAGTAGATGAGTTACATTAAGGAAGGAAAATTGACATGTTTAAAAAATGCTATCGTTTTAGGCTTAAGGTATGTTATATGGTGTGCTCATTTGAAAACTTTTTTGTGTTAACTCCGCAAGCTGTAATGGTTCATTAAAATGTGTTTTAAATGAACATGTTTGTAATATAGTTTTCCAAAGAAAAATATTATGAATATATATACACATAATATTTCTTGCCATACAGAATCCTCATTTAGAATTCATAATTATATATAAATAGTATTTTTTAGCTCTTATATGAATTATTAGTCATGTATGACTACTACCACAACACGGGCATTAGCCTAGTATGGTAGTTGAAAAAATGACAAAAAACTCTAACTTATAAAAATTTATAATCATAAAATAAAATTAAAAAATGTGTTATTTTTAGATTAAAAAAACGTGTTTTACTTTTTAGTTTACTATTTTACCTAATTATCAACTAAAAAAAGTATATACACGTGTATTGCTGTAGAATTTAATGATGAACACACTGTAGGACAACTTTAAATATGAAATAAAACGATTTCTAAAGAGGAATATAAAAGCTAGAAATATTACCACTCTCATGCCTTCAAAATTTAAAATCGAGCGTCTTATTTGCAAGAAGCAAGTACGCGAAAAAGTGTTTTTTATTTATTTTGTGCATAATTTTATAAGAATGAAAAAAGTTACAACATACAAAACATTAAAAATAGTCTTAGCCAAAAAGGGGTATTTTTTTAAAATAGTTTCTTATATTACTTCATAGTTAAGTCATGAAAAAACTTTTTTTTGTGGTTAATGCTTATATTTTTTGTTACGTTAATAATATTTTTATTGTAATTCCAATACATAGAAAAGCTAGTAAAAGCTTCAATTTATCCATTGCATATTTTTTGATGTGCATAATGTAAACCGATTCGTCGTAAAGATTAATCTAAATAGGATTTCACGTATAGCTTTATCTTAAAATGAACCCCAAATTTACGGCAATTCTGTATATTGCTAACATGAAATACAGGAATCTTTATTGTATTATGAGAAATTAATATTTATTATTAGGCGCCAAATGCCAAAAATTGCGTAAAAAAATACAACATAAATTTATTTGCAAAAAGTATGGATCTCGTAGCATCAAGGTAGTAAATTCATTTTCTATTATATATGTATCTACGTATGTATGCATTTTCATAACATATGGAATAAAGTATATCAGGGCTAGACCCAAACATCCAGCTTGTTTGTTTTTATGATTCCAGCTTTGCTCGCAGAAGTGAACGTTGTCTTGTACGGTCCCGCGTTCCGTGATTGAAAGCGGTCCGGTGGTCGTGAAAGCTCCGTTCGGAGCAGCCTCCATTCTTCATCAAGACGTCGGGCCTCGGTCGTCGGCGTCGGTGCTGAAAACAGACGCCACGGGAGGCAGCGATGCGATGCCGACGCCGGTATATGACAGGATGTAGCATGGAACATTTTGTTTTGATTCCGTTTTTTTGCTGATATAGAAGATTTTTTTTATACTTTTCGGATGCGGATCCAAAAAATATTTTTTTCTGGATACAATGGTGTATGATCCTACTATGTGTATCTGGTGTTGGGTTATAATAGGTTTGTCGAAATAAATAAATATTAATTCAATGAAAAACAAATACCTTTGTATAACACCACTATTTTATTAACAATATCAACATATTTCGAAAACTATGTTTTCTTCGTTTTTAAAAATAGCCATCTTTTAAATTTATTTTCGTATTAATACTTATATTTATAATTATTTATTTTGTTATTTAGACTTCTTGTTTTCCTTTTAAAAGATTTTTTATTATGTTAATGTAATTTTTTACCCATTCTAAAATAATTTTTATATTTTATTTTATATAATTGTTTTTTATGATATATTTTAGGTAATTAATCACCTCTCCTTTCTAATATTTTGTCTATGTTCTAATTAGTCTATACTTGTTTGTCTTTTGTTATTTATTATTGACTTATTATCCTGACGAAGAAAACATAGTTTTCGAAACATGTTGATATTGTTAATAAAATAGTGGTGTTATACAAAGGTATTTGTTTTTCATTAAATTAATGATGACACCCCAAAGTAAATATGCCTATTTTGAAGAAATATTAATTCATTTGAGGAGAACCGTTTGTTTTTAAAGACGGTAGATAACTTATATATTTTTCTTAATAAAGGGTGTGTTTTTAGAGGTTTGGTTTTTAAACTGGCAACATTGTTTCAACAGACTGTCAATATGACAGTTGACAGCTGATTTGTAGTCAGTAGGTTTTGCCATTTCACCATAATTAGACTGACGTCAGAACAGCGCTTGCAAATCGTTCAAATTTATTTTAATTGGCATTTAATTTGGCGGGTGCCACCATCAATTTATTGGGGGAAATATTTGGTGAGCGCATAATTAATTTCACGTAATGGACCTGTGAATTGGCCTCCACGATCGTGTGATCTCACACCATTAGTTTACTTTCTTTGAGGGTATGTGAAGTCACTAGTCTATGCTGATAAACCAGAGTCATTGGACTATTTGGAAGTCAACATTCGCCGTGTTATTGCCGATATATGGCCCCAGTTGCTCCATAAAGCTGTCGAAAATTGGACTTCACCATTGCGCTTCATTCGAGCTAGCCGTGGCGCTCATATGCCCGAAATAATATTTAAACAATAATGGTATAAAATTAGCTATTAAATAAAGCCAATATTATAGACATCAAAATTATTTTAATGTGTTTTTTTTCATTTTGAATTTGTATAAATCTAAAAAAAACACCCTTTAGATCTAAGTGCGGCCTCTTAGGAATCTGGACAGATGAGTGGGTATCAAGTACAAGCAATAAAAAGGTTTATTTTTTGGGAAAAGCAACATTTGCTTACCCAAAATTTACTCTTTGTGAGCAGTTGTAGGAAGCATTGAGGGTTGACGAACACCTTGAGGTGATTTTTCAGCCCAAGAATGATCAGAACATAATATTTTATTTGTTCATAATATTACAACATTATTACAGGTTATCCCTACAAAATTACCAAACTTGTCATAAAATTACCTAGTGCAGTAATAAATACATTTATTTATGACTGAATATCACTGTTCGAGTCGTGGCCATAGATTAAATAAAAAAAATACATATTTAACAAAGCAAACATATTACGTGACTAACTAAAAACTACTTTTGAACATCGTTTCTAGTTAGTTCTGATATTCAACATCAACATTAAAAGTCATAACTTCAAAAACGTAAATGTTGTAACCAAGAGTAAAATAATGATAGTAATTTCAAATTTATGCCAAAACGTTCAGTTTTTTAGTTAGTGTATCGCTAAAAAATCTCAATGACATTGAAAAGGAAGAAAAAATTGATATCTTTACACCACCTTTACTTTTTTGCGTGAAAACTTTCGTTTTTCACTGGGGAAAATTAAAGTCACAATTCCATTAATGTATTTAATTAGTTTTGGAGAATCTTGCAACAATATTTTTTAAAATCTGCTCAGTTTCCTTTTTGAGCACCTAAAGATCTACACGACGCCGCACGAAAAACTCAGGTAATTCGTTCAGTTTTGACAGAGTTTTAACGCGAGTGTATTTCGCGCCTCTTACATTACCCCCTCCTCAATCGATGACGTGAGCGCACTAACAAGCACCGGACAATGGTCTGTTTTTAGAATATACATGCCACTGAGCGCCACAACCCTTGGGCCACGAGAAATATTTAAATATTTGGCGACAGCGAAGCTTTTTATCGCCATTTCTAGCTGGACTTTGGTACATTTTAAAAACGTTTTCATGTTCAATTAAATAATTTGAGCAGACAGGTCAGCCTGGAGGTGTACCGTCACAAGCAACGGCTTGGCTTACATTTCAACCTAGTAAGTAGCAGTCGCAACCGACAAACCGCCACGCGGTAGTCCCGTGTACTGTTTACCCCATACTCCTATAGTCCACAGTTCTCCTAGATACCTAGTCTCCTAAATACATAGACTACCAGTCTTCTAGATACCTAGTCGTACAGACTACAAGGTCTTCTAGACTTGTTCCCGCCGCAAACGCAGACGGCAATCCGTGTACCTCGGTAAAGTACACAGCCCCGATTGTGGTGCTACCTTTTTGTTATCTCACCAGACCACATTAAGGATTCGCATTAATGTAATTGGTAACGAGACGGCACTGAGTAAATACTTACACTAAGCTGTGTTGTGAGAACTATCTCCACTAGTACTCCATCTGGAAACTTGCCGCGGGAAATGATATTGTTTGTTAAGGAGACAATTCTCTCAGAGACTCGCAGAGGTATCTTTAATATAAAAAGATTACTGTTCTGAGTAAGTACTTTGTTACAAATGGAAGAAAAAATATTCCTTCTAATTGAGTTGGTTTTTTTACACAATGAAACATCGACTGCTGTTATAGTATTTCAAAAGCACGTAAAAGAAAATATTCGCATAGATGTAAAATTTTATTGCCACAATTCATCCAAGAGAGAAAAATCAGTTTTTCGATGAAATACGAAAATGACTAAATTATGAGCTTTCAAAGGAATTTAAAACATATGCAGTATAATGCGGAATTCAAATGGAAGTGCTGCAGTTCCGTCGCGTAGGTTTTTTTTTTTACACAGGAAAAAAATTCCTCAGGGCCTACGTCATCTTTGGGGATGCTGCGTGTTCGGTCCTTTTATTGAAAGGAAGGAAAGGATGTTCTGGGTAGGGAAAAGTTATGAGGAGTGGGTAGGTATCTCAAATGAATGTGTCCAGGAGTGACGGACATACGAATCCATCCCTTCCACAGCGGTACAAGGTCACGGATCAAGAGAGTTCGGCTGGAAAGGTCAATAGGACTCCTTCAACCAGTCTCTCCCATCCGTCATCTCCCAGCCGCCAAGACTTGACAAACCTGACCCCACTAACCCGGGCACCTCTGCTAAGTGACCAAACGTAGTGAACCACTTGGGGCGAGCTATGGCAGGGGTGTTGGTTCCCAGGGTGGCGGTACCCATATCCGCCTACCAAATTGATTGAAAATGTACCGTTAGGTCACAAGCTTTTCGGCCGGCCGCAAGGACCATTATTTTAACAGCTTATATTTTCGGTACTGTTTAGTACCAACACCTCTGCCATAGGTCACCCCAAGTGGTTTGCTACGTTTGGTGATTTAGCAGGGGTGCCCGGGTTCATGGGGTGAGGTTTGTTCCAGGTCTTGGAGGCGGATGACTAGGACACACTGAACCCCAGATTCCTACCCACCCTTTAAACCCTTTTCCTTCCCAAAACTCTCCCCTCCTTCCTTTTCTTAAAAATAAACCCTCCACACAGCATCCCCAAAGATGACATGGGCAAATTATTTTCCTCAGGGCCTCCTGTGTGGAGCTCAAGTAAAAATAAAAAATAAGTATTTTCCAAGAATTCTTTAAGTCCGGTCCTCGGCGAGCAGTATATTAAATTAAGAAATTTTATTGTAGAAAACCTCATTATAGGAATGTCCTATTATGTGCAAGAATTGCCTCATTGATCTCTCCTGGACTTGAAGATTGAGCTTAATAATATGAATCAAACAATTCTCAGAGAATCTCTTCAAAGAACTGAATCCCTTTGTACTTTCATTGGTATAAATATTCTGCCATTACCTCGGGGGTCCGGATGTTATTGTGATGTAAAAAGATCAATTGAAATTTCTCTGCTACGCGGTTAGTAATCGTAATCAGTAATCACACAGTTCATTGTGTCAAATGCACGTGTGCTGTTTTTCGACTGCACAAAGCTCGCAAGGGATTTGTAAGTTGGATACATTTAGAAATAGGAGTGCATTAATGTGACTAATTGAAGACCGCCAGCGCATACAGTTCATGTTTCTAACTCTGCCTCGTGTGAGAGTTGCACAGAGGTGTAACATTCATTAGGGAATAGGAGAGAATGAGATGAAAGAAAACAGACAGAGAGGTGGGCAATCTCTTAGAGATGACAATTTTGTGTTGAGAAAAATACTTCATATTTTCTGCAAAACATATATATATTTAACTCTAGACTTTTACAGTGAGATGCAATAAATATATCTATGGACAGAAAAGATCAATATGGTGATAATAAACAGTTTAAAATATAAATAGATTTCTTCAAAATTCGCAAATTCACTTTGTGGCGTCAAATAATTTAATAGTGGTGTACACAAAGTTATTTGTTTTCATTTAAAAAAAAAATAGATATTTAATAATGTTTTTTGAATTGAAACTTCTCAAGCACCTCTTCTCTTTTGTGATTTTAAACTTGATGAAATGGAAACGAGCAACACCAAAAAGAAACACATCTATAGGATTTAGCCTGCGAGAGAATGATATAGAAATAAAATATTTATTTAATTCCCGGGTACTCGGTTCCAATACAATACGATAAATCCACGATCCCAGGCAAGTCTTCTTCGGTGTAGTGGTAGCTGAGACTCTTGTGAGGTATTCACATAAAAAATGCCGCCACTCATAATAATAATTACACCGCAATACCTGTTTAAAAATAGACTGTTTTTATTAATTGAAATATAAGCGATAAAAATTAAAATGTTTTACACAGAAATTAAATTTGATACCATAAAAAAATCACTACAGTGCTCAATGACATCTATTATTTTTTTTAAATTCGGAATTGTGGTTGGAAATCGTATTAACATTGCACTTAATAACGTATTCCATGCATAACGGATGTCTCCGTGTCAAAGCAAAGCCGTCTACAGGCTCAACAGAAAGTTATTGACCCTGATCATGAGAATACTTGCGCGACCCTAAGGCAATAAATTAACAGTGCGTTTAAAAAAACGTCCGTAAAACCCGTAAGCTTTGGCAAAGACCAAGTCACATGTCCCGAGAATATTTTACGACCTACAACTGGGAATTACAAATTAATGTCATGGGCCAACAAAGTGCATGCTGTATCGTGTGACGTGCGACTTGTGACATGCCTCACAAGCAAAGTCAAAGCTTTTGCTTCGAATAATGCCTTGTTTCGAAAATGTACAGCGATTCAAGTGGAGCAAGAATATTAATGGGCCTCAAAATTAGGGAGATTATAATCGCACGGAAAATAAAACATTGAATTTACCAAAGACACCAGAAAGGCTAAACCGGTCTTGTTTGAAATAGATGCATACCTTACTTTGGTACGTACAGTACAAATTGTATGTAAATCGATCAGACATCAGCATCGTAGTCAGACATCTCCGAAAAATCGAAATTTGAGCTTAGTATATTAGTTTTATTTAAATTAGTTCGACACAGGAGGCCTCCAATAAGGTGGCCTCCTGAGTGGAAGGTCAAAAGGTCTTTTTTTATATGAATACCGCCCAAGAGTCCCAACTCCTCCCGTCTGGAGCCAGTGAGACTATGACATCCCCATTCGGGGTATGTTGTGAGGCTTAAGGTAGTGGGGAGGGGAAGGAGACGGGTAAGAGGAAGGTGGGAAGTACCTGGCTATTCAGATCTGGTCATCAAATACGGCTAAAGCCATTTCAAGCAATGTTTCATTTCTGAACGGTGGTCTTACACCATGGCGCTACTGAGAGTATCTTCCACTCTGGAACGCGCCGCAAATATACTATATTTTATTTTAAATGAATAAATTGTGAAATAACACAAATTAATCAAATAAAATTTATTCGCCACGCCGGAATTCGATTCGAATGCGAGTCGAGAGCTTTAACGCCGGCCGTTAAAACTACCTCAACCAGTGTCTCCAGATCCAACCTGCTACGCTGTAGGCGGGTAATTGCATCCGCCGCCAAGACCTAGAAAAATGTGGCAACATGAACCCGGGCACCCAACATAACGAACCACTTGGGGTGACCTATGGCAGAGGTGTTGGTTATCCAATAAATGGTTCCTGGGGCGGCGGTAGCCATATCTGCCTCCCAAATTGAAATGTACCCTCTATCTGGCAGAATACTCAGATTACTTACTCCAAATTATTTGTAATGCAGAAAAACTTGTAGTGAATTATGCAAAATGTTGATATTTTCTGGGTCACTAGTACGATATTTCAAAATGTCCAACAAATGTTCTGGACCGTTGCGCCTCACGATGTTATTTTATGGCATATTTAATGTATAAAACACGAATACGTGTTAATAATATTGGATTTATGGTTATCATTCAAATACTTTGTTACAGTAGAAAACAACCACGAATAATTGGTTAAAAAAAATAATTTTTAAACCATTGCTCTCTCCGTCTTTCCTTTAACACATATATTGACTTTTTTGTGAAAATGCCCCTGATAAATGCATGTGTAGTTGCTTGTACAATTTTTTAATAAAAATAGCTTACAGTTAAGACTAGTGGCTAACAACTAATATTATAACTTACAACTTAAATAGCTTGCAACGACTATTGAGACTTATATCTAAGACTATCCATTACATCTAAGACTTTAAAAAATTATGGAGTACGACCTAACGATTTTTTTTTCTTAGAAGTTTCAGGGTTTTCACCACCCTCTTGTAGCTTATATACAGGATAACGCCATTGGTCACTTCAAGTAGTTTGCTACATTTGGTAACTTGGCAGGGGTGCCCTGGTTCACCGGATCTTTGTTGGAGGATGTGCCTGTCCGTGTCCATCTATCTGAATATCATCGTATTTACTTACGTCCAAGGATGAATTTCACCATCTTCTCGGTAACTTATCCACAGGATAAAGTTAATTTATAAATAAATACGCACAATAGGTAGACGTTATTATCATTGTTTTGTTTTTAAATTAACCCAAGTAGTTCGCTACGTTTGGTGATTTAGCAGGGGTGCCCGGGTTCATGGGGGTGAGGTTTGTCTAGATCTTGGAGGCGGATGGCCAGGACACACTGAACTCACTGGGTTCTCATTGCCTCGCAAACTCTGATCCGCCATCAATAGGATAAGGTGCTCCCATATGATGTATAAATGGGGCCTTAAAGAGTCGGAGATGTGTGAATGCGGTGAGGTGCAGACCACCGAACATGTGGTCAACGAATGCCCGCTGCATTCATTCCCTGGCGGGATAGATGAGGTCCACAGGGCAACGCCTGAGGCCCTAGCTAGGTCTGAGACTGGCTCGCAGACCTTGATGTCCCCCTCTGACCCCCCTCCCCCACCATACGAAAGAAGAAGACTGAACCCCAGTTTCCTACCCACCCCTTAAACCCTTTTCCTTCCCAGAACTATCCTTCCCTTCCTTTCCTTAAAAAACCCTCCACACAGCATCCCCAAAGATGACACAGGGCCTGAGAGAAATTATTTTCATCAGGGCCTTCTGTGTGGAGCTCATGTAAAAAAAAAACCCCATACAGGAGACCCTGAGAAAAATAATTCCCCTGCTGATGAGGAGGGTTTTTTTAATGAAAGGATGGAGAGGAAATTCTTAAAAAGAAAGGGTGCGAGGTGTGGATAGTAATCTAGGGGTCAGTGTCTCCAAGAGAGACTGACATATGAATCCATCCCTCCCGCTACGGAAGTCTAGAGAGAGCAGCAAGAGATCAAAGGGTCCCCCTAAACTGGCCTCTACCGATCTAGCCTGCCACGCAGCTGGTGGGCTGATGAACCAGGACACCTCTGCTAAGTCATCAAACGTAGCTAACTACTTATCAAGAGAATGATGAAAAACACCCTGAAACTTATAAGAAAAAAAAGTCTTTGGGTTGTACTCGATAATCTTTTAAATTATTGTTATTATTGTCTTGGCACGAGTCTCTTTAAGCTCCAGGTTCACCGTCCAACGTTACCGTTTATATCAGTTAAAAAAATAAACTAACAAAAATTACTGTCATTTTTCCTACGTTTTGCTACAAAATAACATCCAAAAATTTTATTAACATTTTAAAATATTTAGTTAATTGATTTCTGTATCGCCCTGTAGACGGACGCACGTCACTGCACTTTTAGTAAAGCTGTCAAAACTCCCTTAGAACCACATAAAATTCTCTAATAAGGAAATATTGGGCGTATGTTAACTGAACTTAAGTTTAAAATGTTAAAATAGCTTTATGGGCCTGGTAAAGTTCGAGCACAGGTGTGAAAATGGGTATGTTTCTTGTACATTTTATATACATATATATTTACGTACCTACATAAGTATTGGTATTTTTTTTAAGCGTTTTGAAAGCGAATTTTTTTCCATAAAGATAAATTCGTTTTACAATAATATTATTTTTTAAGTAGACGGTGCATAGGTGCATTATATGAAAATCAAAATATGCTGCTTATAAATATGTGAATGAGTGAGTTGTCTATGTATTGCTATATTACATAAGCACAGGAAATATTTGAAACTTTCAAAACATCTTCTTTCCACCCCCGCGAAGGTTTCTGGATTATCACAACCACATGACATTGCATCGAAAAGTTATTTAATCATTACAAAAACTCTTGCAAAACTTTCAAAAATGTCGTAATTTGAGAATGACATTTTGCAAACCATCGATTGTTTAATCAAAATTCATTTTTCGAATAAACTCTATTTAAATTAATGAATTTACTTGAAGTACTAAGAATGTAAGAATTATAGGTATTTTGAACAGGTACCTGTGTTTGGTACCAAATTTGATTGATCGTTTTTATAATATACAAAAATGAATATTTGTAATATATGAAAAATGAAAATACAAAAAACTTAAACTGAAAAATACAGCCATGTACAGATAGGTTTACAAAAATACAAGTTCTGTTTAGAAATAGTGTTGGAATTTACACGATCCACAAAACTAGCGAAATTAATAGTAAATATATCAATATCACCCAATATTTGGGACAATAGACTTTCCATAGTGTGAAATCATTGTACCGAAGACGGCAATATAGTTACGCTTGTGGGTGCCCTAGAATAGTGCATTTTTTCGTATTGTTAGTGTGGGTATGCGTAAGTTTATGAGTTGTAGGGGTTCGCAACAGTCAAATTTAAAGTTAAGTATGTTGAATAAAAATGTTTAGTCGTTTATTTTACGTCTGTCTTCCAACGTTTGTATTTTTAGAATATTTAATATAACATTATATTTTAAGTGGGATATTTAATTTTAAAACATAATTTTTTTTTGTATTCGCTCAATGTTATAAATGTGAATTCTGTAAGATGGAGACCAAACTACTGAGTAATATTCAATTAGGCTTCTAACAAAAGATGCGTATAATAGTTTAATGGCTTGTAAGGAATTAAAGTATTTAGTTGTTCTTAACACAGAGCCTAGTGTTTTCGGACATTTGTTCACAATTTGGTGGATATGATTGGCGAAACTTAGTTTTTCATCCAAGATCTTTCATTTCCGAGACTCTTTCTAAAACTACGTTGTTGATGGAATATTCGAATAAAACAGGATTCTTGTTTCTGAAAAAAGTCAAGATATTGATATTGATACTATTTAACTCCTCGGAGATACACAAAAACGTAACTTTATTATTTTAAATCGAAGAGCTAATACATTTTGACTGTAAATAAAACAAGCATTTTTAAACCCAACACTGCTATTTACTCAGATTGGACATTTTTGTAGTTACCACACTTCGACTTTAAACTATCGATATTATGTAATGCATATCTCGCTTGATGATATTACCTTTACACGTGAATAAAGAAGCATTATTATTTTTTCTTCGTGTAAAAAAATCCGAGGCATCACAGCATTATCCAACCGTTTGCACAATACGTAACCTTTCAATAATGATATTTTAAAGGCATTTAAATAATTTATATTTGTTTACAACCAGACAATGCTAATAATGTAATAATAGTGTTGATTCCAACGAAACCGGCTGTGACTTAGTCAACACAAATATCCTTGACTGTACACTAAGCCAAAAGACCCAGTGTTTGATGTCAAAGACTACTGAACACAAATCATGCAGGTATAATAACGTGTCTCTTATAGGGTCACCAGATATCCAAAAGAAGGACCTTTCAATCTTTTCCTCTTTAAAATAATGCCATACGCCCATCTTAGCGGTCCTCCAAATTAGTCATTAATGAGTCGAAATTTGCTCAAAGAACAAAAAAGTATACATCAAATACCAAATATACTCATTGTTGGAAACAATTCTAAAAGTCACAAAATACATTGATATTGCTTTATCACAGTATCACTGGAGGACGTCCTAGTTTAGGAAATCGAAGCAGAGGTCGCCCATATGAATTGGGCTAACAAGAGCTAGATTTGAAAAGAACTGCAGACTTTGAATACGTGAGAGCTGCAAAGAATTGAGGAAGCTCTACGTCCAAATCTGGAAGTCAGAGCCAGGAGGCTCATAAAGAGAATAAAAAATACGTGCTTAGATTTTAGGGATAACCTTAAGAAAGTTTCATCAGCAACAAGCGGATCTGGAATTGTGAATAAATATGTAATTTTGGACCATGCTGAAATTTTTTTTGAATAGTGACCTAATTGTTTTTTCGTAATAAATAGTGTATACCAGTTAGTTAATTCGCCTCAATTTGGTTCCTCATTGCTGAGGGTCGTGATTCCTACTCCAATTTCCATGGTGGACAAGGATCCATCACTCCTCGCGGTCCTGCGCTGCGCAGAGAGCTGCGGACCGACATACCTGACACTCACTCATTGGTGACGTTTCTTCTGCCAAACACTTTGCCAGTGACTATGAACATCTCCAGATTTGGATCTACAATTTGACGAGCAATATGCTCAAAGTATTTTAAGATACGTTCTAGCCAGATAGTTGAAACCCTGTTGTGGATGCCTAGCTCTTCCAGAATTAACACATCTGTGTTCATCTGGCAGTCCATGGAATCCTGGGCATTTTTCTCCTTCAACGCATTTCGAGGCTCTAAGTGTCCTTGTTTCCACACCGTACAGAATTATGAGGAAAATCAATGACCGGACGAGCTTCTGTTTGGTGATCTTCGTTATGCCTATGTCAGTCCATATCTTTTGCATTTTACTCATAGCGTCATTTGTCACGCAAATTCTTCGTTTTCACTGGTAGTTAGACCATGGTTGTTAGTGCCAGAATTTCTCCATTGAAATAAATCCCGACTTTACTATTATGAAGTGGAATTTGAAAGCTTATCAAAGCAATCTATTTCGGACTATCAAATGCATAATTTAAAATTTTATAGAGAAAAACGAAGTCATTGAAAATTCATTTGTACGACAATTTTAGCATTTGCAGATTATTTATAAGAGTGTTATAGATTAAAAAGGTTGCTAGAAAAGATTGATTAAAAACAAAAAAGCGTAAAAATTTATTTTAGATCCTTTAGTTTTCACTTCTGTTTAACATTCTCCTTTGTCACTTATAGATGAGCCTACTGCAAATAAATTCGTTCACCGCTTCTAAGTCTGTTAGAGCATTATTTGTTCTTACAAAGGTGTGTCCCCATTAGTTTTACCTTGGCCGGTTAGTTACAACGTAGTATAAAGTTTTGGGTTCCCGATGCGGGTTCAATCCTCTGCCAGCCAAATCCTCCATCATTTCACAAACAAAAAAATCCACTTATAACGATGAGAGTAGGAGGAAATCAAATTTTGGTTAGTTAGTCGCGACCTTAAAATGTTTTAATATCTTACTTTTTATTAATAGACAATACACATCTTAAGACGGAACCACTCCAGAGGCGATATGTCAAAAGATAAGTATCCCCCTCTCCGACGAAAACAGGAGAGGGGGTCATTGTAATTACGGAGCTGCCTAGACCGGTGGATGACAGATGTCAAGTTGACAGCTTTCAGTACAAACAATGTGCATTCCGTTGCCGCTCCCTAATTCAACTGACCCCCTCTCCTACCACAGAAAGAAATATTTGATAGCGTCGTGTGAAAGTACAAAAGATAAGCGCTCGCGGTTCAGCAGATATCTGCTCGCAGATTTATAGCTCTGTGTGAACGAGCTTTAATAGTGTTAGAGTATAGCAATTTTTGACGTGATAACGTCTTATAAATCGATGAACGCCGGCTGCACTCACGAAAAAGCATGACTCATTGTCATGTTCCGCCTGAGCCGAGCATGCAAGCGATAGCGCGGAACAAGCGATAGAGAGACACGATCGACCTAAGCGTTCGGCTTGTGACTGAAAAATTCTATGTAAAAGTTTTCTTATGACGTTATCACGTAAAATTATTGTCCGTTAATCGACTTTACAGACAACCATTTTTTTTCTGAAATTTTGATAGTTCTAGATTTTGGAATAAATTGTCGTACTTTTAAATATTTTCATCTGATAACCCTGGTATTCTATCGTATCAGTTCTGAAACTAAAACCCGACTCCATATTTCGCAATTCCAAACACAAACGCGTTGTGCTTTTGTAAACGGTTAAACAGTCGATAATACCTACCGCGATTGCGGGGTCATGTTACACAGAAGCAGTTTCAAAGGGAACTTCCCGGTATTTTTGGGTTATTAAATGCAGCCCTTGAAGTGCGCCTGATTATGTTAACAAAGTCCAAACGATGGAATAGAATTCATTACTAAATCCTTTGGGAACTGAACTGTTGACAATCAAGAATTTATAGGTATTCGCTCAAAAAATACTTTCAATACCATAGAAAGGAAACTTAGTGAAATATTTTAATTTACAAAAAAACATTTTTTTTTAGATTCGCCCTTAGTTTGAAATTCTCGCACATTTAAATTTATTTTAATTTTTAAATGAAAATGGTGCTTTAAAGAAATTGACGAGGAAATCGACGGCCGGCATGATCGAGGGGTAAGGCTCTTGACTCCCAATCCGAAGATCGCGGGATTGAACACCGGTGTGGGCAAATAAATTTTATTAGATCAATTTGTATGATTTCACAATTAATTCATTTAAAATAATATATAGTATATTTGCGGCACATTCCAGATACTCTCAGTATCGACCTGGAGTAAGACCAGTATTCAGAATTGAAACGTTGCTTTAAATGGCTTTAGCCATGTTTGATGTTTGGTAGCCAGGTACTTCCCCACCTTCCTCTTCCCTATCTCCTTCCCTTCCCCACTACTTTCATCCTCACAATATACCCCGATTGGGGATGCCATGATCTCACTGACTCTAGACAGGAGCAGTTCTTGTGAGGTATTCATAAAAAAAAAATTAGAATTGAAATACCAAAAAAACGAAAAATATGGTCTTTGAATTAAAAAATTTCGAACTAATAATTTTTCCATTTATTTTTATATAAATGGATTACTTTCATTTAATCACTAAAAGTAATATAATATATTTACGACGTGTTCCAGGGGAAGATCTTCAGTATCGCCCTGGTGTAAGACACTAATTGAAACCTTGCTTGAAATGACTTTAGCTATGTTTCGTGACCAGATATGAATAGCCAGACACTCCCCCCTTTCCTCTTCCCCATCTCCATCGCTACATTTAGCCTCACAACATGCCACAATTGGGGATGCCATAGCTTCACTGACTCCAGATACTTGGTAACAGTTACACGGTATTCACATAAAAAAAAAAAAACTAAACAGCTCTATAATAAAACGATGTATTACGAGTTTTAAAAAGTTGCGTTGATTCACCCCGATATTTTTGCTTAAAACAGTTAAGTTTTAAATTTTTTTTAAGTTTCTAAAAGTTTAAAGTTCAGTAAAGTTACAACCTCAAACTAAATTACGTATTACGAATGAAAGATTTTCATTATCAGTTGAATCATTATGTAAATACCTGACATCATTTAATAAGGTGGGTAGAATTCGCTAATTACGTATATAAAAATAAACAATATCGTCGGTCTACTGGTAAAGTCCACTAAGTCACTAAAACACAATCCTGAGATAATTGCATTTCATTATTTAACAATTTTGGAAAGGCGGTGGATCAATATCTCCAAAATGTTGTTTTTTTAATATTTTATAATTTAGAATGAACCATATCAATATACAATATTTTACTTACATATCAATATACAATATTTTATTTACAAAAAAAATGAGCCTGACTAAGTGGGTTTTACCAGTCAATAATGACTTAATGTGCTTTGCTTGTTAAGATTGTTGACTGTAATGCCGCAAAATGGTTGACCAGTGGATTTTGCTTGTGGTTTAACGTCTAAATCGATGTATTATTGACATTTGTGTTTGACGTAATGTGTTTTGTTTGACAATAATATCGGATTTATGACTTATGGTGAATTTAAAAATACGTTTAAATTGAAAACGATTAAATGGAGTATGCCAATCGAAAGAGGGCGGTTTTTTACATAAGACCACATACTTAAGTCATTTCATGAAAAAACGTGACTTAATGGACTTTGCCAGTAGACCGACGAAATATAATAATAATATCATCGAACTAAACCCACACAAAATTAAACCGGGTTTATTTAGAATGATTATATTTATAGTTTGTCCGCTTGAGATTGTGGGTGTGTTACCAATAACAACAGTACCCGCGTCTCGAATCTAACATCGGCTTACAGAAACTTACAGCAAATTACCGAGCTTACTCGAGGCCCCCTGATGAGTCAAATTGACAGGTTGACAATATAGCATATTGCCCAAGAATTAACACAGCTTTTAAATTTAAATGTACGATGATATTAACATGTGCAGTTATTGCGTACATACGATATAATGGAGTTTTAATGGCTTCAAAGGTTTAATATATTATGATTTTATCTTATAGCAATTTAACTGCATTTTACATTCATACTAAATACATTAAAATTATAAAGGTACGTATACAGGATGTTACAGGGTGTTTTGTTTAACCAGTGATTTCTGACATTATTTTGTGCAAAAAAATATTAAATGAAATTTATATCTCCGGTGAATTTTTCGATGTCTTTTTTTTATCAAAATCAAACAAAAAAATTCTTCCACGTGTCGTCACTGGACACTCAGCTGAGTAACCGCCAAAACCACAACCCGCACCTAACTGTCCAATACCTACATATTTTTTACGTTTTTAGTTGAAAAAAAAAACATAAAAAATGTCACCGGAGACCAAAATTTCATTTACATTTTTTACTCTAAATAATTTCAGGAATTACTGGTTAAAGTAAGTGTGTATAATATAAACGCAAGTGTTAATCAAATAAGAGAGGAGCTAAATTGGATTACAATAAAATAAACTGCTGTTTAATGTATTTTATGTGCAAAAATTTATGAAAAACCAAATGCCAAAATACTTTAAGGATGAAATCGTTTTTAATAGAGATTACATAATTACGAAACAAGAAGTTTTAGTTAGATTGCCGCATATGAAAAAATCAAAATCACAGATCTGCCTAATGTATAGAGATGATGTATGATGAAATGCCTGAAAGTGTGAAGAATGAAGAAATATTGAATGTTTTTAAAAAGAAATGTTATGATTACTGTAAAAATATTTTAATTTATCAAATGAAATGTTAGATTGTGCTTATTAGTTTATATTCATGTTTAATAAACTAACTCAATGAATATATTTTTTAATTTAAAAAATTACATGGATTTATAAATATTCCATTACAAAGGCACTAATTTCCAAAGTATAATGTGTGTATCTTCAACACTAACTAGTTTCTACATTGATGTGCCTTATTTAAGGTAGTATTCATCAAAGCTATCAACAATTTGGGAGGCGGGAATGGGTACCGCCGCCCGGGAACCTGTATTGGATAACCAACACCTTTGCCATAGGTCACTCCAAGTGGTTTTGGTGATTTAATAGGGGTGCCCGGGTTCATGGGGTGAGGTTTGTCTAGGTCTTGAAGGTGGATGACCAGGACACACTGAACCCCAAATTCCTACCCACACCTTATACCCCTTTCCTTCCCAGAACTCTCCTCCATACAGCACCCCCAAAGATGACATAGGCCCTGAGGGAAATTATTTTCCTCAGGGCCTCCTGTGTGGAGCTCATGCAAAAAAAAAAACAAAAAATATTTTGAAAATAAATTACAGACGAAATATTCATATAAAAGAAAAATTACAATAATGAAGCTCATCTCAAAATCGAATGGTTCTTTCAATAAAATATTTCTCCAAAGGACAGCTTTGTTGTAGTTAAATAAATAATAATCATGATTTATTATTATTAATTACTATCCCATTTTGATAGATAAATAATTGTCTTGTAGGGTATATCCCTAACGTAGTTTTTCCATTCGCTCCCGTTACAAAGAATTTCATTAAAATAAAAAACAAGTAAAAC
Organism: Glyphotaelius pellucidus; assembly: GCA_936435175.1. NCBI lineage: Eukaryota > Metazoa > Arthropoda > Insecta > Trichoptera > Limnephilidae > Glyphotaelius > Glyphotaelius pellucidus. The sequence goes on along the minus strand of OW386538.1, from coordinate 9,692,125 downwards.
ATAAAATTTTTGAATTAGTCATTATGTAAATAATGTGAAACAAGATATTAATGGGATGTCATAAGTCGTAACTCATCATAACACATTATTTCAGCTCGCTTATAATTAACACGTCATGAAATATTTACAACTTCTGTCATGTTTGTGCCATTATCATTTATTATTCCTATTTTTAACCACCCAATTAGAATATAGCATTCTGGAATTCCAATCATTCTGTTCCTACAGAATCCCAAGCTGTACCTCATCCTGACATGTCTGGTGACGTCACACATTCCCGGAATAGTGCTGCGAGAATTATGTCAACAGTGGGGTACAAGAAACAAGAAGGGTATAAGGTAATTAATTCGTTGTAGTGAATTGTGATTCTTTACCGTAGTAGTTAAGCCGCGGCATTCCGAATTTCTACGTTTTTATAACATATTTCTCTAAGGCGCCGAATACTCGCTCAAAAAGAAGAAGATGGAGAGATATGTAATTACGAATGTTGTAGATAGCGCGCTGATATTTAAAACGATAAAATTGAAGCGAAAATTGTGAAAATGTTTAATAAAACACGACTCGTTTCGAATAGAGCAAAAATCTCGTAGGGGTTGTCTAAAACAACATTAAAAAAACACTGTGAATTTTTTCATACATATAACTTGTTAAATAATAAAGACAGATGAAAATAAAAAATTTCGGAGCATACTTGCGATTTTTTTCTATCCAGGGAATTTCATGTAATTTGTGTTTCGGCGTGGGGAATGTATAGATATTATTTTATTTTATTTTATATTTATTAACGCCCTAGTGGGCTTTTACAAGAAAAGAAGCAAATATATAATTAACAATATTAATTACATGTATTACATAATCAATAAAACAGAATAAATATGAATGCAATTGACTCATTAGGTAAAGAATATTACAACATAAAAAAGAAATGAAATGAAATAGTACAAGTTGTACTTACAAAAAACTAAAACAATTCAGCTTTAAATATTTATACATATTATTAATAATAAGACCTGACATAGAACAAAGTGTAAATAGAACCGCAAAAATATTATAAAGTAAGTATACATTTTACTGGTGAGGTTTTAGATGAGAAAATATTTTATGAGAAAAACAAAAAAATAATAAGTTAATTATTAGCAGATAGAATCGAGATTAATTGATTTTTGAAACATTCAAAACTCTCAATACTAAATATATCTATAGATTCGCAGTATTTATTCGCAAGGTTATGGATTCTTGGAATTGGTGAGTATATAGAGTAATTAGTGTTGATTTTATTGTTGCATTTAAAAATATCTTTACTACGAGTTTGTCTAGCGGGTATGCTAATGCAAATTAGTTCCAACAAATTAGGGCTGTCAATTAAAGATTTTATAATTTTTTATAAAAATAATAAATCAATTAACACTCTTCTATCTGATAATTTAAGAAGTCTGGTTTCAGCGCGCAAGTAATTATAATTTATAAATTCGATTGGAATTTTCATTTTAAAATTGATGTACCGAAGAAATTTGTTTTGAACCTTTTCCAATGATTGAGAATGAACATTGTAGTATGGTGACCATACAGAGGTATTGTATTCTAATCTGCTTCGTACTAGTGAGCAATACAGATGTTTTAATGTTAACATACTTTTAAAATTTGCCCCCATTCTCAAGATAAAACCTAGTATTCTCATTGCATCACTTGTTATTTCATCGATGTGTACATTGAACTGTAGACTCTCGTGGAATATAACACCAAGATCACGAATCTGCGATACACGAAGAAGATTAACACCATTCATATCATAAGAAAAGTTAAAAGGATTTTTACCTTTGTAAAAACTAATAATCTGGCATTTACCAATATTTAGTTGTAAATCATTGACAGAACACCACGCGCATAGTTTGTTCAGGTTTAACTGCAGAATGGCGCGATCGTCATCGTTTCTAATTGTTCTGTAAATCTTCAGATCATCAGCAAATAATAGGACTTTAACATTACTAAAAATATTAACTATGTCATTTATGAATAAGCAAAATAATATCGGGCCCAAATGAGATCCCTGTGGTACCCCACTCGAGGCAGCAAATGTATAAGTAAACGAATCAACTTTGACCGCTAAGTACCTTCCCAATAGATAACTCTTAAACCATTCCAAAATACTCCCTCTCATTCCCAACAACTTCAGTTTTCGTAATAAGAGTCTGTGGTTAACCTTATCAAATGCCTTACTGAAATCAGTATATATGGAATCAGTTTGATGTGATGAAGTCAGGGCATTAACAATGTCATTCGTGTATAATATTAAATTGGACAGGGTTGATCTTCCTTTGATAAATCCATGTTGAAGCGGTGAGATGGTGTGATTGATTTGGGATATCAATTTGTCTAGTACCAGGCTTTCAAAGAGTTTGGGTAATGTAGACATGGTGCATATTGGCCTATAGTTTGTTACGTCGCTCTTATTTCCTTTTTTAAAAATGGGTGTCAAAAGAATCTTCAAAACTAACATATATTTTTTTAAGAACTTAAAAACTTCAAATGTTCAATGTTCAATGGTGGCTTAAACACTGTTAGTTTTAAGTTTCTAAAATAATATATGTTATTTTTTAAGATAATATCATTTGCTACGCCGAAACGGTAATTATATGAAATTCCCTCGATAGAAAAAAGTCACAAAATTATTATAAACACGCTTTTTCTGTTATTTTACAAGTAACATGTACGAAAAAAAATTAAAGTGTTTCATTAAATGCTATATTTATCACGAGATTTTTACTCTATTTTTAATGTCGTGTTTAATTAAGCATTTTCTTAATTAATATTAAACACCATAATATTAAGCATTCGCTTAAATATTATGGTGTTTAATATTGCGCCCTCCCTCTAGCATTCGATTTACACCTCCCCTTCTTCTTCTTTTTGGGCACTTACGACCGGGCCTTTTAAGAAAAAAATCGATCGTCCAGTTGATTAGTTAGACATTTCCAAATACTGAGTTTTAAGATAATAATGAAAACAATATCGATTGAATATAACTGCTCACATACTTCGAGAAGAACAAAATTATTAACGACCGTCAATATGGATTTCGACGGAACCGCTCGTGCGGTGATCTTCTCGCGTATGTGACGCATGTTTGGAGGCGGTGCCTGGAACGTTTCGTTGAAACCCAAACGGTTGCACTGGACATATCCAAGGCCTTTGACCGGGTTTGGCATTGAGGACTTGTCAACAAACTGCCTTCTCACGGACTTCCCGCATTCTTGTGTACGTGGATTGCCGACTTTTTGAGGTAGAGGTCGGTTCAGGCGATAGGCGATAGTTTCACCTCTTCATGACCAATATTCATTCCTTCCTCTTCTCAAAAAGACCCTCCACACAGCATCTTCAAAGATGACATGGGCCCTGAGGGAAATTATTTTCCTCGAGACCTCCTGTGTGGAGTTAATGTAAAAAAAAAAAAATTCATTATAATTGTTCGATGTTGTTTATGCGTATTGTACAAGATAGAGGGTACACTTTTGCGTATAACTGCATGTTCAACACTTATGATTTTTCGTAGATGTCTGACTAATTAACTGGACGATCGACGTGTGAACATTTTAGACTCATTTGAATTTAGGGACATGGGGCTAATCAATGTGTGTAGCTACCGGGAGGCGCAAAAGTCACCACCCTATTGGAAAATGCTCTCGTTTAACTGATCGCGGCCTGTGAACAAGACTTTGTCATGCGTGAAGTAAACAGAGGCAAAATACGGGTTGACGTATGTACCATGAATTGTTATAGATATCGAAGAACGTGGGCACGAGGGCGCTCAAAAGTTTGGAGCGACTCTGCATTTTCGAGAAGTGAAAATCTCTGGAAAATATATATTCACAAAAATGTATTGAATACTCAACGTCTAATCTAACCTAAAATTCTTCCCCAAATCTCCACATTTTCCCCACTTTCTTTTCACATTAAAATATGGCAAGACGAAGAATACGATTATTCACATAATCTCTTGAAATTTTATTTGGCGTTTTTGGTGTTTCGGCAGAATTACTAACTAAGTAACCAACCATCAACCCGTTTCCCCGCAGGGGTAGGCAGAGAGGACGGACCGCCAAACAACTCGATCCTGGCACACACTCGTTGCTTCGTTCACATTCATACATTGTCTCATACACGTTCTTCTATTATTCTGACTCTTGACATCGCCCGACTCAAGTATCTGATTCATTTGGTCGTGCCATGTCTTCCTCGGGCGTCCCCGACTTCGTCTACCATTCACATTTGCGTCAGATTTACAATTTGTAGCATTGAATATAAAAAAATGCCAGTTCATTCATTTTTACAGAATAAATAATCCAATATTTTTTCAATACACATTAAATAATAAAAATTTGAATTGCGTTAGTGAGATTATTGACCTAGGTATAAAATGTTCGATAGCAAACTAACCTTTGTGTATCATATTAATAATATTATCAATAAGGCCCTTAAGACTCTTGGTTTTGTTTTGAGAACTGCAAAAGACTTCAATAATTTAGGCACATTTAACATGTTATATAAAACCCTAGTACGATGCCAACTAGAGTATAACTCTACGTTATGGTCTCCCTTTTACAATATTCATTCCTACAACATTGAAAGGATTCAACATAAGTTCTTAAGATATATAAACTATAAATTGCATATTCCGGTACAAAACATTGATTGTAATTACTTTTTGGATAAAATGTCCATATTAAAACTTTCAGAGAGAAGAATAAACACAGACTTAATTTTATTACACAAAATACTGCATTACAAAATTGACTGTCCTGAATTGCTTCAATTAATCAACATCCATATTCCCAAAAGATCTGGCTGACATTTATTACCATTTTATTTTAACAACACCAGGACACTGTCTTATCAAAATTCCCCAATCTCGAGACTTCACAGCCTTGGAAATAAATATTCTGATCTAGGAGATATATTTCACCTTACAAATAACCAATATAAATATTGTTTATTCCTTTTCTTTTATATATCTAGGCACAAATAGACGTGTATAACTTCTGCAATTTTTTTTTTGTATATTTCATTATCTATTTCAATATCATTTCTACAAATGTATGTTATTTTTATTATGTAAACATATGCTTTTGTTGTTTATAGTTATTTTTTCATATTATATTATACTAGCTTTTCCCCGCGGCTTCGCTCGCATGGTATTACGGGAAATTACTGTAGCGCTTGCACTTATCAATTATCTCCCCCCCACCCCACCCCCATCCCCTCCCGCATTCCATATATTCATACCCATACATTCAGTTTTCAAACATCTCGCCTACCACCTAAGTTTCATAATGCTATAGCTCAAAGAAAAAAAGAATTACTTAATCCAATTTTGTTCATTCGTTCGGAATTTATGCGCTCACAAACATTTCGGATATTTATTTTTATTTAAATATTTGGAAGTTCGTTAATATAATAAAAAAATACTCTATTTATCATTCAGTCTTTATAATCGTTACGAATTATATTTTTAATATAGGAACTCTCATCTGACATTTATTCCAAGCTTGTCCAAAAAAAAAACGAATTCTAATATTTGAATTTTCTGCAGTAGTAGCTGACCAGTAGACTGAGTACCTACCAGCATAGAGCCCAAAAATATATCAACATTGTTTCCATAGAAAAGATTTTTTTCTGACGTTAGCAAAAACTCGCTTTTGTTAGCGACAGAAAACGTATAACAAATATAATATATTAATATTTATAATTTCATAACGCCAGAGCTTACCATCATATACAATCTGTAGTCTGCGCATATAATTTAGCTTTATATTGGTGAAAGCATTATTGAAGTCTTTATATTGTGTTATGCGTGAAAAGGTCATAAACAAACAATTTATAATATTAGTATGGAAGTATGGATTTTCTTTATTGTTCTAATTTCCATGTACTTGAAATAAATGTGTACTCAACTTATAAAGTTGAATGTAAAAGCCCATTAGGGCGTGTAATAAATAAATAAATTTATGTATTTCCTTATTAATCTACAAAGGTGAACAAATAAATTTTAAAAAATGAGAGTGGAATTTAGCTTCACCTTTCCGTATCAATGACCCTTTTAGCGGTCGCGGCTAAGTCTCGTATTTTACCGCTGTTCTATTTTCATTTGTATCTTAGAAAATATTTTAGTTATCATTCGCATTTCAACTTGACAAGCGAATGCAAATGTATTAGAGAAATTCCCGATAATAAATAATCTTTTCCAATTGGCTTTTGATGTATGTTTGACACATTGACACCTTGGACGCAGATATGGAAGCCATAATTTCACAATTGACTATTTCAAAACGGCTCATAAAGAAAATAGTACATCTTAATTAATTTCGGAAGTAAAAATATGGCGTAATTTTTTTCAGGCAACGATTATTTACAACTAAAATGTCACTGCTTAGATGCATTCCTCACTGGGTAAACACGTCATGAAAAGTTTAATTTCGGTAATTTGTTTTTCGATCATTTTATGAACCTTTAGCGCCGTAATAGTTAGTAAAGAACTACCAAGTACTTTATCAAGAAGCAGGTATATATTTTAAATATTTCTGATTGTTTTATACTGGCACTATTTTTTTTCCTTTATTTTTTAATAATGGGAACCCACTAAGGCGCAGCCTGTGCGTAGGTAATATAGTTTGATATATTTGATTATTGTACCTAGAAAGAATAAACAATGGGCATATAAAGCAAAAACATGATTAAAATTTGTCTAAACAGCTGTACACAAAAAGAGCATACAACAGTGCAACTGTAAGTGTATAGTGTAGTATTAAGTGTAATAGTAATTGTATATTAAGTGTAGTAGTGTAATCATAATGGAATGTAACAGTAAGTGCATAGTGTAATAATAGGGACGGGTTGTTTCAAAAAATTTGATGAGTTCATCAAATATTTGAAGTTAATTTTCAGGTTCTGTGTAAGTTCTTTTCGAGTTCTGTTTTTTTATCATCATAGGCCAGCTGCTTCACAAAACTGAAATCATCACAGAACTTGAATAGAACTTACACAGAACGTGAAAATTAACGTCAAATATTTGACGAATTCGCCAAATTTTTTGAAACAACCCATCCTAAGTGTACTATTTGTGAAAAAACATAGAGTGATACAAATTAAACAAACAACGTTTCACTATCTACATTGTCCAGCCACGACTTCAATTCCTTTGTGTATTGAAGAAGTTTAGTTGTCACTTGAATATTTTTCGGTAAAAGATTGAATGCAAGAGGTCCAAAGAAACTGCTTTGAGTTTGCATTTGTTTGGTATTCGTTTAGGGGGTATAAAAACATTATTATTTCTAATGTTGATTCGATTTTCATTTTTTTCGAATTTGTTTTTGTTTTTAAAGATATATTTCATAGTTTGCATTATAAACAGTTTACGGAGACTGAATAGTTTAGCTTTTTTGTATAATGCATCTGTCGAAAATGTTCTGTTTCTATTATACATAATTTTGAGTTATTTGTAAAGGTTTTATAAATGCATCAAGCGCACCACCACATCCTATTATTCCGTACATGAGTGAAGATTGCACCAGAGAAAAATAAATCATTTTTAATTTATCAATATTAAGTACTTCTTTAAGTCCGTAAAATATGTACGTAACGATGTTTTATAAATTTAAGTCACACACACATTATGATGTATCTGTTCAATCACTGAAGACGCTTAGAAGAGTGTTTTGGGTGTTTGCCCGAAACCAGCTCAATTTTTTCATACTTCCAGTAAAATGCATCAAACATTTTCATATGTCGATATTCTTTCTATAAACTACACTTTGGAAGGCAGTGATGGTACTGCCGCCCGGGAACCATTTATTGGATAACCAACACCTCTGCCGTAGGTCACCCCAAGTGGTTCTCTACATTTGGAGACTTAGCAGGGATGCCCGGATTCATGGGGTGAGATTTGTCCAGGTCTTGACTGCCGGTGCATCTGTCCACCTGCTACGTGATAGCAATCAGGGATAAACAGAGGCTGGTTGGGGGAGGATTTTTGACATTCCCATCGCCATTTTTGACACTCCCATCGCCTTGCACTACAGTTGGGGAGATGGATTCAAACGTTCTTCACTCCTGGACACTGACTCTCAAATTCCTACCCACCCTTCCTACCTATTTCCTTCCCAGAACTTCCTCTCCTTCATTACCTTAAAAAAACCTCCACACCTTTAAAAAAAACTCCCCCTAAGATGACATGGGTTCTCAGGGTAATTATTGTAAATATTAATTAAAAAAATCAGAGTGAGAAATTCACACGCGGTAGAAGTGGACAAGAATGGGACACTACGAAGAACTTTTTTTATCAATGCGAAGGTGATTTTTTTTTCTCCATATTTTTGTCATCGAATTTTACCCTTTCCTATACATTTGTTCATCTTATTAGTACGTATTTGTGGTTACTTCTTCGGAGTCGCTATAATATCGCCTTCTTTTGTGTTTTCTTTTGCCTGTTCATTTCGGTGTGGTTTGAAGATTGGATATTTATTTTACGAATATAATTTGTTGTTTTTTTTTGGATTTCATAGGATTCGATCCCTGATCGACTGAATGTTTGCAAAGATTTGTCAGGCGCTTTATACCACTACACTAAAGGGGACTTGAATAGGACCGTGCATTTATCGTATAATATTGTAACCGAGTACCCGTGAATAAAATAAACATTTTATTGCTATATCATTCTCTCGCAGGCTAAATCCTATAGACGTATGTGTTTGTCTCTTTTTAGGGTCGCTCTTTCCATTTCATCGAGTTTCAAATAACAACTGTGCTAAAGATGTATTCGCTTTAAAAAAAAACTGATTAATTTTATTGGCTTATAAAATTGACGACATTTTTCTTTCAAACCGGTGTAGATCACATTTAATCGGAACAATTTTACAAACGATTTAATCAACTTTTACATTAGCTCCACACAGGGAGCCCTGAGGAAAAACGTTCCCTCATTGCCTATTTCATCTTTGGGGATGCTGTGCGGTATGGCCTTTTTAGAAAGGTGGGAAAGGAAGTTCTGGGAAGGAAAAAGGTGTGAGGGGTAGTTTGGACTCTGAGGCTCAATGAGTCCAGGAGAGACGGACGTATGAATGCATCCCTCCCACTGTGGTGTAAGGCGATGGATTGAGAGAGTCCGGCTAGAGAGGTCTAGTTTAGGTCTCCCTCAACCAGTCTCCCGATCCGGCCCGCCGCGCATTCGCCGTCAAGACCAAGACAAACCTCATCCCATGAATCCGGGTATCCTTAGTAAGTCACCAATGGTAGCGAGCCGCTTGGAGCAGGGTGAGGCCCACGGGGGTGTTATTTATCCAATAAATGGTTCCCGGAGCGCGGGTATCCATAAGCGCCTGCCTAATTGTTTATCATTTATTAGGTAAGATGATCTGATAGGACTTACCGTTCGTTTCCAGAACCGGTGTGGACATGGACCCTGGATCCGCTAGAGCCTTCTCTAGGTGGGGGCGGGGGCGGCATGGGCGTCGGAATGCGCGGCGGTGCCACCGGGATCGGCGTGCCCCGGCGTCGCACGCGCCTCACCTCCATTGTGGGCTATCTGAAACAATTCAACAATGTTATTGCTGGGTGTCATATTAGATGCGCGAATAACATTTTCCCAAAAAATATATTGTACAACCATTTTTAAAAAATCAACCCTTAAAAAACAAAGTTTTTGTTACCATAAAACATACATCTATTTTCAATTTTCGACTTATTTGCGCCATCTCTTGGGCCGGTTAGTAGCCGATTTCAAGTATTTTTTCGTTGTAAGACTGAGGATTGAACCTTCCGAGAGACTGGCTCTTAAGAGGAACGGCTGCGCAACCCTTTTCATACAATACGTTATTTTGGTTTTGAGGCAAAATATTTAACCAAACTGAAAAATTATTTTTTTTACAAAATGTATAGCAAATATCTAGTATGGATGTGCTATTTTATTGAGTTGCGATTAAAATTGTAAAATAAAGGTTATTAAAGAAATCAAATTTACTTGATTTTAGAAGCAACTTTGGCAATTATTTGGTAGTCGATGATAATTACTTGAAAATTTTTTTTTTTGCTTTAACGCCAACGATTTTTTTTTCCACGGCAACGATTTGTTTTGCTTAGCAATAACTCATTTTTCTTAGGGACAGAAAACATATAATATATTAATATTTATAATTTCATAACGCTTACCATTATATACAGCCTATATAGTACTATCACTTAATTTAGCTTTCTATTGGCAAAATAATTTTTTAAATCGTTTTATTGTTTTATGCGTGAAAGCATAACAAACAAACAAAAGTATAGCTAGATATATGATGAAATAAAAATTTTATAAAATATTGATGATTGAAGAGACCCACAGAACGTTGGTCGTTCAATATAAACATAAAGACGACGCGTGATGATAATGGTGGCTTATAAATATATTAATAATATCTTGTCCATATTAAGTCAGTGTTTTATTTCATAATAACATCATAGCTACTCATTCCAACTGGGAAAGAATGCCTAGTGTCTATAAAACCACAAGTTAAGGATATGTACTAAAAGTGGCTCTCTAGAAAGGCTCTTCATTAAGTGGTGCTCTTGAGTATGCGGCGTCACCACAACGTGACAAGACACCACAAAATGCATTAGACTGTAATGAAGATAAATTAGAGGCTGAAAGCTTCAATTAAAACCCTTTGCATGCCTGGTAGGGTCTGACAGACCCAGGGCATTTTAGAAGAGTTGTAACTATTTAAAAATTGGTACGCAAGTATCATGCGTTTCGTTAAATGTCGCTAATGATTCACGCTAGCATTATATGAAGAGAACTTAGTTCTACCCACACTGCCCTCAGGAGCTTTCGAAGTCCACGCGGGTCTTACACACCCTATCAGGCATACGAAATAGTTATTGGTTAAGCAAAACCTCTGTTTTGGTCGCCCCAAGTGTTTCGCCATGTTTGGTGACTTGATAGGGATTAAGCACTCAATTTCCTTTTGCCGAAAATGTATCATTTTCCAAGTCAAAAATTCTATTAAAAGCTTTATCACAAATATTGTTTTCCAAGCTAAATATTGAAATTGGTTCCCACAAAAGACGCATCATTTTGTTTTTGTTTTTGTCATCGTAAAAAAAGCATTAAATTTTTTTTAATAAAAATTAGAAGATTTGTTTCTGGATTATGTTGAGGAGTTATATTTTTTTAAGTGCTTCGAATTTATTTATTAGAATATAAATTTAAAGAAGAAAAAAATAAACACTGTGCAAATAAAACAAAATTCGTTTAAGTATCGCCGGGTCCCACAGACCCTACCAGGCATAACTTCTGATATAATGTTATCAGACTTGCGGAGGGTTAACTTTTACCTATATTTCTATTAAGGAACAGATAATTATTTAAAGAGACCCTTGCTTATGCAGTTGTGTTATAGATAGATTAAAAAACGCAAAATCGAAATAACAATCTTTATTGAACTAATAAAACATAATGTGCAGTACAGAGTAAAGCACAGAACGTATAGGTGTTTGCTCCATGTTTCTTTCAACCTAATAATCAGTGAGTAAAAAAAAACTGTATGTAAATTTGGATATTATGACTAAAGTACAAATATATTCATATCGTGAGAAAAAAATCAAAGGGTTTTCTTCTAAAAGTACCTTTTAGGGCACTGGCGCTGGATGAAAAGAATTATTTTTAATTCAATTATTACATTTTTAGTAAATATAAAAAAACCATGTATAATGTATATATCATAAAAAAGGTGTAAAAAATTTGCGTCCCGCTAAAACTCATAAACGAGTCCCGCTACGATCAAGGGAGTTATATGGTATGGTAGCCCTCTATCCCCCAACCATGAAGAACGTTCACATTTTTACCCGAAGGACGTGCTTTTGAAGATATAATGGCTGGAAGTTTCACCCTCTAGAAATTTCTAGAACAGTCTAGAGCGTTTCACAACATTCCAGAATATTCCGGAACATTCTGGAATTTTCCGTAATAGTTTGGAACGTTCGTGAACATTGCGGAACATCCCAGATCATTGAGGAACATTCCAGAACACTCTCGAATGTTGTGGAATGTTCTGAAACATTATGGACCATTCAAAACCTTTTTTGTATGGATGAGGCTACCCATTTGTGGGGGTAAATAAAGCAAGATCCATGTTCGAATGTCAGTTCAATCCCATATCAACTCCCTGGGCGAAGCCGGGTACCCCAGCTGGTAATGATAAACGTCACTACTCACCCGTGTATTTCGGCATTGCGTGATAAGAGACCAAGGTATATAGAAAACGCGTTAATACGGGCCTTTTTCGAAAAAAAAAATTCGTCGGGCCGCTTTTGAAATTTCGAACGCGTAACGTAGCTTGAAGTAAAGTTAATTCAAATCTCCCAATGGATCATGGACTTCAAGCTACGTCACAAATTTTTAGCCAATCACCGCTCCAGCCTCTCGATGAGCTAACCTTAACGCATTTTCTACAAACCTTGATAATAGACCACTGCGGGCGAGAGTTCCAAATCTTTGCCAAAAACTTTTTAGTAACTTTCGGTACTATCGGTGTATTCACACGTGTCCTCTTATAAAGATTTTCCTGTATATCTTAACATATTCCTAAGTACAACATTAATATAGTAGAGTTATTGGTAGGTTAAGCGAAATGTAGCATCCTATTAATTTAATTTTGTAACATAATATTTAAGGGATGCGGTGTATGTAGAATGCTCTTTGAACGCTTAAATTACTTGGAAACATTCTGAACCAATTACCTATGATTTTAAGTGGGTGTAATAGCAAAGCTTTCATCTTATTTCTCACTGAAGATAAATTTAATTCGCAACGTATCGACAAGATAATGTAGCTTAACAAGTATTCTCTTGTAAGAATTTCCTCCATATTAAATTGTATTTTTCTTAATATTCATAGCATATTAAATAACTAGCTTTGGCTTTAAATGTTTTATGTTTTCGTGATATTCTCAAAATCACAGAAAACAAGTTTTCACCATATGTAATCATATTTTTGTTTTGATATATGTAAAATATGGATAGGTTTAAATATGATATAAGCTTATCCATTTTATTGATGTGCATATGTACAATCACCTAAGAAGTCCGAGGATTTCAAAAGCTTTCGGCCGATCCATTCGTTCTATAAGTTATATTTGTTCTGTTAGTTATATTCGTTTAATTAGCTTTATTCCTTATATTCGTTCTATTATTTTTATTCGTTCTATTAGTTCTATTCGTTATTTTTTTTTTTTTTTTTTTTTTTAATTAGAAAAAAAGTAAATATTTACCATAAATAATAATATATTACATTTCATATCAGACTTTTTTGGTTACCCAATCAGTAGAGAAATAACTGGGGAGCTAGTCTATGTAATTATATATATAGATAATAAATAATATGCATAGTTACAAAAATGGAAAAATAAGATTTTCAAAAATACTGTGAAATATTACAAAAATATTGTACAATAATAAAATAACATATAATTAAAGAAACAGATTATCAAAAAAAATCAACAAAAATAATAGCAACATATCTGAATATATCTGAAAATCATCGATAAAAGCGAGTCAATCTTCTCTGTAAAAATACAACGAAAGTTTTTTTTTAAATTTAGAATAGTTTTTCTCACTTTTTATTGTATCCGGTAAATCGTTAAATAACTTTGGGCCTACATATTCATAATGGGGTTGTGCAGCTGTCGTGTTGCATCTAGGTACATATATGTTCCCAGAAGTTCTAGGTCTTATACTTCGCGTTGAGGACATTTCAGATTCTTTAAAAACTTTTAAAATAGCATTTCTTTGAAATAGTTTTGAAACCGGTAGGACCTTAAATTAAGTTATATTCATTACATTAGTTCTATTCGTTCTATACCTTATATTTGTTCTATTCGTTCTATTCGGCGCTCATGCACGTAATCATTATATTCATTACATTAGTTCTATTCGTTCTATACTTTATATTTTTTCTATTCGTTCTATTCGGCGCTCATGCACGTAATCATTATATTCATTACATTAGTTCTATTCGTTCTATACCTTATATTTATTCTATTCGTTCTATTCGGCGCTCATGCACGTAATCATTATATTCATTACATTAGTTCTATTCGTTCTATACTTTATATTTGTTCTATTCGTTCTATTCGGCGCTCATGCACGTAATCATTATATTCATTACATTAGTTCTATTCGTTCTATACTTTATATTTGTTCTATTCGTTCTATTCGGCGCTCATGCACGTAATCATTATATTCATTACATTAGTTCTATTCGTTCTATACTTTACATTTGTTCTATTCCTTCTATTCGGCGCTCAAGCACATAATCATCCACACCTTTGATATCAATCGATTTCGATACTATCAATTCGATTAGATTTTATATAAGGTTTGGTCACACATTGGTCTTAGATGGTCCAAGTCATCTAAGTGACTAAATAAAATATTTCACTCCCATCATAAATCATTCTTATTTAAGTATGAAAAAAGACATCGCTAGTAAAACATAAATGTGTTAAAAACTGCAAGAAGCTAATTATATTCGCGCTTTTTCTCAACACTGGCGGCAACCACTTGACGAATATCATCTTTTCCACTTAACAGAAAAAATTGTACAGGTCCAAATAAAGATTTACATCACTCAAAATCCTTTTTTTTATTTAGTAAAAAACAAAAATGGATGATTAATTTTGCGCCACCCTGTTTAAACTGAAGATTGGAAAAAATCATGAAAATGTTTTTGTTATTTGTTTTTGGGGTGTTATGCCGTTGCGCTACCTCCTTCTTTAGCCAACGTTTCGGACAGCGTTACAGTGTCCATCATCAGGGCAGATGTGTAATTGTGTACACTGTAACGCTGTGATGATGGACACTGTAACGCTGTCCGAAACATTGGCTAAAGAAGGAGGTAGTGCAACACGGCATAACACCCCAAAAACAAATAACGAAAATACTTTTGGCCGTGAAAATCTAAAAACTTACCATGAAAATGTTGTCTAAACGCCCTAAAAAACCAATACATTTCTAAGTGACTAATTAAAACATTATTTCACTCCCATCATAAATCATTCTTATTTAAATATGAAAAAAAACATCGCTTGCAAAACATAAATGTGTTAAAAACTGCAAGAAGCTAATTATCTTCGCGTTTTTTCCCTTCGCAAAGGCTTAGGGCACAGCACAAATCACACAGCCCAACCCCAACACGGTAGGTAGCATTTACCACGCGCGTATGCCGTGTATCGCGGGCTCGAGATGTCAAGAGGCTGTATTGTGGGTGTCCCGTGATGCATACTGAATTAATTCAAGCACAGGGGGGCTCGGGGGGCCCGGCCTGGCCTCGGGGCCTCGGCTGGTCTAATGAAGTCTTATGGATATGCAAAAGATAATCCACGTTTTAAACACATTCAAACTGAAGCAGACAATAAGAAAATTTATGTTAGGAAATAATAAAGTGATGTTTTGAATATCTGGAAACATATCTTATCTAGAAGAATATCATGTGTTGTATTTTATTTGAAAGAAAAGTCTATCTGGGTAACTTAATTTTTTTTCTGAAAGAAAGCTAGTAACCAAAATTGAGAAAAAAGACAAATGTTTTGACAAAAGAAGAAAAATTAATAATTTTTGTTTTTAGTAATTAGAATTAAAATAACTTGGATAACCACTTTATTTGATATATCTTATATATAAATCCAACCGGTTTCGATTCAACCCGAACCTCCTTCAGGATTATATAAAAACATATTAAATTAATTACAGGGTAAAAGTTTATTTATTTATAGGTAACATAGAAGAGGGAGAGAGAAACTTGCTCCACCATCTTTCGTGGAGCGAGGGAGAGGTAGGTAAGAGAGAGGGTATAAAAAAGGGTATGAAAAAGACGAATATGTTAAAAATGAGGCTACTTGATAAGTGATTTATTTTTACGGATTTTTTCCTTAAAATTAAAAACCTTGAAAATAAATAAATCTAATTTTTTAAATAAATTAATAGATTTATCAAGTAGCTCATTTTTACACATATTCCCCTTCCCCACGCCTACTTTAACACCATCCTCTCTCTTATCGACCTCCCCCTCGCCCACAAAGTTGATGTTCTCTCTCCCTCTTTTATGTTACCTATAAATTCACTGTAACTCTGTAATTAATATAATATGTTATTATGGATTGAGTTCGTCCGGGTCTTGGCGGCGGATACGTCTGCCCACCAGATGCATGGCGGGCTAGATCGGGAGAGAATGGACGAGGGAGTCCTTCCAGCCGTACTCTCAGAACAACGCCTTGCACCACAGTGGGAAGGATGGATTCATAAATTCGTCACTCCTGAACACACTCCCCTGATTCCTACTCATCCCTAATACGCTTTTCCTTCCCAGAACTTCCTCTTCTTTTTTCCTAAAAAGAACCTCCACACAGCATTCCCAAAGATGACAGGCCCTGGGGGGAATTATATTCCTCAGCGCCTCCTATGTGGAGCTAACCTAAAAAAACTAAACTAAAAAAATATAGAAGGTTCAGGTTTATATAATAACCGAAACCGTTTGGTTTTATATATTAAAGATAAATTATAAGTAGATATATCCAATAAAGTGGTATTCAAACAAAATTATTTATTTCAAATTATTATAATTATGTACCTATACTAACAAAGTTTTTGCTAAATTTGAAAATTAAAAAAAAAATGTAATGTAATAATATAATATCACTGAATTTGAGACATGAATTTGATTTATTTAAGAATAATGGCGTAAACTCACGTTTATATTTTATTTTTATAATCAACGCAATATATATTTAATTCCATTAAAATAATTGTAGTGGCGAAAATTTTGGAATTATTCTCTGAAATATAATTTTGTATATTTTCTATGTTAAAAGAAAAACGTTGTAAAAAATATTTCTTTCTTAAGTCATTGTAAAAAAAGTATCTAAGAAAAAAATACAAACGACCATCGAAATATGCTCCCAATATAAAATAATCAGTGACTTGTGAATTGTCCAAAAAGGGTAGACTTTGATGATATTTAATTTTTATATGTAAATTGATTCAATGTTTTATATTTCAGCACATAATTTACGGTCCTAAAGGTAAAAGGGTAATTTTTAACTGTACATGGTATGCTTTGAGCTCAATGGAAACGCGTGCGGGCATTAAACTGGGTCGTTAATTATAGTTCCTTTCAGCAAATAACAATATTGTAAAACCACGTCTGTAGAGAAGTGAATAAATTATCAACATCGACTTTATCTAAAGTGCTTATCTGGTAGCGAGCTAAGTGCCAAACGCCGCCATTAAGCCGTGTGTGCTTCAAAGAGGAATCTCTTTTCCTTTGATGAGAAAAGCGTGGCTTTGCATCCCATTCTTAATTTTATCATTACATCTCGCTACTTGGCTACACGGTTTTCCATTTGCGAGGAAAGCCTTTGCTGCGGATGCTGGGAGCTGTTAGAAGAGCTCTCAGAGGAGATGAAGTGATATCCAGGATTGCTACCCAAAAGGTCCAGCCAGCGGGCTCATTATTTCTCTTGATATAAGCAGACATCTGCATCTGTCTGGCTTTTAAACAAGCCTTGTACAGGATAGTTTCAAGCGTTAAATAGCAGTACTTGCCTTTGTCGCAATGCCTCAATTCTAGCCGATACTCGTTGAAGAATGTATATTTTATATTCTCTCTGTTTTCTATTCGTTAATTATGTTCATGTCAGTGACACATATGCTTTTTACCAGTATTAGAATGTTTTATACCTATTAGTGAAATCAAAGGACTACCACGTTTGATAATTTCTTCAGAAGTCGAAACAGCTGTCAGATAGTGGTAGACAAGTGAATGAAATTCGATATTTTAATAATATTTGGATGATTTATATAGCGCCGTTTTTGTGAAAAATCACCTCAAGGGCGCTTTAATCAAAGATTTTAAGCAGTTAGATAGATAACTTGATAAAAATTACCCTTTTTATAAAACAAACCTCTTGCCTATGTTATCTTTGGGAATGCTGTGTGGAGTATCTTTTTAGGAAAGGAAAGAGAGGAAGTTCTGGCAAGGAAAAAGGCATGAGGGGTGTGTAGGAATTTGGGGGTCAGTGTTTCCAGAAGTGTCGGACCCACGAATCTATCCCTCCCACTCGATTTTTCGAGAGAGTCCTGCTAAAGAGATCAAAAGATCTCCCTCAACTGGTCGGTGGGCAGACGCATCCGCCGCCAAGACCCGGACAAACCACAATCCATGAACCCAGGCACCCCTACTAAACGTAGCGAACCACTTGGGGCGACCTATAGCAGAGGCGTTGGTAATCCAATAATTGGTTCCCGGGGCGACGGTACCGATATCCACCTCCCAAATTGAAAAAAAATCTCTGTGATTAAGTAGGTACAATGAGTAACATCGACCTACTACTTTTGTCTAACAAACAATCTGTTTAGCAAAATCCAACATTGGGTTGGTATCTGCCTAATCATTATCAATGTTTAAAATCAACATAATTATGAACATAACAGAAGCTACTCGAAACGAAATGAAAATATTTTAATAGGAAAATACTGCGAAAATGTAGAAAATTTTAGAGGGGCAAAATTAATTAATGTGTACCTCAGAATTAAATTCCGGATTTGGTATGTAGATGTTATTCATAAATATTCTAGTGATACGTCATTTGCATAAAAGCTAAGGAAAAAAGCTCCCTGAAAAGCTCTCAGATTTCGTCTCATCAGTATGGACGAGTCATTATAAGAATAGGAACTCCGCAACCTTATGCCACTTCCTATTGTTTCGAAGGCTTTACTTTGTACCCTTCAGAAATAATAACGACATAAGCCTTGTCTTCCTCCGGCTTCTGTCGTAATTGTGGACAAAGAAGTGAATTTGATTCAGCTCTATTAAAACACGCAAATTAATATGATAATCATTTTGCAATACGTAAAATGTCTCTAAACTGTAAATTTTACGTTATCTAAATTTGCCTAAATAAAAGCGTTAGGTTAAGTGTTAGGTTAGATAAATTTATAATAACTATTTATCTTAGTGACTTAACATTAAAATTACCATCGATAACATTACAAAGTTATTTAGTTTCATTTAATATAATATATATATTACTAGTCTAGTTGTATTTCATAAAGCGAGCGATAACATCGATCAGGGAAATTCGAAATACTGTAAAGGAAAATAAATCAAAAATTAATTAAATTAATTTTTTCCGTTTTTTTCTGTCGACCTTCGTCGAAACATTTCTAAAAAAATAAGTGCTTTTACGACGTTCATTTAAAGAGGATTTTTTTTGAAAAATTAAAAATGAATGAAATACTTGTAATTTACAATTCGGGAGGCGGGAATGGGTACCGCCGCCCCGGGAACCTTTATTGGATAACCAACACCTCTGCCATAGGTCACCCCAAGTGGTTCGCTACGTTTGGTGATTTAGCAGTGGTGCCCGGGTTCATGGGGTGAGGTTTGTCTAGGTCTTGGAGGCGGATGATCAGGACACACTGAACCCCAGATTCCTACCCACTCCTTAAACCCTTTTCCCTCCCAGAACTCTCCTCTCCTTCCTTTCCTCAAAAAGACCCTTCACACAGCATCTCAGATGACATAGGCCTTGAGGGAAATTATTTTCCTCAGGGCCTCCTATGTGGATTTCGTGTAAAAAAAAAAAATTTAAAAAAATTACAAAACTTGTAAGGATTCTGAAAGATCTATTCATGATATTTTATAATAAAAAATCTTACTTATTGATCTGAAAAATCAGGAAATATGATTTTTTGAAAGAAAAGACACATTTTTTTCACTCTCCTGAACCTGAACAATAACATTTTGTCTTTTTCAGCATTTCAAATTTCCATGATCGACGTGATACTTTGCAATGAGCATAGTATGAATTATTATCTAAGCAAAAGCAACTTTCATAAACCAGAAACAAATTTTATGCAAGTTACTTTATAAAGGGACTTCGACAGTTGATAGCGGCCATATTGTTAAAACGACATCTGTCAAATTGGCTGTAATTTATTTATTAAGTCTATTTTGCCAAATCACCATGGACGGATATAGCATTCAACAACATTTGCAAATGATAAAATTGTTTAAAATGTAATTAATTGTTTAATTGCTTAAAATTGTTTAATGATAAAATCTCACGTGAAGGTGGTGTGAACTGGCCCCCGAGATCGTGCGATCTGACCCCGTTAGACTTTTCTCGTGGGGTTTTCTTCAGTTGCAGGTCTATGCGAATAAGCCATCACAGCGGTCCTCAAAGCCAACATAATCCATGCCATCGGTCAACTTCAGCCTGATTTATGCGCCAGAGTCATGGAAAATTGGACATTTCGGATGCGCGCCACCCGGAGAAGCCGCGGTGGACATTTGAACGATATTATAATCCATACATAATGGCATCGGTAGGCCTTTCAAACGAATAAAAAAATTCTATGATATCTCACCCCACTTTCTTTAATTTAAATTTAAAGATAGGAAGCGCTTAAGAGGAACTATGCGCGGCCCATTTCGGCCAGTTTCATACAAATCTTAAATTTGGATTTGAGATCAAAATATCCAACCAAACTGAAAAAATATTTTTGTTATCAAAAGGTATATCAAATATCTAATACGGATGTGAGCTACTTTATTTATTTTTGCTTTAAATTATAAGATATAAGCCATTAAAGATTTAAGTGTTTCATGATTTTAGATGCAACTTGGGCAATTCTTTGTGAGTAAATGAAAAAAAATAATAATTTTACTACATTTATCATAGAAATATAAAATAAAAAATAAAAATTACGAAAAAAAATCATTTTGATAGGTGTAAATTTAAAATACAAATTACCTATTTACGGCGGAACAAAAAATTACCGTTTATACCAACATTAAAATTACTACCTAAAAAGGGAATTTTACATGAATTACATGAATTTTTCAACATAATTTGAACAGTTTCAAACATAATTTTTTCTATAATTTTGGTTAAATAATTAGTGTATCATACATAATAACTTGTTTTCATTTAATCTCGAGATTTGATCAATATGATAAAAATTAAGACGAACGCTTGTGATTCTCGCAAAATCATGAATTTAAATCGTTATGTGATAATCGAACAATCAGTTATTCCATTAGATAACCTACCAGCAGAAATTCGCTAAATCAACGTAAAACAAATGGCAACAAAACACCATATATGTGGGTAAAGGCTACATCAAATCCCTTAGTCCGTATTTCACGTTGAAAGCTCACCAAAGCTCCGTGAAATCGCAAAGCACACAAGTACTGATTACCACAGCGATTACAATGCTAATCCCGATCTTTGTGCGATACAACTCCCGAGTATTATTCAATAAAGCATTATTCCTTGTTCGGGGGGTGCCGTAATGGTTTTGCGGAGCGTTGCATTTTTTTCATCTCCAGATTTCAGAGATTTCAAAGGACACCAGACATTTTGAATGAATGCTGTCGAAAGTACATATGTTACAGCCCAAAGTTAGCTTATCTTTTCAATTTTTCAAATTCACAACCCGTATTAATTGCTGTGCGGAAACTTTACTTCAAAATAAAAATGTTTTCAATTGTCAAACCGATTCATGCCCAGTCAGGGTCTAATTTTGCGGTGTAATGACAATCTGCAATGGCTTTCCCTTCCATATCATTTAATCAGGGTAGAAAATATCACGGACTGCCCTCTGCTGAAGGCTTTCGTGATATTGACTCTTTAACCATGGACGAGATCGTGACTTCAAAACCAGAAAGGAGTGTTTTCCATACAGAATTACGATGTAAGTTTAAATAGGTACTATAAAATATTTTATATTTGCATTTCAGAGTAGAAGAGACTCTCAGTGTCTATGGAGCTTCATCGACAGTCTTCCAGAGGAAGACCAAAGAACTCCTGGATGACTCAGTGCTTCAAAATATTGCAGAGAAAAGGCCTGGATGAAAGCGATACCCAGAACCGAAGACGATATAGCCTGGAACGAGAGGAGCCGACCCCCAACAGCCTACCTAGGCAATGAGTTGGGACAGTGCAAGGAAGAAGAAGAGTAGAAGAGATTCTCAGAATTGTTCTGGTGCAAGACCACGTTTCGGCAACCTTTTCTATTACCTCACCAACTGCCTGTAGTCTCACAACATTCCTCAGTTATTGGCGATGCCATATTCCCACTCACCGCTGGCATCATTTACACAAAAGTTTTCTTCCGAAGAAACCAAATTTGACCATAAAGTACTGTGAAATGTAGCTTAAAAATACGTGAATCTGCTAATATAATTAGATGATACGTTTCTTCCTCCTATCGACATAACATACCCTCTGTAGTTTTACTACCTCTATCCTTCCATTTCCACCAAGGGAGATTGCAACAACAGGATACTGCGGAGTTCATATTACCTATTGTGTAGTAGCTTCAGACATCAAATTTCCCATTTTCTGATTTCAGTTCGAAATGAAAAGAATGAACGAGTGTTTACGGTAAATATTTAATAATGTAAGTTAATACCCTATTTTAAACCAAAGTATCTTTTCAAGAATTCCCTTTCTTTCTTTATTGAACTTATTTCTTAAAATAACAATAAAACCTGATAATTAATTAGGGAAGAAAAAAAATGTGTGTCTAAGCCAGAGTTCATGAAGAGCGCTCCAGCATTAAAAAGAAGCGTAAAGTAGGTTTACGGACGATAATTTTACGTGATAACGTCATACAATAACGATGGAGTGGAAGAGATATAGATGCGTTACAAGCCGAACGCTTAGGCCGAATGTTTGTTCCGCGCTCTCGCTTCGACGGTTGGCTCAGGCGGAACGTGACAACGTGACAATGAGTCATGCTTTTGCATGAGTGCAGGCGGTGTTCATTGATTTATAAGACGTTATCACGTCAAAAAAATAGCAACGCAGTGGTCAAACAAGGTTTTAGTAGTTCAAATTAAGCAACTCAATTTTTTTTGTATTTTTCACTTTTGTTGTTTGAGAGATAAGTTCTCAGTAGTTTTAATGAATAATCAGTTATTTTTATTCTACGTATCAAGACTAAGGAGCCAAACTTTTAGCCAAGTTAGGTATTCCAATCAACGCAACCTTCCCCTATATATTTATTGGTTCCATGCCAACTGAGAATAAAGTCAACTCAACACCTCCTTGAAAAGTCATTAAAAGCTATGAAAAAAATAATATTAAGTAAGCTGATAACCCTAACCTAACGTAACCTATTTAAACCATTTTTAATATATAATTTTTTATCACTCTAAATGACTTATCTGAGATGTTTCTGAGTTGGTTTCATTCCGAGTCGTCCGGTCACCATATTTATTGGTGACCCGACCGTTGATCCGCCGACAATCGGCCCCCGAAACGATATTTATTTTAAATTATATTTTTTGTGCTTTATTTACCAATTTCAAAAGTAAAATCGACTTAAAAAATACCCTTCATAATAAGTTGGTATAAGAATATCCAACGAATTAATAAACAGTGTCGATTTCTTTGTAGTTATGCGCTGGTATACGCAGTATATAGAGAAGCAGATTTTTCCTCGCTGCACTTTAATGAAAATATGTTTTATACTACTGTTATTCTGCGGTACATCCTCTCTGCACATCACTTCAGGGTCACTTAGTTATGTTTTGTGTATTTAGGTATACCGTATTTTTCCTAAACCGACTGCACATTGTATATAAGAAGGCCGGGAGACCAATTGCCGGCAAATCAACTGTCATGGAATCATTTTTATTAAATCCTATTTGTGAGTGATCCTATATATGGGTACCACAGCCTTGTGAACCATATATTGGATAACCTACACCCTTGCCATCTATTTTTAGTGACTTAACAGGGATGCCCGGGTTCATAGACTGAGATTCGTCTAGGTCTTGGCGGCCAATGCGTTGGTCTACCAACTGTTCGGGCCGGATCGGGACAGATTGGTTGAGATAGACCTAACCTAGTCGGACTCTCTCGACCCATCGTCTTGCGCCGCAGTGGGATGGATGGATTCATACGTCTGTCACTCGACAATCGATAGACTTCTATCCACACCTCATACCTTTTTTCCCAGAACTTCATCTCCTTCCTTTCCCTAAAATGATCCTCTATACATTTCAATTTGGGAGGCGGGAATGGGTACCGCCGCCCCGGGAACCTTTATTGGATAACCAACACCTCTGCCATAGGTCATCTCAAGTGGTTCGATAAGTTTGGCGGTTTAGCAGGGGTGTCCGGGTTCATGGGATAAGGTTTGTCTAGGTCTTGGAGGCGGATGACCAGGATACACTGAACCCCAGATTTCTACCCACCCTTTAAACCCTTTTCCTTCCCAGAACTCTCCTAACCTCCTTTTCCTTAATAAAATCCTCCATACAGCATCCCCGAAGATGTCATAGGCCCTGAGGGAGATTATTTTCCTTAGGACCTCCTGTGTGGAGCTCATTTAAAACAAAAACACAGCATCCCCAAAGATGACATCCCTGATGGAAAAATTTTCCTTCAGGAGCTCGAAATAAAAATAATGGTTAATCCGACCGTGAAATGCTTTATTTAGTGTTTTCATGTTTTAGGGGATAGAAAATTCCCTCCCTTATTTTTGCTAAAATGTTTGACATTAAAAATATCGGTGAAATCTTTTCGGAAACCGTTTTCGCGAAATGTCAGAACATTGTTTTATCGCGACATTTCTGGCAGAGGCGAAACTTACGCGTTCGTATTTCACGAAAACGTGAGAACAATCCAGAATATTATTCGTATGTGAAATTTATTATGATAGGAGCGCTACTCGGAGGTAGATATAATACAAGAGGAACGTGACGATTGATGCGTCGCGTATATTGTTACGAGATGTCAATTTCAATCGTTCAGGGAGGTACGTGATTTATTGAATTCCATTGGAATTGATTCCATTGGAAAAATATATTTTAGTCATACCTAGATATTAGATATTCCGCGTGAAGAAAGCCTCTCACCTTCGTTGATATAGCTGTGTGTATCACAACGGTGAATATTTTTTTTCTGTTTTTATTTAAAACAACAGTGGAATTACACACGACAGGGTCGTCATATTCACACTAGTATTCAAATATTATAAAATAATATTTATTTGTTCAACAATCGCGAATACTTAATGACTTTTTGACGTGATAACGTCTTATAAATCGATGAATGCCGGCCGCATTCACAAATAAGTAAAATTTATAAAATTTTAAGACACCCCCGACACAAAAAAAGGCTGATAACCTTGAAACGCATGAACAGATTTTCATGAATTGTAGCTAAGAACCATCTCTATTACGTCAGCTTTCAAACAAAAAAAATTGCATCACAATCGGTCCATTCGTTTAGGAGCTACGATGCCACAGACAGACAGACAGACACACAGACACATAGACACGTCAAACTTATAACACCGCTCCTTGCATCGGGGGTTTAAAAGCATGACTCATTGTCACGCTGTCATGCTGTCACGCTGTCACGCTGTCACGTTCCGCCTTAGTCGGGCGTATAAGCGAGGGCGCGGAACAAGCGTTCGGCCTAAGCGTTCAGCGAGAGCGCGGAACAAGCTTTAGAAAGGCACGATCGGCTCGTGACGTTATTGCGTAAAATTATCGTCCGTAAACCGAATTTACCGACAACCAAATTTTTTTCACATGGATTAAGTCTTAAGAATTACAAAACTTATAAAATAATAATAATAGTTTAATTCTCAGCTTCATGATTGGGGTATGCTATTGCAAATTGGTGTCACATCACTGTTGTTACGTGTATCACATCACTAGCGATAAATATATTATTATCTATGGTCTATCTCTAAAACATGTCTATACATAAAGATAAAGCTATTCGTGAAATCCTATTTAGATACTATTTAGATTCATATTTACAACGAATCGGTTTACAATAAGAACATTAAAAATATGCTACGGATAAATTGAAGCTTTTTCTAGCTTTTCTATGTATTAGAATTACAATAAATTCATGATTTACATAACAAAAAATATAAGCGTAAACCACTAAAAAAATGTTTTTTCATGACTTAACTATGAAGTAATATAAGAAACTTTTTTTTTTAAATACCCCTTTATGGCTAAGACTATTTTTGAGGTTTTGTATGTTCTAATTTTTTTTCATTCTTATAAAATTATGCACAAAATAAATAAAAACCACATTTTCGCTTACTTGCCTCGTGCATATACGAGGCCTGATTTTAAATTTTGTATGGCATGAGATCGAAATATTTCTAGCGTTTATATTCCTCTTATGTAAGTCTAAAATAATTAAGTCATATTATAAAACAGTTATCATTTTTTCCTGTAAGTCACTCACAATAGAGAATAAACTGAAAAAATGATCAGCACCACAGCAAACAATAGAATATAAAAATGCAACAAAATTAATCAATGCAGGTAATACTCGTAGGTGCCTACAACAAATACTAATTATAATATAGAGGAAAAAGGTTTTGACAGCTGCCCGCAGTAAATAACGAAAAAATGTGTGATTTTTTTTTTTTTTTTTACATGAGCTCCACACAGGAGGCCCTGATGAAAATAGTTTCCCTCAGGGCCTATGTCATCTTTGGGGATGCTGTGTGGAGGGTTTTGAAGGAGAGGAAGGGAAGGAGAGTTCTGGGAAGGAAAAGGGTTTAAGGGGTGGGTAGGAATCTGGGGTTCAGTGTGTCCTGGTCATCCGCCTCCAAGACCTAGACAAACCTCACCCCACGAACGCGGGCACCCCTGCTAAATCACCAAACGTAGCGAACCGCTTGGGGTGACCTATGACAGAGGTGTTGGTTATCCAATAAAGGTTCCCGGGGCGGCGGTACCCATTCCCGCCTCCCAAATTGATGCATATAAAAAAGAATATAACACTAGAAGCGCCTTCCACGCAAATTTTGCCACTTACTTAGTACCCTTTGGTTCTAGACCATTTAGCAGTCTGTTTCTCTTGCATAGCCTGAAATTGTATATTGCCATCCCATTTGAATTTCGTAATCATGATGAAACACATTTCTGTGAGGAAATATAGGCCGAAATCGGGCTTATTTTTTTATTTTTTATGGAAGGGGAAAGAGTTGGGGAAAAGGAAAGTGGGAAGTACCTGGCTATTCAGATCTGGTCACCTGCAAGCAACGTTTCAATTCTGAATGGTAGTCTTATTGGGAAGAAGGGTGGGAGTAATCGGAAGAAGGTAGAACTGAATTTAATACCGATTAAAACACTTTTTAAGTTTGAACTTGGAAACTTTGGTTTCTTGGAGATTGTTTCTTCTTGGCTGATTGTTTTTTGACCGATTTGTCGTCTGTGTTTATAGGGCAATTATTGCTAAAAAAATTTGAAAAACAAATCCTGTAAAAGGTTAAAACGAATGTCTTTTTTTACATTAGCTCCTCACGGAAGGCCCTGAGGAAAATAATTCCAATCAGGTCCTATTTCATCAATGATGCCGTGTGAGTGTTTCTTGAGGAAAGGAAGCAGATACGTTGGTAACTCCGGAAATAAAACCAGTATTCTATGTAGATTGTATATCATATAGCACCTACAAATAATTAAAAACTTTATCCGTTGAAATATATCACTATTTGGAACTCTTTTAACGAAGTGAGCATATGAGACACCCCTCATATGCTCACTTCGTAAAAAGACGTACAAGCAGACATAATATAATACATAAACATCTCCATAATCTAATTACGTAACAATGAAGCCAATTCAAATGAATGTAACTTATGTACTATCGCAGATGATAATATTGCACCACCGTACATCGTAAAATAAATTGAATAAAGGCATTGCGCCATAGATTGAAGGACACAAGAAATACGATGTGGGCGTGTTTCCTGATCCAAAAGAATTCAAACATAGGAATTCAAACCTAGTTGATTCGCAAAAATTCAAATATAGCATTATCATCAAATAGCCATTCAGCGCCTTTTAAGTTTTTTTTTTTACATTTGAAAAGTCCCTTTTAAGGCGCCGTTTCCCCGCTAAAAAAGAAGAACATGGAGAGATGTGTAATTACGAATGTTGGACAGAGCGCGCTAATATTTTAAAGATAAAATTGAAGCGAAAATGGTGAAAATGTTTAATAAAACACGACTCGTTTAGAATAGAGCGAAAATCTCGTGGGGGGTTGTCTAAAACAACATTTAAAGAAACACTGTGAAATTTTTCATACATATAACTTGTTAATAATAGAGACAGATGTGAAAATAAAAATTTTCGGAGCATACTTTGCGATTTTTTTCTATTTAAGGAATTTCATATAATTTGCATTTCGGCGTGGGGATTGTATAAATATTATCTTCAAAAATAACATATTTTTTTAAGATCTTAAAAACCTCAAATGTTCAAGGGAGATATGCAATAAATCAGTACGGGTAAATTCGGGTAGCGGCGGCTTAAACGACGGTTCTAGGTGCGTT
Organism: Glyphotaelius pellucidus; assembly: GCA_936435175.1. Classification (NCBI taxonomy): domain Eukaryota; kingdom Metazoa; phylum Arthropoda; class Insecta; order Trichoptera; family Limnephilidae; genus Glyphotaelius; species Glyphotaelius pellucidus. Next base: position 9,663,712 of record OW386538.1, on the reverse strand, counting down.
TCACCTTGTAAATTGTAATAATCTAACAAATTTAACAACATGATAGTTGTTATCATCTGTTGATTACAATAGTTTATTTAAAAGCTGAAAGGGACCTACAATCGGTATTTAATGGGAATCAAAAAAATAAAATGGCGCTAAATGCCCATTTGATGACTTTGTCACACGCGAATTTCTGCGAAACAATTTGGCCTTATATTTCAAAAAATCATTTCATCTACGATTTACGATTGTAGGCAGTGTAAGAGAGACAAAAAACGTGGTAAATAGACTAGAAACCAAATGAATAAGTCAGTGCTTACGTCGGTTTCTATTCAAATCTACATGGAGGGCATTTCTAGTGTACATTATCTATTCAGTGTACTGCTGATTTATCCTTTGTTACCTAACCCTGTTTCTCATAAAAGATGCATTCAACAGAAAGAGAGGTTACAACGGAGCTCTCGGTGGTTGGACCATACTCGTATCCCCCATACAGGCCGAGCCCACAGGGAGCGACAAGCGTGAATAATCTGACAAAGAGATTTGATCGTATATTTAATTACGGCTTGATTGAAATCTTCAATGTTCGACATACGTACCTACTACGTAGATACACAATTTATCATGCGTTACAACGAACAGACAATGTTGGGGCTAACGAAATGTTAATGTTCATTTTTACAATCATGGTGTAGGCTCATCCAGAGAGATAGGTGTACTACCCTACTAAGCAACAAAATAGGGGATGAATTAAAATTTGTCTGTTCGTTTTATTAATATTATTTTACCGAATTTTCGTTGCCCCGAAAACAAAAACAAAAAAGGAGTTTTATTCAAAAATAATTTGTTTAATTGACTAACCATCACGTTTTTTCTCCGCAGGGGAAGGCAGAGAGGATGAACTTCCAAACAACTCGGTCTTGGCACACACTCCTTGCCTCAATAATTTTCATACATCGTCTCATACATAATATATTCTTCTGACTCTTGACGTGGCCCGACTCAAGTATCTGTTTCACTTGATCGTGCCATGTCTTCCTTGGGCGTCCTCGACTTTTTCTACCATTCTTATTACATATTCTTCTTCGTTATTTCGTTCTATATGCCCGAATCATCTAAGCATCCCTTTCTTAACGTTACTCATTACTCGCACATCAAGTCTTGCATTCTTCGCGAACTTCCACATTTCTCCGGTTTCTTCGTACATGGTTTTACAATGCATGCGCCTCGTGATCAGGATAGATATCAGCACTCTGTTGCAGACTGCTAGCTTCGCTTCTTTGGACACATTGGAGGACCCACCACTTACCCGCCCTGGTATAGGTAACAGATGATTACCCCTTCAAGGCTCTTGCAAGGACTCTACAGGTCGACGCTTCTTTGGACAGTTTTTTGTTAGCGCCAGTCATTAAGTTAGCGCGATCAGTCCTCCAGAATTAACTGGGTGCACCCTTCTTTCAATATCTCCATCAGCCTTCCCATATATAAACCAATAATATGTATTTAATACGATATGCCTTAGGGCAATGTGTGCGTGAACATAAACGTAAAAAAAATAAATTATTTAATGATTTTCTGAAATGCTTTGCAATTGACAATATTTTTCAATTATTGAAAAAACAAAATATATCTACCGGATTTCGGCTGTCATGAGGCTTTCAAAATGTACGTTGATACAACGATTTGAATATCAATTGAAAGTTCCATGCAATAACACGGTTTATATTAATACTGATGATGATAAATGAGGAGTATGAAATTTCGCACACTTAAATTTTATATAGAGAAGGAGTGCAGCATGGTAATATTTTTTTTAAATTATGCATAAAAAATACATTAAATCAATAAAAAAGACATTACTTAGCCCAGTCAATCTAGACAAAAAACAGGCCCTAACTGGAACATGCTAAGGGAGAGCTGAATTTTTGCAGGTGAATAATACATCTTATGTGGAGTATTTTCCAAAAAAGTCCCCACCCCTCCCACGCTTGCTTCCTCCCCTGTGCCCTCCCAAACATTAAAATGTGGGGTTCTACTAAAGCGATTATATCTCGTAAACTAAAAGATATATCAGAAAAAAAATTTCATCGTTGAATTTCTTATAAAACTGCCTAAAAATTCTATAATAAAACTTTTTTTAATATCTGCATTAGTTTGGCCAATAATAATGAGATTGTTGTTAAAAAAAATTTTTTTTTGCAAAATTTTTTTTTGAAGTTGAATATTTTTTTTGTCTGAGAAAATATGAAAAAATACTTTTAACAAATAAGTTGTCAAAATTAATAAGCTTTAAAACCATGCAAAACAATGTTTACTTACATCTTTTATTTCTATCTAAAATAGTGGACTAACGCAACGGCGTGCGCGGGCTGGCCGTAACACGGAGTGGCGAGGCCAAGCGACATGTCGTTCTTGTCGCGTCGCTACTTACTGTTTTATCAAGTTGAAACAAACGAAAAAATAAATAAATATGGTCAGTTTGATCTCATATGTTAAAAAAAAGATATGTCTTAAGGTTAAGGTGTGTGTCGGTTTTGTGGTTATATTTTGACGTGGTTGTGCCAAGCCGTGTATCAAGTTTTTTGTGCTTTTTCCCTCCTTCATCAGGTTAAAATATTGAGAAAAAATTAATTAACAATTAATAAATAAAAAAACCACTGAAAATGTCTGAAGAGAACTTATTGTGTATTGTATGTAAAAAAAATACCTTCCAGGAAATTTTGTTAAATTAAAGAAAGGGTTACAAATGCTAATTAACGCTAGTATTGAAAGAGATAATAATTATGTTAAATTAACCACTTTAGGTAGCGTAACCAACTGTGCACATAGCTTGTAGAAAAATGTATAATAAGCCTAGCTGTATTAAAGCTTTTACAAATGTTAATTGTAGCCTATTGACCAGTAGGTACACCTCAGCCATTCCTAAGGCATTTAGAAAATACATTTAATTTCACGGAGAACTATTTATGAGTATTATTTGTGATAATAAAAAACATTGATTTGGTCGTAGCAGAAGCTCGCTATCATGGCATTTGCTACAAGAAGTTCTGTAAAAGTAAACCAACTCAGTATATAGGAACACCTAAATATGATAATTCAGCTAAAAATTTTCTTAAACTCTGTAGTTTTTTTAGAAAATACTGACGAATGTCAGTTTATATTAGAGAAATTAGGGAAAATAGTAAAAGACATTTGTGGCAGTGATCTTCCGTACTCATATACATTTCCTAAAAAACAAGTAATTGACTATTTTCAAGATTTTATGTATACATGTATTTTTGGCAGAAAAACTGTCATGTGCATGTCTCACTCAAGTTATAAGATACTAGGCGACTGGTACAGAAACAAAGAAAAGAATGCAAATCTGGAATGTTTAAGAATTGTACTTGCTGCCGCAGAAATAATCAGAAAAGATATTTTAAAAAATGCCACATGATTGTGAAAGCTATCCTGATGTTCCGGAAATCAGTCGTGGGGGTGATGATTTAGTTCCTGAAACTCTGAATCTGTTCACGTTAACTGTAACCAATAAGAGATTGTATGATAATGAACCTGATGTTACGAGAAGACGTTTAGTAATTAACCACGCCATAATAGCATCTGCAAGGCCAAGGTCTTTTTGTCATCAATTCAGACAAGTTTGTGTTTTCTACAGAGAATGTACGGATCTAAGAATTTAATAGAAGTGTTGTCGTCATTGGGCATTTGTTCGTCGTGTCATGAAGGTGACAGATACCAAAGATCTGTAATAAGAGCTGGGCCTCCTACAATCGAAGATGATACGCTTTTTCTCAAACCTATTGAAATGGTAGGGGGGGCTGGTGGATCATCTGAAATTTCAAAAATTATTGTACGACTAGGAAGTTGCATTTGTAAATATCATATTTGGGATGTATTGGATCACGGAAGAAAGTGGACTCGAAGATATATGAAAAACTGTGTACGGAGGTCAATAATTTGCAATGACTCTCATGATACACTTTTTCCTCGTGAAATAAAAGAAATATTGTGAACAAGAAGATGCCACATGAATTAGCTTGTGAAGACAAATCAGTTGCAATAAATCTTAAACATTTCACCGACACTTAAAACACAATCAAAGCGACAAGTCGGACAGCAAAACTTACAATATGTTTTTACTTAACAATATGTTTCGCTCAGGAGTTTGGACTGATACGTGCATTGACATAAACAATCCTTGATGAAGTCATTAAAAACAGTAGGAGCACTTACGCAAGGGTGTGGGATTTCTCAGTAAATGGATATTAGGAGCTCCATTATTCCTTTCAATCAGTGAAGCTTTTCATAATGTCTTGGGTTTAAGTTACAAGAAAAGTGAGCAGCATATTAAGCTTAGGGAGAGCCAGTTACGGGATAACCAAGACTTAACAAAATTCATACTGGTGACACACAATACTTTTGCTCGAAAGTCTGGTGAATTAATTTGCATTTCTTCGAGATTAGTATCAGACTCAACTAAAACATATGACGATGCTTATGAGGTAGGGTTCAAAGCTACGAAGAAAATGGCAGGGCAAAGTTTTTCAGAAGTAAAACTACACAGATCGGATATGATTGATACTCAAGCCAGTAATAAATCTAACAAAGAATTTATAATCAACCCTAATCAGATATTCAATAGAATATTATGCGTATGTGACAGTCCTGCAAAGCTCAAATCCTACTTTGAGTTTGAACTAGCTTCGCATCCACTTTTATTTGAAGACGTTTTTTTAAAGAAAGGTAAGAAAGCCTCCATTACTACTATTACTATACAGTTTAGTGTTAAAGCGTTTTTATATCGTGAATCAATTAAAAAGTACTCGGTGTTTCAATTTAAAACTATAAATACCTACCTTAGCTCAAATCGGTCATCTGCAAGCCCAGCGGTTTAGGCCCGACGGCCAAGCACGCCGTGCCGCCCTGCTATCGAATCGGATTTTGACCAGTATTAAGAATAAAAGTAAGCAATATTATACATCGTTTTAAAGCTTATTAAATTTGGCAAATAAATTACATGAAATATTTTTGCGTGTCCCCCCAGATAAAAAAATATTCACCTTTAAATCAAAATTTTACGAAAACAAAAATTATTTTTGCGACAATGTCATTATTATTTGCCAAACCGTAATAGATAACAAAGACAAAAATACAACTTATTTTTAGACAGCTTTCTAAGAAGTTTAACGGAGAAATTTTTTTTCAGATGCATATAATAGTTTAAGAGATATAATGGATTTTGTAGAACTCTAAAATTGTAAAGTTTGGGAGGGGACAGGGGAGGAAGCAAGCGGGGGAGGGGTGAGGACTTTTTTGTAAAATACTCCACATAAGAAGTACTATCCCCTTGCAAAAATTCAGCTTTCCTCTAGCATATTCCAGTTCAATGCGTTCATTGACTGGGCTAACAACGATAGTCGAATTTCGACCATTGGGCGACCACTAGTTTAAACAAATTCACGTTTATTTTTATAGTGCAGTTGTGTAACAATGTAATATTAGAAAATTTACCATTAATAAAATATTTGTATTAAATTTCTAAGGCAATTTTCTCCTTCAACAAATAATACGAATTTTTCTCCCAACTCATTTCTTATGCAGATGCCCTTTTGCTCTTGGGCGACGTATTTAAATACTGAAATGTCACAGAAGGCCTGAAAGTATAAACATTTATACTTAACCTTTTTGGAAGTATGTCAATTTCTTATTTTTTAGAAAAAAAAACATGAAATAGAAAAAAATACTTAAGGTAGGTTTAATACTTATTTTTTGTTTGAATTAGTAACTACTTCCAGTTACTTGTTAGTAAATACAAGCAAACCAGGAATTTCCTTTGAATTGAATTTTGCATAAACCTTTTCTGAACTCTTCTTAGTTAATCTGTTTAGTGATTATTTCGACCGCCGTATACGATGATTCCGCACACAGATCATTTCGATCATGGATTATTGCGCACATTGAAAACGAGAAAAAAGCTTTCCAAAAAAATGGTATAAAACTTATTGGAAATCTTCATCCTTCGATTAATACCTGAGGAATATATCTGAAAAGGTTGTGTTAAAATTTCAAACCAATCGGTTGAGCCGTTTTTTAGAGAGCTTGGTCACCGACTTGGAAAACATAGTTTTCAGAAAAATGCGTGTAAAGTTTCGGAAAAAGTTTACACATGGATATTTGAAATGATGTTCACTTATTTCGTATAAGAAATAACTCGATTTAGTCTTCAGGTATAAAATAGCCTTTCATAAGGTCATTTAAACCTAGGAATACAGAGAAAGAAAAGAGCAGCTGCTATTTCGGTCTGCACTCCGCCTACTTTCTAACAGTTCGAGATGTCTTTACAAATATGCTTAAATCTCGGAAAATACTTATTGTACCGATTTGAAATTTTCAGGGAATATTTTCAGTTAAACATACATTCTGGAAATGCAAAAACAAATCATCGATTTTTTGAAAATTCTAATTGCGTATAACCCCTTCATACAGTGGCATTTTAACACACCTTTGAAAAGTGATGTAAATTCGTGAAAACTGATGAAAAAACTAGATTCAACAGGTTAGATTAGATTAGAGGGCACCTGGAAAGAGACAATCCAAAGTACTCATAAAAAGACCAGACCCTAGCGTCTAGGGCCTAGACAAACCAGGAAACTACTTGATATGGACAGAAATTCGCTGAGGGAACTGGTAGGACTACTAACGGGACACTGCTATCTCAGTAGACACATGCAGATAATGGGAGTGGAAAACACCAATAGATGCAGGAAATGTGAAGAAGATGAAGAGACTTCAATTCACCTACGGTGCCAATGTCCTGCCCTGGTGGGAACTAGGCGCAGATACCTGAGGAGACATTCAGTAGAACCAAAAGACATAACCACATATCCAATGACAACCCTGGTGAACTTTATTAAAGGGACTGGGTTGTTATTAAAGGATTGAGGTAAAAAGTAAACAAGACTGGAGAGGCTGCGAATCACCGCACAAAGAGGAGACCAATTAGTCTATCTCGCAGGCTAATTCCTATACATTTTTCATTTCATCGAGTTTCAAATCATAATGGTGCCAGCGAAGTTTTCACTTCAGAAATTGTGCGGAATAATCCAGAGGTATTCGAAGTTTTCAAGTTTTCAATTGAAAACTTCGTGGCCGGAATAACCTCTGTGCAGAAAAATCTGTTTTCAATGTGCGGAATCATCGTAAAGGGATTAGTTTGCACGCAATATTCATGGTCGGAATAATCCGAGCAACGTAATATACTCGTAGGTAGATGCGTATCTGTCTTTTATCTTTTAATTAACCCGACAAGCCCCGACCCTTACAGGTACGACTAACTTTGTAAGGAGCAAATAAAAAGTTTATATGCTGGTAGCCATAACTTCTTATGAATGTAATGACCCAATAAGGGCCAGGAAACGGGCATAAAAACATATAAGAATAATTTTTATTACATTGAATTACAAGATTGTTTTAAAAATTTATAAAGAATTAGTACAAGCAAAATTTTCTACTAGTTTGATGACTAATTAAGAGTTATCGATTTAAGGGGGTATTTCACCATCCTCCTCAAAAATTATTACCTTTTTCCTTCCCAGAAATTTCTGTCCTTCCTTTTCCCTAAAAAACCCTCCACACAGCATCCCCAAACACGACATAGGCTAGGCTTGGCTTAGCTCCACACAATTCCCATGTGTGGAGCTAATGTAATAAAAAAATTTAAAAATTAAGCCTTTTTCGAGCCTTTCTTTAACCTTAGTAAATTTTTAAGCCTCTTTCGAATCTTAGTGCACACATGAGCCGTTTGTTGAACGTAAGTGCGTATTTAAGCTTTTTTTTTAAATATTTAAGCCTCTTTCGTAGTGCACACTTAGTGCGCATTTAAGCCTTTTTGGAAAATAGTGCATTAAGCATTTTTTAGACGTTATTGCATATTCGAACCTTTTTCTGTCATTTATGCCATTTTTACAGTTCATTATAATCTAATGTCCAGTTATAGCTATGCTCATTGGAAATACCACAGCGTTTCTACCTACATAATATCTCTTTTCCCTCCACACTTCCTTTAACACTGCGAGGTATTTTATAAAACATTCACTGGATGCTGCAAATTACGCCTAATTTAAATACAGAATAAAACTGATACAAATGCATTTTTTCCTTGCAGATGTTGATAAACATTCGCAAAAATTACGCGGCAAGCTGTCCGGCTTCGCTATATCCGTACGCGCTAGGCGCGTTCTCAGCACCACGCAAAATTACGTAATACGCGCTAGGCGCGTATTCAGCACCCAACGTGCTTTAAAATATTCTTAAGACTCTCGACTCACAATCCGAAGGTCGCGGGTTCGAATCCGGCGTGCGCAAATAAATTTTATTTGATTAATTTGTGTTATTTGACAATTTATTCATTTAAAATAATATATAGTATATTTGCGGCACGTTCCAGTGTGGAAGATACTATCAGTATCGCCCTGGTGTAAGACCACCATTCAGAATTGAAACGTTGCTTGAAATGGCTTTATCCGTGTTTAGTGACCAGATCTGAATAGCCAGGTACTTCCTATCTTCCTCTTCCCTATCTCCTTCCCCTCCCCACTACCCTCAGCCTCACAACATACTCCGGTTGGGGATGCCATAGTCTCACTGGCTCCAGAGCAGTTGGGACTCTTGTGCGGTATTTCATATTAAAAAAATAATAAAAAAAACCTTACTTTTTTAAATAATTTTACTTTGGCAAGATATACTTAAGTAATTAATAAAATATTAATGGCTTTAGCTACTGTGGTATTAGATACCTACCTAAATTAATTATTCAAGCTGCGAGCATTATAAAGGACGGAATGGCTTGGTTATTATTCATGGACCTGATTAAATCTCCGGGAAAGAAACCAACTAATCTGTAAAACATTAAAAATACGTCGTTAAGATCACAGGAGGTAATCCCTAAATTTACCTCGGTTTTAAGGCTCCGCTCACAATATCGTCGCCAAATCTTAAGGATAAAGCCTTCGGCCAATATTCCACTGATATCGCTAATTGGAATAATGAACCCTGATGTTGTTAAAAGGTTTTAATTATTCATCTCCAGTACAATTCTGCGAAGGGAATGAATGGGAACATCTTTCTGAGATGTGTATTTGTTTAGCGACGATCGCAACAATGTGTCTTCGTTATGAATCTCTCAGCCAACTAATTAGCTTTTAATTATATATTATAACGCAGAATACTGATGAGATGACTTATAAATTCGTAGTGATTTTGTTAACGCAAATTAATAATGTCAGCCACCCGATAGTTTCAATTTGCTAACATTATAAAACGGATTTTTCGAAAGTTCAGTTGGGAGGTAATTCTGCATCATCTCTTGCTCCATCATATTTTTTCATCATGTCCGCTCTCTAGTCAACAATCTCCGGGGGATCTAACATATTTCATAATGATAAATTTAATAGTATGTCGTCTTCTTGGAGCCAATAGTAAACAATACGTGCGATTTTATTATTGATTACCTAGTTTTATATAAATAAATTAAGTTTTAAGAGATTTAATGCAACAGCCACTAACATATGAATACTTGAAAGCAAAATAAATATTTATTTCAAAGAAGTACCTACTATGTTATAGGTATAACATTGGCCTAGTAAAAATATGTGCTTAAGCCGCCACTATTCGAATTCGACCGATTTCTTACATATCTCCCTTAAACATTTGAAGTTTTTAAGCTCTTAAAAAAATATATGTTATTTTTGTAGATAATATCTAGATACGTTCCACGCCGAAACGCAAATTATATGAAATTCCCTCGATAGAAAAAAATCGCAAAGAATGCTCCGAAAATTATTTAAAACAAGTCTATTTCTATTATTTTACAAGTTATATTTCTGAAAAAATTCCCAATGTTTCATTAAGATAAGTTCCACGAAATTTTTGCTCTATTTTAAACGAGTCATGTTTTATTAAGCTTTTTCGCAATTTTTGCTTTTATCACTTGAAATATTAGCGCGCTCTGTCCAACATTCGTGATTACATATCTCTCCATCTTCTTATTTTTCAGCCGAGAAGCGCCGCCTTAAAGTAATTGGTTTTTCTTTGAGAGTATTTTTTCAACTGTTTTTCGTAAATCAGCATGTGCTATAAATAAATAAAAATTCAGATATATTTATTTAATTTGTTTCAGACTCCGACAATCTTGATAAAATGCATGAATTACACAGAATAGCAAAAACACAAACCTTCAATTTTTGTAGATTCCCGAATGTGCTAGTGCTATTGAGGGTTAGAATACTACTCGAAATTAGTGACTGAACAACTCAACAACGTCACACTTATTCACTCCTTTGAAAAGTCATTTTTAATGACTTTTCGAAGTAGTTTTCAAATGTCTCTTTTTTATTTTTTAGTTTATTGGGGAAGCAAACAGTTTTACATATTATATTAAGACAATAACATATTACAAGGTTGCATAAACCAGCGAAGTTTCCGCAGGAATTCATAGAATATATACGTAAAAAACATAGATTAAAACAATAAAGAAAACATAAAGTAGTAGAAGAAGAAAAAAGAATATTTAAAAAAAGGAATAAAAAACACAGATTTAAGTATGTGAACCTATATGAAAAAAATACAATATCACATCATAGGGTAAACATTATTAACCATTTACCAGCGCCCTTGAGGTTATTTATCACAAAACGGCGCTGTATAAATCATCCAATTATTATTATTATTATAAAAAAGAGAAAAACAACATAATAAAATTTGAGACAAAAAAAACACTCAGCAGGGGTAGAGGGTTCATAATTAACAATTTGTTTGAATTTTTTCTTTTATGCATTTATGCTTTCTTTGTTGAGTTGTCATGGAACTATCGAAATTTATAGTTTAATATTACACAGACGCAGTTTCCTAGAAATGAGAAATGAGATCGCGCATCATGCAGTCCTTTTATTGGTTTACATGTGTATTATATTTTCTAGGTTATGGTAGCTCCTCGTTTACGGACCTTCTTGTAAGAGGCCATCCATAAATTACGTCACATCTTAAAGGGGGGAGGGGTGTGACGAGAAGAGTGTGTAGAGAGTGTGACAAGGCGTACGGGGAGGTCAACACCTCGTAGCATCAACACCTTCAGCTTCAACACCTCGTAGCATCCCGTAAGGCCTCTCCCCGCACGCAGTGAATTCACAAAAAATATTTCCTTATCCCGATTTGCCTCTCCCCGTAGAGATTGCATTCGACACTTGAACATCCCATCTCGTCCCCTCCGTTGTGGTAAATATTACCGCGACGAAAAATTGAAATATTACCAGTTTTTTATTATCCCTTTTAGTAAAATTTCAAAACGTGGTGTGACGCTAGGGGGGAGGGGGTCTCACAAATGTGACAGCGTGTGACAGGGATAGGGAGGGGTCAAAAAATCATGAAATTCGTGATAGCACGGAGATTTTCGTGTCAAACAATTCTGCCTGAAACATAAAATTGGATCATGATTTATTCAAATAAGATATTTAAATTGAAATAAAATATACAAATAACTTTTTCTTTTCTATTGCAGTGAACTACAGTATATATGTAAAAGTATATTCGACGTTGTAGCTTAATTAAATTTTATCCTTAGTGGCTTTTTCTCATACGATATAGGTATGTAATATACTTACATAAAACTGTTCTCATGGTTAGTTATTAGTAATACAATAGCTTATTACAAATACTGGAACGTAGACCACGTGCTGTTTTTGTTTCGTCGGTATTTGAATTATTCAAGGACCCGTGGAATTAGGGCAGCTGATCCCTTCAGCACCGGTGAACTGCAGTCCAAAGACGCGCGAACGCGTTTTCGGCAACCGTACATGGTTGTAAAGTTTTGAGCTCCAACAACAAAATCTATTCAAATTGCACATCCATACAATATCCTCAAACATTACGACATAGAATAGAACCTGAGAGAAACCATTGGATTCCAGCGTGAGATTAAATCATGTTTTGCAGGTGCTCACATACTGACTTTAGTAAACTGATTCTGAAACTTCAATCTTGAAAATTAATGCATCGTAACAATGCTATCCAAAAGCTCAGTTTCATCATGTAAGCATGTAAATCATGAAAAGGTTTTATCATCTACAGCTTCCGCAAGAATTACACCACGATAATAACAATATTAATAAGGCTTTAAAGATGCTTGGCTTCCTTTGTAGAACCTTAACTGATTTTAAGTCCTTTGATTGCATGAAAACACTCTATATTTCATTAGTTAGAAATCAAGTGGAATATAATTCACCTATTTGGTCCCCTTTCTATAAAGTACACTCTAACAAAATAGAACGGGTTCAACACAAATTTCTTAGGTACTTAAATTTCAAGCTCAAAATCCCAATAGAAAACATTAATTATATAAGTTTGATGAATCGACTTAATTTAATTACGCTATCTGACAGAAGAATCATTTCAGATTTAATTTTATTATACAGAGTCATGAACAACCTAATTGACAGCCCTGCCATTGTTAGTACCATTAAACTCCATGTACCGACAAGGAATACTAGACAAAATATTACATTCTTTTGCAACACATACACAACCAACTATCAATCACACTCACTTACCAATAGGATGCATGATTTAGGCAACAAGTTTGGTGATATTGTAGATATATTCGCTGATTCCCTTTATAATCTAAAATGCATTTTAAACCAACACTTTGTGGAATCCTACAAATTATTGTAACGTGGGTGTAATATATTTAACGATTTGATGTGTTATTGTAATGTTTTATATTGTATTTTATTCTATGTTATTGTCAAATGTTATATTGTTTCAAATATTTCACGGTTTTACGCTATAATCTTCAAAAACTACCTTTATGTTTTTTAAATTTTTTCATTTTTATAACTTTTGATTTAAATTCTATTTATGTATAATCCTCGATATCTTAAATATTATTGTATAATCTACGTAAAAGCCCATATGGGCGTATAACAACAATAAATAAATAAATATTTTCGAAAAAAAAAAAATATATATATTATTTACCAGGAGCGCGGAAGAGGACAGAAGGCTCGAGGCGGGAGGTTGGCGGGTTGAGTCAAGCCGGACGATTAAAGATCGGCAGCGGAACTGGAATAGCGCCGAGCGGTGAGCAGTGCAGGGAGACCATGTGCGGCCGAGTAAAAATGTTTACTTTATTACCTCCTGTCGGTGAGTTCAACCCAAAGGTGTGAGAATGTGTATTAAAACTATAATTAGAAGCTTAAAGCGGCAGTTTACGCTATCGATGCAATAGTTACGGAGGATAGTGTACTTCGAAACAAATAAGGAACTCCAGTCCAATTTTTTTATTTTTTGAATGAATAATGACTTTTTAACTTAAATAACTGCATATTTATTTTTATAGTTAGTTTTAATAGTTAAAATAATTATCAAAGTTTTAATTTTTCAATATCTCTCGAAAACCCCCGTAGCTAGTGTGAATCGTGTGACGTCATTATGACTAAAAGTTTTTGTTATCTTCAACAGGTTTTGTATGGAAAATCTGAAAACTGCTTTTAATATAGAAAAACATTAGGTAAAATGTCAACATCTCATCGCTACTGTTAATGCATTGCACCAAATGCAATAATACATCCGTGACCGCACCTGATAAACAGTTTATTAATGTTCCATGATCTGCATTATTAATAATATATGTAGGCATACAGACTTCCCCACATTAGAGTTCGGAGAGGGACGTCACTTCAGGCCGCCGCGTAGAAAAGTCTCACAGTGAACTGCGCTGTAAACCGTTATCTTACTATCGGTTTTCACTTTTCTGCGCGGCGGCCTACAGTGGCTGAACAGTTGTTCGATGCCCGCCATTTTGAAATTCAGAATTGGAGCGTTTCAACAGAAATTACGATTGTTTTTGTACAATTAAAGTTTTTGAATATTTTAAATAATGTAGATAAACTAATAGAGATACTCTATTTTTGATACAGAATTATTTAGGCCTAAATAAAGTTTCAATAAAAACAATAACTATTACATGCCGAAATCTCTATAAACCAATAACACGGAATGTTGAATGGCTTATCGTAATTTTCAATACAAATATGACCAGATGACTGGAGAATTATGGACGCGGTGACGTCACGCCTCAAAAATCCAATAATACCAACTTGACAGGGTGTTTTAATGACACGTTTTAAAATGGACTATTAATTTTTTTTTTTAAACTCTACGTTAAATATTATTTAATAAAACTTACATATTCAGAATCAGCGTTTTTTGGACTATATGAACATATTTTTTTAAAGCCATAATATTTTCTGATTTTCACGGATTTGCGCTAGTCAGAGAATGAAAATATGTGTTGTTAACTTTGAGTTGACAAAACTATATCGATGTATATCCAAGACTACATCATTTCCATTTAACATCGTATTTAGACAGGTAAGATATCAAGGATATTTTTTGGTTAAACTTGCAATAAAATCATATCCAATATTGACATCTTTCTAAACCTCCTAACTCAACGCTGGAACATAGTAAAATTACGCACTCATCAAGTACAATCATTATTCAATGAGTACAGTTCAATGACATTGATCGTAAAGTGTTATGCACTCTAAACAGCTCATTAACTGATAACTAAAATATATTTTTTATTATAACGAAATTTTCTGATACAGATGTTCTTCATAGAAGCATACTTTAAAATACTCCCACGGTGGTTTACATGGTTAAAGCAACAGCTCCAGCCGAGTATACTCAAAAAGTTCTAAGTTTTAAACAGATTGTAAATTTGTAATCATTTAACGATGTCCTGATGGGCTTTTACACAAATGCGTGGTACAGAAAAATATGCGTAACTTTGATTTTGCCTCAGTCATTTGGAATCACATTAAATCGAATGATTTTTTCAGAATACCACATTCTAAATCTAAATATGAACAAAAATCATTATTGGGACGTATCTGCAAAACATTCAACAACCTACGAGATATAGACATTTTGAAATAATCTTGAAAACATTTTAAAACAACTGGCTCAATTTATCTATTGATGCAAAAGATACAAATATTAATTTTGTTCACTGCTTTTCATGGTAAATTTTATTTTTGGGGATTGTTCGGGTGAGCCACGCGCAGCAGACGCTTTTTAAACGATCCTGTTTGTTTTACCCTTTTAAATGAGTTTCCTTGCTATTAGACTGCTGAAAAGTGTTAATTACACGTGTTTCACATAGTACGTACCTTCTCAACTCGCGAAATATAAGTAGTTTCTGTCGTTTGGCTGCAATTTGCAATTTTTGAAAGTTTTAAACCGATTAATAATTGGAGTGGTTTGTTCCTTGGGACACAAAGGATTTCATCACACGAAGACATCAAACAAATTATGTGGAATACAAGGATGGTAACACAAAATTCGATTGTTATGAAAAACTCAAGTTGTGAATGCTCTTAAGTGTTTGCACTGCTCAAACTGCCTACTTCCCATGGACGTACAAAGGGACAAATTAATTAATTGTTGATGGTTGTTGTGTTCTGGACTCCATTTGTTATTAAGGGTTTAGCTTGGGTTGAGTTTGGCAGTGTTGTTATTGAATTCTGCAAGTATTTTTGGCAGATTGAAAATGACCTTAAAAGTAAGCCGAAAAAGCTGTCACAAAAAAAACTAAGGTATTTGCGGAGCTTGGTGTTAGCGTTGTTGAATTTAGTTTGGATTGATTTTTTTAAAGATTCAAAGGACTGTCTTGACCAGTCATAGACGCAGCAATCGCATTTTAATCGCTCCGGTGTGTTTTACCTTTTTAAGCAGAAGAGACAAGAAGAAGCAAGAAGAAAAAAGAAGAGCCAAGAAAAGCCATGAAGGGGCAAGGAGAGCCAAGCCGAGAAGAGATGAGAAGATCCCAAGAAAAGACAAGAATAGCTAAGAAGAGACGAAAAAACCTAACAAGAAGCAAGAAGAGACAAGAAGAGTCAAAAAGAGGCGAGAAGATCCGAGAAGAGATGAGAACAGCCAAGAAAACCCAGGAATAGACAAGAAGATCCAAGAAGAGCCGAGAAGAGGCAAGAAGAAAGAAGACATAAAGAAAGGATAAAAAAAAATCATAATGCTCAATCCACTCCTTTATTCCTGCCCATCCTAAATTCCAATATTGGCTTATAAGGTTGCCGTGTATACCGGTCGATTAAACTCCTTCCCATCCTCAGAGCACGTGTTCCAAGTCCTAACCAATCAGTGCTCCTCGGTGTACCGGTCTCACCAGGACAGGAGTGCTCCTGGCTGGGGGGTACAATCGTATCGTATCGTATCGTATCTGTTTTTCACGGTAAATTTTATTTTTTATTGTATTGAAGTAACATCGACATAATACTGATGGGCATCTACGCATATTGTGTTTACATATAGATAATTAATGGAACGTAGTGGTTTATCATATATTCATTTTACAGTGTAACTATCTCATACATAACTTTTTGATTCCTAAATACAATTTTAAAACTGTGGTGTAAAAAAAATTTTAACTGTGGTGTATTAAGTAAAAACAAAATAACCATTTGTACCAAAAAAAAATTCAGAGTGTGTACTTCATACGCGGTAAAAGTGAAACCTTCAGGTGCACAAGAGTGGGGAAACTACGAAGTACTGCACAAAGAGGAGACTGATAGGCTACAAAGCACCGCACAAAGATGAGACCGATTTTACTATCTCATTCTCTCGCAGGCAATCCTATGGGTGTATGCGTTTGTCTATTTTTAGTGCCGTTGTTTTTCGTTTCATCGAGTTTCAAATCACAACGGAAGTTACAGAAGTTTTCACTTCAAAAATCTAGAACAATTAATCATTGTAATTCCTTCAAATACTGGTACCTCGAAACTTTACTTTTTGACTTAATACACTAAAAGGGCCGTCAGTTTCAACGCCCGCTACAGTAAAAGTAAAACAAAAAACAGTTACTTAAGTTAAATTTCACCAAAATTCGTTTTTCAATCAATTTGACTGCTTGTTTTACGTTACTTTTAACTTTTGTATTTACTTTCCGAAAACCGATAGTTACTCGAGAGTTACTCTAGAGTTACTCCGCCATATTGGCATATTTGACAGTTCTGTTCGAGGGAAGCTACGAAATTGCGCGCTTCAACATTCAGTAATCATGATAAATATTGTAAAAGACGATGATAGTGACGATGAATTCCTCATTCAATATGTCTTGCAGCGAAATCCAAAAACATTTTGACCCCGCGTCAATAATATGGTCATTTGGGACGATCCCGAATTTTTGGCGTCAAATTTGTTACGCATTAAATGTAAGGACACATTACAACTACTGGAAGGTAAATTCGCCACCAATTAATTCAATTTCGAGATTTCTTTGGCCGAGAAATTGCTGGCCTTGACTCTGTAACAATAAAATGTAATCATATTAACCGAACGTATATTAAAGCCATGTCATTAAACAAGTAGAACAACATAGTTGTACTTATTTACATATTCTGCCATATTTATAGTTGAATTAACGAAGAACGGGAAAAACAAAATGCGGCCGGATGTTTTGACAGTTCCATGATGGTGTGGCCGCACCAAAAAATGATGCGGTGCATTTTTTCAAGTTATTCCGGGGAATATTCTGCTTTTTAGACTGGCCACACTGACAACTATAACTTTACCGAAAATACACTTGAAACAGCGCGCGGTCCAATTTAACGTCCTCGTTACTTTAAAAGACAGTTAAAATTTAACTTTAGGACACGATTTAACTTTCTGTTGAAACAGACGGCCCTAAAGCACTAATGTTTTCATAACTTTACCATTTCTCCACAATTACACGATCTTAGGTTTGTAGCCTGTATTGCTGATGTTGTATGACTTGCGGACGGATGGGTTATTTGTACAGAAAGAACAGACATTTTTCAGATAAATTTGTTTTCCTTAACTGGCTGATGTAAATAATGCGCTCCCTTAATTGATAGCTACAGCACATCAACATCACAGTAACACGTGTTCCGGTTTCTAAGAAGTTATCCCTCAGACTTCTAATTGTAAAAATTCTCAAAGCGTTCCCATCACATATCTTGCAATAATGGGCCTCAAGACGATGTTGATAAAATGATAGGTTTTTTAATCTACGCTGTGTCCCGCAATTTTTTACAAAGTATCACCAAAAAATGTACAACGATAAAAAATCATAACGAATATAGTGTATAAGAGAAACTGACCAATATTAATATTGTTCAGATTCTCTGAGTTTAACTGACCAATAATAATATTGTTCAGATTCTCTGAGTTTAACCAATACTAATATTGTTCAGATTCTCAGACACTTGTTGCATGTAATTGCTCTGATGGTGTTAAATATAAGTTCCAATGGTTTTAATTAATTTCTTACATCTAATATAACTGGTAGAACTTGAGAACAATGCCTAGTTGAAAAATTAAATAAACGTGTTCGAAAATGCATTAGCAAATTCAATACGAACAATCACAAAACCATCAATTAATTTATTCTGTGAGTAATAATAAAAATAAGTTGATCAAATATTCTCAATACAACAGAACTTTTATTTATAGTGTAAACAAATACTTATAAAAATTGCTTTATTTTCACATATTATCAGGTCTCAGGCATATTCTGTCAAAAGATCAGAAATGTTCTGCTTTGCAATAAAATTCAAATAAATGAAATATTTCTTAATGTGTCCGTAAACTAAAACTGTTTTTGAAAGGTGATAAAATACGCTTGCAAATGTCATTATTAGACAAAAACATATAATTTCTGAAATATTAAACTTATAATACAAACACAAAAAGTTTTAAAATGTCAAAAAATATAAAATTACTTAAAATTTTACATGGTTACCTATTAATGGCACAAAAGTAAAAACCTAGTACATATTTAAATTAGAGAAAAAAAACATTTTTTTTACAAAATACATTTCTGGCATTTTCACCAGCATTTGGTTCCTTAGAACGGGCAATCTGCCAACCTAGGAACTAATATCGACCTACAAGACATAATAACACTTGTACACATTGTTAATATTTGCAGTTATGTATCTTGAAATATTATTATTATGTTGTTTTTGCTATGTAAATATAGCTAACGTAATATAAAATAAATAAAAAATTCTGATAACGAAAAAAAAAAGAAAAAACATACGCATATTTTTTAGGCAAATGTACTTGTTATAAACATAATTATCACCACACGTTTTTGTCGTTTCATTAAAAAAGTAATAATTAAAAAATTCTCGAAATTTTATACATTTTTCTCCAATTGCTTGTATTTGCATTTTGGCGGGTTTCGAAAGTTCCCTTCCGTCATTAGGAAAATATTATTAAAACTAATTTAAGGTGCGAAATATTTACAGGCAAAAATCAATAAATATTTAGTTTTATTCGTGATTTATTTTTGGCGTATTACGCCATGTTGCGCTACTTCCTCCCTTGGCTAACGTTTCGTACAGCTTCACAATGTCCATCATACACCAAAATTGCTTGTAAATATATTAGAAAACTATAATTTATTTATTTTATTTATACGGTATAAATTATACCATAAACACTGATTTTATGTCACAAAATCGTGGGAAAATATTGGAAATAATAAAAAAATAAATATGAGTAAGAGTAAGACAAAAATCACAAAAGATACGGGCACATCTGGGAGTCGAACCCAGGACCCTTTCCTTGTCGGGGTGCGACTCTACCGTCTGAAGTAATGTGTCCCTATATTCGGTCATTTTTAACTATATCTCACTTCGACTACTTTTTGACTTTTTGAAATATTGGCATACAGAGCTCCGGGCCAAAAAGGCCCCTTTCTCTTTCATCATGAATTTATATTAGTGGTTGTTGGAAAATTGATTTTTTTAGTTGTTTGTAAAAAAAATTTTTGCAAAGGTACATGGCTGCAATATGGGGAGGTTAAACTTTACGGAGGATTTGTTTAGGTTTTTTATGTGTGGTACGCAAGTTTTCGTCGTACCGGGCGAGGCAGTTTATGGACGCGTTTTCATGGGTGGGAATTCCCGCATAAAAGGTTTCCGCGAGACCTAAGATGTGATTTTTTAATAAGGGGATTTCAGAGTCTTTCAACTTTATCTTCATTTTCTTAACGCATATTTTTATGTATTTTTTTTTAAGAAAGAAAATTACGAATAACTCAACAATGTTTTAAAATTTCCTACTACCATCACAGTAAGCCAAAAATGTTGCTTGAGTCGCGATGGAGGACTTAGCCAGCCTAGGAATCGAACACGCTACACCCGGGTGCGTATTTCCAAAACCTATACCGGTTCAGTCGCTGTAGCGGCAATTAACATTTAAATACACCTCTATATTGGTTATTTTTTATCACTTTGCAAACACAAAAATTGTTCTATAATCTAGATAAAATAGTTTTTCCAATTTGTATATTAAAAATGAATAATTTTATTTCTAAATATTTAAATTTTGATATTATTCCCATATTTTGTAAATATACCTCTACATTGATTATTTTTTAACACTTTGCAAAAACTAAAATTGTTCTAAAATCTAAATAAAATGATCTTTCCAACGTGTATATTAGAAATTAATAATGTTATTTCTTAGTATTTAAATTTTGATATTGAAAATGTAAATTGTCGCTACCGCGACTGAATCGGTATAGGGTTTGGAAATACGCCACCCGGGTGGGACTCAAACGCGATGCCTATTCAGCCACTGACCGGTCAATATATGATTGCAAGATTCAAATCCGAACTAAATGCTATCGAGATAGCGTCTAGGATAAATTTGTATGGAAGAATTCTTTTATTTAAGCGAAGGTACTGGGTTCGAGTCCTGGACTCTGCCCGTATCTTTTTCTGATTTTTCTGTTTTCAGAGTTTCGCTCATAGTGTCTTGTTATCTTTAAAAGCGCTGTGTGCCGCAATTTTTTACAAAGTATCACCAAAAAATGTACAACGATAAAAAATCATAACGAATATAGTGTATAAGAGAAACTGACCAATATTAATATTGTTTAGATTCTCTGAGTTTAACTGACCAATAATAATATTGTTCAGATTCTCTGAGTTTAACCAATACTAATATTGTTCAGATTCTCTGAGTTTAACTGACCGATATTAATATTGTTCAGATTATCTGAGTTTAACTGACCAATATTAATATTGTTCAGTTTCTCGTACAGCACTATCTTCGTGGTTAATTAGTGTAGTAATTAGTGCCAACAACGTCAGGTAAGTAAGAAGTAGGTACCTAATGAGTAAACATGTTGTTTCAAGGACCACTCACCCTTGTCCATTATGAACATAGTGAGATCGTCGTCGGAATATCAATTCAGCACCTAAGTAGGCCACAAGTGCCTACTTAGGTGCGCCTACTATTGCGTTATAATAAAATTATATATATTCTTTATTATATAGTTCAAAAACTTCTTTACCATCTTGAAAATCGTAATATCGCGAATGAATTATCATTTCAACATGATAACGTAATATGTATTCATGTAGGTCAATAAACGACCTTTCCCAGTATATAAGCTTCATTACGTACATTTACGCGTAGAATTATAAAATCGTCATTTAAAAATGAATTAAACTATTACTTCAAAAAACCCTGCTTTGTTGGCATCACTGCATCGGCTGTTAGGAAGCGTCACGCCGCGCCGCGGTTCTTCGCGGGTTTTAAATTCTGGTATTGTATGAAAAATGTTATGTTTGTTATCAGAAATTTGTGAATCTAATAGATTCTCTGTTTTTGAAGGTGTGCCAAAATGAATTACTGGATTTGGAAGCAGATTCAATTTGGGAGGCGGGAATGGGTGCCGCCGCCCCGGGAACCTTTATTGGATAACCAACACCTCTGCCGTAGGTCACCCCAAGTGGTTCGCTACACTTGGTGATTTAGCAGGGATGCCCGGGTTCATGGGGTGAGATTTGTCTAGGTCTTGGAGGCGGATGACCAGGACACACTGAACCCCAGATTCCTACCCACCCCTTAAACCCTTTTCATTCCCAGAAATCTCCTCTCCTTCTTTTCCTAAAAAAACCCTCCACACAGCATCCCCAAAGATGACGTAGGCCCTGAGGGAAATTATTTTCCTCAGGGCCTCCTGTGTGGGGTTCATGTAAAAAAAAAGATAACAGACTCTTTCAGATTTTAATATTACAAACGTACCTACATAATATGAAAGTAAAAATGTGAAAATTCTGTTTTCAAAATTTGAGGAATTTAAAAAAATTGATTTCCAATAAAAATATACATTATTAAGAAACAAGATAATGTTGGTATTTCTCAATCGAAGTATGATACAGTTAAATATGAACGAGGGGGATATGGTCAAATTAGCTCAGTAGATAGAGCACAGCCCCGGAAAGGCTAAGGTCCTGGTTCTTCTGATTTTTCCTTTTCAAATTTTCGTTTGAGAGTTGTTAATATTCTCTTCAATGGTTAAGAGGAAACCGAGCAGCGTTTTGCCCACACAACGTATCAACCCCATCAACAGACGTTCAGTATACAAACTAGATAACGTATCTTTTAAAAAAGCAAAAATTACAGAGTATTTTCTTCCAATGCAGTTAGTTGAAAAAATCTTGAAAATCGGTTCAATTTTAGAGGAGATAAATGGGGAATACAAATATATAAAGCTTCGATTTTGATGATTTCATTTGGGTATTATTAGTCTGAGGTGCAGTTGTCCCTGTTGCTGAGTGTTCGAAGGAGTAAGAGTGACAGTGAGAGCAACAGTTTGGTAAAATATCTATAGTTTAAATTTCTTGGCGACCGGATTTCCTCTTAAAGACCATATTGCCATATTCGACTTTCGGATCTTCGTACTTCTTGGGCATCGTGACTTTTTAACAAATAAATCAATGATATTTAATAATCATCTTGATTGACAGACTTAATTACTATAAAAATTGTATTAATATTTTTGTTACAATTCTACTTATTAAAAATAGTAATACAGTGGTACCTCGGGATTCGAGTGCCCTAACATACGAGATATTTGAGATACGAGCCGTCGAGCGAGCGGAGTTTTGCTTTGAAATACGAGCAACATTTGAGATACGAGGAACGGCCGACTGCACGCGACCCACCAGTTTGTCTCTGGGAAAAGGCAAAACCCAGTGAAGAGAAAATCAGTGACTAAAATTAAGCATACAGCAGCATTTAAGTTGTGTGTAAGTTACCTCAGGTGACGAAAATTCAAATGCACTTATAAAACCAGTTTATTTATTTACATTCTCTTTTATTATATTTTTATACAATATTTGTATTTATTCAAAAACACGTGACAATAACAATTATAATGGTATTTTGTGGACTGGAACGGATTAATGGCATTTCAATTAATTTTAATGGGGAAAATTGCTTTGAGATACGAGCAAATTGACACACGAACGAGGTTACGGAACAAATTAAACTCGTATCTCGAGTTTGTACTACATGAGAATCTCCCAACTGTCCGGAGCCGGTAAGATAATGTCATTTCTAATTGAAGTATATTGTGGAACTGAAGGGTTTGGCAGGTGGAGAACATGAAGGAGAGGAAGAAAGGTTTGAAAGTTCCAGACTATTCAGGTATGGTCACCAAACACATAGGACGAGGTTTATCCGGGTCTTGGCTGCGGGTACGTCTGCCCGCTGCATGGCAGGCGGATACGTCTGCCATGGCAGCATGGCAGGCCGGATCGGGAGAGAATGGTTGAGGGAGTCCCGTTGACTTCTCCAGCCGTACTCTCTCGGAATGCCGCCTTGCGCCGCAGTGGGACGACGGTCCGTCACGCCTGGACACACCGACCCCCAGATTCCTACCCACCCCTAATACCCTTTTCCTTCCCAGAACTTCCTCCCCTTCCTTCCCTACAAAGACCCTCCACACAGCATCCCTAAAGATGACATTAGCCCTGAGGGGAATTATTTTTCTTAGGACCTCCTGTGTGGAGTTAATGTAAAAAAAAAAAAACACTCCTAAAGTCATTTTGAGCGTCGATTCGATTCTGAATAGTTGTCTTTCACCAGTGCGATACTGAGAGTACCTTCCAGTCCGCAAATCTATTGGTTCTAAGACCAAATCTTTCACCATTATGAATAAGTACAGTGAGATCATCGATGAAATACCAAATCGACTTGCCTTTGGCCACCTTTGAAAGTTTGCTCTGCGATCGCACACGACCTGCGAATGTTTAAAAGTTTATTACGCCACGCCAACGCAAATGGAGCTTAACGCTAACTTAATTTTAATGCCAGCGTGAACACCCAAGTAAAAGTTTACAGCCTTCCTTCGCAACTCGGAATGGACACATTCTGCATTTTGGTAGTCGATACGTTCTGGCCACTAAAATAATACACCGTGGTAAATTATTCTAGGAAGCTTAAAACTTGAACGTGAGGCGCTGCAGAATACCGCAGATCTTTGGATCCGGTAGAACTTTAAATGCATATTGCACATTATGCTCGGGAACCGGCTGCATTTAGAACTTCAATAATGGCGATTATTGTCAAACACCGTTCAGAACTGCGGGCACATGACTTCTGAGAATTATTGAAGGAGTATCGACCATAATTCAGAGCGGAACACAAAACTCGCATTATTAGAAAATAATTTTTTTTTCTGTAATGTTGTACCTAGAATAACTGCTTCAGAAAACAAATTGTACATATTCTTTGAAAAATAATAAATCATATGTTTTTAATCTTGGCCGTTTATTTGCTAAATCTGAACACTCTCATATTGCCTTTGAAATATTATGTTGATCGAAGTGTTCGTTAAAACAGCTAATTTTATTGTAATTTTACTTTGGGTTTGATATATTTAGCTATTTAAAGTGCGTGCTTTGCTGAATTTCTCTCATTAGTGAAAGTCTTAACTTCTAGAGCTTGATAACCCCTAGAACTAATGATCAAAGACACTTTTATATTATTATGGTTGCGTTTTAATCACTTCCACAACGTTTCATTATAGGTACAAATAATGCACTACAATAACTGAAAAAAATTCAGTGTATTACAAGCACTTACCAAGATAAAACGCGGAGAAGTGCAATCAATAAGGAAATTAGGAATGGAGTATTTATGTCTTTAGTCCACAATGACCAGTTTCAATTATCAAGTCAAAAACTGGGAGTTTTCAACCAAAGTTTACTGATTATATACGGGAAGTGCCTGAGTTGGTTTTCTTTAAAAATGAAAATACTACAAAAGCAAAAGATACAGAATCGATTCACTTGATGGTCGATGTGACTGTACAACTGCACATAGCCGCAAGCGGATCACCTTCACTTGATCTTTTATCTGAGGCAGACAGTTAGCAGTAAGCAAACCTTTTATAAATAAAAACCTTTTATTTATGGACAGTGAAACGCATTATAAGCTCAGTTTGTTTACGCATTCCGAGAAATCAAGAGGTTGCGATGATAGTGGGAAATATACAAAACGGCTTTGAGACGCAAAGGTAAATCGGTTTTTAATCTTACGCTGGATTCAAATCACATTAAATTAACATTTTTATCAGTATTCAGATTAATTAATTGAAACATATATTTTTAATTACTTGTTAAAAATATAATTTCAGTTGCGTGCACACAACATTCTCAAATACATAATTTTTATATTTTCAGTTAGTACCTACAATGAATTTATGCCGCCGTTGTTAGAATAGTTGGTGGAGTTGGTGGAGTAAAGGTCAGCATAGTTGTCTTTCAAGTAGTTGATCAGTGTTCGATTCTTGACCGCAGTAATTTTTTTAATAGTTTTTTCATTACCAACTGTTTTTAAATCGCGTATCTCGTGGTGTGCGCTAGACATGATATGTATAACTTTTATAGATTTATACTTTCCGCAAACCACGAAGTTTAACGTCAAGGAAGTTACCTGCGAGTGTTCCTACTAAGGTAATTTACGAAACATAACCAAGAGCAATGATATTAATTAGATGTTATCGTCCACTACACAGAACTACGCACCACTTATTTCCATTTAGGTATTATGTAATTTTATTATTTAGGTATTTTGTTGGAAAGGTAATTTTTAGATTATGACTGTTATACTTTTATGTGATTCCCACAAAATTCCCACCAAATCAGTGACACTATGGAACGTGACATCCACAATTATATGAGTAATATTGTAAGATATATGGAAATGAGGAGAGGGAAGAATTTGATGTATTGGAGCATCTTGCCAATCAGATCTGGTTACTAAATACGCGTAAAGCATATCAAGCAACATTTCTACTGCGGATAGATTTTAGAAAGAGGTACAAATAACTTTAGATTATATTGTGTGAAATAATATAAATTCAGTAAAAAAAACCCTTTTCATGTTCTTACTGCAACTATCGTGTTCTCGAAAGGAAAAATTGAAACTTTACAGTGTTCACAACTTAGGTTACAATCAAAGGAATTTGCTGCTTTTTCAGTTTAAAATACACTTATTTAGAAATTCATAATATGTACCAAGACTTTAAGTTCTGTACAATCCCAATACTCCACTCAAATCATGAATCACAATGATGATGATGAATCACAATCGCCATACGAAAGAAGAAGAATGAATCACAATAAAGGGCATCCGAAGAATTGCAGTTTATTAATGGTGGCCAAATCGAATTCAGGAACCGGGTAAAAACTAACGAATGATAAAAATGGGTCCTTCAGAAATTCCCAGACCCGCGCCACATCCGAAATGCTCCCATTGTTTCAAAATTGGAACGGTCCGCGTCAGCATTCATTTGTTTGTATTTTTTCGGACTCTTCGTTTTGGTTCCAGTTGTTTGGGACGCATTGTTGAGGAACTACTGCTTCGGCGGTTTCAGAATTCGACGATTCCGAATTTGGGAAACGCAGCGCATTCTCGAAATGTCGAAAGAATGGGGAAGGAAAATGTCGTTTTAATAATTCTAAATTGTTAGGTTTCATTTGCTGATTCGGGAACACGTCACTCGACATTTTATTTAAATTGACAACAATGTTTGGATTTAATGTTCAAACATTTAAAGCTTCAATAATGTTTAGAGAGAAGAGAATAGAGAACTCGTAGGTACAATTCATATACCTACGAGCAACAAAAACATTTTTAAAAAAAGAAATCAAAACACATTAATTTTTACAATTATCTACTCGTTGTTTGCATCTAGAATATGAACAATAAAAATAAAAACAAACAAAACAAAATCGAAATAAAATTAAATGATTTCTCATTCATTATTTACATCTAAAAATTGATGGACTAATTTGGCTTTAAATGTTTCGAAGTTTAAATTAAATATATCAGCGACATCATTTAGCTCATTGCCCAACCTATTCAAACTATGTTGGTATATAATTTGGGAACTTTAAAGAGGCCTATGACCAAAGCTTCTTGGAGAAGGCTCATGATGAAGAATCAGATTTATTTATGTGTTTTTATTTACATTTTACCTTATCTTTCTATTTGTCTTTCTTTTGTTATATCCTTTCCTTTTGGATTTCTAACCACCGCTTATACCTTTTTAATTCCCAGAACTTCCTCTCCCTCCTTTCCCTTAAAAGACCATTCACACAGCATCCACAAATATGACGTAGGCTTTGTGGGATTTTTTTTCTCAAGGCCTCCGCGTGGAACTAACGTTAAAAAAATGTTTGCATTTCACACGCGGTAGAAGTGAAACCTTCAGAAAACTAAAGTAGGCAAGAATGGGGAGGCTACGAAGCACCGCACAAAACGGAGACCGATAGGCTACAAAGCACCGCACAAGAAGGAGGCCGATTAGTCTATCTCATCTCTCGCAGGCTAAATCATATATGTAGATGTATTAGTTGGTCTCTTTTTAGTGTCGCTTTTTCGCTTCATCGAGTTTAAAATCACAGCGGTGCTAAAAAAGTTTTCACTTTAAAAAAAAGATTAAAAAAAGAGACTTCAAAAAACAAAGAAGTCTGAGATATCTGCAAAAAACACTTTTCAATGATCACTCGCTTCATTCCCGCAGTTAACTTGCTCCACAAATTGGAGAACGATACTCTAATGGCAAGTAATTCATTACGGTTCATTATATATATTCACCAGATGGATGACAACCCTTCATCGCTGTCAACAATAGCAGCTATCTCCCTGCGAGCAATTAGTCGCTCACTTGCACTTAAAATGCGGGCTGTTTGCAAACCTAATGAGGGAAATAAATAGACGGCTCAACTCTTGATGCTTGTTCACAAAGCGGCAGGAAATTATCCAAAGGAGGTAGTAGATAGTTTCGACAACTTTTAACTACGTATCGATCTATAGAAAACTTATTTTAAGGGTTTTAACTATTAACAACCCTTTATAAGATTATTCGTTTTGAAAGATGGCAATCAAAATTG